>AP025043.1:37775440-37902316 GCA_036186865.1 Eustoma russellianum | reverse complement strand
ACACGCCCTTCAACACTTTGTAAAGATCTTCTGAATGTTCAACATAATTCTCTTTCTCAGCAAGATTTCTGAAGTCCGCTTCCTATAAAATCCCCAAGGCTATAAGGACATTGTCTAACGTTACTCCATAATAGTTCAAGTGAAGGATGGATTTCACTGTTGCTTTTCTCAGCCTTGCGGGATCTTTATCATAAGGAGACGGTTTCAAGACATCCATATAGAAAAGAATTATAGAGGTCACTGTCAGATGGAGGAGTGGGAATAAGATGAAGATGTAGGATGAAGATGAAGATGGAGGAAGGTAGATTAGTAGGGGAGGATGAAGATGAAGATAGAGGAATAAGATGAAGATGTAGGAAGATGGGAGAGGGAGGTCAATGGTGGGGGTGGGGTGGGGAGTGGGCTGGGGGGTTTTCTTTTTATTTTTGAATTATTTTTTCTATAGAATTTTAAAAAATAAATGCAAATTGCCTTTATGACGTCAGCATGGATGCCAGGTGTCTATTTCCCCTATAAGTATGGATGCTAAGTGAGTTTATTGAAAGTTTGGATGCTACTTAAAATTTCGCGTACAAGTATGGATATCAGGTGCAATTAACTCTTCAAAGAAACAAAGAAAACACTCAACTTATTCTTAAGAAGAATCAAAAACAAAACTCACAAGTGTTTGTGAAGAGAAAATAGGCTAATTTTGCCTAAGAATTCTTATGAATCAATTCTCCAACTTTTTTTATATGAACGTCCATGCTTCCTTTAAATAGGGCCAAAAGACAAAAAAAAAGTCTAGTCTACAAAGTTAAAGAAAAGGCTAGTCAAAAGGCTACAAAAAAAGCTAAAAATATGTAATCTGTTCGCAAACGGTTTGACCCCTTCTAGAAGACGATTCTGGTCTTTATCACTTCTTGAGAATTGTAGATCAAGTTCTAAAATTGAATTTGTGCTTTTGAATCACCTCATTTGGATATGAGACGAGTTAGATATGGCCCTCCAAAGTTTGGGTGTCCTGAATGCTTTCAATATAGGCTTCTGAAAACTTGTATGAATTGTGGCATGTTTTTGGATCACTTGCAGCTCGAATTAGGCCTTGACTCCTCTTAGAGAATTATAGGCCATTGAGTGTAGAAAATAAACATATGCAGTTCTCTGAATTTGGCCTACCCGTTGAAGAGATAAGTTTAAGTTACTAAACATGTGTCACAGAATTCGGCAGAAACATTACTTGAACTTCAATGTTGTTTTTGGCCATTATAACGACAGATCTTGGAAATGTGCAAAGCATGAATGTGCCAGATCTTTGTCTTGTGTTTCCAAGGAAACTTGAATCACTTGAGTCGCCCTTGTGGTTGAAGAGATACGGCTGTTTTACGAAAACTTGTCCTACCAGAAAATTACATTCTGAAATGGGCTTGCTTCTCTTCAAGTCCTTTGGTCTTCAAACGTCTCCAACAACCTTACAAGTCCTTAAAATAATTCTAATAAATATAGAAACATAATAAACAACCCTAAAGGCCTAACAAGCTAAAAGACTCAAGGTTTGGTCATGCAAGACCAAAAGAACAACCTTTACAAGCAAGAAACTTTAAGCAAACGACTCAAGGAATGAAAGAAATAATACAAACGACTCATATATGTTACAACACATAAAAACTCAAAGATTGGGCTCAAGTAAGTGAATCCAACGACACTCTTTGTTTACAGGCTCGTCTTGCAAATGTCTGAACAAGAATGCATTAACTTCTTGGCTCAAACTCTTTGTCATACTTCTTGTCTCTTGTCCTCGACTTGCCTCGTCTTTGTTGCCGCTTTGCACATGTACCTCATCGTTCCCCCAATCCTCAAAAGGATTCGAACTCGAATCTAAAGCATCACTAAACAGAGATAGATCAAAAACATTAAAAGTATTTGAGACAAAGCCATACTTACCTTGCGGGAGGTCAATGATGTAGGTATTGCCATTGATCCTCTCAAGCACCTTGAAAGGACCATCACCTCTTGGCATCAACTTGGATTTCCTTTCATTAGGAATCCGCTCTTTGCGCAAGTGCAACCATACTAAGTCGCCTGGCTCAAAGACAACTCTCTTCCTTCCTTCGTTGGCTTGCTTAGCATACTGCTTGTTCTTCTTTTCAATTTGTAATCTCACTTTGGCATGCAACTTCTTCACCAATTCAGCATTTGCCTTACCATCTAGGCTTAGTTTTTCATTTGTAGGTATAGGCAATAAATCAAGTGGGGAAAGGGGATTGAAGTCGTAAACAATCTCAAAAGGAGAATACAAAGTACCACTATGCACACTCCTATTATATGCAAACTCAATATGTGGCAAACAATCTTCACAATTCTTTAAGTTCTTCTGAATTAGAGAACGTAAAAGTTGAGACAACGTCCTATTTACTACTTCGGTTTGACTGTCAGTCTGTGGATGAGCAGTAGTAGAAAATAAGAGTGTAGTACCCAACTTACCCCAAAGGACACGCCAAAAATGACTCAAAAATTTTGTATCCCTATCACTAACAATAGTTCTAGGCATACCATACAAACGAACAACTTCTTTAAAGAACAAGTCAGCAAATGGATGCATCATCAACTTTTCTGCATGATGTGAAGTGAGCCATCTTAGAGAAACTATCCACAACAACAAAGATACTATCCTTACCCGTCTTTGATCTAGGCAGTCCTAGAACAAAATCCATACTAACATCAACCCAAGGTGAAAGGGGTACGGGTAGTGGATGATATAAACCATGTGGATGCAACTTAGACTTTACTTGCTTACATGTAATGCAATAAGCACAAATCTTTTCTACATCTGCATGCATGTGGGGCCAAAAGAAATGCTCACGCAATGCCTCTAAAGTCTTAAAGACACCAAAGTGACCCATAAGGCTGCCTCTGTGTGCCTTCTTAACAAGCAATTCATGCAAAGATGATTGTGGTATGCACAACTTACCTTCCCTAAACAAGAATCCATCATGAATGTAGAACTTACCAAAAAGATGATTCAGCACATGCTGCATAGATAGAATGGAAATCATGATCACTAGCATATAACTCCTTAATCAGTTCAAATCCAAGCAAACGAGAAGACAATGTAGTAATCAAGGAATACCTCTTAGACAATGCATCAGCTACTACGTTATCTTTTCCTTGATTATATTTAATCACATAAGGAAATTGTTCAATGAATTCTACCCACTTAGCATGTCTTTTATTCAACTTACCTTAGCCTTTAAGATACTTAAGGGATTCATGATCCGTGTGAATCGCAAATTCCTTAGGTTGCAAGTAATGTTGCCAAGTTCGCAAAGATCTTACCAATGCATACAACTCTTTATCATATGTAGAATAATTCAATTGGGAACCTTTTAATTTCTCACTGAAGTATGCAATGGGACGTTTAGCTTGTGTTAACACGGCTCCAATTCCTATACCACTAGCATCACATTCAATCTCAAATGTTTCTTCAAAGCTCGGTAGTTTAAGAATGGGTGCTGTTGTTAATCTTCTTTTAAGCTCATTAAACGCCAATTGTTGTGCATCCCCTCAATGAAATCCAACATCTTTCTTTTCAATCTCATTTAAAGGGGCTGCAATAAATGAAAAATCCTTAACAAATCGCCTATAAAAGCTGGCTAAGCCATGAAAACTTCTAACTTCACCAGCTGTTTTAGGGATAGGCCACTAAAGGATTGACTTCACCTTTTCTTGGTCCATTTTAATGCCATTTGCACTAACAACATATCCTAAGAATATCACTTCGTCCAAGCAAAAGGAAGACTTTTTAAAATTAGCATATAGTTGTTCTTTCTGTAAAGTCTCAAACACAGCTCTTAAGTGTCCTATATGGTCATGCAATGTCTTAGAATATATCAAGATATCATCGAAATAGACAACAACAAACTTCCCAATGAATGCACGTAAGACTTCGTTGCTTAACCTCATGAATGTACTAGGTGCATTAGTTAAATCAAAAGGCGTTACTAACCACTCATAAAAACCAAACTTAGTCTTAAATGCAGTCTTCCATTCATATCCCTCTTTGATGCGCACTTGAAAGTACCCACTTTTCAAATCAATTTTAGTAAAGTATTTAGCTCCATGCAATTCGTCTAACATGTCATCGAGTCTAGGAATAGGGTACCGATACTTTACCGTGATCTTATTAATGGCGCGACAATCAGTGCACATTCTCCATAAACCATCCTTTTTGGGCACGACAATCACTGGTACAGCACATAGGCTCATGCTCTCTCTCACCTTGCCCTTGGCTAGTAGCTCCTCTACTTGGCGTTGGATCTCCTTTGTCTCCTCGGGATTTGCCCTATAGGCTGGTCTGTTAGGCAATGTAGCACCGGGTACGAAATTGATTTGGTGCTCTATCCCACGCAAAGGTGGCAATCCAGCAGGTTCCTCCTCAGGAAACAATTCTGAAAACTCTTCAAGCAAAGATACAACTCCACTAGGCAATGTAGATGGTAAGTCACTTACTGAAAACAATGATTCTTTGTAAAGCATCACATAAACAGTCTTACGATCATATAAAGCATGTGAAACCTCATAATGACTAGCAAAGAATGCGTGCTTCTTTTCTTGATTGATTAAGTTTTTCTTCGCCGAAGATTCAGCCTTGGCCGAAACCTCTTTCATTGTCCCCTCCTTGGCCAAGCCCTTACGGGAATCTAGCCAAGTCTTTTCTTGCTTGAGGCTTTCAAGAAACTTCTTTTCAGCCTCTCTTTCTGTAAGATCTGAACACTTTTGCGCAAGGCGTTTTTGATCCTCATAGACTTTGTGCAGGGGCAATGCACACAATCTATACGTCTTATTATCCATCTTAAATGAATATGTATTAAGGTAACCATCATGAATGACTCTATTATCAAATTGCTATGGTCGTCTCAAGAGAATATGAATAGCATGTATGGGTGCAACGTCACAAAGAATATCATCCTTATAATTACCTGCAGACAATGAAACCAAGACTTGCTTACTCACTTTAGTTTCACCACAGTCATTAAGCCATGTCAAACTATAAGGTCGTGGATGTTTAGTCATGGGTAAGTCAAGTTTCCTAACTAATTCTGCACTAGCAACATTGGTACAAGATCCTGCATCTACAATCATGGTGCACACTTTTCCTTTTATCATGCAATGTGTATGAAATATGTTCTCCCTCTCTTGTTCATGTTCATCTACTTTAGATTGTGCGTTAAGTGATCTCTTAACAACTAAAAGCTCACTAGATGCAAGTTCTTCCTCAATAGTGCATTCCTCAACCTCATTCTCTTCTACTCCCTCGTCAACATGCTCTTCCTCTTCATGCTCAGAATCAGAATAATACTCTCTACTCTCCTCTATGTACATGATATGTTTAATATTAGGACATTCAGATACAATATGACCAAAACCCTGACATCTAAAGCATTTAATGTCCCTATATCTACTAGAAGAGTTAGAAGATTTACCTTGAGGTTGTTCACCAACCTTTTGTTTGCCTTTGTCGATTCGGGAGGGAGCTTGTGGTGTACGATCTTGCTGCTGAGGTGGACGGTGTAGTGGCTGCTGCACACGGCCTTGAAATGGTGGTGGTGGACGGTGTGGAGCTTGGCTTGACCGTGTAAACAGTGGATTCTGTCGTGTGCTAAACCTGTTCAAGGGTTGGGTAGAGGGCCGAATATTACCTTGTGTGGAAGGCCTACTCAACTGTCTTTCCACCTTTTCTGCCAAGTGTACCATCCTTGATACGATCTTGGATCGTATGGAAATGACGATCGCTTCTTTCAACTCCAAAAGACACCTTTGATCAACCCTTGCGTGGGACAATGGCGCCAACACCACCTTCTTGGACAAGAGAAATCAACAACGTCTACGTTGAGCAATTCGAATCTCTCAATCCAACACGTCGTTCCGTATCCTTGGATTGTGATTCACCAACTAGGTTTGCTCAAACCTTGATTGGATCTAGCGTTGATTTTACTTTGTGAAAATCAAATGAAAAACACAAAGAAGCAACACACGGTTGCAATCAAAAAACAGAAACTGAAATTTGCTATTCTGAAAATTCTCAAAAAGCTAATCTCATGGCTACCGATTTCCACCCTTTTTAATGCCATCTTTTTGCTACTCCTGCCAATTATCTAACCAATCAAAGTCTTAAGATTACTACCTATCAACCTTAATCAAATTTACATAAAAGATAAGTCAAATCTAATCAAGGAAGATTACATAACTCAAATCCCTAAAATTTCGTACTAGAATTACATCCTGTCGGTTACTGGCTTATAGCCGCTTCTAGGCGTCGAATTAGGGTTTGCACTCTTCATCCAAGTTGTAGCTCATAAAATGCCCTTGAATTTGAGCTTTTGAATCACCTCATTTGGACTCTTCTTGACAGAGATACGGGCCTCCAAAGATTAGGTATCCATCCAGTGATCTTCAGTACTTTCCATTCTGGACTCCCAACTTGCACCTGATTTCGGTCTATCTTGTAGCCCGAATTAGCAAAAGTGTAAAACATGAAAATCGTCACAAATTGAGTTATCTGAAACCTCCAAGTGGTTTGAACTCATTTGGATCAGTACTCCGACCTAGGCATCCAAAATACCGACTGGTGTCTGGCTGCCTTCCTGAAAAATAGGGACTCTTCAAGCCACTTTCCTTATTTAGCCTTGTCACCTTAGAAAACACTTAAAACGGTAATTAGCACTATAAACACATATTACAAGACTCTATAAAATATCCTAGACCTAAAACAACGACAACGCAAACAACTAGACTCGATATTACAACGACAACGCATGAAATGACCATCCTGTCCTCCCACCAACCCTTACATCAATAGACTGAACGATAATCAAGTCATGGCCTCAATAAACATAGAAAAATCATGTATCTACATTCATTGGCGCATCTTGCACATGTTTGAACAAGCAGCTCTTTAGTTTACATCTTCTATTTGTGCAAAAACTTCTTGTTTGTGGAGTTTGTATGTTCAAGGCCCTTGTTTGTGAAGCTTGTATATTTAGCGCTCCTTGAATCGCATCATTCCCTCTCTCCTCAAAAAGATTCGACCTCGAATCTAAACACACAAATGGATAAGAGGGATACTCCACAAATGACTCATAAACTATGTAAGATACAAGTTCAAGCAAACCAAGTGCAATGGACAAACATAATTTAAGTCTAACATGCTTAGGATGATCATGTACTCCAATTATGACACATCTAGACATCAATAAACACCTCTTCCTAACATGTTTAGGGTGCACAAAGACATACACCTCAAACTCTAACTCAATAAATGCATATGTAAAATCATGAACAAGTAAAAGATGATGGCAAAAGATAAATAAGGAGTAGAGTCATACATCTTTTGTATCTTCACTTTCACATGCTTAGGATGCATTAACAAAGCACAAGTGAGACACTTATGAAGCTTCCAAAAGAAAGACTTATCACACAATAGAACACGACTCCATGTCAATACAAACCTCTTCTTGATGTGTTTAGGGTGTATATTCATACTTCTCTCAATCAAATATGAATGTGTAGGATGCAACCAAAATCCATCATGCAAGGAACATTCAAACTCAATCAATACATAGACCAACAATTTATCATGGAAAACAAAGTCACAAGTCACCATGATTTGGAAAGGGAAACAAGATAATGTGATATGACATCTCTCATGAGCAACCATGGCATGAATCATCCTATGAACAAGCATACTGTGGGAATGGATCATGCTAAAGGCCGTGTGCGCATAATGCATATGAAAAGGGTCATGAAAACAATGTAGACTAGGCAGTTCGACACACACTTTAAAAGATTTAGCAACAACCGATCCAACACTCTTAACTATCAACTCAGGTTCATCCAACTTAGATGCATCTGATTCACTATTTAAATCATCATCTAATTCATGTGACACAAGTTCAAATTCAGGTCTTAACTCAAGATCGCATGATACATGTGGTGAACACAAATCAAGACAAATAGGCGATGCTACTTCAACATGTAAATCATCCTCATGTTCACTCGTTTTCTCATGCAATTCAACCAAGATTTCTCCATGCAATTCATGCTCATTAAATGCATTAAGTTTAACCTCATTCAACTCTTGTGGAAACAAATCAACTTCAGGCTTTGTTTCAGCATAGACATAAGGTACAATTTCAGCTTTTTGCTCCTTTTTAAAAACAATTTCAGCTTTGCCACACTTATGCATTTTAGCAAAAAAATCATCCATGTCTTTCTTAAATTTTATCCTATTCTCAATGTTGATTGCATGCTCATACATAGCATCAAGTGATTCATATCTACAATGCATCATTTCATGTGCAATCTCTTTATTTAACCCAGCAATGAATCTAATCATGGTTAATTCCTCAATCTCTTCAATGTAAGCATAATATAAGTCATCTAGCAATTCATTGTAATATGCTTTAATATCTTTATCATGTTGTGGATAATTTTGAAACTTAGGCACTTTGCAACACCAATTTCTTACCCAAATACCATTTGATTTTCTATAGGTAATCATGCGTTTTTCAACCTCGTTATAGTCATGCTCATAACACATGACTCCCCAAATGGTGCCAACCAACTCTTCAACATGTGAACTTTGTTGATTCAAGGTTCTCCAATCCAATTCTTCCACCTTGTTGGAGATTTCTTGCAATTTCTCCAACACCTTTTCAATGGACACTTCAGCCCTTATCTCCTCATCTACCACGTTGGTCAACGACATGTTTTCACCTGCAATGAAATAAAGAAGAAAAGAAAAGAAAAACTAACACAAAGACAAAAGAGATTTCGTTACGTTAGTAAAAATCAAAATCAATGTGTATGTTCCTTTCTCTCTCTTGTATAGTCACTCACAGTTTGTGTTTTGCTCGGCCAATCTTGAGCTAGATACAATCAAAGCAAGCTTTTCAAGTGGCTAGCACAATCCGATGATCAAATGCATATTTTTCTCCATTGTATCACCCAAATTTCAGCAACTAATAAGCAAGGTATCAAGCCAAGAAGCAGAAAATTTAACACACTTAACCTCCTAAAAATCAAGAAAAAAGAAACCAAAATTATGTCGAAGGCTGAGCCAAAGAAAACTAAGGGTTGTCCTGGGCAATCTTTAGTTAACCTTAGCCTTATGCAAATTAATCACAAGTTGTTGATTCGATTACAATCATCAAGTATCCAGGTGTAAAGACAATGAATGGTGTTGTATTTTGTGGCTTCAAAAGGCATGGTTTTGTGGTCTTGGATAGAACTTGATATTTAAACAATTTGTCAACAAACTTGGTACTCTTTTTCTTGCACTACTCTTTTTCTTTTTTTTGTACACTTTTTTTTGGTTCTTTTGGTATTCTGCTGATTTTTTTTTTGTTTTCTCAGAACGTTGAAAGTGACAAAAATGATTGCTACGTAAATGTTGTTTGGAATTGGCTAAATGACCTACATCAAGAATTTGTTGCCTTTACGGAATCAGGCAGCATAAAAGGTGACTTTTATGTTTTCTAATATGAGACCTCCTTTATTGTTTAAGCCAAAGAAAGGCAGCATATGTGATACGAAAATACAAGTGAATAGTTTTGGTGTATGATCAAGGCCGAATAGTTGTAAGGGCACCAAAGTCTTGGATACAAGAAAAATGCAACGCAAGCCAAGCAACAACGCAATCAAGTCACACAAGTCTAAAATCAACTAAAAGCTTCGTTAGCAACAAGATTTATATGTGACTAGGTAGCACTTTTAAGTAATGGACTAAATTTATTTGTTGGGGCTGAATTTAAACCCTAATACAATGAACCCTATTGTTAAATGTGTGTAAAGATTTGATCTTGAAGGATTAATAGCAAGAATATGTGCAAAGTCCAAGCCTTTCTATTTGGTTACACGTTCAGCTGAGTGCACAAAAGAGGTATATTGTGAATCAAGTAAGATGAGAAAAGGTTCCAAGCAATAGTGACGAGAATGTGTGCATGCATGGAGTGGAGGCAAACATCAACGTGATCTGAGGCAAGACAAGTAGGACTATGTTTCTCCTTTTGCTTTCTATGTGTTGACAAGAATAATTAAAAAAAACGTAGCCTTTTGTTTTTTTTTTGTTTTGTTGATTAAACGAAAGTTATCAGAGAGATGGGATTTAAATTGTGGACAAAAATAGGAGAGTAGAGATAGTGTGATGGATGTTTTAGGATGAGAAAGAAAACAATAAGAAAATAAGAGAGTAAAGGATATGCGAGTTGTAAAGAAGAAACCTCGCTCTGATACCACTTTGATACGATCTTGGATCATATGGAAATGACGATCGCTTCTTTCAACTCCAAAAGACACCTTTGATCAACCCTTGCGTGGGACAATGGCGCCAACACCACCTTCTTGGACAAGAGAAATCAACAACGTCTACGTTGAGCAATTCGAATCTCCCAATCCAACACGTCGTTCCGTATCCTTGGATTGTGATTCACCAACTAGGTTTGCTCAAACCTTGATTGGATCTAGCGTTGATTTTACTTTGTGAAAACCAAAGAAAAAACACAAAGAAACAACACACGGTTTCAATATAAAAAAAAGAAACTGAAATTTGCTATTTTGAAAATTCTCCAAAAGCTAATCTCATGGCTGCCGATTTCCACCCTTTATAATGCCATCTTTTTGCTACTCCTACCAATTATCTAACCAATCAAAGTCTTAAGATTACTACCTATCAACCTTAATCAAATTTACATAAAAGATAAGTCAAAGCTAATCAAGGAAGATTACATAACTCAAATCCTTAAAATTTTGTACTGGAATTATACCCTGTCGGTTAGTGGCTTATAGCCGCTTCTAGGCGACGAATTAAGGTTTGCACTATCATCAAAGTTGTAGCTCATAAAATTCTCTTGAATTTGGGCTTTTGAATCACCTCATTTGGACTCTTCTTGACAGAGATACGGGCCTCCAAAGATTAGGTATCCATCCAGTGATCTTCAGTACTTTCCATTCTGGACTCCCAACTTGCACCTGAGTTTGGTCTATCTTGTAGCCCGAATTAGCAAAAGTGTAAAACATGAAAATCGTCACAAATTGAGTTATCTGAAACCTCCGAGTGGTTTGAACCCATTTGGATCAGTACTCCGACCTAGGCATCCAAAATACCGACTGGTGTCCGGCTGTCTTCCTGAAAAATAGGGACTCTTCAAGCCACTTTCCTTATTTAGCCTTGTCACCTTAGAAAACACTTAAAAACGGTAATTAGCACTATAAACACATATTACAAGACTCTATAAAATATCCTAGACCTAAAACAACGACAACACAAACAACTAATCTCTATATTACAACGACAACGCATGAAATGACCATCCTGCCCTCCCACCAACCCTTACATCAATAGACTCAAAGATAATCAAGTCATAGACTCAATAAACATAGAAAAATCATGTATCTACATTCATTGGCTCATCTTGCACATGTTTGAACAAGCAGCTCTTTAGTTTACATCTTCTATTTGTGCAAAAACTTCTTGTTTGTGGAGTTTGTATGTTCAAGGCCCTTGTTTGTGAAGCTTGTATGTTTAGGGCTCCTCGAATCGCATCAGATGCTAAGGTTGCACAAGATTGCAACTCCACAGGAAGGACAATTTCTTTGTTCAGTCCTTCTATAAACCTTGCCATGGTAGCATCTTCTTTTTCATCAATCTGTGCTCTTATCATCAACAACTCTATTTCTTTATAGTATTCATAAGCAGTTCTATTTCCCTGCTTGAGTTGGGTTAGTCTTTGAATCACAGTTCTTTCATAAAATTGAGGCACAAACCTTTTTCCCATCTCTTTTCATCTCCTCCCATGTTTGAATAGGTCCTTCTCCACTCCTTCTTCTTGTACTTAGAGTTTGATCCCACCAAAGAAGTGCGTATTTTGTAAACTCAATGGCTGCAAAACGCACTTAGTTCAGAAAAGGAAGTACAAGAGTAAATGAGTCCTACCTTTCTTTCTCATTCGAGGTATGCTTCGGGATCACTTCACCCCTGAAATGGAGGAATGTTCATCTTGATCTTATGGGAATCATCATCATGCTGATTTGGCCTATGATTGTAACCACGATTAGGAACATCATAGCCACGGTTTTGGCGTTTAAAGTCACAGTTTTCAACATCAAACTGTTCCTCATAATCTCTTCCCCATTGACCATCATGCATATGTGGATCATCCTCTGGGTACCTCTCTTCTAATGGTGGCATGTACACTGGGGCGTGTTGTAGGCCTCCTCTGCCTCGTCCTCTTTGTCCCATCATTTGACCACGACCGGCTTGCCGTGGTGGATCAACTGGAACACGGCGTTTATTCTCAAATTGAGTAGCCATATTTCTATCCATGGATCCAAATCCTTCCACGGTTCCTGGTTGAGATGTTTGGGGGCGGGGGTTAGACCTTTCAGCCTCCAATAGGTCTAACCTCTAGATAATCCTTCTAAGCACTCCAAGTACGTGCTCCTCCGTTACGGGATTCCTCATATCCTCCAAAGATGGGGGAGTATTGGAATTCCTAAACAGTGTCTCATCCATCTAAACCTGAAACAAAATTAAAAGAACACAAAGAAAAGAAAACTAATACAAAGACTAAAGAAGCTTTGTTACGTTAGTGTAAAGAGAATTTCAACTTGCTCTTGTCCTTTCTTACTCATATTTTGACACTCAAGGGTTTTACCTCCCTTCTTTAAGTCCTTACACAAGCCTTTTACCTCTCTTTTCTTGTGCCTCTAATCCAATCATGGGCTAGAAGCAACCAAGACGAGCAACAACGTGGAGGTCTTTCAGCAGCTTGTGCAATCTTCAAAACAGGGTTAGTATCACCAAAGTAAGAATGGATACCGAGCAAAGGACACACAACATACTTGGACAAACTCTAAGATTCAAGGAAATTATGAAATCAAACGTGATGTAAAAGGATGAGACAAAGAATTGCTAAGGGGTTGCCTTGGGTAATCCTTAACTACACACTTAGACTCAATGCACTTAATCACACGTATGCAATGTCCAAGATGCATAAAGAAAGAAGTGTCTGAAGTTGTATATAAAAGTGTGTATTTTTTTGGTCGTAGGAGTTGTAGGAAGTTTTGTGTGTTGATGGTGCAAGGATACTGTTTCAAGCAATTCAAATAGCCTCTTTTGAATAATGGCTATTTGGTACTCCTTTTTTTTTGTAATGCTTTTTTTTATGTTCTCTTTTTTTGGGGCTGAAATACAAGAAACTCAAAGTAACCAAAGGATTAATCAAAGAACACAACCACCTTCTTGCTCCAATGTTTTTTTGTTCTAAGCCGAGTCTTATACAAAAGGATGTTTAAAGATGTTCTCGTGAAAAGAGACTCAATCTTTTGTAGTGTAAGGATTGTATAAAGTATGGATCACTTGTATGCATCAATAAACACAACATACAATGCAAGTAAGATGCACAAATCCAAGCATGACTAAAAGCTTCAAATAGCAACAAGATTTAAAGTTAACAACGATAGCTTTTTCGGCTAATAGAAGCAATATAAGTGTGGCTGAAACGAAAACTCTCTATGCAATGATCCTAGTACCCAAATATGTATTCAAGCAAGAGTGGATACAAGACAAAGTAACCCAAATGAAAATAGTTGTGTACAACAACAAAGTTGCAATCTTTTGAATGTTTTAAGATGTTTTAAAGATTGTCCTTGTCCTTTAATAGGGTCCTTGTCAAGGTAACTCCAATATGTCATGGTCCTTTGTCAAAATGTTCAAGGAGTTTGGTATTTGGTCATGTCCAATATGTCCGGATTGTCCTATATGGTCCAATAGGTCCAAAGTGTCAAATAGGTACAAAGTGTCCAATAAGTCCAATATGTCAAGGAAATTTCGTTCCTTTGTTCAGTATGTCAAGGTATTGATATTGTCAAGTCCAGAAAGATAGGTTGTATTTTATTTTATTTTTTGATAAAACATCAAGTTGGGTGAAAGTTTTAAGGCTGATTTTTTTTGGAACAGAATTTTTTTCCCGATGACACAAAAATAAAGACAAAAAAAAGACACGAAATGAATGATAGATTAAAGGAGAACCTTCGTTCTGATACCAAACTGATGCGCGGTTGCCACGCCTCGTACGGATCGTCTCCTTTAACACTTGGATCCTTAACGGTTGTAGGCAAGCGTTTAACTCCCTCTTAGCCGTTAATCACCAAGGTTTTTGTTTGAGCCTTCCTCCTTCAAAAGTTACCTGTTTTCCAAGCAAGTTGCACCCTCTTGGACGGCCACACCTTTGATTTTGGATATCCCCCACAAGGTTGCTCACTCCTTGATTGGATTCTAACTTTGATCTTCAAAGAAACAAAGAAAACACTCAACTTATTCTTAAGAAGAATCAAAAACAAAACTCACAAATGTTTGTGAAGAGAAAATAGGCTAATTTTGCTCAATAATTCTTATGAATCAATTCTCCAACTTTTTTTTATATGAACTTCCATGCCTCCTTTCAACAGGGTCAAGAAGACTAAAAAAAGTCTAGTCTACAAAGCTAAAGAAAAGGCTAGTCAAAAGGCTACAAAAAAGGCTAAAAATGTGTAACCTGTTGGCAAACGGTTTGACCCCTTCTAGAAGCTGATTATGGTCTTTATCACTTCTTGAGAATTGTAGATCACGTTCTAAAATTGAATTTGAACTTTTGAATCACCTCATTTGAATATGGGACGAGTTAGATATGGCCCTCCAAAGTTTAGGTGTCCTGAATGCTTTCAGTATGGGCTTCTGAAAACTTGTATGAATTGTGGCCTGTTTTTGGATCACTTGCATCTCGAATTAGGCCTTGACTCCTCTTAGAGAATTGTAGCCCATTGAGTGTAGAAAATAAACATATGCATTTCTCTGAATTTGGCCCACCCATTGAAGATATAAGTCCAAGTTACTAAACATGTGCTACAGAATTTGGCAGAAACATTACTTAAACTTCAATGCTGTTTTTGGCCATTATAACGACAGATCTTGGAAATGTGCAAAACATGAATGTGCTAGATCTTTGTCTTGTGTTTCCAAGGAAACTTGAATCACTTGTTTTGCCCTTGTGGTTGAAGAGATACGGCTGTTTTACGAAAACTTGTCCTACCAGAAAATTACATTCTGAAATGGGCTTGCTTCTCTTCAAATCCTTTGGTCTTTAAACGTCTCCAACAACCTTAGAAGTCCTTAATATAATTCTAATAAACATAGAAACATAATAAACAAACCTAAAGGCCTAACAAGCTAAAAGACTCAAGGTTTGGTCATGCAAGACCGAAAGAACAACATTTACAAACAAGAATCTTTAAGCAAACGACTCAAGGAATGAAAGAAATAATACAAACGACTCATATATGTTACAACACATAAAAACTCAAAGATTGGGCTCAAGTAAGTGAATCCAACGACACTCTTTGTTTACAGGCTCGTCTCGCACATGTCTGAACAAGAATGCATCAACTTCTTGGATCAAACTCTTTGTCATACTTCTTGTCTCTTGTCCTCGACTTGCCTTGTCTTTGTTGACGCTTGTCACCTGTACCTCATCAAATTTGCTCCAAGAGATCAATAGTTCGATTCTAGGGACACATACAGTGTGGTGTTCCACTGATGCTAGGCCGAAACCTGATTTGCAGGGATTGCATAATCACCTTATGTCACTGCGTAGGTCACTGCGTAACTCCTCACCGCTGGATTCATGATTTGCATCATCTATAATGCTCTTTGAGACTGAGACGGTAATGTTCGGGACTGAGACGATGTGGTCAAAAGGCGAAGGATATGGCCTTTTATTCTAAGACTGGCGTTGCGAATCCTTCATGTTTATACGATTGGGTCGTAACTTTTGTCAGTTTCTTTTCAAGAATGATCGTGACATTTCCCGGGCTTTAAAGAGGGTCACTGGTGCTTCGACAATGCGTTGTTATCCTACCAGTGATGGAAATCGGAGGAGGAATGAGAACTTCTGGACTTTGATCTGGTTCCTTTATGGATTCATGTTGTTGGTTTACCCATCCAATTGTATACAACAACATTACCTCTATTGCCTTAAATACTTCCGTCTATGGCAGAATATACAAATTGGATGTACGCAACCACACTCAAGTGTTAGAAACACATTGTTTCCCGATGGTCTATGGCAGAATATACAAATTGGATGTACGCAATCACACTCAAGTGTTAGAAACACATTGTTTCCCGATGATCCATCCAACTGTACGCCGAATCAATTGGATGACGGTTGTTGCATGTAACAAGAAGGTACATTCATATTAATTAAAAGAAAAGTAAAAATTGGATGACTATCTAAATATTTAATGTTCAACAACATACACATAAATCACATTTGATCTCTTGGGTGCAAATTCTAATGTGACACGCTAATGGGCTTGAGGTTACATAAAATACTAGTTTTTGAAGAAACTCTAACATTAAAAGGCCCTTGTAACGCATCCACTAACTATGAAAAGTTTTACATAATCCAAAGAAGGAAAAAAAAGGGGAAAAAAATCTATAAGCTACATTCGTAGAGCAAATAACGACCCAAGTACATGTGATATATGCACTACCACAACAACCAACAACAACCATACCTAGTATATTATAACAACTGAAATAAAACTTTTTTGTTCCTGCAATTTTTGCGATATTTTATGCTTTTGTTATTACCTCCCACAGGAAGCATAATGACCAGAGACCACAACTGGAGTATCAGCAGATTTTAGTGGGGTTCCACCGTTCAAGGATATAATACAAAAGCCGAAATATATTAACAGATCGCAGCATACCAGCTGTTTATCCACAAATATATATATACACACACACATACACACCAGCTGTTCTTTAATTGATTTTCATTTCTTGCCTTAGTAGAAACCAATCTCAACTGATCCTTATGTCAGACGCTTGCCATGACAACTTACTCCATCCATGTCAATCCAATAATAGATAATTTGTCATAACTGACAACCGACCTAAAATACGGATGAGATCTTAGGAGGCTAAAAGTGATGTAGAATATGAGACCTCCAATCACGCATCGCCACGTGTATAGAAGCAAATGGGTGCTGCAAAATTTTTTTGTAAAAAAAATGCTTTTGTACACGTGGCGACGGGTGATTGGAGCCCTCATATTCTACCTCACTTTTAGTCTCCTAGGACCTCATCAGCCTAAAATAAACTAAGATACATATATGACAGGTACATGCACATATTCATGTATATGAATGTATGTGTGACATTTCAGTGTACAGATTCCAATGCTGCCTTGCTATAGATTATTAATCATCAGATACATAAATCAGCCTAGAAGGGAAGAATAATGACCAACACAAATTGGTATGTTACAAGCTGGTAAAAGATTAGAGTGATGAGGTTCTATATCACTTTGGGGGGGGGGGGGGGATAGGTTGAAGTGTCTAGTAGGACAGAATCCTGAACCAGAGCCAGGACACTTCACCAGAAAAAACAACGGTGGGAGTTCAGAGGGAAGGGATGTGCTTAATCTAAGTAGAAAATGTCTGATTGATATATCAGCAACAATACGATAAACAAACACCATGATACAAACAAAAAAGCTGAGCTCAAATGGCTGGATAACTCAGTGAAGCCGGCATCAATCACCCACGCTCCCCCCTGCCCCAGGGCAAAGCCCCCCCCCCCCCCCCCCCCACCACCAAAGAAAGCTAGGGGAGCCATGAACTGAGTCACTGGCAAAAGTTAAATACAATATCACTAAGCAACCATGCAACCTTATGACATCGACTAAGAACAGCTGAAGAATGGAAATACAAACATCTTTTGCAAGTTAAATACAGTACATTAGTTGACTATTCTCTGTTATAGTAAAAACAGACGGAGAGCCTGACAACTTTTGGTTGTCACACTGCCATATTTCATACTTCATCGCGGCAGAGTTTTCTCATTCAGCTATCCTAAAGTTGCAATCTAAGACGTTTCTCTCCAACAACATAACCAATTTGTGAATCATATGTTAACATCTCTAAGCAGGAGCACATGCCAACCTGCTGATAAAGCTAGTATGACACTGCTAAGGAACAGAGAGAGACCAAAAGGAGAGAAAAAAGAAGAAAAAAGAAGCATGATATTCCTCAGGGGAATGACTCGAAGGGGTGGGAGGACAAAAAGAAAAATCCTTACCGCTGAATGCACCAGGAAACAGAAAAACTAACAGAAAACGGAAAAGAAAAGCATTGCCTGGACTGAACTACAAGAATGAAAGATAGGGGCTGTACATTCTTCAATCTTCATAACATGGAGGTGTTGATTGGACATACAGGTCACTTTCTTCGCCTTCCTCATCACCTTCATCTGCATCCACCCAGTTGCTAGGATGGTGCTGAGAAACTTGAGTATTACTTGCTTTCCTACCTGATAAACAGAAGAATAGAAGAATTTTACCTCTCAAGTCAGAACTTAAGAACGAAGAATAACAAGTGAAATTTCTTCAACAAACCTTGAGATTCAGTGCCATGATTTGCTTCCATAACAGGTTGTCTAAAGCATATAGCCAGGAAAAATAATAGCAACAGATTCATAACGAAAACACATTCATTAGATTGAATTCCATATGCAGACATAATTTAGCCACAGAAGAAGAATAAGTGTGGGCACTCTTTTTTCCCCCCCTTTCATTCTTTGTTCAGTTTTAAATTGTCAAAACATTTTGCTTCCCAAGCTGTAGGTGATATCATACAACTACACCCCTAGTATCAACATTTGCTTGCTTAACCAACAAATCAAATTATTCAGGCCCATTGTAACTTTAATTGAATATTCAATTGCTTTTCTTCCTTCCAGTTCATGTAGGATATTAGATCTCTCCCCCTTGAGGATCTGGATTCCTTTCCAAGAGGACATAATTTTACCAGGACAACATCAGGAAATGTAAGTTCCACAGTGTTGATAATATTGTCTCACATTGTCTACTTTGAGAAATATATAGGTTATATGAGGATGAGGTACAACCACCTATTGCCTTAAGGTTTTGAGTAGATATGGACCTCACATCATGTAAGCCCATGTTTCAACATGATATTAGAGCCAGGTTATTCCATATGGGCTCACACCTCGCTTGGCTGGTTGACCATTTATTGTCTTTCCTTCATCCAAGCCACATGTTCATGCATGATTTGTGGTTTGTGATTGAGGACGAGTTCTAAGACCCGTGCGTATGTCAAGCCACGTTATCACGTGAGAGCTGGATTACCATGTTAAAACTCAGACTTACATGAGGTGAGACCCATATCCACTCAAAACCTTAAGGCAATATGTGGTGTTATCTCATCCTCATGTAACCCATATATTTTTCTCAAAGTAGCCAATGTGGGACAATATTCCCAACATCTGCCCTCATGTGACAACGTGGCTTGTCATACATACGCGTCTTAGAGTCCGTCTTCAATCACAAACCACAAGGCATGCGTGAACATCTAGACTCATGTGAGGGACAGACAATAGATGGCTAACCTGGGCCAGGCAAAGTGCGAGTCATATGGAATAAACTATTTTGATATCATGTTGAAATTTGGGGTTACATGAGGTGAGGCCTATATCCACTCAAAATCTGAAGACAGTGGGTGGTGGTACCTCATCCTCATATAACCCATATATTTTTCTTAAAGTAGCCAATATGGGACAATATTCTCAACACCTAATGTGATAACATGACTTGACATATACACATGCATTATAACCCGTCATCAATCACAAATTACAAGGTAGCTAAGAACGTCTAAACTTGGGTGAAGGGAGACATTAAATGGCCAACCATAGGCCAGACAAGGTGTGAGTCCACATTTTTAAATTGGCTCTAATACCATGTTGAAACCTGAGCTTACTTGAGGTGAGACTCATATCCATTCAAAACCTTAAGGCAATGAGTGGTAGTACATCATCCTCAAATAACTCATGTATTTTTTTTCTCAAAGTAGCCAATGTAAGATAATATTCTCAACATACACGCGGTGATAGTACATTGTTGAATTTAAAAATTATAGGATACTCTTTAAAGTCACAAGGTACATCTCCTAAATCTCCATCCTTTGATATATGCAGTGCATTCATCCCTTGAACTTCTCTCTGCACAAAGTTACTTCCATTTTTGTCTCTTTGAACTTGCCTCTCCTCAGTGCCATTGTTACTTCTAACTGCACTACCTGTCAGATCTCAAAGGTCAGAGGAATGAAATCAACATATTTATGTCACCAGGAGAAACAAAAATATACAATTACCTGAAAGTTCAGACCAAATTCTGGTATGATCAGATGGATTCTCAGACATGTTACTCTTTGACCTTTGCTGAGGTTGGCCCCCTGGACAATGGTCAGTCTGACCATGTGATGCACCTGCTGGCGGATCTTCAGTAGGATTTCCCTTATGAAGCTGCGAAGCCAGCATGGTTGCAAGTACCACAGTGGAATCAAAATTTGATTTGGAGCCATCATCTAAACCAAACTTAGGGGCCATCAAGATAGGCCTGTGTATCAACACCGAGTGAAGAAAAAAATATCAGAATTAGATCAGGTATGATCATCCGCACAATACTGAAATTTTTATAAGAGAACGACCCGAAAGAAAAAAGATGAATTGGAGACTTCTCTAAGTAGTGAGATCCCTTAAAATGAACATCACCATTCCTCCATTTACCATTCCAATAATCCTAACCATGTACTTGGTTTTGAACGAAAGACTTATAAGGTGAACAATCAAGCTGAGGTTCTATTCTCCAATGCAATAATTTCTGACCAACAAAGCTCACATTGATTTCACCACAGCCAAGCATGGTGGTGAACCTTTTCCAGTCGCATGTAAGGATACAAGGCGGCAGAGATGAATTAAACAGCACATGTAATGAGAGTAGTTGGATTTGACCAAAATGTTTGAATCCTTTTAACAAATAAAAAAGGATTCAATCTTTACAGGGGGCACAGGTATAAAGTGAGGGAAAACGACTACAAAACAAGAAGCAAAGTCGCCTTACTCGCCAGCTTTCTCGAAATAGACGTGTATGTCCACTTCACAAGCCTCACAGAATGAAAGAAATGCCTGGAATTTGGAAATTGAAGAACATAAGAGAAAAGCTTTGCCAATCAGTTTTATTCTTCCAAAACAAAAAAAACAAAGGCTAATAGTCACACTCAGCACGAGTCCAACATTGAGAAAACTGATTAGCTCACAAATGTCAATGATTAATGGTTACTTGTAAGAAAAGGAAAAAAAAGAAAAGAGAATGGGATAGAAAGTCCTAATGTAAGTGTTACATTCTATTGTCATCATTGATCAATTTCAAGATACCTTTAACTCCTTCATTCCAAATGTTACGTCGATGGGGTCTCCAGTGTGACTGTACTGCACAAATTCTTCTTTAGGGTCTATCCACAATTGCGTGTGTAATGATGAATCATTTTCTACATCCAACAAAACAAAACTGGCCAGCTATGGTTAACTCATAAGGGGAAACAAAATTCAGACTTGTGACCTTACCTTTCGTTGGGTCAATATAGCTTCTAAGCTCAACAGCCTTTCCTCCAATTTCGTTTGCTGCATCAGGGGGTAAAGCAGTAGGCTCTGTAGCAATTATTGTGATCTCTTGGAGGGTTGTCTGGAAATTAGCCAACAGACGACTAAGATCACGAGGTCTTACAGCAAAGTTGCTGGGGAGCTTTCTCCTATCAAGTGAAAGATGCTGAATATCAGGTTCAACGTTACACGTAACCCAATAAGTTTTCTTCATACCTGCAGAAACGACTCAGTCTCTTTATGCTTCGACTAATTGGACACGTAAAACAAAAAGAATAATGATGTGATTTCCATATATTCAAAATCAATTAAATAAAATCTAATTTCCTGAAACTTCATAGTGGCAGTTGGACAAAAGCCATGAAGGAAAAGTGGTTTGAATTGCCTGCACCACAAACCCTGAAACTACAGCTTTGCCCAGTTATATGGCTGTGACAAATGCTTTGGAACATTTTTTTCATGTCATACCATGTATCAGCATTCAGATAATGAGGGTTAATGTTCTGTGAAGCTTACAATCTTTTACACCATTAGAATGGACTAGAGAGCAAATTTTCAAGCTCAACTACTTGCATTTTTGGTACCACTTAGGGCTGTAAATGAACCAAGCCGTTCGGTTGTTCGGCTTGTTTGGTTCGGACTCGAGCTCGAGCTCGGCTCGGATAAAAGATTAATGAATAGAGCTTGAACACCCTTTTATGTTCGAGCTCGGTAAGTGGCACCGTACGTTTAAGGTATTCGGCTCGTTAATGTTGTTCGTTGAGTTAAACGAACCAAGCTTGAACAATTAAATATGTTCGTTTAAATAAACGAACAAGCTCGGCTCGTTCGCTAAGTTAAATGAACAGAGCTTGAACAACACAATGCTCGGCTCGTTCGGCTCGTTTACAGCCCTAGTACCACTGTACTTAATTACCGGAATTTGTATTAGTAAAACAACAGTTACATGATATGTACATAGTTGGTGTATACCACTAAGCTCAGTGATATAATATTTTGAGCATACTCTACGAAGTTGCACATAAGTTACTCACCACACCGGCACCATCACCAGCCAAACCATGACCTAATTCATCCACCCATTACAATGACCAGAAAGGATTACCGCTAACTGAAAAGGAGACAATAGAAAAAGGTAATAGAAAATTAACAGGAATGACTGCCTCACCATTGTAGCAGTTCAAAGTCCACAGAAGCTTTGGTGCATCAGGGTTAGGCAAGACCACATTTAAGACATCTATGCTAGATAAAGGCGTCCTCAATACCGAACATACAGCCTGTCACACTAGATAAGATAAAAATCCCACTCTACCAAGACAAAACATCATACAAACTTGAATGAAAAAGAAGAGAAAAATCAAAACCTTCAAGAGCACGCTGCACCGAATGTTGGAACCAGACACCTTGTAGACATCAAAAAAATCTGGCTTAAAGGTAATAGATTGATAAGCCGACCTTGAGGCGTTAAGGGTGTGAAAAGTAAGCTGCAAAAACAAGGAATGAACAACCAAACAAATAGACAAAAGCTAGTATACCAAAACGAAAGCCTAGTCAAATCATTATTCGAATTTCATAGAACTTGAAAAAAACCCTAGTGACATTCACATTGACAAGGGGGAAAGCGTAAAAGTCATCTCAATCAAATATTGAATGGAATTATCGAATTTTACCAATGAATCATTAATCTTACATGATTTAAGGGTAAATAAAAGAGAAACGTTGAGGCGATTAAAAGGAGGGGAAAGAAAAATAAGCGAGGTAGAAAAGCAGATGGAAAAAGAAAAAAAAAAAAAGCGAACCATAGGAGAAAAAGCTTGAATGGCGAGCTCGTTGCCGATACGAGCAAGACAGGTGATAGAGCGGACGAAGGTCTTGAGAGCATTTCCGCTCATGCTTAGCTCCATTGTTCACTTCGAAATTCAAAGCTCGCTGCTAACGAAGAACTGAAAATGGCGGTGAACTGGTGACTCTGTCACCACTTCCAACCAATGGCGGGAAAGGAAGCATCAACAAATGCATACTGTATGTATCAAAGGAATGTGTATAAAAATGCTGTATACGAGTCCGGTTGTATACGAGTCAAGCCTTAAGCAAGACCTCGGCTCGTTTACAACAACTTCGGGTTCGTTAACATCAACAACAACAACATTATTCATTACTTTAGAATCTTCCGACTGTGGCGAGGTGTAGGAGGTCGGATGTATGCAACCATACACATGTGTCAGAAACACAGAGAGTTGTTTTGCGATGACCCATAATGAAAACTGCGTTAACATGTGTCGATCAACTACTACTTCAGAATATAAGAAGCGCAACTGATAAACCAAAAATAATCGTCTGTTAGTCAACAACAGTCAACGGCATAACTCCCACAGTTCAGCATTCATACATTGCTGCTCGGCTAAACTGTACTTCGGCTATGCCCCATGGCATCCTTTTTATTATCAGAGAATATACCTAAGGTTTGCACCTCGGCACCAACTTCAACCTCAGCTTCAGCCTGTGTTACGCTTCAGACCACTTCGGCCAGATTCGATATTGCACTTCGGCAAAGATTGGTTTTGCACTTCGGCGAAGGAATCAAGCACAGCTTTATACCAAGTATGGGACCATCAGGCAGAAGTATAGTTCAAATAAAGAGTACACGTTGGGCTGTTCAGCCTGTACACGCCAAGGTCATGTCAGCCGACCTACTAGTCACATCCGCAGACCTACCAGTCATATCAGCAGACATATAGCGTCATAGGTTCTCTACCCCAAGCCAATGTCACATCCATTGTCAGAGGCAGAGGACAAACGGAAACTAACAAAAGCAAGCTAACGGAGACCAGAACGGGGATCGAAACATTTTCATCTCTCCTAGAGCAAATACATTGAATTTTGTCCTCAGCCAAGAACTGTGAGAATTCTCTAACTCCACATACAAAATCATAACTCAGTGAGAATGACCCAAACTGACTTGAGCGTCGGAGGGTTTTACCCGGGGTCACACCCCCGGTCCTCTGATTTCTGCTTCCTTGTGCAGGATTTTCAGGAAGCTATTCCAGTAGTTCTCAACAATCAACTGACAACGTTTATTTAGGGTCATCTTGGACCCTTGGTGAAGATCCGGCTTCATCATTTGGTGCTAGAAGGAGGGCTCCTCAATTCCTTAAAACAATTTCTCAAGACATTCTTAATTTTGATCCTACCCGGCTACTGTGGGAAAGATGGATAAAAAGGATGGAAAAGGGGCCAAGCTGTTAGTGTATGTGCCCTAGGCCATGATTTGGATATTTATGTTATATATTTATTATTAATAAAAGAGGTTTTATTATCATTATTGTTGGTTAGTATGTTACACAATTTTGATATATGTATCTGATTCATTATTGTTATAGAGATAAAATAATTTATAATCAGTATGAGTATTGATTTGATAATCATGAGATGATTATGTGTATGGTGATACAAATCAATCTCACAGATACTTGTTAAAGAACAGTGTATTGGATAGACCCATCATGAGATTACTACATGGATTAGCGTCATAAGTAAATCTCATGATAGTCATGTTTTAATCCTTTGACTTGAGATTGTCATAGTTTCCAACATAAGGACTATTATTTTTTGACATGATCAAATGTTATCCGTAACTGGATAATAATAAAGGTCGTGATTGAATGTGATAGAAATTATGTAGAGGATATTGAACAATCAAGATAGAATTTGTCCCTCTCTTTTGAGAGAGATATCTTTGGGCCCCTCGATTAGTGAGACTGTAAAATGCATGGTCGTGCTCAAATGAATTGATAGTGTGATCAATATCATTTGTTTTATCAGTCTACTTAGAGATCGAGTAATCATATGTTTGAACAATATAAGTATGACGCTGACCATGACTTTTGTTCAAACTAGATATCGTGTGACAAAGGGATTAACGCATGTGCTATTATTAGGCTAATTGGATTGTACTCGTATTAATTGGGTAGTCGTAATGCCTTGCTAGAGGCCAATTACGACTTGTTGGTTTAATAGAGATTTAATCAACTACCAATTAATATGGGCCTATCGGGTCATACACAAGAATCCGTATGGCTGAGATTAATAATATTAATAATATTAATATTGGATATTTATTATTATTATTATCGCTTTTAATATTAATAATATTAATATTGGATATTAATTATTATTATTATTATTATGATTTTCGTTTTTTTGTGATTATATATATATATATATATATGCATTATTGGATAATAACGAGAGAATCCGTATCTGATATAGATTTTGAATATCCTGATGGAATCCATATTTGATATGGATTTTGATTGGCATCAACTAATCCGATTGGGACTCGGATTTTGATGTCCATATATGTGTATATATATCTGTGTATCTCGTATAGAGAAGACAGACAAAAACCAACAGAAAACGAAACTCTAGAATCGTTTTTGTGAAAAACCGAGTTCTTCAGCCGCGCCGTTTGAAGAGCTAGCACTCCGGACAGAAGCGTTTGTGTGGATACCGACAGAGGGTGTTCGTGATTTCGCACCTCTTCCATCTGCAGATTTCGAATCTACGGAGGTAATTTTTTGATTTCTTTTGTCGAATTAAACGAACAACATGGATCCTTGGTAGGAAATCGGAGATCAAGTTTTGTTTTTCCGCTGCGCATTTTGCAGTGATCTCGTTTGATTTTCTAACACAAGCAACATATGACATCTAAGAGATGTTAGAGATCTTCTCAACAACGACTATAACAGAGTTTCCCAAAACCAGCAGAATCCTCAAATCCTGCTGCCTTTACCTATGAGGAGCACATGCGAGCCATACGATATGTGGCTCAAGATCCAAATGTATTCCAAGTTGTGGTGAAGGATATGAAAGGAAAGGCTTCTGTGGTAGAACCCAGTGGGTTTCGCCCCAATAGTTCTCCAACTCGGCCTGATTACCATCCCAGGTGCCAGAATGAATCCACGGCTGAGGCTAGACGTTCAGAGAAAAGATCTAGTCGTCAGCAGAAAAGTGGAGCTTTGCTACAGGATAGATGCTCTGTTAAAGTCCGGCTAGGGGGTCAAGGAAAAGAAAGGAACTATTTGCTGGCTTCAAAAGCTCATATTCTCTTCTACATGAGGAAGAAGACCTTAACAAGGGAACCTCACTCTGGCAGGACCAATCCACAAAAGAGATCACCAACTGTACTGCATTTATCATCATGATATTGGGCATGATACAGAAGACTGTAGGCAGCTCGAACAGGAAATTGGGCGTCTAATCAAGCTCGGTCACCTACAACGGTTTTACAATTCAAGGTCAAGGCTGCACAACAGGCTGGACTTTGGCAGGCCTCCTCCGGATGAAAATTGCATACTTGAACATCAACACAAGTCGCCAAGAGATGAGGATTCAGATTCAATGAAAAGAGGCTGCGGGTTCCTGAGCATATAAGGCTGACCTAATGGCAAAGGTCCATGATTCAAATGAATTAGGATTTAATTTCTCTTGCGCGCATCTGACATTTTTCAGCTCAGCCTTATATCATTTGAGGATCAGTCTTTTACTAGACTTTCGCCCGGTTCTGCTCGGCTTAATCCTCTTATTCGGCATTCAGCCGAGGAAGTTAAGTCACCTTATGGCGCATGAAAAGACTCATCTAGACAAGAGGAATAGTTTATGCCTATCTGACGTCCACTTTATAACCCGTAACGGGAGTGGGGGCATAACTATACTCCAAATGGGACAAGTTTCTCTATAATCCACTTCAGCAGGACTGAGTGGGTTGAGCATGACTCAACACATGGGACAAGTTTCCCTATACTCCACTTCAGCAGGACTGAGTGGGCTGAGTGAGACTCAACATTTGGGACAGGTTTTCCTATACCCCACCTCAGCAGGACTGAGTGGGTTGAGCAGGACTCAACACTTGGGACATGTTTCCCTATACCCCACCTCAGCAGGACTGAGTGGGTTGTGTAGGACTCAACACGGGGGACAGTTTTCCCTATACCCCACCTCAGCAGGACTAAGTGGGTTGAGCAGGACTCAATACTTGGGACAGGTTTCCCTATACCCCACCTCAGCAGGACTGAGTGGGTTGTGCATGACTCAATACTTGGGACAGGTTTCCATATACCCCACCTCAGCAGGACTGAGTGGGTTGTGCATGACTCAACACGTGGGACAAGTTTCCCTATACTCCACTTCAGCAGGACTGAGTGGGTTGAGCAGGACTTGACACTTGGGACAGGTTTCCCTACAAGTATTTTACCTCAGCAGGCCTGAGCCAGCCGAGCAGGACTCGGTATATTGGGACAGGATTCCCTATCAAATATTTTACCTCAGCAGGACTGAGTTAGCAGAGCAGGTCTCGATTAAAAAAGACCTCAGCAGGTCTGAGGAAGATGTCCGTTGAGGGTCAAGTTCAGTGAGCAGGATTTCACAATCATCCTGATAAAGGGATGTCAAGGTAAATCATGACAGAGTATATGAACCTCATTAACTACTAGCAGGTCTAGAAAAAGTGTAAAGCATATGTGTAATTATCAGCAGTGCTGAGGTTCGAATAAGACAGTGTTTTATGGCAGAGCCGAGGACAAACAATCACTACAGAGGATAATTTAAAGAACTTTGGTAGAGCAGAAGTAAAAAAGCAGAAGACAAATACTTTGCAAAAATTATGAGAATAATAGTAAGTAAAGCCGAAGAGCACAAGTTGAAGAAAGTGAAATTTTCATTAAGGAAATTATCTATTACAACTACGAGAAAGGGAAAAAAGTAAGGAAGACCCTATTCTACTCTTCATCATTCTCATCATCTCTGAGATCGGCCCCACTCTTAAACAGCGCCAGTTGGTTCTCAAATAAGCTTTCAGCTTCGGGGTTGTGGAGGTCGGCAATTTGAGGATGATTTTTGTCCAAGTCTGAGTAAACTTCAGAGCAGGTATCAATTGCCCAAGTCTGTCTAATGGCTATTGCTGAGCCTTGCATCTTCAAGAAGTTACCCGTGAAGAACTCAGACTGCTTGAACTCATCAATTGCTTTTTGCTTGATTTCTTCAGCTTGAAGTTCAAGCTGAAGAATGAGTTCAGCCTTGCTCTTGCGCTCTTCTTCCAACTGACTCTTATTGTTGGACAGCTCTTGCTCACAAGTGTTGAGCTCTTTCTGGTAAAACTCAATTTCAGTCTAGGTTTTGGATGACACCAATTCAGCGTTGGCCACCACTTCCTTCAGTTTGTCTACTTGGGTATTGGCAGTGACCAACTTGATATCCGAATTTTCTTTCCCTTCTCGAAATCTGGAGTTTTCTTCAGAAAGAACAGACACCTCAGACTTCAGACTGTTCACTTGTGCTTCCAGCTGCTCCAACCTCGCATTACTGGGTCTTGCCGCCTCTGCCAACCTGTCATAAGCATTTCTAAGGTTGGCATTGATCTCAAAGAATTGGTTAAATTTTGCACGTAACTCTTTAGCCTGTCTGAGTATATTGTACTCTTGAACCCGATACTGCAGAAATCAGGTTGATTAGAGAAAACATAAGTGACCAAACTGAAAAAGATATAGAACATCGGGAAGTCTTGCCATAGACATGTTGCTTGCAAACGAATTTATGGCAGTGTCCCAGTCTAGACTGCCAAAAAGTTGTCAATCCCTGGGTAGCACTAAAATCTCAGTTACTTTCCTAGCTACGCTAGGATTTATAGCAGTATCCGAGAAAGAGAATTCCATTGTTCTCTTGCCTCGGCGGTCTCTTTGGGAAGATTCACCCTCCAGTACATTTCCTCCCCCTGGAGTTTCTCCTATAAACTCAGCAGAGGGAATAGCTTCTGAAGAAGCCAGCCTTGGTTGAGGCATAACTTCTTCTTCGGCAACTGGAGAA
The DNA here is from genome assembly GCA_036186865.1 of Eustoma russellianum. Classification (NCBI taxonomy): domain Eukaryota; kingdom Viridiplantae; phylum Streptophyta; class Magnoliopsida; order Gentianales; family Gentianaceae; genus Eustoma; species Eustoma russellianum. The sequence continues at coordinate 37,872,915 of AP025043.1, read as the reverse complement.
GGAACAGTCAGGATTGGGGCGTCAATTTCCATAATTCCATCGTCTGGCTGAGCTGCAACTAGAGCAGGGACTTGAGTTGCAACTCTGATGGGATTAGCAGAAGTTCCAGCTGCAGAAAAAAAAAACAAAAGGTCAATTGATTGAATGGAAACAAGGTATGTTCAAAACCAACATAAGGAAAAGATTTTACCTGGAACTTCAGCCCTGGCTGAAGCCAAATCAGCAGGAATCACCTGCATCTCAGAAGGAGCTCTGGCAGAAGCCTGTCCTGAAGAAGAAGGCTGCCCTTCAGTCCTTTTCCTCTTTTTGGGGACCACCTTCTTTAGCCTTGCAAGGGTCTCAGACACCATGACTCCTACAGGATTCAACAAACAAATTGATCAGAATACAAGGAAAACATTAGAACAAGTCAAAGATGTTCAAAAGTTTGCTACATACCTCGAACTATTTTCAAAGCAGCTGGGATGAGGGGTCGAAAGTTATATTCTGGCCACAAGTGTTCCAGGTCGGCAACCCTCACAACTGGCCTGTCCACCTTCTTCCAATCCACGGCCATGGGCAAATGTAACAATTTGGAGGCTTCATTGCAAGATTTTTCGCTTGGCCTCGTGTTATTTGCGTTGCCAGATTTTCAGAGGATCTTTTCGGGTAATCCTATAGTCTTTACAAAGAAGAAACGTCTCTTCCAATTTTTGGTAAAAGAGGGAATGTTTATGGCATGGTTGATTTCACTATTTGGGTGTCTCCTACTAAAACAATACCAACTCTCCTTGTGTTTGCACACAAACATTCCTCTGAAGACGGCAAGGGAAAAGGCTTTCTCAGCAGCTCTGAGGTAAAGCAGGTAGCTGAGGATAACCTTTAGGCCATTTGGCATTATTTGGGGAATCCTAAGTTTGTACAAATCTAGAATATAGAGTAAGGGTGCTGGAATGGGAAGATTAAAACCAGACTTAAAATACTCCTCATAGACTGCTTCATATTCTACAGGAGGGTCATAAACAGTCTGATGCAGTAGAGGAAGAATGGGGGCAAAGGTACTCCTATCAACATTATAGTATTGACACAACTGAGAAAGTTCAGCGGCTTTCATGGTACTCACTGAATTCTGCACCATTGGAGATGGTGCACCTCTGTCGATTGATGTTGAGGGCACCATGGATTCTAGGGCAACCGAAGAAGGTTCACCAGTGTGGCGCAACCTCCGCAGAGGGCGGTTGTCCTCACTAGAATCTGACCTTGAATGGCGGATTGAACTTCTTGGTCACCTTCTAAATTAGTATGGTAAGAATAAGCTGATCTATTCTGGGAATCAGAAGAAGATGAAATAACGAAAGCCGTAGATAAGGAAGAAGAGCTTACAGAGATTTGGAAAGTAAATCTGGCGCTGGAATTAGGCTGAAGTGAAGCTGGAAGCAAAAAGAAGTAGGCAGAACAGCGTGGACAGAGCGAAGAAGAAGAAAATGGGGGCATGAACCTCTATTTAAAGGGAGGAAGATGAAAAGTTGTAACTTTTCAATTGAAAATTCAAAAGAGGTGACATATCAGTTTTTCCCTCTTTTCTCTGGATTGATGTGATCGCCGGAGAAGTAATTATGGACTATTTTGGAACTGGCACTAGTATTAAAGAGGCGGATAACAACTCAGTTATGGGGATTAAATGAGCAGCTAGTGGGAATTACGGCGCAGTTAAGAGGATAACTGCCCAATTAATGAAGAAACGTCATTGACTCTTCAGAATAGATTTGTCTGCCCTCACAGGTCAGCTCGGCCACACAAAATCTGGGGGCAAATGATAAACCAAAAATAATCGTCTGTTAGTCAACAACAGTCAACGTCATAACTCCCACAGTTCAGCATTCATACATTGCTGCTAGGCTAAACTGTACTTCGGCTGTGCCCCATGGCATCTTTTTTATTATCAGAGAATATACCTAAGGTTTGCACCTTGGCACCAACTTCAACCTCAGCTTCAGCCTGTGTTACGCTTCAGACCACTTTGGCCAGATTCGATATTGCACTTCAACAAAGATTGGTTTTGCACTTCGGTGAAGGAATCAAGCACAACTTTATACCAAGTATGGGACCATCAGGCAGAAGTGCAGTTCAAAGAAAGAGTACACGTTGGGCTGTTCAGCCTGTATACGCCGAGGTCATGTCAGCCGACCTACTAGTCACATCCGCAGACCTACCAGTCATATCAGTAGACATACGGCATCATAGGTTCTATGCCCCAAGCCAATGTCACATCCATTGTCAGAGGCAGAGGACAAACGGAAACTAACAAAAGCAAGGTAACGGAGACCAGAACGGGGATCGAAACATTTTCATCTCTCCTAGAGCAAATACATTGAATTTTCTCCTCAGCCAAGAACTGTGATAATTCTCTAACTCCACATACAAAATCATAACTAAGTGAGAATGACCCAAACTGACTTGAGCGTCGGAGGGTTTTACCCTGGGTCACACCCCTGGGTCCTCTGATTTCTGCTTCCTTGTGCAGGATTTTCAGGAAGCTATTCCTGTAGTTCTCAACAATCAACTGACAACGTTTATTTAGGGTCATCTTGGACCCTTGATGAAGATCTGGCTTCATCAGCAACTAATTTAGTGAGTCATTTTGTTTTATTCCATCATATTATAAAGTCAAAAAGGATATATTCTTAACTTCATTGGAAATAAAAATGAGTTCGTTAACATCAAATTTGAATTTGACATTAGGCTCGAAATATTAAACTATACTAGCATAACTATTCTAATGTTTGGCTCGTAAAACTCACAAACCGACTCGTTTACGTATACTTAATGATTTCATAAAGCAAAGAATAAACAAACATTATTTTTTATGGATGCACATCTTCTGGTTTGATCAATAGTCAATAATAAAAATTGAGATGAAATAAATTATGTAAAAATGCTAAATGTGTGCATTTAAAAAAAATGATATGTATTTATCATTTAAAACTATAACATTTTTGCTATTTTTGTAAATAAAACATTAAAGGAAATTACGGTGAAATAACATAGATACATGTATATGCACTTATGGAGAAACTTAAACGTACCTCTACACTATACCTCCCATTCTCGGGTTGGAATCTCCTCACCCCCACTTTCATCACCCCATACTACCACGTGTTACGCGGTTACGCGTCACCGCATCCCTTTGCAGTGAGGGGATCCTATCCCATTCTCTTATCTTCTGATCCTCTCAGACAACGAGATGGTAGACAGAAAAGATATAAAGTTGTGGCGGCTGCCACAAGAGAAAATACAAGTGGGTTTGTGATGTTGGCAACGGTTGTTCGGGGTGAACTCAGTGGTGGCAAGATCGGACGATTTAAGCGACTACTTTTAACGATTTAGTTTTGATCGTATGATAAACTTCCAAACAATATTAGAAATAAGCAGTCCAACAATGATACCCAAAAAGAAAATCCAGAGTTGAATCCTATGATAAACTCTATAACAATATTAAAAATAAATAGCTCAACGTGTTGGATTTGATATGCTCATATATGTAATGCACGACACGTGTAACTTAAGTTACATATCAAACGCATGTGGACTTATGTATGTTATATATTATATGTTACTAATGTCACGTAATATTTGTATTACGTACATATCCACATGTTAAGTGATCACTACGATATATTAGTGGATACACAATGTAATATGAATGGACCACTAAATATGTGGACATTCGTATGGTTACGGTCCCTGATGGTAGGGCTCGTAAAGTCGAGACCGTATTATTAATGATATCTGGTCTCCGAGGAATAAGAGTCCACGGATATTCTTCTAGAAGTGTTTTAAGTCATATTTATTAAGTCTTGCGGATCGTATCATTTATTAAGTCTATTTACTTACGCCATGACTAGTCTAACTCCTCATTTGCAACGACATATTGATTTTAAACTTAGGTCATGTATCGCAACTAAAGATCCACAACAAACTTATTTGTTCTAATTTCACCCCTAACTTCTTGTTGTTAAATATCATTTACTTAACTGAAACTTTCCCGATTATAACTCATTTTGTGTGCCAGCTACGGTCATTTCCAGTTTAGGGTTGTCAGCCAATATTACGCGGCCTATTTTGATAAGTCCAAAATTCATCATCCTCATACAATATAGGCTTCTTGACAGACCTCTTAACACGAATGAGCGGCTTGCACCATTATTACATAGTACGTTTGGCGGCTCTTTGTTTACTAGTTGGTACCTATCAAGTTTAGGGATTCAAGTTCAGAGATACATAGATACAATACATGCATAATCATTTAAACTCAAAATTAAAGGTACATGTGACCACATCATTCGACCCCTGAACATCGATGTTCGTCATCACGTGGACCCGTGCATTAGGCCGTGGTCAGCCTCTCTTATTCTGTTGTGTGGCCGCCTTCAATGGTACCCTCGTGGCTCAAGGCAATCCTTCATCATATGACCAACTTTGCATGTTGAAGCAGGCTCCCATCTTTTTCCAGCACTCTCCGGTGTGTCGTCGGCCATACGTCGAGCAAAGGGATATCTCTGTCTGCTGAATCCTCCTAGGTTGCGGCTGCAGCTGTTGTCGTGGCGGCTGAGGTCTGAATGGTTGCCCCCGTGACTGTCATCGCGGCATCTTAACCCATCTGCCAGATCTACTGCCTTGCTCTCCTCCCGAGACCTCTTGTTCCTCTCTCCTGCTGCCACCTGCTGCAGGTCAGCCTCAACTTAGTGGCACGCCTCCAGTAGCTCACCAAAATTCCTCGTATTAGCATTCAACATCCCCAAGCGAATCGAGAGTTCAGTCTCGTCTCGAACTTCAACATATTCAACCAGGTATCCACCATAGTGGAAGGAACAAAACGCCCAAAGCATGAAACTTGTTGGCATACTCTGACACAGATAGGCTCCCCAGAATCAGTGCCTGGAACACTGCCATCTCCTGCAGGACCTCCGCTGCCGGAACGTAATAATTTCAGAACTCCTTCCTAGAATAATCCCAAGTAACCGGCTGAGGTAAATTCAGCAATGCTCCATTCCACCATTCCTCAGCCTCACCCAGCAGAAATGGCGTAACAACCTCGACCTTAAGCTTATCAGGTACCTGTAGCAGCCGTAGATTATTCTCAACCTCCTCAACCATGTCTCCGCCTCATCCGAATCAGAGCTCCCCTTGAAGGTTGGAACATGAGCTCTCTTCATCTCCTGATAATAATACCGGATACCTAGTTGTGGCGGTGGAGGAGGCGGTGGAGGAGGCGGTGGTGCCTGATACTGATGCCGCTACTGATGAGCCAATACTTGCGCTATCGTCGTCAGCGCATCTGTCAAAGCCTGGGGTAACACATTCTGATCACCTCTATTGCCATTTTCGTTATTATCTCTTCTTGGCGGCATTATGCTGTAACATTTTATGTTTAAAGATTTACACATTATAGTTCGAAAATAATTAAACGAAAATTTACAGTAATCGGGCCTGAGGGTATGCGAAGAGCGAAAACCAAAACTTACATAAAACAGCTAAGTAAAACGGCATAAAATATACTCAATACACGTACCCTACCCGATCATCACTTAAGTCTCCTGTCGTAACTTATTTCTAAAGTCAATACTTAATATCACTCCCTAAACCTAAAGTCGTGACTTATGGGCAAAATCATACTTAATTTCTAAGATCATGGCCTAAATCGACGTTTCAACCGTAGATCTAGAGCCATGCTCTGATACCACTTATAGCGACACATCCCGAGTCCTAGTACTCAGAATGACTCACCCGATGTATTTCGCTAAGGAAAATACAAGGTGTCAAAATCAATACATTTATATGTCAGTAACGTAACGCAAATAGATGTCAACGGAAGTTATAAAAACTAAAAACCCTCAATAAAATAATCATTCATAATAAAGTAGTAAAGTCTATACAACATAAAAAATGGTACAACAGTCTTACACAACCAAAGTAATAATATTAAATCTCCGAAAATACATCAATGCCAAATCTATAAAGTGTCATGACTAAATCCTTATAGATATTTTTGTATAGCCTCACCTCGAAATCCTCCCTCAGGTCATCCTCAATGTAAACAAAGTCATACTCTTGATCATCTAAAAAATATAGGAAAGTATATTATGAGCGACACTTCGTCCAGCAAGTAACCTCACCATATTTACCATAGGATCATACACGAAGAAACAAGGGTTATAAAAAAAATTAACAGTATAGAAAAATAACATGCTTCTTGTTTGCAAATAAAATTACCAAATTACCTCTAAACATACAGAGACATAATCAACGGATAAAGTCAACAAAGTTACATATCGTAAACCAATCAAAAAGTTAGTTCAAGTTAGTATATGATACAATTTTTCAAAATCGATGTAATGCCAAGTCAAAACCAAATTTTCCAAAGTCAAAAGCCAAAGTCCGAATCCAAATATGGTTTAATCGGTCCAAAGTCGATATCCAAATCCAAATCTAATGCAATGGCTATAGCACTTTGCTGACAAGTGACTTATACCGAAAGACTTACGAATTGATCCCCCAATAGTCAATATGTCGCGGTGCTCTATATCAAAATAGCCAATATGCCGAGACGCTCTAATAGCGGCCAATATGTTCGAACGCTCTATATCAAATGGACAATATGCTCGGATGCTCCGTTTGTATGGAATCAATCCGGCTTAACAATATATTTCACATTGTATGGGTGAATTTTCAAAATATGCAATGCAATTTCAAAAATTCCAAGATTTTTCCAAAAATGATTCGATATTTTTCAAAATTACCAAAATTTTGATATCAACTATGTCAACAACGAAGTATACCAAATAATCCTGTGTGTTCTATATACCAAAGTTTCCCATCTCATCCGCATACATACATACATATATATATATATATACACATACATATATATATATATATACATATACATACATATATATATATATACATATACATACATATATATATATATACATATACATACATATATATATATATATATATATATATATATATATATATATATATATGCTCACGCCCATATATATGCATATAAACATATATACATATATGTACCTCCCTCAGCCCACTTCACCCTAACCAACTACCTAATTCACCTCATCTCACCTCCACCACCCTAAGCCCTCACTGTCCACCACACATCATACCACTTCCCACCCCAAGTACCTCATCCAGCCTCCTCTTTCCATCCCAAAAACCAAACTCCATTCAATCCACTTTCTACCCCTCACTCTCCCTCCAAAACGCACACCACCCACATTTTCTCGCATCTAACACCTCAAGCAGCTACAATGATTTATGCTTAACACAGTGCCACAAAAATCATCCCGAAAGGCTCAGCCATGCACCCTCACATGTCTGACAAAGCACGGCCACGTGCCGCTACTCGCCGATGGATGAGCCCCATGCGGCGACACTGACTCGACACTCCGACCATCAGAATTCTTCTATTTCAATTCCAAGTCTATTCTGTCCTCAAAATGTGCAAAAGCCTAACTTTTACCAATTTAAAATTTGACCAAAATCCAATCAAAATCCCACATAAAAATCATACTTAACCACAACTCATATCAAAATTTGGATCCCAAATTAATACCTCACAGCCCTGGCGGCATGTCCCTATCCAAATATTTTTTCCTCACTCACGGCCAGTCACATAATGTGCACAAATTCTATTTACATTCACATTCCCAAGTGTACATTTACATAATATATCTTATATATACATTTATACTCTTATAATGTTCATTTATCATTTAATATACAAAAACAACCCAAAATTTTAATTCACCATACATATACACCACATACAAATATATATATATATATATATATATATATATATATATATATATATATATATCATCCGGACCCAGTATATCCCAACAACAGCAAAAGCTCTCGTTAGGGTCTGGGAGGGTAAGTGGTAGGCAGACAATACTTCTATCCCAAGGGATAGAGAGTCTGCTTCCAGTGAAACAACGGCTCTATATGTACCTGCATAAATGACATGATAATAGAAATATGTTGTGCTAGTGTGTTAGTGAGGAAATTCAAGAAATACAAAGAAAAGTCTTTCGATATTAAAATACACATCACGTGTATATGTACATGTAATGTAAAACAACAGTATAACATACGCAACCAAGTGAAAAGTCAACCTAAAACGTAGATAGTGTCTACGCCTATCTATGTCCATATATATATATATATATATATATATATATATGTATGTATGTATATGGATACAATCAACTATGAAGACAAATATATACATGCATGATCCAAGATGAATATTGGAAATATAACATATATTCTGCAAAAATCATAGCAAATATAATGAAGTTACTTACACTGCTTGGATTATATTATACCGTCATTGAAATCGGGGTTAGGTTGGACCAAACTTTCTTCTTCTCCTTTTTTTCTTTTCATTCTCTTTTTCTTCTCTATTTTCTTCCTAACTTTCGGCCCTCAGCACTTCCTCACAACACTCCTTTTTCTTTCATCACTTACAGCACTCACTTTTTTTCAGCACAAGGGTGGCTGGCTGATACAAAATGGAGTGGAAATGGATGGTCTTATGGCTAGTTTAAGTAGGGACTTAAGGGAGTTAGTAGGGGTTAATGTGTGTTTATGGTGGGGTTTATGGAAGATTAAGGGGTAGCAGGGTGAGTGGGTGTTTCATGTAATAATGCATTAAATTTAATTTTTGTTTCTTTTTCCTATACCCGGTGCACACACCTGCACAATTAATATTTTAATATATTTTATATACTTTTTTTGGTCAAAAACTAGGAGGTAACAATTGTCAATGTACTACTTGTCATATTTGCTCCGGGACTATTTTGACATTCGCCTCATGTGAAAAGATTGTTGGTTTTGAATGATATAGCTAGCATAAGCATGAGCAAAAGCTATAATTCTTGTGTTGTTGAATAGATGCCAGGACTTATGTTGCAAATGGGTGGAAAACAAGACTTGGAATAAATGATTCACAAGTACTTGGAGAACATTAGATTGTTGGCTCGAAACACAAACTTTTTCTATATAATTGACCTGGACATCGATAACCGTATAAAAAATGCATTTTGAGGATGTGATTACCTTTGATACTACTTACTTCACTATTTGGTAATATATGACTTTTGCTCTATTTGCTGGCGTAGATCATTAGGGTCTGTCTATTTTATTAGGGTGTGGCCTAATCTCTCATGAAGATACTGACACATTTATTTGGTTATATACAACATGGTTAACTTGCATATTTTGTCAATCACCAAAAGCTATAATTATATATCAATCTAAATCTATTGGAGTTTGCTGTAGAGAAAGTGTTTTGTTTATCATGTAATCAAATGTGCCTTTGACATGTCATAAAAAAACTCCCCATGAAGTTGGGAGGACTCGAAGAATATAAGTCTATCAAGAGAAAGATGAAAAATATCGTTTATGACTCTCTCTTAGACCTGTGAAATTTGAATAAAATTGAAAACAGTTGGTTGAGGAGTATGGGTTGGGGGAAAACTCTTAGATAAATTCTTTTTTATGATGCGCGTCACTCTTGGGCCCCTGTATTTGCAAGACATAGATTTTGGACTGGAATGTCTACCGCACACCGGAGTGACGGCATGAATGCATTTTTTGGATGGAAAAGAAAGGTTTAACTCTTTAGTCTAAAAGATTGAGGGGGGATACATGCATGTTAAAACACGATAGATGGGTAAAGGGGGGGAAGGGTAAATTTCAGGAGGGGTAAATGTAATTTTTTCAAAAATAATATGAAGATTCTCATGTATCATTCACCCACCACCTCAAACTACACAAGCCATGATACATCAATTTTCCAGGTTTTTTTTTTCATTTTAATGTCCTGCCATGTGTAGTAAAGAACCGAATATCAGGATTGGTAAAATCGATGGAACCGGAATGCAGTGCAGAGGGAACATATCAATTTCATCGGAGTGTGAAGAAGTTCAAACGTCCAGCGATGGAGGAATTGGAACCACCACCCGATCAACCATGGAAGCAAACGAAAGCTTTGGCTGATCTTCTCCGCACTCCCCTACCAACCATTGTGTTGCCCGGTGGAGACCTGTATACCGATGAAGGAGAAGATGATGAGCGCGATATGGAGATTGAATGGGAACTAAGGAAAAAGGCCTCAGGTTTTGACTGTATACCGGGGCTCGGAATAGCTGTTGTGGAGGTTCCGCCTTCTGAACTCGTCGATCTCTGGTGTCCTTGGCTGCGGACTCTGATTGTGAAACCATTAGGGCGCACTGTCTCCTTCCGGGTGCTGTCCCAACGATTGACAGATATGTGGGCGCTTAGCCGAAAAATTGACATTATTGATTTAGAAGAGGGTTTCTATGTTGTATGCTTCTATCCATTGGAGGATTACCACCATGTTCTAAACGTGGGGCCATGGACAATCTAAGGTCACTACCTCACAGTTAGTAAGTTTCGGTCAGGTTTCCTCCCCACAACTGATTCGATTCAATCAACTCTAATCCGGATAAGAATTCCCAAGCTGCCGCTGGAATTATTCAGTGAACGTGTCCTAATGTGAATTAGGGATCAAATAGGCACCGCAGTGAAGGTGGATGACAACACCACCGGAGTTTCCAGGAGAAAGCATGCCCGCGTGTGTGTGGAGGTGAACCTCTGCCGCCCTCTCATCTCGCCAGTACTGGTGAATGAACTACATCTGAACGTAGAATATGAAAATCTCCACATGATTTGCTTTAAGTGTGGTAAATATGGGCATCGGATGGATTCGTGTCTTGACGGGTTGGATGCTACAGATATGACCGTGCCTCCACCCACAGCCAATGTCTCGGCACAACACCAACAGAATGAGGACCCATTTGGCCCTTGGATGTTAGCTCAAAGCATTACCCGTCGCAGAAACATAAACCCAAAATCAAATAACGATGTGTTAAAGTTTCTACAGGTGAACCTTCTTGAAGATGACAACTCGACCAGGAATAAAGGAACAGAACATCATCAGCACCGGGCAAGGGGGTCTCAGTTCGCACCCGTTGGGGCAGAGGAAGGCGATGATACTGGCACCTACGAGGGTGAAGTGCTGCCTAGTGCCATTCACAATCTGGTGGATAGGGGCCCACTGGTGACTTTCAATGCCACAACAAAGAACAACATGACTAAACCCAAAGCAAGGAGAACTAAAGGTATACCAGTGAAGGAATCCACACGAGTCAAGATTCACAACCCCCCGCGGTGGGGCCACTGGTCTGTATAAGGCCAGCGCCAGTAGAAGCAAGATGATGACAACGGACCCTCCGTCAAGGCCCTCCACAAGCACGCCCATCACCATCATACAAAGGCCTTTATTGGACATCACTAATATCAAACAGGTTATGGAAGGGACCAAGGTGTTGGACACCCCTCTGGATAATCCAGCCATAGCGCTGCAACACCCTGCTAATATGTTGGTCGATGAACAGGCGAAGCACCATCCTCCCGATACAATCCATAGGTCGCAGCAACGTGGCCCTGATGGACTACCACCAATATTTTTCAAGAAGAATTGCCACATCGTTGGAAAGGACATGACTGAGTTCGTCTTGATAGCTTTTGAAACTCAATGCTATCCGGAGGAATGGTGCGAAACCTTAATTTCTTTTATACCAAAAAAACCGCAGCATGAAGAACCATCGCATTTCCAGCTAATTGCTCTGATGAATGTGATTGTCAAAGTGATAACAAAAGTCATTACTAACAGATTGAAAGCAGTTATTGGATGGTCATCTCGGACACCCAATGTGCTTTTGTCCCGGGGAGACAAGCTGCAGATAATATTATTATAGCCCAAGAACTGATGCACATCATGAAGACAAAGCAAGGTTCCAAAGGTTATATGGCCATGAAACTTGACTTGAAAAAGGCATATGATAAGGTCTCATGGAAGTTCTTGGAAGCAGTTCTAAAAAGAGTTGGTTTTAGCACCGAGATGACTAGACTAATCATGTATACAGTTTCGTCTTCTAGGTTGACAATTTTATGAAATGGTAAATGTTTATCAAGATTTCATCCGAAGAGAGGCATTCGTCAATAGGATCCACTAGCCCCCTACCTTTTCCTTTTATGTATGGAAGAACTGTCTCAAAGGTTTCAACAGGCTGTCAGTGAGGGAGTATGGCAACCAGTTAAAACGTCAGCCCGTGGCCCTAAGATATTCCACCTATTCTTTGCTGATGATCTTCTATTATTTGAGGAAGCAACAACCTGGTAGGCAACAACTATGACCAACATATTGCGCAAATTCTGTGTTGCCTCTGGACAAACAGTCAGTGTGGTGAAATCACAAGTGCTCATGTCGAAGAATGCTCCCCCTGACTTTATACCGCAAACATATGCAGATATGGGGATCATCCGCACATGTAGTTTTGGCACTTACCTAGGTATGTCTTTGCTTCATCAAGGTAGTGGGAGGAGGCACTATAACTATATCCTTGATAAGGTAAGGTGCAAGCTTGGGCCATGGAAGGCACAGATTCTTTTGCAGGCCACAAGGTATGTACTTATCCGAAGTGTACTTTCACTTATGCCGACATGTGCCATGGAAACTGTACGACTACGTTGGGACTGGTGGATGACATTGAAAAACTGATCCGATATTTCTTTTGGGGTGAAACTAGAGATAACCGTGCCATTCATTGGCTGGCGTGGGAAAAATGTGTCAAGCCAAATCAAATGGAGGCCTAGGCATTAAGAGACTCAGGAACATGAATTTGGCAATGTTAGCCAAGTTGGGGTGGAAGATGGTGACGGAGCCACATCTTTTATGGGTCAGAGTGTCGATGGGTCGATATGGTCACCCGTTATATACATATTCAAAGACGAGATTATCACCCAACTGGAGATATATACGAAGTGACATCTCACTGTTGAGAGCAGGTTTGGAAACATCTAACACTCATAATGACACGCCAATACAAGAACCAAAATGGATGGCTATGACATCGGAAAAGTTCACTGTTGCGAGTGCATATTCTATATTAGAAGGTGTGCCTTCTAACATACACACCTCAAAGTGGGATAATATTTGGGCAATGAAGGGCCCTGCAGATTGAACATCTTGTTATGAAAATATGCTCTAAAGCACTACCTGTAGTTGTGCGGTTACGTGACAACCAAGTACCAGACATTGTAAGCTTTGTGGCACTGAGAATGAAACCATAATGCATTCGCTGTGGGATTGCTCTTGGGTGAAACGGGTCTGGACATATTTGGTCAAGTCGCCCATATGCAGCAGTTTATTCAACATACAAAACCTTTCTAATGGATCATGACAAATTTTGAACATTTATGGGGCTGGCCGCATGTAATCAGAGAATGGCGATACATTTTCTGTGAAGCAGTCTCTACTATCTGGCATCGGAGAAATCAGTTCCTTCATGGGCATATCTCCCACATGTCACATCCAAGCTCTATTAAAGATGAGACGTTCTCTGTATGCACCTTTTGTTTATAGCTCATAATATCTATACCATGTCAGATATAGAGGTAGAGGATATTGAGTATTGAGGGCCAGATGATGTACATATTATAAATGTAGTGGTTAGCATTGTACAGCTTCTGACATTTCATATCTTAATAAAGATCCACATTTTGAAAAAACAAAGAACCAAATATCAGTCACCCACCACCTCAAACTACACAAGCTATGATATAGCAATTTTCCCCTTTTGTTTTTTCATTTTAATGTCCTGCCATGTATAGTAAAGAACCGAATATTCTGCAGCACTTCTTTAGTAATAGTTTGAGTATCTCTCTAAACAGTTTGGTAGAATCTTTGGTTTCTTTCTCTTTATAATGAGTATATCAAAGTTGCAAGAGCAAAATAAACCAACTCCTTTTGAAACTTAGAGATCCAACGATTGATAACATTCAAACCTGGAGATTATCTCAATAGAAGATGTTGTCCATACATTTTAGCTGCAGCAGAACTGACTTCCACACAACATTAAAGTATGAACACAGGAATCATGAACCTCTGTATCCCTGACACAAAATATACATATATCATAATCAATAATACCTCATTAGGTAAACTTATCTAGAGTAGGCAACCTCTTTCAAAATTCAAGCCAAAGAATGATTTCATATCTAGGAAGATGATGCCTATTCCAGACAATCTTAGCCTAAAATAGACCGAAACACGGAAATTCTAGCACAACTGGCACTCTGAACAGTGAATTTTTGAGAAGGGAGCCATTTTCAACAGTCATCTCTTTGAGAAATGTGAATGCTTCTACAAGCATTGTTAAAGGAGAAAACTTAGCTATCCCAACAATTGTCATACGACAACCTCCATTGGTCTTCCACAAGCACTTCTGCCACTTTGGCATCCAAACTGACATTTAGCTTGTTTCTTAACTCTGGATAGTTTTTCATCACCAAAAAGAGGTTTAAAGTTCATTCCCAATTACTTTCTGCGTGAACTGGTCATATTGATCTCTTATCGAAGAAAGTTTCTTCCACATCCATGAATCCAATTGCTTTAGTTAGCTTCCAAAAGGGATTATCTTTAAGTATGAGGGAACCCACTTCACCCAGATGCTTTCCTCTTACATATATGCCATATGAATTTCATTAGGTATCTGTTTTTTTCTGAACCAAGCTATGTATGCCTAGGCCACATGCTTCTTTTGGCTTACACATAGAAGACCATTTGATCTTAGCCTTCTTTGTCCCACCCTAAAGGCAAGCTCTCAAGATCCTCTCTCTTTCTCTGATCATCATTCTAGGAAAGAAGAATGCAGTTATCAAGTATCTGAATATGGCTGTTAAGGCAGAGTTAATAAGCTGAAGTCTACCACCGTATGATAGTTTAGAGGAAGTCCAACTACATATTCTACTCCTAAGCTGAAGTCTACCACCATAAGGCTTGTTTCTTTGAGTTTGTGATTCTAGAAAAAAAAATTTACATTTTTACAGGTTTGTTTTAAGCCAAAAAGACCTTCAAATTCTTCTAGAGTGGTTTTTATGGTTTTTACAAAAGGTTCATCTACAAAAGCTAAAGAACCAAGCTTTAAGCTTTCACATCTAAGATGATATCTAAAATAAAAGGTATTGATGTTGGCTTTAAGAAGCTAGGTAAAATCCTGCATCACCAGAATAAATAAGGAGGGGGAGAGGTGGTCTCCCTATCTAAGTCCCCCAAGAGAATAAAGCCTTTAGTGGCTTGAATCATTTTTAAGATCCTAGCTACTAGAATGAAGCCTTTACTAACATGCCTTATTGATGAAAACCAATTACCTTTCTTACAGGCAAGAACAATTCATGACAATATACTCCTAATGCATAACTTGGTTAAGAGATATCAAAAGATTGGGGGTCCACGTAGTTGTGCAATCAAAGTGGATATTATGAAGATGTTTGGTACTGTAAAGTGGGACTACTTGATGCATAATCTTAAGATGATAAATTTTCTAAAAGGATTTAGGAATTTGATTTTTCTATCTCTACTGCTTCATTCACCACTGTAACTAATTTAGGTGAATTAGACTCAATTTCGATGAAAGGAAAGAGATAAGGGAACATACCAGGGTTCAAGGCAGTGGTTTACACTTCTTGCTCTTAATTTACTTCATCTTGGATTTCGATAATGGTAGTTTGCACAGAGGAGCCGCCTGGTGGTCGTTATGGTGGTGAGTGATAATTCGGCTCAACTACAGAAGGTAACAACACCAGTCTCGGTGGCAATGGGTGGATTTTCGAAAGAGTTGAAGGCAATTGGGGTGAAAATCCCATTTTTTTGTCACAGCCACCAACCCTTCCCCCTCCCTCCCTCCCCCCCCCCGGATTTTTCACCTTTCTTGGTTATTTTTCTACTATGCTTACAAGAAAGGAACATAGGAAAAAGAAATAATAAATAAGATTTACCTTCAACAGAAAAATCAATAATATGAAATACCCTCTAAAGATTGTGAGTATAATTGGTCAAACAATCAACAAGCAAACAAAAGGGTCTATACAAAGATTGACCACAGTTTTGTAATAAAGAATGATAAAATGTCTTCCTCAACTTCCCGCTTGATGTTGAAGCATCACTGCTCTTAGATCATTCTCCTGGTGTCTTGTCTGTCAAGAGGAGAAAAACTTTGGTCATAAATCATTCAAATTCATGAAAGATGGGATCCTGACTTTAAAGATGTTCTAGAGAAAAGTTGGTCAGCTCCATTGCAGGGCAATCCAATGATAAGATTCACAAAGAAGTTAAAAGACCGCAAGCCACCTCTAAAAGAGTTGAACAAAAAATATTTTGGAAATATCACAAACAGTGCTGCAATTGAGCAAAGTACGTTACTTGGATCCCCGAACTCTAAGAGGAAATCATAAAGGCCTTCTTCTCAATGAAAAGTGATAGTATGCATGGTCCAGATGGATTCCAAGTGGAGTTCTACAAAGACATTGGGACCTACTTGCGGAAGAATTCCTGGAAGCCACTAAATTCTTCTTAAGGAAGAGTTTATGGTAATTTCATATGAACTCCAGAGCAATCTCCCTCATTTCAAAGATGGATAACCCAATTAGCATGAAGGATTTTAGACCAATCTCATTCTATAATGTCTCTTATAAGGCGATCTCAAAGGACCTGACAAGTAGAATGAAAAGTTTGATCCTGCACTTAGTTAATAAAAACCAATCAGCATTTGTTTACGGTAGGGTTATACAAGACAATATTCTCTTAATGCAGGAGCGGGTAAAGGCTACAAATGTATTGGAGGTGCAAGTGGTTGTGCGGTGAATGTAGACATAATGAAGACTTTTGACACTGTAAACTGAAGATATATTATGGACAGAATAGAGAAAATGAAATTCCCTCCCCAATTTAAGAAATGGGTTTATCTATGTATCTCAACAACCTCCTTTACTATGAATCTAAACGGATCCCTCATTGGTAACTTCAAAGCTTCTAGAGGCTTGAGACAGGGTGACCTTCTCACCCCTTGCCTATTCACCTTGGTAATGGAAGGTTTTATACATATACTAGGTCCCAAATTGAAGGCTCAAGTATCAGATTCCATCCAATATGTGAATCTATAAAGCTCTCCTCCTTGACATTTATAGATGATCTTTTTATCTTCTCCAGTGCAAGTGAGGATTCTGTTTAAATAATAAAGGGCTCCCTGGAGGAATTTGAAACCCTATCTGGTCTAAAACCAAATCTTCATAAATGTGAAGTCTACATTACTGGAGTACTAAACCCTAGGAAACAAACCATATTTGAAATTTTAGGGATGCCTATTGGCTCACTTCGTGCAAGATACTTGGGAATTCGACTAACTACTGAAAAATTGTCTTATACGGATTGCGGTTCCTTATTGGATAAACTAACCGATAGGACAAATAGTTGGACTGCTTCAAAACTCTCCCGTGGAGAAAGACTCCAACTGATAAAATGTATTCTGATAGCAATCTGTCGATATTAGACTGTTGCATTCATTTTACTAAGGAGAGTCATCAGAGAGATTGAAAGGATGCTTAAATCCTTCCTCTGGAGTGATCTAGGAAGGCTAAGATCAAACGAAACACCTGTTGCACTCCAAAAGATGTAGGTGGTAAGGGGATTCCTGACCTACCTACCTTTAACAACTCTTATATCATCAAGATACATAGAACATTTACTAGAAGAAGAAAAGTCTTTGCGTGAAATGGACACACTCTGTCATTTTACAACATAAATCAATGTGGGAGATCCAACCCAAGCAATTAGACTATGGATGTAAAAAAATCACTTTGGATTAGGGCTGTAAACGAGCCGAACGAGCCGAGCATTGTGTTGTTCAAGCTCTGTTCATTTAACTTAGCGAACGAGCCAAGCTTGTTCGTTTATTTAAACGAACATATTTACTTGTTCAAGCTTGGTTCGTTTAACTCAACGAAGAATATTAACGAGCCGAACACCTTAAATGAACGGTGCCACTTACCGAGCTCGAACAGAAGAGGATGTTCAAGCTCTGTTCATTAACCTTTTATTCGAGCCGAGCTCGAGCTCGAGCCTAAACCAAACGAGCCAAACAACCGAACGGCTTGGTTCATTTACAGCCCTACTTTGGATAACGGATCAATACACCCATTTTATCAAGAAGTCCATTGGAAATGGCAGGTTAACTTCTTTCTGTGGATCCTTTTCAGATGTAAAGTTTAGGGAGAAATTAACAATATTACTGCAATTGATCAATGTCTGCACAATTGTCATAGTAGTTTTGGAAGTGAAACGAGTGATCAAATTATATGTCCTTTTTATTTTTCAATCTGATTAAATCCTTTCGACTTTGACTTAAAAGAAAGGGAAAAAAACTTGAACAACTACTTTATTTTCCCAAATTTCCTAACAAATCACCTTATAATCCCTCCATTTTGATTTGATTGTCCCTTTTTTAGAGCAGGTTAAAGTTTAAAGAACCAAACTACCATAGTTACTTCGAGAAACAATAGTCTCCAGCGGTAATACTCCCCACGATTAAACAACAACACTCATTATATCCTAACGACAGCACAAGCTACCGTTAGAGTCTGAAAAGGGTGAGAGGCAGGCAAACAATACCCCATTCTAAAGGATAGAGAGTTTGCTTCCAATAAGACCCCCAACTCTGTATGTACCTGCACGGATATCATAATAATAAGACTATGTACTAGTGAATACTCCCCACGATTCAACACCCAATATTCTTCCATTTTAAAGTAGAAATCTAAAATTTATACCAATGCATTCTGCTATAATGTAAAAGAGTCATTCCTGATTTCTGAAACTTTCACACTTTTCTTTGATAAATCAAATCTCACAAAGAACAAAAAATGAGACGATCCAAAGATTTGCTGAAAAATTCAGCTTTCACAATTAGCTCAAAGAGTCATCTCTAGAAATTATATTTTTGCAGACAACACAAGGCTATGTCACAAAGTAGAGATTTTGTCACACTTGTGTCTGGTTTATTTGAATAGAATAGCACCAACCCATCCGGACATGTTTCGAATAACATTTAAAACACTAGCTTGCCGCAGAAAGGACCAATATATTAATAAGAATAATGTTTAAGTAACAAACATCAGGAAAATAAATAAATAAAAAGAAACAGCAAAAGAACCATACTGTAAGCTGCATGTTCCTTCTTCATCTGTATCACCTACTTTTGACCACCATTTATGAAAAAAAGTAAAAAAGGGTAGAAAAGTATTATAAAATTAATCGCCGGAATGACACTTCCCATCTCCATTAATCCATGGAAACTTGCAAAATTTTAATTGCATAAGACAGTTCCACTACAAAGTGAAGTCCGAGAAAACCCAGAAAAGGTGAAACTCTATTCCACGCCGTCTCGAAATGATCAAAGCAAATCCCAAATGATACAAAACAGCACCAATGGTCAGCGAAAAATCAACCAGTCACTCGTATACCTCTTGTGTATTCGCTCACAATTCATTGCATCTCGACTGCCTTACCAAAAGTCATCTACAGCCGTAATATGCCAAGTACCTAACAGATAACTCGAAATCCAGACCTATCCTTAATACAGAGGTGAGAAAAGTTAATGTCAAGTACCTAGGGCCAGAGTACTCGAGCCGGAATTCATGTTTAAATGGTGAGCCTCCCTGGCTCACGCCGATACCTTGCTTTTAAGTCCCATAAGACACGCAATGCCTCCCTTGACATGGATCTTTGAGGCGCAAATATTACTCCAATGCAGCAGGTGAATTTTAAGAATGATTGGGTACTGTCACTGAACATCAGAAACACACTCACTCTTCTTCTTCAGACGCTTCGTTCAGCCACTGAAAAGACGACACAGTTTTCAAAGATACACACAGCTGACTAGAAAAGAGAGAAAAAAGGACAACAAATAAAAAGAGGAATAAAGTCGTTCTAAGATATTGTGCAAAGTTCCTTCTGCTGATTCAAGAGCTTTACCTAAAAGGAAGGGGGGGGGGGGGGGGAATCTCTCTGACCAACTTAATTGACCCATAAATACTCCACAACCCTTCCCCAACCCACAAACACACACCAAAAGGGGGAAAAGCCAAAGAAACAAAAACCACAACGCATCTGTACCCATTTCATGCGAACAGACTAGACTACATGATTAGGAGACACTTCCACAACACAACTTTGCGAGAGGTCTTCCTGCTAGGGCAAACAAAGAAGTAAAAGTATCATTTCTTTACAAATAACAATTACCTGAATAAACTTCTCTGCCTGCTTTACAAACACCTTATCAGCCTCCTCTGCCCCGTCCTTCTCAGATGCCCATTTAAGAATTGCCTCCTCTTGTATGATATCTTTGTCATAAAGAAGATGCAGAATCTGCGGAGACGGTATGACACAAAAGAGAGGTAATGGAATTAGAGAAGAATGGGCGCCAACATCAAGAAAAAGCACCTAATGCTTAAAACGATAGAACAGAACACGAACAAAAGGTAATGAAGATTGGGTTACCAACATCAACAAGGAAATAAATGCTTCAAAATTTTCATATCTATTTTGAAACAAACCCTTCCCACCCCACCCCCACCTGTTTCTTTTCTCATCTTTTGTCAACCACAAGAAAAAAGAGAAGAAAAGCAAAAAAGAAGAGAGCGCGAGAGGTGGCCAATAGAACCCCCATCTCCATTGCCCCATTTCAGTGACACTCCAACAACAGTCAGCGACACTCCAAAAAGGTTCCTTATAACCAAAGCAGTCAAAGTACGAAGAAGAATGATGCATTTTGAAAAGAGATGCATATAGATTAATAAAGACCATAAGATCCTCTTTGATTCAAGGGATGTCACTAACACAAGAAAGTAACCTGTGTCTGTTAAAGATTTATCATTTATCCACAGATGATAATCATGATTGATACCATATTCCTCATTCCAACACCCCCCCTACCCCACAAAAAATCACTGGACAGGGCAAAAAGAACCCAACTTGAGAAAGTGCAAAATTCCAATCTTCAGCGTCCTAAACAACTAACTATGAGAACCTTCTATTTATGACTAGTTTTAGGTCCTAGAAGATGGAAGCTAATTGCATTCATCTCCTCCTTGAGCAGATTGTTTCCCATGAAACCGCCCACCAATTGCCAGAAAAACTCTCAATTTCTACTGTCATATTGAGAAGAATGGCACGGAGTCACTTGGTACATGATCTTGAGGCTTTTTGTTTATCTTTGAGGATACTAAACCCAATTTGCTTTCCCAAAAACAGAGGGGAGAGGGAGAGGGAGAGGGAGAGGGAGAGGGAGAGGGAGAACACAGGGAGGGTGAGACAGTCGGGGAAGAGAAGTCCACAAATATACTCTATAAGACTTTGAAATGCGACAAGAGACTGTCATTTACACGATCAAGAATTTGATGGCGAATTGCACACCTGTACAAACAGAGCAGAATACTCCTTTATGGACTCCAGGCACACTTCTTCAAATTTTAGAATCACCTCTATCTGCAGCAAAAAGGAGCACGGTCATAACTTCAAAACCATAAATCTAGAACAACAGGTCTTACTATCGCTTACAAAGCCATAACTGGTATGGTGGAATTGATACCAAATCAGAATAAGAAATTGTATTGCAGACAGGTCAAAGCCTTGTGAAATCCCAACCAAATGTCCTGATGCTGACTATTTAAGAATGTCGGTCTCCTAGGAGACTTGACAACAATTTGTTGATAGATAGGCCAACTTATTGATACATAAGCATTATCCAAAAAAAATTAACTTCCTATATTTGCAGTAATTTCATTTGAGTTGGTTGTTATCCACAAAAAGGAGAAGATTAACTAAAATGAAAGCTATATAGCTTTATCAAAGAACTGTCAAGAGTTCTAATGAACGGCATGTAAGCAAGTAACTGAATTGACTCAATTAGAATGTTATGAATGCAAACATGCTATTGAGTTATTTAGGTGACATAATTAAAAGGACAAGATCAAGTGAAACAAACAAACGAACAATTAGGTTAACCTCTTCATCTATACTTGGAAGATAATACTTGAGAAGCTTTTGCCATTTTGAGATCACGCTTGCTGTATTCTTGACCAACTCACCTGAAAAAAAAAAAGCACTAGAAACCATTTATCAATGTAAATATTGACCACTTTTCACCCTCATACACATTGAAAAGAAAAAGACGAAAGAAAGGAAGTGAGACATTTAATACTGGCTGATTCAGAGGAAGCTGATATTAATTCCAGCAATTTTAGAAGGCATGCTTAAGGATTTAATGAGTTCAAGAGAGAAAAAGAGGGAAGAGAGTAAATCCCTTCCGAACTTCTTTTTCGAACATATGATGGTTATTTCAACCTTGAATACTCAACCATCCCCTTGAAACCTATTGAACCAAATGTATATACTGAAGCAATCATAGAACTGGATTATTTGATGGCAAGGAAACCTAGAAACAGTTTGACTTTCAAAATCTAAGGAGTTAAGCATCAGGCCCAAAGCTCAAGTAATTTAGCTGCCACTAAGCCTTCTGACTCAAAAGGACATTATATAGGAACTTCATAATGCGAAATTATAAAAAGAACCCACAAGAAAATATATTTGCGCATGGTCTAGCCCTACAAGTAAAACGGTTGGGATGCCACAAGGAGAGTGAAAACCTAAAGGGACAGACAAGCCCACAGGAGCTTGCTTATAGGAAAAAAGATGGGTCCAGTCAAATAAAAGTGAGGCGCAAAGGGCTCCCCTCAGTCCCAAGAACTCAAGTATTTATATCGTGTTCATTTTAGACAAAATCCAAGCACAGGATAAGATAGCATAATAGAAACAAGATCTTAATGAGGTAACAAGCCAAACCTTCATCTTCAGACTAAAGTTTGCCGAAAGGCACATACTAATAAAGAGAATATAAACGTTCCAACTTCCAACAGATGAAGAAAGGATGATCTAGTTATCATTGACAAGCAAGTGCTAAAAACATAAGAACAGCACTAAGGGGTGTCCATGATTAGAACAAGTGCCAAGAACTCATGAACCGGAAAAAAAAAAACTGTATAAGAAAAGCTTACTGGGGGAACCATGTGGCATGTTAACTGCCAACTTCATCATTGAATAAAATACAGCACTCGCACAGTCTGACAATATCAAATTGTATGATAACCTGATTCACATGGGGGGAGGGGGAAGGAGGGGGAGGGGAATAAACCTTCAAGATATCACAAGGAAATGAGTAACAAACGCAGTTTCTAGAATTAGAACAAGACTATTGATATAGGACTTAAATCCACAAAGTGGCAATAGATTCTTATAATAAGGTGCACTTATTTCAAGTATCACCACAAGCAATGGTAAGAAATTTATTAACGTTTTCCTACTAACTAATTTTACTTTCGTGCATTTAGCATTTGCGCCAATTATTCCCATTGTCCTCATTAGCGGGATAACTCTCTCTCTCTCCCTGGCTTTCACGCTAAAAGCAGTTTGGGAAATTCAAGTGAACTCCAGTTGCATTCTCTCCAGATACACCAAAGAAATCAACAAACCAAGTTTCAATGACCAAAAGTTCTTTTTGCTTTCTTGAATTGCACCTCATTACTCAATCTTTCGGCAGTTCTGAACAATTCACCTTTTATACATGAATAAAGACTATAGAAGACAGGAGAAACAAATATTTTTACCGCAATGAATTCACCTCCAACACTATGTTATCTTCCTTCACATTCTCCTCTACACCTCGAATAAAAGTTGCTTCAACCTGAAACTTGGCAGTGACCCACATTTAGTTTTTGACAATAAACCTACATAATGCACAAATTCACTTGCATACCTCTTTTTCAAAGAAGTGATAGTCATCTTTTATATCATCATCATAATTTTCGGAAGTAACTGACTCAGGCTCCAGCTCTCCTGAAGGGGGAAGGTTTTCATCTGTGATTGAACTCTCAAGTCTATCATTCAAGGCGTATAAAATCTCATCCAGTTTATCAGCAGGAATTGGTGCAACAGAGTGGCGCCACTCTTCTTCATGACCAGCTTCACTTATTGACCAAATGAAACCAACACCGCCTCTGCCAACCTAAAAATTTAAAATGCTCACCGTTGATACATAGCTTTTAAATGCAATCTCCTTGAGCAGCAATAGGAAAGATGAGAAATAATGATGAAAAAAGCAGTCGAGAAGAACAAACTTTGGATCAAATATCCATATTCATGCACATGAAATATGATTGAATGCTTTACAAATATAAACAAGTGCATTGAGAACGTGCTGTCGCAATGGATCACAATTATTTGCTTTCTGAACAGCTATACTTCTCACAAGAAGTACCACTGTTCAGGCAAAAGATGTAATCCGTATATCCTTACAAAAGCATTTTCTAAATAAAAATGAAAAACTAGACTGCATGTGTCTGTGCGAATGCTAAACTACAGAGGTTTTTGTGAAGGTAATTGCTAAACCAATTCGACAAAAACTCGATAATAACACAACTAAGAACACTTCATATATTTGGGGGAAAATTAACTTAAGCAGTGTGTGTTCTGATTACCCCAAATCTCATCTTATATATATATATATATATATATATATATATATATATATATCTCAAAGTGATGTTACTGGTTTAATGCACAGAAGCAGGAAGTAGAGAAAAGAAATCCCCTTCTCTTCCTCCCGTGAAGAGAGAGAACAAACAATATATAAACCATTAAGCCAAATCTATATTTACATACAAACTCTCTAAGGCCCCAAAAATAACATAACATGCAATGATTATATCACACCAAACACACAGAGTGTTGGTTTATTAAGGAACCTGTTGACCAAAGACAAATAGTAGACAAGGAACGGAATGTGATTCTAGCTTGTGTCATTACATCTGTTATTTTCTAGCATGCACCAACTGCTATGACAATAGTCATCAACTAGCTGGCTTCTGTATTTTGAACAAATCAAAAACCAGACCTCAGATGCAGGCTTCACCTGTGACTCTGATAATTGGGAGGCGGATTCGCCAGTTAACTTATCTGACCACGTAGATATTGCTGCAATGCAAAACATTAACAACAAAGAGGAAGGTTAGTGCATTATGTCAAAGTCATTCATAATCAACCATGCAGCATAGAGCTTTTTGACAAAGAAGCAACACGATGCATTTATCACACTCATTGCAAAAGACTAATGCTCAGCTGTCTGGCCTAAGAACGATTAGCCTCTTCTTCAAATTTCGGCCCCAACAGGACCCAACTCATCATCAACTACTATGCAACTCGATGAACGTAAACTCCCAGTACGAACACCTTAGTGCTTGATAATATCCTGAAAGAGGATCTGCAATGCTTTATCGAGAGACTAGGTTCATTTTCACCTGCCACTTGAGCATGAAAGCTTCCTGGTGTTGCAAGAGCAGAGAAATACACATCATGCAAAATCACTTCATTCCTGATGGTTGCTTGCTTAATTTTTGTAACTCAAATTTCCCAGACATCAAAATATGCGTACAAGGTGAAAGATTTTGAAAAACGAATAATCTTTCTTATTGCCGTGTGTATCTTATTAGAATACATTGGGTCTATTTATAGCTTAGCCTATAGTGCTAAGAGATCAATCGGATCTCTCTATGCTAGGCAACTATTTGAATTTCAAATATGAGATCAATGTGATCTCCTATCTATGGAAAGAAGTATATACACTAACAATTACACCACATTTAGCCTATCATATAATTATCCCGTGTATATTTCTACACCCCTCCCTCAAGCTTGTTTGTAGATATTAATACAACCAAGCTTGGACATAAACTGATCAAATATTCTGATTGAAACTGGCTTGGTCAGAAGATCAGCTAGTTGGTCTTCAATGGACACAGCCTCTATGTTAATAACTCTGGTCTCAAGCTTTTCTTTGATGAAGTATCTATCGATGTCCACGTGCTTAGATTTGTCATGTTGTACCGTCTGCCATATTGAGTGCTGATACGTTGTCACACCTCACTTGAACAGGGTTACAATTCTTCTGCCTTAGGTCTGTTACTACTGCCCTCAGTCATATCCTTTAATATATTCCTAGGGCCAGAGCCCGTAGTTCTCCCTCAGCACTGCTTCGGGCTACTACCCCTTGCTTCTTGCTTCGCCATGTCACCAAGTTTCCCCACACATATAGTAGATCTTCTATCCGCCTTAAATCCTCCCAATCTGCATCTGTACAAACTGTTATGCACATGTCTTGAGTCATTCTGAAGTGCAATCTTTGTCCTGGTGTGTTCTTCAAATACCTGAACATTCTCATGGCAGCTTTAAGATGTTCATTAGTAGGTTGGTGCATAAACTGACTAATAAGACTAGTTGCATAACATATATCTGACCTGGTATGAGATATGTATATTAATTTTCCTACCAATCTTTGGTACTTGGACTTATCTACTGGAGTTGAATCTCATACACTTGCTGGCTTATACCCTGCTCCCACTGGAGTTGGGGTTGGTTTGCTCCCCAACATACTAGTGTCCTTAAGCAAATCCAGTAGATACTTCTTTTGTCATGTACTCATCTCTTCTTTATTTCTTGTTACTTCCATCACAAGAAAGTATCTAAGTTGTCCAAGATCTTTGACTTCGAATTGATGTGATAGTTTTCTTTTGGTATCTTGAATTCCCGCCTCATTGTCTCCTTTGATGATTATATCATCAACATAGACTATTAGGACAATTAAATTTTAGAAACGTGAATAAACAAAGTGTGGTCACTACGGCACTGAACAAAGCCTTGTTCTTTAATCTTTTTTGGTGAGTTTCTGAAACCACGCTCTAGGTGACTCCTTTAGGCCATAAAGAGATTTATTCAGTTTGCATACTAACAGTTGGTTAGTTGCACTTTTATAACCTGGAAAGATATGCATATAGACATCTTCCTGTAATTCTCCATTTAAGAATGCATTTTTAATATCTAGGTGATGTAGTTTCCAGTCTAGGTTTACTGCTATGGAGAATATTACTCTAACAGCGTTTAGTATTGCTACTGGTGCAAACGTTTCTAAATAGTCTATTCCATAGGTTTGGGTGAACTATCTGGCCACTAACCTGGCTTTGTATTTGCTTATTGTTTCATCTCATTGTATTTTATTAAGAAGATCTACCTACACCCAACTGGCTTAGCACCATTTGGTAATGGGGTTAGATTCCATGTGTTGGTCTTAATCAGCGCACTAATTTCTTCCTCAACAACCTCCTCCAATTTGATACTAGCATTGCCTCCTGAATATTCTTAGGAATCAGTTGAGTCTCTAAGTTACTTGTGAAGCCTGGTATTGTGGATTTAACTTACTATAGGACATGAAGTTGTATAGAGGATGTTTTGTGCATTCTTTGACTCCTTTCCTAAGAGCTAAGGGACGATCATCAATTGTATGTCCTTCTTCATGGTTCTCCTTATCATGTGAATCCATAATTCCAGTTTCTTTTAGTGTTGAACATTGATCACTAGCAGGTTGATCAGGTGATGGATGTACCATATTTCTTCTGCTGTAGACTCTAATGATAGGTGGCTTTTCTCCCACAATTGGTTCTTTATTAGATAGATCTTCAGGTACTATTGATACTTGTGGTCGTGCTGGTGTTTCTCCTAGGTCTATTA
Source organism: Eustoma russellianum (assembly GCA_036186865.1). Lineage (NCBI taxonomy): Eukaryota > Viridiplantae > Streptophyta > Magnoliopsida > Gentianales > Gentianaceae > Eustoma > Eustoma russellianum. Next base: position 37,845,311 of record AP025043.1, on the reverse strand, counting down.
AGTTCCCGTGGATCACTTGGACTGGACTCTGAGTTATGTCATCATAGAAGGCTTGTGCATCATTAAAGGTAACATCTAGGGTAGTATAAGTTTTCCTTAGACTAGGACAGTAGCATTTGTAGCCCTTTTGTGTACCTGCGTAATCTATGAAGATGTATATTATTGATTTAGGGTCTAAGTTTTGTTCTGTTATGGAGGTAAATGTAAACATAGTCTGTATATCCAAAAATCTTAAGGGGTAACTCAGATAGTAGGTTAACTTGTGGATGTCTACCAAGTAATACTTGTTTAATGGTGTTTAACTTGAGAACCCTATAAGGCATTCTATTTATGAGATATATTACAGTCAATACAGCCTCTCCCCGTAGTACTTTGGCACTTTCATTGAGAACATGAGTGTTCTAGCAACTTCTAATAAGTGTATATTTTTCCTTTCAACTACCCCATTTTGTTGGAGCATATTAACACGTGAGGTTTGGTGGTAAATGCCTTTTTCTGCCATATAGTCTTTCAGTGATTTATCCAGATACTCAGCTGCATTATAAGACCTTAAGGTCCTGACTTTAGTATTGAACTGAGTCTGTACAAGTTTGCAGAATTTTTTAAATATATTTTCCACTTTTGACTTATGCTTCATAAGATATACCTACGTTATCGTGTATGATCATCTATAAATGTAACAAACCATTTTGTTCCGCCAAAGTTGGCAATATGGGATAGTCCCCAAATGACAGTGTGCACCAGATGAAATGGTTGAGTTTCCATATAGGATTTGTTAGCGTACGTATGTATTGTATTTAGCTAGTTAGCATGTCTCACATGTAACTAGATCAGGGTTAACACAGAAATAAATTAGGGAACATCATCATCATCCGAACCCAGTATATCCCAACGACAGCAAAAGCTATCGTAAGGGTCTGGGGAGGGTAAGTGGTAGGCAGACAATACCTCTATCCCAAGGGATAGAGAGTCTGCTTCCAGTGAGACCCCCGGCTCTACCTGCATAAATGACATGATAATAGAGATATGTTGTGCTAGTGTGTTAGTGAGTAAATTCAAGAAATACAAAGAAAGGACTTTCGATATTAAAATACACATCACGTATATATGCACATGTAATGTAAAACAACGGTATACCATACGCAACCAATTGGAAAGTCAACCTAAAGCGTAGATAGTGTCTACGCCTATCTATGTCCCTAAATATACTCTAAAGTGTCCTTATATATGACCTATACGTAGTTAACCTTAATCTTATGTCTCCATGAACTCCTATCCTGGACCATGTCCTCAGAGAGATGCAAATCTAGTAAGTCGTGCCTTATCTGCTCAACCCAAGTCAGTTTGGGCCTGCCTTTACTCCTGTTTTCCTCTACAATGAGGCTTTCAATTGCTCTGACCAACGCCGTTGTCTGTCTCCGCTTGACATGCCCAAACCATCTCATTCTTCCCTCCTTTATCTTATCTGCTATACTAGCTACGTCTAACCTTTCTCGAAACATCTCGTTTCTGATCCGATCTAGCCTTGTATGCCCACACATCCATCTTAACATTTTCATCTCCGCCACTTCCATCTTCTGTAATTGTGATCTCTTGATGACCCAGCAGTCTGTCCCATATAGCATTGCCGGTCGCACTGCAACCCTATAAAATTTTCCCTTTAGTTTAGTTGGGAAATTTTTGTCACACAGCACCCCTGAGGCCGCCCTCCATCTACACCAGCCTGCTTGCACTCGATGTGCTACATCATTATCTATGTCGCCATCCTGCTGCACAAATGATCCTAGGTACTTAAACTTACTTACCTGTGGTACCACTTGACCATCGATGGTGAGCTGGCTATCCTCACTGTCTGCTACGCCGCTGAAGCCGCAGTGCAGATACTCGGTCTTAGAACGGCTAATCTTTAGGCCTTTTCTCTCTAAAACACCTCTCCACTGCTCTACTCTCATACTCAGGGTATCTCTACTTTCTGCGACTAATACAATATCGTCAGCAAAAAGCATACACCACGGAACTGCCTCCTGTATCGGTTTTGACAACTCGTCAAGGACAACTGCAAAAAGAAATGGGCTCAACGCAAACCCTTGATGCAGACCGACCTCCACCGGAAAGAAGTCTGTATTCCCCACAGTCGTACGAACGGTTGTTTTTGTCCTAGCATACATATCTCTAATAATGTCTATATACTTCATAGGGATCCCTCTTACCTCCAGACTATCCCATATCAGGCTACGCGGCACACTATCATATGCTTTTTCAAGATCGATGAAAACCATATGTAAATCGCGCTTCTTCTACTATGCCAAAGCATAATTTGACTAAAGGAGTTACATTTATTCTGGCCTATTTCATGGGCGACATTACACTTATTCATGCCTAATAGGCTACTGTGTGTCCCTAATGTTGCATTGGACGATTCAGGTTGGAGAAGAAATAGTGCCCCAGTGTACTCAACACTGCCAATCTTTATTTTCAAATTGGTCCCCTGAGAGTAACAAGCACTGGATGAGAATTTAACCGTGCTTTTTGTGTCTTTTATCAATTTTCCAACAGACAGAAGGTTAAACCTTAAGTCTATGTTGGAACGCATGGCCTAATTTCCGGCTGAATATCCGGCTGCTAGGAAATTCCCATAAATGTGATTGACTGCCATGTTTGAAGACTCAGCTGGCAGCCTTAATGGCATTGAAGGATCCGACGGTTACATGCTTTAAATTGTAGAATATTGATGTTGTAATTATATTGTAATATTATGGCTTGATTGTAGGAAAGATTAGTGGTATATCTTTGGTAGGAATTTAGTATAGAATCCCCTAATCAATGGGATTGATAGCTGTCCATTAATGACCATAATTAGCATAGGTGTATATGTTGAGATTTGTGTATACCGATTTTTGCTAAGGAATATAGAAAATTTTCCCTCCAAGTTTCGGTTACCACCTTCATGGTATCAGACCCAAATCTCTAAACCGAAAAAAACACACCGGACAATCTCATCCAGCAAACCGAGATGAGTTCTGGAAATTCCTCTTCCTCCTCCACCGAAAAAGTCGAGTCGGCCACACCAAGTGTTCTCACTAATCAACCTACACTTGGTGAAAATGCTCCATTACAAATTACCAATCACAAACTCAATGGAAAAAACTTTCTTTTGTGGTCCCAATCAGTGCTAATGGTGTTACGAGGAAGGGAAAGCTTGGCTTCATCAATGACCAAGCACCGAAACCTGAAGCCACCGATCCCAACTATTCGACTTGGGAGCTTAACAACTCCCTTGTCATGTCATGGCTTATTAATTCAATAGAACCTCACATTAGTCGAACCTATCTGTTTCTACGCTCTGCTAAGTCTATCTGGGAAGCGGTTCAGGAGCATTATTCAGACCTTGAAAATGCTTCTCAAGTCTTTGAGATCAAAAACAAACTCAATGAAATTCGTTATGAGGGTATGAGTACCACTGAATACTACAATACTCTCCAAACTCTATGGCAAGAACTGGACTTGCATTATGAAGCTGACTGGGGAGATCTAGAAGGGAACACCAAATTCAAAAAACACTTAAATAAGGAGAGGCTGTATGAGTTCCTTGCGGGACTAAACCGAGAATTAGATGAGGTCAGAGGACGTGTACTGGGAAGGAGACCTCTTCCTTCTCTCAGTGAAGCCTTTGCCGAAGTCAGACGCGAAGAAAGTCGTCGTCGTGTTATGCTAGGGGAAAGAAGGGACTCTCAGGCAACATTTACCCCTAGTGACTCGTCCGCACTAGTGGTAAAAACGACTACCTCCCAGCCCAACAACCGCCCCAGGTGCTCCTTTTGCAACAAACTGGGTCACACACAGGAGAAATGCTGGAACCTCCACGGGAAACCAGCAGACGCTCAGCCCAAACGAAACCCGCAGCCGTAGGGCCGAGGACTCACGGCGATAGCAGTAGAAGGCTCTCCGGCAAACTCTCCAGGCCTGACCGCCCTAAACCAAGCACAAGTTGACCAACTGCTTGCTCTATTGAAAGGACATGCTGAGATACATTCCACTGTCACCAATCAATCAGGTATGGCCAATCTTGTCGAAACTTCACCTTGGATTCTGGACACAGGAGCCACGGACCATATGACAGGTAATGCTTCCCTGTTCACGACCTATACATCAAGCCCTGGAACACTGAAAGTTCGAGTGGCGGATGGTACTTTTGCTACTGTAGTCGGACGGGGTTCAGTGATAGTGTCTCCAACCCTAACATTACAAGCAATATTATTCGTTCCAAAACTTGCATGCAATCTAATTTCTGTCAGCAAGCTTACAAAGGATTCTGGGTGTATTGCTGAATTCTCTGCGCAATTTTGTGTCTTGCAGGAACAGGACTCGGGGAGGAAGATTGGCACTGCTAGAGAGAAAGGCGGACTCTATTACTTTGAGGATAACATACACCCAAAACAACGAGCCGTCCACTCTGATATTTCTCATTCCTACAATTCTACCTCAAATTCTCTTGATGTACTTTTACTTCATCAAAGACTATGACATCCTAGTCTTCAGTATCTAAAACAGTTGTTTTCTTCAAATTTGAAAATAAAAAGATCCAAATTTCTGTTATGTGATGCATGTACATTTGCCAAACATACTCGACAACATTACTCTCCAAAAGTGCATGTCGAATCTTCTCCCTTCCATCTTATACACAGTGATCTTTGGGGTCCCTCACGGATTAAAAATATTTCGGGTGCACGTTGGTTTATTACTTTTATTGATGATCACACTAGAGTATGTTGGATTTATCTTCTCAAAGACAAAACAGAGATAGCAACTACATTTCAAAATTTTCACTCCTTGGTTAAAACTCAGTTCCAAACCACGATAAAAATCCTACGCACAGACAATGGCACAGAATACTTCAATAAAATCTTACATACCTACTTAGCCTCCGAGGGTATCATTCATCAAAATTCATGTCCAGACACACCCCAACAAAATGGTGTGGCTGAACGAAAAAATCGACACATTATGGAAGTTGCCCGAGCTTTAATGTTTACCAAGCATGTTCCCACTTACCTTTGGGGAGAAGCAGTCTTTACTGCTTGTCACTTGATTAATCGCTTACCGTCCAAAATACTTGATTTCAAAACTCCCATCTCAGTCTTACAGCAGTCCTATCCTCTATTCCATAGCGGTTCAACGCTCCCACTCAAAGTATTTGGGTGTGTAGCCTTTGTTCATAACCACAACTCTCATGGATCCAAATTAGATCCACGTTCATACAAATGTGTGTTCATAGGCTACTCATCCACTCAACGGGGGTACAAATGCTATTCTCCTACTCACCGAAGAATCTTTGTTACCATGGATGTCTACTTTCGTAAAAATGAATCGTATTTCTCCAACTCACCCGATTCTGTGGACCAATGGGAACTTTCGGACCCAACTCCACTTATTTCCTCTTTTGGTTCTCAGAGTCCTCTAATTCCGGGCTTAGTACACGAATCGCTGCCTCCTCCCACTTCCGGCAGCGATTCAGGGGGAGTGCCAAACACCATTTCAGCGCCACCTACACCGCCCAGCCCCAGCCCTATACCTCGGTCCAAGACACCTCCACCGGACACCATCATAGTTTACTCGCGAAAAAACCCACCTCAAAATGATACGAATACTGCCATCTCTCCAGAGTGCCAATCTCCAGAACCGATTCTTGGTTCATGCAAGGACACTCAGGAGGACTTGGATTTACCTATCGCAGTAAGAAAAGGGAAACGAGTATATACACAACATCCCATCTCTAATTTTGTTTCTACTGATAAACTTTCCCCCAAGTTTTCGGCCTTTACAGCAAAGGTCACTAATACTCCAATTCCTAAAGATATCCATGAGGCAATGAAGGATAAAAATTGGAGTGCAGCCGTCCGGGATGAACTGCAGGCACTAGAAAAAACCGGTACTTGACAGGTTGTGCAATTACCGAAAGGCAAAAAAACAGTGGGCTGCAAGTGGGGTTTTTCGGTCAAGTATAATTCAGACGGAAGTATCAACAGGTATAAGGCTCGATTAGTGGCAAAGGGCTTCACTCAGGTATCCGGAATTGACTACAATGAAACATTTGCCCCAGTAGCTAAACTAAATTCAGTAAGAATACTTCTGTCTCTTGCTGCTTTTCTTGATTGGCCTCTCCAACAACTAGATGTTAAAAATGCGTTCTTAAACGGGGACTTACATGAAGAAGTTTATATGGATTTCCCTCCGGGTATTACAAATGAGAAGAATTCTGTGTGTAAATTAAACAAATCTCTTTATGGTTTGAAGCAACACCGCGTGAATGGTTTGAAAAATTTACACAGGCTGTCAAAACTCAAGGATTTAAGCAATCTCAAGCTGATCATACCCTGTTTTACAAACACTCAATTGGTGGAACACGTGCTATTATTATTGTCTATGTTGATGACATTATTATTACAGAGGATGCACATGTTGAGATCAACTCGCTAAAGAATTACTTGAGTAGTGTGTTTGAAATGAAGGACCTCGGCAACCTAAAATACTTTCTTGGCATGGAAGTTGCACGCAACGCATCAGGTATAAGTGTTTCCCAAAGAAAATATGTACTTGATTTATTGATGGAAACAGGAACGCTAAGGTGCCGCCCCACAGACACACCCACTGATCCGAACGTGAAGCTAAACCTTGAAGGAGGAGAAGGAGTAAACCAAGGACAGTATCAACGACTTGTGGGTAAACTTATTTATTTATCACACACTCGTCCTGATATTGCATTTGCAATTAGTATGGTGAGTCGGTTTATGCACGCACCAAAGGCACAACATCTTGAAGCAGTGTTTCGGATACTAAGGTATCTAAAGAAAACTCCAGGCAGAGGCCTATTCTTTGGGAAGAATGCCGAAAGGGGACTTAGAGTCTACACGGACGCAGATTGGGCCGGATCAGCAGTAGACCGGAGATCTACATCAGGGTATTGCACTTATGTATGGGGCAACTTAGTTACATGGCGCAGCAAAAAAACAACCCGTGGTAGCGCGCAGCAGTGCTGAGGCGGAATTCCGAGCCTTAGAACATGGAGTGTGTGAAGGATAATGGGTAAAAAGATTACTTGGTGAATTACTTGTTTTATCTAACGGTCCAATACAGCTTTTTTTGCGACAACAAAGCCGCGGTGAGTATTGCACATAATCCAGTTCATCACGATCGTACAAAACATGTTGAGGTGCATCGTCACTTTATTAGAGAAAAAATCGACGACAAAGCTTCTTAATGTGCTACATTCCTACAAAACAAGTGGCGGATATTTTGACCAAGGGATTTCACAAAACCAATTTTGAAGATCTTGTTAGCAAGCTTGGCATGGAAAATATCTACATACCAGCTTGAGGGAGAGTGTTGGAACGCATAGCCTGATTTCCGACTGAATATCCGGCTGCTAGGAAATTCCCATAAATGTGATTGACTGCCATGTTTGAAGACTCGGCTGGCAGCCTTCATGGCATTGAAGGATCCGATGGTTACATGCTTTAAATTGTAGAATATTGATGTTGTAATTATATTGTAATATTATGGCTTGATTGTAGGAAAGATTAGTGGTATATCTTTGGTAGGAATTTAATGTAGAATCCCCTAATCAATGGGATTGATAGCTGTCCATTAATGACCATAATTAGCATAGGTGTATATGTTGAGATTTGTGTATACCGATTTTTGCTAAGGAAATATAGAAAATTTTCCCTCCAAGTTTCGGTTACCACCTTCAGTCTATGATGTGAAATACACCTTTCAACAATAGGTGTGGGCTCAAACTTACTGACCTTTTTCCTATTATTTTCCTAGATGTACCATCAACAAGTTTTACACATTTACGTGTAAGCAATTTAATGTAATCAGTCATATTTGTACCTTTATGAGTCATGTGATCAGAGGCCCCTGAGTCAATGATCCAGGGTTGATTTTGATCACATGTGTTGCCAACGTTGGCCATAGAGGCTTGGATGGGCTCCCGCGAGTCTCCTTCTCTTTTGTTGAGTAATTGCAGCAATGCCTCAATTTGATTTTTAGTCGGGAGGCTTATGCTTTTAGGGGCATCAGAAATAGCCATATTGTTGTAGGTGTTAGAGATCTCCCCTGCCCTGGATGATTAGTGACACTCACTGAGTTGATGTTTTCTAACTATTTTTGATTGATTTACCCTCTGTAGGCCTGTCTTTCAATTTTGAGAATTCATTTATAGGGTGGCCAGACTTTTTGCAGTATGTACAGAAGGGTTTGCCGTTAGTAGGCGGATTGGTATTCTAAAGGCGGGCCCTTTTTGCTGTGAGGGCAGAATTGTCACTACCCACAGTAGAAATCATAAGCTTTCTACGACTCAACTCATTCATAACTTCTGAGAAAGCTGTCTTAAGCTGGGTAGGGGCTTGGTTCCTAGAATCATTCCCCTAACTCCATCAAGTTCTGTGTTTAGTCCAATAAGGAACCTGAACACTCTTTTAGTTTCAGTGATTTCCTTATATCTCTGCGCATCAGCAGTACAGGTCCAGTCATAAACATCAAATGCAGTCAATTGATGCTAGGCCCTAGTTAGCTGGGTGAAGTACTTAGGGACAGTCATTTCACCCTGCTTAAGAACTTGTAGTTGAGCCTCTATGCCATATAACTCGGAGGTATTGTCTTTCTTGGAGTACATTTCTTTGGCAGCTGACCAGATTTCTCAGCTACGGAATACAGAAGGAAATCCGCGTCAATCTCATATGTCATAGACCCCACTAGCCATGACATAATCATGTTGTTGTCGCCTTTCAGGCCTTGTACTTAGGATTGTCAGTAGCTAGGTGTTTTAGGGTGCCAAAAAGGCAATCCTCCTTGTCATTCCCATTGAAAAACATCTCCATGGCCTTTGACCAGGAGAGATAATTGTTGTCATTCAGCTTATGATCAGAGATGACCATTGGAATACCATAATGTAGGAAATATTGAGTTATTTTTGTGTAATAAACAATTAAGTAGTAGTATTGTAAGGTAGCCGTTTGTACCTCTTTCTAGGAATATAGCCGTTACTGAATCACTAAGTGTATATAAGGGTACAGGTGTTAATAACTAAGGATGAGGAACTGTGTTCCTGTGTAATTTTCTCTGAACCAATATTTGTTAATATGATATTTATTCTTCAAAGGTTCATTCAGTCTTTAAGTTAAGAATTCCTATATGGTATCAGAGACACAAGGCAAGATCCTTGTTTGTTAAGAAGTTCTTCCAACAGCAGAGCACTGTGAATCTTGTTATATTCTTTCTTATCAAACTCAGCACGAAGGAGTTCTTTATCGGAATTAATATTCCTTTAAGTCTCAAAGGTTTCCTGAAATTGGATTCTCTAAGAACTTGAGCTGTATAAATTCAAGTGATCAATTGCTGCTCTCTATTTCATCATCATTTTTCGTTCTTCCAGCAACTCCAGTTGACGCCTGAGGAAGAGGACGAAGTTAAAAAGGCAAAGAGAGAAAAATCAAACACAATAAGAAAATCTTTTTGGATTTTTCTTTATTTATTTTAAAAGGGAATTTTATATTAAAATTGTATTTGTTGGTCCCGATAAAGAAGGCTCGAGAAAACTAGTCTTGAAGTTCCCGGGAGTTCCCTCTCTTAAATTTCAAAATTGCTCAAATCAATATCTACGTGTCGGATATCCCAGTAGCCCATGCAGATACAATAACAATTCAGTCCGACACGATGCAAGGATAGGTGAGGGGTAATTTGGTAAATTTGCTCAATACAGCCAAAAATCATTATTACCCACAAGACAAAAGGGTAGGAAAGTTCACATCACTTCTACTTTTCTCTATTCCAACAAATTACTTTCTCAGACTCTCGTCTCGTCCTTTCTTCTGCTTTATTACTCTCTCTCTCTCATTTCGCAGACTCTCGTCCTTTCCATCTTCATCCTGCAACATTTCTCTCATTATTTGTTTTTCAATCTTCAGCCTGCAACATTTCCTCCTTCTCTTCTTCCCGAACTTGACATATCTTTCTATCGACCTTCTGCACTTTCGTTCCACAATGTCTGAAATCAGTGAAGTCACCTCCACAAGAGACAAACAAACCACTTCGCCATTGCTAGATTCAGCACCAGTCAACATCATTAAACTAAACGGTAACAATTATCTTGCATGGAGCCGTGCTATCGAGCTATTTATCACTGGAAAGGGGAAGAAAGATTATTTATCTGGAAAGGTAACTATTCCTGCCGAAGGAGATGAAAAGTTCCAAGCTTGGGAAGCAGAGAACTCCATGCTTATGTCATGGATTCTAGGCTCTATGAATCCATACATAAGTGAAACGTTTATGCTGTATAACACAGTGGAGGAAATCTGGAGGGCAACCAAGGAAATGTATTCTAAAAAGGATAATATTGCAGAATTATATGAGCTCAAGGCACAGTTAAAGGAGATAAAGCAAGGAGATCTGTCTGTCACCAAGTATTATGCAAGTTTATCTCACATTTGGCAGCAAATAGATTCATTTGAAGTGTTTAAGTGGAGTACACCTGCTGACGAACAGTTGTATAAAGGACTTAAAGAGACTGAAAGGATCTTCAGTTTCTTGGTTGGCCTTCAGAAGGACTTTGATGCGGTGAAAAGTAGAATCTTAGGAACCAAACCTCTTCCAACAATGAACGCTACTTTTTCCCAAATTAGACAGGAAGAGAGTCGAATGAATGTGATGTTGGGAACTAGTTCCAACAGTGTAACTGAGTCTTCAGCCTTGGTGGCTGACACTAAAACTATTGCTCCTCGGATTGAAAATCTGACAGGCCAAACCACTGGCTACATAGCAAAACGTCATGCAGGAGGTCCCTCAAACAAAAAGTACTGCAAATACTGTCAAAGACCAGGCCATTTAATTGAAGAGTGTTATAGACGACCTGGTTCTAATATCAAACCACCTTTCAGACAAGGCTCAAATCACTTTAGAGGCTCTAATCAGTCCTGGAAGTCGGATAACTCCAAAGCAGACTATCACCATAACTGGAGAAATGCCAAGGGGAATGTGGCAACTAGTGTTCTTCCTAGTGATGATCTTAATGTTAACCTTACAGAGGAAGTTTCCAAGCAAAAATTGTCTCAAGAGCAGATCAGTGCTTTGTTTAAGATTCTCAGCCATCAACTGACCGATGAGAAGGAGTCACACATCAGAGCAACTATGGCTAGCACCAATATGGAGGGTAAGAGTTGCTCCTGGATCATTGATTCAGAAGCAACAGATCACATGACTTCACATAAATATCTGTTTGATACTTATGATTTATTTACCTGTCCACAAAAAGTAAAAATTGCTAATGGTCTTGGCTTAAAAATAGTTGGTAAAGGAAATATAGTCTTATCTCAGCAGTTAGTACTCAAAGACGTATTACATGTTCCTCAACTAGAGTGCAATTTAATTTCTGTAGGAAAGGCTATGAAAGATAATATGTTTAACCATTTTTTCTCCTTCTAAATGTCTCTTCCTTCCTCTCACTTGCTTTCAGGAGAAAGCATGGAAGGAGGGAATGTTGGAGGAGAAGACTGGATGTGGTAGATATCAGGACGGCCTTTTCTTTTTGACGCAAGAGCCAAGATTGAGTAACGATATTTCTAGACTATATTCTTGCATGAACACAATATCTGATGACAGTCAGAGTGTTCCTAGAATAGAAGATCAGGGATCTGACTCTGTTTTTGCTAGAATTAATCGTATTTTGCTGTGGCATGCTAGGTTGGGTCATCCCAACTTCATGTATCTAAAACATTTAAGACCTGAATTGTTTTGTAATATCAATCTTGGCTTGTTGCATTGTGAAAATTGTCTGTTTGCCAAACAAACCAGAGGACAATATGCTCCTAAGGTTTACAAGGCTAGTAGTCCTTTCAATCTTATTCATTCGGACATCTGGGGTCCTTCAAGGGTCTCCAATTTAAATGGGAGTAAGTGGTTTGTGATTTTTGTTGATGATCATACTAGATTGACTTGGATATATCTTATGCGGCATAAATCAGATTTTTGTAAAATTCTAAAGGCATTTATTACGTTGATACATAATCAGTTTGGTGAATTTATTAAGACCTTCAGGTCTGATAATGGGACTGAGTTTCTAGACTCAGAGGTAAAATCATTCTTATGTGATCTTGGAATACATCATCAGACATCTAACGTGTACACTCCCCAGCAGAATGGTGTTGCCGAAAGGAAGCATAGACACATTCTGGAGGTTGCTAGAGCTATGATGGTCTCTATGTCTGTTCCCAAGTATCTTTGGGGAGAGGCAGTTTTAACTGCCGTTTACTTAATTAATAGAATGTCGTCCCGTGTTCTTGGTTATAAAACACAAAGACAGACTCTCTTGGCATCATATCCACATACTCATCTTATCTCTGAGTTACCATTTAGAGTTTTTGGATGTACCTGTTATGTATTTCTTCAACCACATGTTAGGAGTAAATTGGATTGTAAGTCTATTAAATGTGTATTTTTAGGATATTCAGGTACACAAAAGGGCTATAAGTGTTATAGCCCTACTACCAAGAAAATGTATGTGTCATTGGATGTGTGTTTTGATGAAGAACATCCCTATTATCAAAAGTCACAAGTTTCTGACCATCCTGAAAATGAATATTGGAGTATTATAGATAAAGACACTGTGAGTAACATGAATTCCCAGGATAATGTAGGTTTTCAGGTGCCACTAGGAGCTACTGAACAACATTCTCAACTGGCTGGGCACTCTGAAAACTCTCCAGAAACTGTTGGGACTCCTGCTGCTGAGGGGCGAAGCACACCATTGCAGTCACAAATAAAGGTATACACACGCAGACAGAGATTTGAACAATCTCAGGCACCTACTACATCACAGATTGTTCCTGTAAGTTCACTAACTCCAGCTGTACTTAATGAGTCTGCATCACCTATGCATAAAGATATGGATCTACCTATTGCTCTAAGAAAGGGAAAAAGACATTGTGCTAAGTATTCTGGGCACACTACTAATTATTCCAGTTTATTGAGTAACGGCATGTTTTCTACCAAACATCCTTTAAGCATGTATATGTCATATGATAAGCTTAATGCTGTTTTTAAAGCTTTTACAGTAGATGTTGATAATCAAGCTATACCTACCACCATTGCACAAGCACTTGTAGACTAAAAGTGGAGACTGGCAGTTGAGGATGAGATGAGAGCCTTAATCAAGAACAACACATGGGAGCTTGTTCCTGATTCTTCGGCAAAACACCCTGTCGGTTGTAAATGGGTTTTTTCCATAAAATATAACTCTTGACGGGTCAGTAAATAGATATAAAGCTCGTTTGGTAGCCAAAGGTTTTACTCAAGAATATGGGATTGACTATATGGAGACTTTTGCTCCAGTGGCTAAATTAAACACAGTAAGAATTATTTTCTCGCTTGCTGTGAATTTGGATTGGAAACTGTTTCAACTGGACATTAAGAACGCATTTCTGAATGGTGAGCTCAAAGAATCTGTCTTTATGGAAATTCCTCCTGGGTATAAGAACGCACAAAATAAATCTATGATTTGCAAACTTAGAAAGTCTATTTATGGTCTAAAACAATCCCCACGGGCCTGGTTTGCCAGGTTCACAAAAGTGCTTCTGAAGTATGGTTTTAAACAAGCACACAGTGATCACACCTTGTTTGTTAATAGTACCAACCATTTGATTACTATTTTAATTGTTTATGTAGATGATATCATCCTCACAGGTAATAATGAGTCTGGCATACAAAGGATTAAAACACAGTTGGCAAACGAATTTGAGCTAAAGGACCTTGGTTCATTACGGTACTTTCTGGGAATGGAAGTTGCACGCTCCTCTCAAGGATTGTGTATTTCCCAGAGAAAATATGTTCTTGATTTGTTAAGAGACACAGGTATGCTAGGCTGCAAGCCTGCTAGTACTCCTCTTGAACCAGGTAAGCCCATTGACAGAGGTAAAATGAACCATCATCATTCTGAGTTTGACACTGAAGTGGATAAGCTGAGCTATCAACGGTTGGTAGGCAAATTAATCTACTTATCTCATACTCGCCCTGATATCAGCTTTGTTAGTCAATATATGCATTCTCTTACTAAGTATCACTTGAGTGTTGTTATGAGAATTCTTAGGTACCTCAAAGGTGCTCCTGGACAAGGGTTATTCTTTAAAAAGACCACTGACAAGACAATACAAGTGTCCACTGATGCTGACTGGGGAGGTTCAAAGGGAGATTTGAGGTCCACTTCTGGTTATGCTTCATACGTTTGGGGAAATTTGGTGACATGGCGGAGCAAGAAGCAGTCCGTGGTTGCTAGAAGTAGTGCAGAGGCTGAATTAAGAGCATTAGCTTTGGGCATTTGTGAAGGATTATGGATTAGACGAGTATTGTTAGACCTTGGACAGTTGAAGGACGCCAGTATTCAACTATACTGTGACAACATTTCCGCTATCAACATGGCAGAGAACCCCATGCACCATGATAAATCTAAACACGTGGAAATTGATAGGCACTTCATCAAAGAGAAGGTTGAGGACAAGTCCATTACTATTCAGCATGTTCCATCCTATGATCAAGTGGCGGATGTTTTAACTAAATCAGTCACTGGTCCAGTGTTTCTTCGTTTGACAGCCAAGCTTGGGTGTATTAATATCTACACCAAGCTTGAGGGGGAGTGTAGGAAATATTGAGTTATTTTTGTGTAATAAACAATTAAGTAGTAGTATTGTAAGGTAGCCGTTTGTACCTCTTTCTAGGAATATAGCCGTTACTGAATCACTAAGTGTATATAAGGGTACAGGTGTTAATAACTAAGGATGAGGAACTGTGTTCCTGTGTAATTTTCTCTGAACCATCATCATCATCATCATCATCCATACCCAGTATATCCCAACGACAACAAAAGCTATCATCAGGGTCTGGGGAGGGTAAGTGGTAGGCAGACAATACCTCTATCCCAAGGGATAGAGAGTCTGCTTCCAGTGAGACCCCCGGCTCTACCTGCATAAATGACATGATAATAGAGATATGTTGTGCTAGTGTGTTAGTGAGTAAATTCAAGAAATACAAATAAAGGTCTTTCGATATTAAAATACACATCACGTATATGATATTTGTTAATATGATATTTATTCTTCAAAGGTTCATTCAGTCTTTAAGTTAAGAATTCATATACATAATATGCGGTAGCATTAGACTCTACTCCAGTATTAGTGCCTAGAGTGGAAGAGTGTTCAATGACACTAGATGAGGCTGAGTTTTCTACAGTCATGTTAATCGGAGAAGTAGGTGGAGTGGTGGTGTTTTGAAGGCCTTAAGGCTCTGATATCATGAAAGATTTTAAAGAACGATTAATCTTTCTTATTGTCGTGTGTATCTTGCTAAAATACATTGGGTCTATTTATAGCCTAGCCTATAGCGCTAAGAGAACAATCGGATCTCCCTATTCCAGGCAACAATTTGAATTTCAAATATGAGATCAATGTGATCTCCTAACTTTGGAAAGAAGTATATAGACTAATAATTACACCACATTTAGCCTATCACAAATTATCTCGTGTATGTTTCTACACAAGGTAGCCATTGTAATAGGCAATACCTTAAACAATTGCTCAATGTACATTCAGTTCATCAACAGACATGGCCTACTTCTATGGAGCAATTTAAATCCTATATAAGGGAAGCAATAGCCATTACTTTTTCCCCGAATCCTGATGGTTAATATTGCATTGTCAGGCAATGAAACATTTTTTGTGTAAGGATTTCAAGAACTATTTGATTATCTAAGTTTTATTTATTTTTTCAATGTAACAATTTCTTCGATAAAACCATCCCACAACTTCGGGGCATCAGGTTTCCTTTTCCAGTTATATTTCACATATTCTAAATCTCCTCCAGCATTACATGAATGACCTGTACGTTTAGGTGGTTCATCATGCCACCCCATTTACTGATGTACACTCCACCATGGCACCATGTCCAACAATTTATCTAGAAATATCACATCTACCTTTTTTGCATTTTCAAAATGGAAAGAACGAACTATTCCATTGAAACATAAAAACAGAACCTCCAAAAGCTCGGGATATAATTCTCTGAGCAAAAGCTTATTTGAAGAAGAAACTGGTGTTTGTAAAGCTCAATGTCACATAAACAGAAAAAAAGCAGGAAGTAGAGAAAAGAACATACAAGAAACTTCTACACTCCCAGTGCTATTGTCTGCATATTCTAGCTCCTCATCACTATCTTGCTTGATCGGCTGGGGGAATAAAGACACCTTTGAGTAAGCAGGGACAATAAAGTGCGGCCCAACAATTACCTGAAGGAAGGAGAAACAACAGAAATATCATTAGATAATACCATCAAAGGGAAATGGTGCAAATTATCTCAAAGAAACATTCTATTTCAGCATTGCTGACCTTGTCCATGCCTGCAAGAAAATCCAACTCTCTTTTTTTTTAATTCCCAAGTGAAAAGAGACGAAAAGGAGTTCACATAGAGGTCTGGCAAGAATAAATAAGGACAGCAAACCCATGCATGAGGCAGAATACAGGAAGGACTCACGGTGAGGAGAGTTGTAAATACAAAAGTAAACCAAAACTAAGCCCGGAGAGGTGAAATGCTAAGGTAAGGGGATGGCGTGAGAATGAATGTACTAGAAAGAAATTTGGACCAGCATCACTTAATGGCACAATGAAGAAGGGATGGATGAAATTGTTCGGCCATGTTTAGACTTTAAGATGCACCAATAAGGTGTCATGAAATCCAAAAGATGTCTCAAATCAAGATGGCACAAAAACCAAAAAGAAAAATGTACACAAACCTTCAAAAGAGGTCTGACTAAATAGGAAAGAATACATATGCAGCATGCAGTATTGCATAATGTACACAATTATCCATACAACGACCCCAATACAATGGGGATCGGACACCTCAAACTATATCTACTTTATGTTACTAACAATAGAGGGTCACTAAATGAAGATACTGCGGTAACTACTGAAAAATGCCAAATAACTCAACCAGGTATCCTGGAATGATTTGTCAGACATGGTATCTACAATAGAAAGATCAAATACTTGAAATTTAAGAAGATGCTTGTCCCTCAAATTCGTAGAAGAGTGTGGAACAAACTTCCTTTGAATGTGGCTTAAGATTTGGTTACACATGATGTTAAAACTTTCTATACCCAGAAATAAGTCTTTTGCAGGAACTACCAGTTCGCTCCATGCACTAGTGGAACAGCGAACAAGGAAACCTTGCTAAAAGATCACAAACACTTCTTTTAAAAGTTAAATTTCATATGTATGCCCCTTAGAAAAATTTACATAGTTTTAACACCCTGTGAAGATGTTAGCAAACATGACTGAGTCTAGACTTGCACAAAATTCAAAAAGACAAGTTTTACTACAATTCATATCTAGGTAACTCTAGCTAGGTTGCGGAACATTGTCAATGTCAAAATACAAAACCAGCAATGTCTATGCAAGATGATGCTGCTAAACTGGCAGTAATATAACAAAGTCAGGCTTATGTTGTCAGTTGTTTTAAGCCCGTTGAGGCAACAAGGGAGGATGATCTAGTAAGCCCCACGGTACAAACTCCACAGAACCTTCTATATCTTAAGCCAATTGATCAGACTCCAACATGTTCTTTCCAATCAAACCATTAGGGGGGAAACTCAAATGTGTCATTGAGCACCCCAGTAAAAGTAGCAAAAGTGTCGTAGTCCAGTGTCCTGTTAACATAAAGTCGGAAGATGCCCCGTGCTGAAATGTCCCAATCCCAAGTTGGATTCCTTTTTTGATATGAACTTGTAAGACAAGAAAACACAATACACATACACTAATTCATAGACATACACATAAGATTAGATCCTGCCAAAGAAGCTAAGTAGTAGTTAGTGTGTCAAAGGGTGAGGTGAGGATTTGAATGTTTCGTCATTATTAGGCGTGTTCAGAGTTATTTTTGGTGAAGATACTCTATAGTAGCCCTAGGTTAAGCGCCAACTCCCAATTGAATCTGCTACATTTATATCATTTCCAGTGGACTGCTGCAAAAGAGATACTATCTAGAGTCTCCTTAAGGAGACAACTTGGGTTTTTTCTAGTTTGTTGGTAGATGCTGTTGTTTCTTTTTCTCCAAATATGGTACACTGCAGAGGCAAAACCAAACCTAGCAAGGTTCTTTTGTAGCTTTGACTGCCAAGGAGGCCTAGAGCAGAGAGCATCCATGATATCTTGCCAGCTAGCCTTCATGAAGGTTGAACATAACTGACTCATGAGGGGTTTCCACATTTGGTAGGCGAAGTGACATTGGAAAAAAAGATGTTCTTGGGATTCCACATTCCTGCCACAAAGGACATAAATGTTTGTGGTAAACAAGCCTCATTTAACAAGTTTGTCCAGTGTATTCATTCTCTTCTAACATGAAATCCAAATGATAAATGCATAACGTGAAAGAGAGTGTTTACACCAAACAATTTTGCTCCAGTTAACTAAGGCCAGCTGCACTTGAATGGCCTTCACATCATCTTTAATTGTGAATTTGTTAATTGGTTTCCACTTCTACACGTTCTCTCCAAGTTTCCTAGTTATACTTCTGCAGACACTACTGAATTGTCTCACTTGTTCTTCCCAGCCTCTGGCAAAAGGGATTCTCCAATTGTTACTTGCTAATGCAGTGGACACCTTTGCATTATCAGGAATGTGTATTTTTCTTTGTAGGTCAGGGTGTTTGGCTTCCAGTATCCCCCATGGATGTCATGGGTCATACCAGAAAGAAATGGTCTCCCCATTCCCTATTACTTTGCAAACATTGTCTTGGTATTGATCTCATACTACAAGCATTTTCTTTCATAATCATAAGTTTGAAGGCTTTGACTTTATTTCCCATATGGATTTACCCTTCAATATCTCCGTGTGGATGCACTTAATCCAAATGCATTCCTTCAGCTGGCATATGTCCCAAATGTTCACATCTTTGATGGAAGCTGAAGCTGGAAGTGAAAATCTTTTTTTCCCAAAAGTTGTGCTAAACCTTTCGTGACAAGAAAGAAAAGGCTGGGAAAAAGGAGGTCTCCTTGTCTGAGTCCTCTAGTAACATTGCACATACCAGTTAGAGAACCATTCATGTTGAAGGTGAAAGAGGCAGTAGATATGCACAGTCTTAACTAAGTCAAGTATCCATCAGGGAAGTTCATTTTCTTCATGATCATCATTAGATAAGTTCAATTTACGGTGTCAAAGGCTTTCATTATATCCGCCTAAATTGCACAACATTTAGAACACTCAGTCTTCTTATAGTTTTTCAATATCTCATGCACAAGGACGATATTGTTTTTGATGGTTCTACCCTTAACAAATGCAGATAGGTTCTCATCTATAAGATGAGGGATCAGTGGCTTTAATCTATTCACAAGTATCTTAGATTTGACATTGTATGTCACATTGCAACATAAGATGGGCCTAAACTACCTAATATCGTTAGGGTTGTCTGTCTTGGGTATCAAGGTTATGGTCGTGGCATTGATAGGGTAATAAATATAGTCCTTACCGAAGAAATATTCAAAATCCTCAATGAAATCATCCCTCAGAAGCTGCCAGTTTTGTTTGAAGAAGGCTATTGAGTATCCATCAGGCCCCAAGATACTCTCAGACATAAGGGAGAATAAGGCGTCTTTTGTTTCCAAGCTAGAGGCAAGAATGATTAGGGAGCTACCCTGGTCATCAGTTTGGGTTTTCCCAAACCAGTCTTGATCAAGAGCTGAGTGGGGAAACGGCTCCGTGGATAGGTTTTAGAAGAAGTCTATGGTCAACTGTTAGACTTGCATATAGTCTTCTATCATGATACCTTCATCATTCTGAAGCCTCAAAATTTTGTTCCTTGCATTGTGAAAACTAACGTTCTGTGAAAGAAATTGGTATTCTTGTCCACCTCCTTCATTCACTTAACTCTGGATTATTTTTCCTTATAGAAAGACTCTTCAAAGATTAAGAAAATTGAGAAAGGCTTCTCTTGCATTCTTCATCTTAACCTGTAGCTAAGTTTTGAATGGTTCTTTGATCAGCTCAGCTTGGATATCTTCTAGTTTGACTCCAGCTATATCCACTCTTGCAGTGATGTTCCCATATTTCTCTTTATTCAGTATCCTAAGTGGATCATTTAGTCTTTTGAGTTTCTTGGCTAGCCTGGCTAACGGGCTTCCAGTTTCATAGGGGTTTCGCTGTTTTTATGTTGGGTCCCTCAAGATTTTCCCCTTCATTCTTAGCATGTGTAACACTCTGGGGTGACAGAGTTGGGACTTTCGTCCTCTTTCCTTTTGCCTTAGAATGCTTCCTGGATACTCTGCTATCCAACGAATCTACATCCAAGAGGTGAAGATTATGGTCCTCAACGTCTCATTTTCAGAGTAGGTCCCCTCCTCAGAATCCGCAATAGACTGGGCAGACGGCTCCTTGCTTGGTACTTTACTTTTCCTTGCCCTTAATGAACCCTCTATTGACTCCAACGTGCTTTTATTTACTTTTTCCAGCTTCCTGTTCTTTACCTTTGTATTCTTCCTATCTACCTTAATAGAAACATCCTCAGAGTTCAGGAAGCCAAATTCTTCATTCATTCCTTTCAGCAGGGGTACGTTAGCAAAATTTCTAAGGCCAGTACATTGGGAAGGGTCTTGTAGAACTTTTTCGATGTTAGCGTTATTCTTGTTCAACTTATCAGGGATTTCAACATCAATACTTCAAATAAACCATCCTCATCATTCCCAGAAAGGGGGCTAAATTTACTAGAAGTCAAAGGAGTACCTTATTCTTTTGCGTTGGTTTTTGATGAAGTGTATTGCTCTTTACCTGAGTCATTTGTTGACACTTTACCTTACATTTATAAACCTCTTTATTTTGCTGAGATTTTCTGAGTATCATTGCGTCGTTGTTCCCATCGTGGTTGACTCTAACCAGCAGCAAGCACCTTTGTCTAATTTCCAGCCGACAGATTTTCATATTGGCTTCTTGTTTGCCTTTGAGGGATTTCTTTCATATGAATGACCAAATGTTTTCTCAAGCATTGCAATGGAATCCACTCATAAACAAGGAGCAGTCTTTACCAAACTCATCAATGAAATTAATGGACTTAGGTGAAAGTTCACCTACATTGATTTCTACACAACAACAACATTACCACATTGCCTTAGATATTCCCGCCTATAGCGGAGTATGGGAGGGCTGGATGTACGCAACCATACTCATGTATTATAAATACACAGAAGGTTGTTTCCTGATGACCCATAATGAAAATTGCGTCAATTTGTATCAATCAACTGATACTTCATAATATAAGAAGCGCATCCAATTTAGTGAGTCATTTTGCTTTATTCCATCATATTCCAAAGTCAAAAAATAATTTGTCATTGACTTCATTGGATATGGAAGTGCTGCCTTGATTTCTACACAGTCTTGCAAAAACAACCTTGGATTGTGAAGTGGCGAGCTTGTCCATGAACAAAGGCTTCCTAATTAAGATTCCCAAGCCACTCAGAACAGGTGTATTAAAGTAATGGATAGAAGGTTAAGGAACCTGATCCAAACCGGAACAGCATCAAGTTTAAGTTTCTGTATTGGCTTGTCCGAGACCCAGGGCCAAAGAAATAAGACCCTATTCCCAAATGACAGACGCAAAGGCCGAGTATACTCTGCTTAGACTACTTGTATTAGAACCGGAAGACGAAGAGGTCCTCTTCCATTTTTTGGACTTCATGGAGTACTTTGAGGTCCAGCGTAATTGAACGAAATTCTTCATATTAAAAAGTTGTCCATGATTTGCCCGACAATGGTGAGTTCCATTTCGCCCTATCTTCAAGAACTTTTGCAAGGTTAATGGCAAAGGTTTACCTTTGCCTTCATCAAAAGGAAGGGCGTTGTCCACCTGATGATGGTGGAGTTCTATTTCTCCTTAACTTCAAGAACTTTTGTATGGTTGATGGCAAAGGAACGTTTTCCTTTGTCTTCATCAGTTTAAACTAAAGAGAGAGTAGATGATGTTTCTGGGGGAAATCAGGCTTGAGCAAAGAAGCTCAAGCTGATTTAACAAGCACCAACGATTGCATATTGTAGATCTAAATTAGAACATGAATATCCAGCATAATGCAAAGAAATGAGTTGAAAAATTGGCCTCCGACCGCCGCACCTTGTCTTTAAGAACTATTGCAGGGTTGATGGCAAAGGAGCGTTTTCCTTTGTCTTCATCAGTTTGAACCGAAGAAAGAGTAGCCGATGTTTCAGGGTGGAAATCAGGTTTGAGCAAAGAAGCCCAAACTGATTTAGCATGCACCGATGATTGCATGTCGTAGATCTAAGCTTGATCATGAATATCCAACCATAATGCAACTGAGTAGAAAAATGAATCTCCAACTGCTTGTTGCGGCAGCAGGAGAAGTTGACGGAGATTTATTTATAGTATATTACGAAGAGAGAGAAGGAAAAGTGAGAGATTATGCAGAGAAGTTGTAGAAAATAAGATGTGATGCCTCCTGGTTTAGTTTCGAGGGTAGAGAGAAGGAAGAAAACATGTGTTTAGGCCGGAGAGGAGAGCGAAAGAAGAAAACAGGTGGATTGGGGTGGAAATTTTATCGTTGGGCCAGCGAAATATACATTGGTGGAGATAGTTTGGAGAGAAGGGAGATCATTTGACCACTATAGCCACAAATGACAATCGTATTCAGCCAACATAACTACTAACTAAAGCGATAAGTGAATAAATCAGTGATCAATGAGAGTATAATGGTTAGAAAACCACATCGCGGGACCAAATGGAACACATAGTGTCAGTTCAGGGGTTGACTTTGACCCTAGCGTCTAAGTTCTCTGTTAAAAGTTCTCTCGAAATTCAGGATCAAAACGCTCGAGACTTTTCTTGGGCAAGTTTGGATGGCTTGGTGGAATAGATTAACTACGCAGGACAAGCTCGTAGGGTGGAACATGATGCAAGACAAAATGTGTACCCAATGTGAGCAAATACCAGGAAAACCAGAATCACCTATTCTATCTCCTGCTTCGTCAAATTCTCAGAGCAGTGAAATATGATCAAAAAATAACTTGGTGGCAGTACACTTTTGATTGGATGACAGGCTAACTCCAGCAAATCCAAGTTTTAGGAAGATATAAAAAGTTGACTTAAGCAGTTAAGCTACCCGTATGGTGTGTAGTTTAAGAGAGTCAGAAGCTTTATCAGCAAAACAGTAAAGGTCTATTATTAAAGCTCAAGAAACCCTTGATACTATTAAAGTTATTGTGATCCTTGGAGGGAGATGAGGAGAAATAGGACCAATTTGGATATTTTTATGTATATAATTCTAAACTTCTTTAATATTGACCATCAGGAATTCTATACATCTTCAATATCAACCATAGGACCAATTGGGATATTTTTCTCCTGCTTCGACACAAAACTTATCCTTGCAACCTCTTCTTGTAGATAACCTGATCGATTTTGTACCGTACACATGCAAGTAAATTGCAAATTTGTTTCTGAGCATATTACCAAAAAAAAAAAGAACAAATAGACAAACAAAAAGAGCCTATTTTTGGTGAACACCTTGTAAGATAGGACAACACCAGCTTCCAAAGCAGCTTCACTCTTGATTATGACACCATCACAGACTATTGCATGCTTTAGCTTACATCCATCTTCAATTGTAACATTATGCCATATGTAGCATCCATCTATTGAAACATTTGAACCAATTCTGCAACCTTCTCCAACCACTGAATTTGAAATTGTAGTGTAATTTCCAACCTCAGTGCCAGTCCCAATGACGGTAAAAGGACCAATTTCGGCGGAGCGTGATTGTCCTACCTCTGAAAGAATAACAACCCAACATAAAATAACATTAGCTTCCAATAATTCGATACTCCATACAAGTATATGCACAAAGGACCCTAATCAAGCTATTTGCCAATCAAGAAACCACCAAATAATGAGCCAAAAATCAAGCGGTTACAAAGTCATGAATCATGAACCATCAGACTTCCGTCTTCACTACAGGTGGACATGAAGTAATTTGTGAAAGGAGACGGAGACCAAGGAGAAGAATGACGATGAATTGTTCATATTCATTACCGAAAAGAGCTTTTTAAAAATGTCATGAAATACTTTTGGCTTAGATTTCCAAAGTCTGGCAAGAGTAACATTTCTACAGATTAACCCGTCTTGAGAGATGGTCAGTTATTTTTCTTCTCTTAACAGAAGCTACAGCTTCCTTATCACGCGTGACAGAAGAAGAGAGTTTAAACATTTTCACCAAATTCACCTAGGTACTACTCACCATGAAGATTGACCATTAACACCAAAAATGAACAATCAAAGACTGGCTCCTAATTAGTAAGGATAGATAAAGCATAACAATCAGGTAAAGAATGACTAGCTAAAGATCCATGGAGTAACATTATATCCGTCAGGACACTAACGAAGCACCAAAACCAATGATTTGATGCATGTGAAAAACACATTCGTGTATTTATATGCTGGTGCTAGTACGGAAGGAGGAAATTCCAGCAGCAAGATCTGCATGCTCCAGAAAACAGATATGCACAAAGGTGACTTAAGTGGAAGAGGTTCTACGAATAGAACCACACCTTATTTCTAGGAATAATATATTATGTAAGCAAAAAAACTTTGGAATTTATCAAAGATTCCCTGCACAAACCTATCCAAATCCACCAATATCAACTTAAGAAATTTCTGCACGCAACAGAAGTTTTTCTTGATTCGATTATAGAAGATAAAAGTAAATCATTGTGGTCTTATCATTGAAAAGAGATGCAGCTACTACTAATGATGGTCCACTTTTTGAAATTCTACACCTTCCCATGATTGCCGTATAGGAGTGTCTAAGTTTATCAGTTCTATCAAAGTGTAAACTTACTGATGAAGTGTTCAAAAACTGTAGATTATACACCTTAATAAAATAGACTTTTAAAATTGAAGTTGAGAGAGTAATTTAACATAGTAACTGGATAGAAGAGCCAAGGTTCAAATTCATACAGCCGCAAAGAAGGCAGCGATAGCATTTATAAAGCAGGATAAACCTGGTCCACCAAAATTCTTAGGTTCCAAGTTTCGAGAGTAAAGCCAAAAGTTAATTAGATATCTCATGAAAGAGAAGTTGAATGAAAGAATAAGTTTGGTTTAACTCAACAGCTTAACAATGAAAAAATATATGGTACGAAGACTATATCTCTTAACAGCGTGTAGTGTGAGAACGTTTCATAAGAAAGACGAGGAGATCTTGTTATACAAATCCTCATTTACAAAGAAAAGGGGGAAGGAAAATCTGCTTAAATATTCAAATATAGTTGCAGAAGCAGTCAAGTTAAATCAAATGCCCCTCGAAACAACTTCCACCAAATAATAACTTTGACAGGTACTCTCATGCAAAAGGTCCATCTTAGGTTAGCAAAATATAACCAGCTCATTCAGGAATCTTCCTAAAAGGCCATTTTGAGTGGTTTCTTTACCAAATTGTTCAAACTAATGTAATACTATCTTCACTTTCCTCAGCAAAACAAGAAAAGACAGTCACAAACATAAAGAAAGGCCAAAAGATAGGAGGAAAGGAAGGCATAAGAGAGGGAGAAGAAAAAACAGGTGCACGAATAGCATCATCTTGCATACTTCCTCTGATCCCATCATACTGTTAAAGGTTAATTTATTTCCTTCAAAAATGGCACCAGGTGAACTAGGTACTCCCATTTTTTCACAGAAGAAGAACAGAGAAGCTAGTTTAAAAATTGAGGAACTTATGGGAAAGTGCCAACTACCCAAGCCAACAGGATAATATCAATGCAAGTGAGCCAACCAGAAGATGACAAAAGCAAGTTACATACCAATTACACTAGAAAGATAATCTTTTACCTGAAGCTCGATAAATTCCATTTCTCTCAAGCTTTGCAGAACGATTTCCCAAAAATTGGATATCAGGCACCAAGGGATAAGTCCATCTTTGGATTATGTCTTTGCTCACAGTGTCATAGCTTCGGAAATTATCAATCCTAGCGGCATAACTTGAGCGGATCTCGTATGTAAAGATCTTATAACCCATTATCTGGGAGAAAGAAATGGGTCAAGCCTAAGGATCATAATTTGAAACCGAAGTTGCAGAATGGAAAAAAAAAAGTTATTTGCATACGTTGCAAATGTTTAGATTCCTGAACTTCTTTTAGAACTTGTAAAGCACATCGGGTTTAGAAGAAATGAAAAGTAGAAAAAAGCAATACAACAAGAGTTAAGCTTTCAAATCACTGTGCTTAGAACTATTGAGAAGGATTTGACCTAAGGGAAAAAGATAGAAATTAGTAAACTTAATGGTGCTCTTCATGAGATATAAGTACAACCGATTATCAGCACTAAATAAAAATTGAACGCGTGAACATAAAGGTGAAGAGTTCAGTGCATACATCATCATCAAGCAAACCCTTCACAAAGTGACGCCGAAGGTGCTGATAGTCAAAATTGTCAGCAAAAGTACTCAGGACTTCAGGAGAGCAAATATCAATATAGCAGTCCTGCAGGGGGAAAACAGGGTTGGCCATGAGAGTTCACCTATCATAAACATCTTTACTACAAAAAGTAGAGGTGAAAAAGGAGAAAAGAAAAAAAGAGAAAATAGATGCACAACCGAAAAAGTCTCCCATTTGGTATCTCCATTAGAAACATATTTAAGAATACTCCCAACAAAAAAGAAAAGAGAAGTTAATATATTTGAAAGATTTAAAACTGCAATAGAATATCCGGAAAAAAAATTATACAACATACTAGCACCAAAGCCGTCCAAACAAATGTTCAGAAAAAATATGGTGATTAGAATTTTGCACAAAGGGAAATGCATAAACGGTGATGCACACACCTGTTTGTCATTCTGAAGATAAACCAACGGATGATCAGAAAGCAATGTCTTATCAAGAGATATGGTCCCTTTATCAGACTTATCTTCATAGTATAGGAGCTGCTTTGTGTCAGGGTCAATAGCCACGAACAGCTCATCAGTTCCAAGACGAGATTGCCCTGTCATTGGAGATGGTTTAGACTGCTTAACCACCATAGTCATGATAGCATTGCTATCCTTCCTCCTCCTCTCCTTGTGTTCCCTAAGAGCATCAGAAAGCGGCATGTTGCTTATTGTATCTCCGCTCACAAGAACAAAATCTCCTCGTATCTTCAAGGGGGTACAGAAGGAACAACTCATCATAACAGAAACAGAGCAGAAGGATGGACAGAAAGATTTACAAATTTATGTGACCAGGGCTTCTAGGTAGCCAAACATGTTTTATAAATCTAACTGCCTTACTGTTCAGGTTCAAAAGGAAAGTACATATAATGTCAGGGTGAAAAGAATAGACAAGTCTATTGAGGCATTGCTTTTGCCTTTCTGTAAACAAAAAAAACTAGCTTTGTTCTCTTTCCCCGACTCTCTTAGGAAAAATAGCTCCATGAACAAGTATATTAGCAGTATTATATAAGAAAAGTATAAAAACGCAGCAGATGAAATAAGTGGCTGGGGTTCTACATAGAACACTGGTAGATGGTTATCAATAACTGAATTTAATGGTTGTTCACATCTAAGTGCACACTCAGTGTTCACTACAGTAACTGATGCACATGGGTATGACATATCCTAATTTATTGTTTTTGTATCAACTTTTGAAAATTTAAGAAAGAAAAGACAAACAAATAGTTACTACTTCCAATTTGCCCAGCACCAGAGTCAGTTAAAGTGTTAAAGAAAATGGCAACTTGATGCGCAAAATCGTCCCACGTGTTTAGGATTCTAAAACTTTGGTCCACTTTCAGCATCCTCCTTGCAACCTTAGCTTGCCCTCGTGTTAGAGGTCATTTTTGCACTCAAAAAAGAGACCTCTGACCATGCAGGGCTACAGAGAAACTCGCACCAAAGCATCAGTGGGTGGAAGGGGGCGTGATAGAAGATACACGTGTGCTATGAAAAGTTGAGGATTTCCATTAAGAATCGAAGCATACCACGTTTCGTTCATATACCAGACGCAAGGCATCTCCTGCACCAACAGAGTTGTTTGATTCAATGGTCGTGACTAGAAAACCAGGTTGACTAAACCACTTGGAGTCTTCCAAATGCTCAATTACTTGTTTAGAATGAGCGCAACAGAATACAAAAACTTCTTCAATTCCAGCGGACTCAAGCCATGCAAGAGTGTAATCGATCATAGCAACATTTACCAGAGGCAGCAACACCTTCAAAATACAAAGCAAATCACTCCACTTACAATAGCTTCAGGAGAAAATACATAAACCAGGCCACATTATTCACAATATATATATATATATATATATATATATATATATATATATATATATTCACACACACACACACATATATATAGAGCAACATTTACCAGAGGCAGCAATACCTACAAAATACAAAGCAAATCACTCCACCTACAATAGCTTCAGGAGAAAATACATAAACCAGGCCACGTTATTCACAAAATACACACACACAGAGAGAGAGAGAGATAGCAACATTTACCAGAGGCAGCAATACCTACAAAATACAAAGCAAATCACTCCACTCACAATAGCTTCAGGAGAAAATACATAAACCAGGCCACGTTATTCACATATATATCTGTGTGTGTGTACGTGCATATCTGTCTATCTACACACACTCTGACACATAAATACACATATACGTATATTATATACATCTATAGAAGGATATATGGTACATTGATGTGAACCTTGGGGCGTTCGAGGGTGATTGGGCGGAATTTAGTGGTGAAGCTATCGGCCAAAAGGATAGCTTGTAACGGCACACGCGCCAGCTCCTCCACGGAGTCCTCCGGTACTGCACTTCTGCCACTGCCTTTTTTGGCTACCATAACTCTGGTATTTGAATCCAACTCTTTTCGCAAAATATTTAACTGTTTGTTTCCTCCAAATTAAAATGCTCCGCCTTCAAATTCAACTTCTATTTATTTGCCTTCTTCGACTGATAGGTCGTAGCACCACCGCACAGCCACCTGAGACCGGACGGAGCTCTTTGCAGAAAAAATGAACACTTGTTGCTTCACTTTCTTGAGATAGAATAGTCTTAAACCCAATACACTTTTTCGTTTTTGTATTTGTATGTTTAAGTATTTTAATAGTTCTTTACAATAAATTCTTGGGAAAATTACATTTAGATCCTTGTGGTTTGGCTTAATTCTAAAAACATTTCCTTTCGTTTGGAATTATACGTTTACCTTCCCTATAGTTTGGCTTAAAAATGCACCGACCGATTTTCGACAAAACCACAGGGGGCAAATATACCAGAAATTAGCCGATGCCTTTTTAACCCAAACCATAAAGAAGGTAAATGTATAATTCCAAACGAGAGGGGAGGTTTTTAGAATTAAGCCACATTATAGGGGGTCTAAGTGTAATTTTCCTTAAAAAAAGATAAATTTTATGTTTCATTAAATTCTATTCAATTATATATATATATACACGCACACACACACACATATATATATGTAGACACATACACACACACATATATATACTATTTATTTTCTATTCAGTTCTATTCACTTAATAAAAAACATACGTGACAAACTTTATGTTTCATTAAATTCGATCAAGTTTATATGCATATATATACTATTTATTTTCTATTCAGTTCTATTCACTTAATAAAACGTATACGTACTAACGTCTTTAATATAAAAAGGATAAAATTTATTTTTCATTCATTTAGATTCAGTTATATATGCATATATGTATATACATGCATATATATATATATATATATATATATATATATATATATATATATATATATATATAGGCATTCATGGATTGAATATCGTTATTATCTCTAATTTTTATTAGGCAAGTGTAAAAGAAAAATTACACGTAGATCCCTTGTGGTTTGGCTTAATTTCAAAAACCTCCCCTCTCGTTTGAAATTATACATTTACCTCCCCTATGGGATGGGTTAAAAAAGCACCGGCTGATTTCCGGCATGTTTACCCCCTGTGGTTTTGCCGGAAACTGGCCAGTGCATTTTTAACCCAAACTATAGGAGAGGTAAATGTATAATTCCAAACGAGAGGAGAGGTTTTTAGAATTAAGCCAAACCACATGGGGTCTAAGTGTAATTTTTCCTAAATTCTTTCAGCACACTAACAAATCATATTCTTATTATTATGTCATCTATGCAGGTACATATAGAGGTGGCAGTATCACTGGAAGCAAGCTCTCTATCTATTAGGATGGATGTATGTTTGTCTGCCTCTCACCTCCTTCCGACCCTAGCGATAGCTATTGCTCACGTGGGAATATACTGAGTATGCTTCTTGTTGTTATTTTTTAACCCAATACACGTTTTCAAAAACAAAAAAAAAAACACACACACACACACACGCACGAGACACGGACCACAAGGATGGGTTTCGGCTAGGCTCGTCTAATTGGATATGGACTAAATAATTTTGGGCTTATAACTATTTAGCTACATATAATTCCAATTTTAATCATTATCATTTAAGTTCTGTTTTGTTTCATTTAATTTAAATCGTATCACTCTATAAATTTGATACTACAAAATCACGTTATAGACAATAGAAAATATTTGATATAGTATTCATTTTAATGCTTGGAATAATGTTCGTCATTATGTCCCTTTATCTCAAAAAGATTGTTCTGATTTCTATTTATATTTGTCTTAAAAATATTGTTTGTCTTTCTGAATAGTTTAATTTTCTTAAATTATAATTAAGTTAAGCTATAATAATATTTTTGAAACGGATAGAGTGCGAAAATCGACTACCTTTGTGCTTACTTTATCCCATTTTGTGCTTATTTTGTCCCATTTTCTCAATGTATGTTGGAATTGTTTAAGTAACAAGAGGGCACTAGAACATGTAAATTGATAAGAAAACATTATCCAATACATCGTCAAAACCAGTGTTTACATATTTTTGATTCTATCCTCAACTTACGGTGTATCTACAATATATAAAAAAAAAAAAAACTAGTCTTTCTGCTTTTAACAAGTTGTAAATGTATCGATATCTATTCAAAAGTGAAAACACATTGAGCATGCTCTTAAACCAATAATACAAAGTTGCATCAAACTACTTTTCACTCGGCAAATAGCTTCGTCGGTAGAAATGTTTTCACAAAATGGCTTTCTCAAATTAATTTTGGAATGTTATCCACAGAGGCTTCACCTCGGAGGCTCGCAACCTTTCTTTTACAATAAGTCTCATCTTGCTACAAAGTCTAGTTATCAAGTTTTATCAAAATGTATATTTTCTATGTTTTATTTGGAATACGTATGTGTTAACTTTGTACAGTTCTGGTGTGTTTTCTATTTCAACATAATGTAGCCAATTTCGGAATTATTAGGCTTTACTTGTATATTTTGCGGACCAAGGACAATTAACCTTGGAATTATTTAGGTGTCGTTTGGTTCGCACTTGCGTATCAGAATCAGAATCGGAATGAGTATGACAGGGTATGTGTTTGGAGGATATGGGTTTGTGACTAAAAATGATAGTTTTTTGTGGTATTGAAGTGGGAATGGGTATGGTAGAAATTGATGGTGTTTGGAATGTATTGGAATTGAAATGGGTATTGAATTTGGGCGGCCGGAAATATTTGACCGGACAGTGGCAGCGGACCGGCCGGCGAGCAGCGGCGGTGGTCGGCGGTGGCCGGTGGCGTTGACCGGCCATACCCCTCATTCCCCCCTCATTCTCCTATATTGATAGACAAGGGGGCTAGTATATCAAAAACGATATACATTACCAAATATTCGGATGTTAGAGTGATACTCATACCCCCATTTCTCAAACAAACAACTTCAATAGGTTTAGATTCCTCCAAACCCATTACTTAATTCTCTAACCTTCTAACCAAACACTAGTGTTACATGTATTTAGGCTCATTGACAATATTGGTCTTTCTGAGAGTCTTTCACATGCTATCCTTTTCCGAAATTTCAAACTTCCCACACTCAAATGATATTATGCAAATTCGTTGGCACCCAAATGAAAATTTGAAGCAAAGAACGAGTTGTCTCGGTGCTCACAAAGTGCTATGAATACGTATCAAATTGTATTTGTATAGAGATATTACGAAAAAACAAATAAAATCATACACTTTAAGGCCTTGGCTTCTCGTGATGTAAGACACCACCAATATTAGCAAGGATATTTAACTTCCAGTTTATCTCCTTTTTGTTCATCACATACATCAAAGACACTATTACCTAATTGTTACAATTACCCTTGAAGGACGAATTATTGAGTCATCTATCATGTATATATAGAGTTGGAGATCTCAATGGAAGCAAGCTCTCTATCTTTTGTGATGGAGGTATTGTTTGTATGTCTCTCATACTCTTTAAACCTTAGCAATAATTTTTACTGTTGTTGGGATATACAGAGTATTGTTGTTGTTGTAATCTCGAAGGACCATTTCGACTCTAATGATTGCCTGTAGACTACTCAATCAGAAGAAGTATTTTCGAAGGCCATAATAGTTTCATACAACTCTTGCATCGATAGCATTACTTATGACTGAAGAAGGGACAATATATCATGGACTAACTCTCGAGGCCAAGGAACTGAGTATTTCAAAGAAACCATTTATTTTGTGATGCGAGCCCTTAAGATTATAATGTTTCGAGTCTAAAGAAAAATCATTTTCAAGTGGAAGCAAAAATTATCTTTAGAGGAAAGACTTAAATGCATGAAAATATAACTACAGATGTAACAATTTCTCCTACATTGGAAAGGAAAAGGAAAAGGCAAATTGATATAATTATGAATTTTAATAAAGTTACGTCAGGTTAACATTTTTAAATTCTGCAAGAACAAAACGTGGAAAGTTAACTTTTGTGTTGTCAGTTTTATACTATTTGTGAGTTTTATTTACTAAGAATTCCGTAACACATTATCACACCATATTCTATTAATGTGTTATTTATGCAAGTATATATAAAGCCGAAAGACTCACTGAAAATAAACTATCTATTTCTTATGATGAAGTTATTATTTGTCTGTCTCCCACCCTTTCCAGACTCTAAAGATAGTTTTTGCTATCGTTGTTATATACTGAGTATATGTTATTGTTGATAATTTACAAAATGGTTCAAGACCAACCAACAAAATAAACAACTGTGGTATCTACCTTTTATACTATGGGCCAGAATCGTATACAACGGAAGTCACCTCTGTCCGGTGGGGATTTTAAATTGGGCTTACTGAGAATGAAAGGAAAGACTTGCAGGGTATTTACTATGTCTTAATATGTAAAGTTAATCATTTTTGAAAGATGATATTTAAAGATTTTTCAATTAATTCGTGTAATGTTGTGTTCCTGGTCAATAATGGTTATATGATTTATAATTAAATCTTAATTGATTATTTGTGAAGGGTTATGCATTTTAAATCTAAGAGATACAATTCTTCATTAAAAGGACATGTCCAATTATCAAAGGAGTGTTAATCCAAAGGTTATAATGGACGTATCTTTTAGTTATCTATAAATATGGATGAATGTGCTCTATTCACCTTGCTATCGTCTTTCCTTATCCATTAAAATAGACATTAACGAAAGAGTTAGTGGAGAGAAACCTCTATTCAAGAGTAGAGTCATCTATATCAACATTAGTGCTTCCATTCATCAAAACCGTTTTCACTCATCGAACCATGGAGAAAGGTATGCTTTCTCTAAATATCATGTTTTAGTTATTGTGAAATGATTGCGTATGTGAAGACACAGATTTCTAGATCTAAAGATTTAATTGCTTACCGTTCATAATAGTGTTGAAGCCTCAAATTCTAGACCGTTAGAGTAGCAGCTGGAAAATTTTCACATCCACAAAAATTCATTGCAGAAGATCCCTATTTGATAAAGATGATCGTGCTCAAGATATCCGTATTATTAAGGTTCCTTCTAATGATTTTAACATCTAACTTTCAAAACTCCTGCATTCTAGTGTTACACTTAAAGATGGATATTTTTCTCTCCCAATATCACACATTTCTGTATAATTTATGAAGTACTAAGTTCATTTTCTATAAACTTGTACCGAAAGGAACACAAGTATCTAGCCCATGAGTTACTTCTTACATTTTGGAGCAAAAAGTCGTACCATGGTCCTGAGGGTTTCCATTGTCCAAACTCCAAAAAACATTGTGTAGGATGCAAATCATGAACCCAACGGTCTCCTAGGTTGGGTGAGGACTTATGAAGTGATCCACACAAAGTGTTTCCCCGCAAACCAGTCATTCGGCCAAACAACTTTGGAACACCACGTTGTGCGTGTCCCTGAATTCGAACTATTGACCTCTTGGAACAAATCCCAATCCGAATACCAACTGAGCTATGCCCTGGACTCGTTACTTCTTACATCTTGATTTGCTGACATACAATGAGCCCATCTGGTAGTTTGATCTATCTAGTAAAGACAGATATATCTAAGTGATAAATTTTTGTTTCCTCAAAGAAACATTGAACCCTTTTTGATGTGATATCGCACCTGTGACATTCTTTCGTTGCCCCAAGACTTCTTGTGTTTTTAATAATTTAAGACATTTTCTATTCAAACTTCAAAGTAGCTATAACTATTCTTTTCACTGCTTGTTACCAAACTCACCAATGAGTCACCTAAAGAAAGACATTATTGGGAGTAGCTATAACTCTTCTGTTCACTTTGTAACTCCCTTGTTACCTAACTAAGTCGACTAGTAAAATGAATTGAATTTAAATTGTCCAAGAGTAGTTTATTCGTCTAATATTTTTATTTATAATTCTAAATTTTCAATGAAAATAAATAAAATAAAGACTTTAGGTTCATCACATGTATGATCAACCAAAGTACGGACCTTGGAGCAAGTGGTAATGTTGTTGTTTTGTGACCTGAGGTCACGGGTTCAAGCCAAGGAAACCGCCTTTTGCAGAGAGTATATAGTAAGGCTGCGTACATCAGATCACGAAGCAAACTAGTTCCTCCTTTGACCCTGCGTAAATACGAAAGTCTAGTACATCGGAAACGTCTTTTTTACGGATCAACCAACTTCTCTTTCTAAAGATATGCCTTATGATGCTCATAACAACTAAAGTATAAGTGGTCACAGGTTATTTTAGACTACAAAAAGGAGCAAAGGGTAAATGTATTAATAGGAAAATTTCGAACCATATTGCATATCGTAATAATGAAGGCTTAACTTTTCCAAAAAAAAAACAAAAGGAGGGTTTGAAATTTCACAAGTGAGCTGGTGACTTGTAATCTCCTCATCCCACTTTAAAGTTGTCTTTACACATCAGAAAGAGGGTCAGGATCGCATGACCCCACTTCCTCACCCCCTTCGCGACCGCCCGCCACGTGACAGCAAGAGAGGTGGTGAAACTGGATGCGCACGTGGCAGCAAGAGGGGTGGTGAGGCTGGATGGGGGTCACCTGCATCCAGCCTCACCACCCCTCCCCGCTGCCACGTGGCGGGCGGTCACACGCGCGGTCACGGAGAGGGGGTTAGAGGATCTCATTCGTCAGAAAGATGAGACATAATTGATTATTTTGGTTTCATGGGTCAGCAAATGACTCATTACTTCTAAGAATGAACAAACACATCCCTAAAATTCTTGATAATCCTATGCCAACAGATCCTCCATAAACTCGATTTTAGAGACTCAACATTTCGTGTTCTACCTACCATGAAAAAGATGGCCATGACTTTTCTTGGAGCAAAAAAAAATAGGCGAAATCTATCGCTTTGGACCTTCTACCATTCTTATTCTACTATTTTAGTTTCAAAAAGCATTGTGGATGATGCAAATTAGAGACCAACGGGTTCCTAGATTTGGTGAGGACTTACCAGTGACCCACACAAGGTGTCTCTCCGCAAACTAGACCGAATAGCAGTGGAACAACCACACTGTGCGTGTCCCTGGATTCGAACTCTTGATTTCTTAAACCAAATCACAACCTAAGTAACAACTGGACTATGCTCTGGTACACCATAACTTTTCTTGGTTTTATGAGAAGGATTAGAGTGAGTTTCCATTTCACATAGTAAAGACAATCAAATATAGTTTGGTTTTGTTAGAAAGATCGAGCGAATCTCTATTATATTGTATACAAAATAAAACGGGTGAAAGACAGTATTACTTTGTTTTTCCCCTTTTCCCCATTAATACATGTAGTTGTCAGATGGTTTTGTTAATGTATGTAACTGTTGACCATTGTTGTTGAAATTCTTGGGTATTAAGCTCGTTAGAAAATATGGAGTAGGAATATAGAAACCAACAGAAATTATAGCTGAGACGTGACAAGTTAGTCACTGTCCTTAAAGCAATTTTGCTCCTACCAAAGAGCAAGGTAGTCTTCAAGCAAATGCTTCCCAGGATATAACGGCTATCTTCCTTCCCTTTGCTCTAGAAGAGAAAGACTGAACTTGCTTGTTGAAGGTAGTGAAAGAGAAGAAGGAGATGAAGCAGAATGCTGAGAGTTTTCACTTAGTTTTTGCAAGAATGAATTCTATTTTTGAAGATACCAAGATCTCATATATATAGATCTTGAGGTGTGTTAGAAAACCCTTTTAAAACCAGTCTCAGCCTCATTTCAACTTTCAAGAGCCGTTGATTACCGTTCATAGGCGAAGAGAAATGATTCTTAGACCAAAAGCTGCAACTCAAAATGAACAGTTCTGTTCGTTGGCACATCGATCGATGTCACTTCAATCGATCGATGTCACTTCGATCGATCGATGTGATCGATTGAAGTCAGACAGAAACTTTCAATTATCATTCTGTCCAACATTGATCGATCACATCGATCGATCGGTGTCACATAGATCGATCGATGTGATCGATCTATGTTGGACAGAATGCTTCTAGAGTTGCAGCATACCACATCGATCGATCGAAGTACACATCGATCGATCGATGTCCCTTACGTTGATCGATCCAAGTCCTGCAGAACACTTATCTTTATTCCAGCATTCACTTGGTTCGATCCAGCCTAGACATGGATCGATCCAAGTGACCTATTTCAAGATTAAAGTGTTCATTACATCACTTCAAACTCTCAAACAACCTCATATAAGCTGTATATAAGTTTGGATATGGTCCAAGATAGGAGTTCGTGGAGACATAAGATTAAGGTTAAGTAGGTATAGGTCATATATAGGGACACTTTAGAGTATATTTAGAGACATAGATAGGCGCAGACATTATCTATGCTTTAGGTTGACTTTTCACTTGGTGACGTATGTTATACCATTGTTTTACATTACATGTACATATATACGTGATGTGTATTTTAATACCTTTCTTTGTATTTCTTGAATTTACTCACTAGCACACTAGCACAACATATCTCTATTATCATGCCATTTATGCAGGTAGAGCCGGGGGTCTCATTGGAAGCGGACTCTCTATCCCTTGGGATAGGGGTATTGTCTACCTACCACTTACCCTCCCCAGACCCTAACGATAGCTTTTGCTGTCGTTGGGTTATACTGGGTCCGGATGATGATGATAAGTTTGGAGCATTAAGAAAGAGTATTTTAACGTACTTTTCCAACAATCCCCCACATGATCCAAACTTATATACAAGCCTTCCATACGATAGTCAACGAATTTCTTCTCTATCAAATGAAGATAATGACACATAGCGGAGCAGTGACAAATGTCTTGAACTGTCCGGTAGTACAATTTGAGGTTATATAAACGGAAATAGGGTGACAATCGTCTTGAACCACTTACTTCAATATTGTTTATATGAACATACGAACGACATGTCAATATCTAACTTCATACAAGTTCGCGGTGTGGTGCATTAATGGCCCTGCACCCAATCCCAGAATTTATAAGCGCTCTAGAGAGTTTTCCAGGCTCTCATAGGAAGCGACCCCACTTCCACACTTATATAGGTGATAGTCATCAAGTGTGTACTACAACACACCACCATTTACAATGGCTATGAATCATCCATTAAGAGACTTAAATCTCACCCTCAAACATGCAGTCAGTACTATCCATATGCGTCAACAAAAGAAAGGACAAATACGATAGTGCTTAACATAAATCTTCTATGACGTGTTCTTACCACATTGAACTCCGTTTGTAGGATCTCTACTAATAGCAAGTTGGGTTCCTGTCATAGAGAATTCACATCCAACGGAACAAGTCTCATTCCTCTCGATGTTCTCAGAACCATTTTCCGGTTCAAACCTTTAGTTAAGGGGTCTGCAAGGTTTAACTCGGTCTTTATGTATTCCAAGTTAACCACCCCAAAACTAATCAAGTCACGCACAATGTTGTGCCTCAGATGGATGTGTCGGCTCTTCCCATTGTATATTTTGTTCCTTGCTCGAGCAATAGCTGCCTGTGAATCACAATGAACAAACACGGAAGGCATAGGCTTAGTCCACAAAGGAATATCAACAAGTAAATTCCTTAACCATTCCGCCTCTGAACAAGCAAGTTCTAAAGCAACAAATTCTGATTTCATTGTTGATTTGGCTTTACTAGTTTGTTTAGAGGATTTCTACGAAATGGCACCACCACCCAAAGTAAATACATACCCACTGATGGAGTTTATTTCATCGTTATCTGTGACCCAATTAGCGTCACAATAACCTTCTAAGACAGCAGGACTTCCGGTAAAGGTAAGTCCTAAGTCCATAGTTTCCCTTAGATATCTCAATAATCGTTTCAAGGCATCCCAATGCTCTTTACTCTGACTATGAGTATATCTAGCTAATCGATTTACAGAATATGCAATATCTGGCCTAGTGCAATTCATGAGGTACATGACACTACTAATGATTTTAGCATACTCATATTGAGAAACATTATCATGTTTATTCTTTTCCAATCTTATGGATGCATCATATGGAGTACTAACGGGTTTGACAATGATTAAACTTTCTCAAAATCTTTTCAACATAATGAGATTGAGAAATCATATAACCCCCACATTTCTCTATTAGTCTTAGACCAAGTATTAAATCCGCTTTTCCCTTATTTTTCATTTCAAAAACACAGGATAAAAACGATTTAGTACTATTCACAACATCAAGACTTATGCCAAAGATTAATGGATCATCCACATATAAACAAACAATAACACCGTCAAGATTTTCAAATTTACTATAAATGCATCTATCACTTTCATTTACAACATATCCATTAGTTAACATGGCATTATCAAATTTCTCATTCCATTGCTTAGGCGCTTGTTTTGAACCATATAAGGATTTCTTCAATCTAAAAACCTTATGTTCTTGGCCTTTAGCTATCATCCCTTCGGTTTGTTTCATGTAAATTTCTTCTTCTAAATCTCCATTTTGAAAACGTTGTTTTAACATCCATTTGATGTACAACTAATTATAAATGGAAGTAACGCTATTAACACCGTAATAGATGTTATCCTAGCAACTGATGAATATGTATTAAAGAAATCTATTCCTTCCTGTTGGGTAAATCCCTTAGCTCCAAGTCTAGCTTTAAACTTATCGATTGTACCGTCCGCCTTTAGTTTCTTTCTAAAGATCCACTTACAACTGATAGGTTTACAACCTCTAGGCAAGTCTACGAGTTCCCAAGTATTATTACTAAGTATAGACTCAAGTTCGCTGTTAATAGCTTCTTTCCAAAACTTAGAGTCTATGGACATAATTGCTTCTTGATACGTAGTAGAATCATTTTCTAAAATGAATGCAGTGAAAAAGTCATTTCCAAAAGACTTTTCTACTCTTTTCCTCTTACTTCTTCTAGGTTAAGTATCATTATTAGACCTTTTGCTAGACTCACCTCTTCATAATCCGAACTAACCAATGACTCTTTCTTCATAGGAAAAATATGCTCAAAAAAATCAGCATTCTTAGATTCAATGATAGAGCCATTATCCACCAACATGAATCTATATGCAGCACTATTTTGAGCATACCCTATGAAAACACAATCATTAGCCTTAGGACCGATTTTACTCCTTTTGGACTCCGGAATACCAACCTTGGCTAAACACCCCCACACTTTGGAATTATTCAAGTTGGGTGCATAATCTTTCCAAAGTTCATAAGGAGTTTTATTGGTCTTCTTATGCGGAATTCTATTCAAGATATGACATGCCGAAAGGATTGCCTTTCCCCACATATTATTAGGCAAACCTGAACTTAGAAGCATGTCATTCATCATATCCTTAAGTGTTCTATTTTTCCTTTCAGCAACTCCGTTAGATTGAGGAGTGTAAGGTGGTGTGAACTCATGTATAATTCCATTATCTTCACAAAACCTTTGTAAAGATAACACATTATACTCACCTCCTCTATCTGTCATTAACCTTTTAATCTTTCTATCTAGTTGATTTTCAACTCCATTCTTATACCTGATGAACATGCTCTTAGATTCATCTTTATGTGCTAACAAGTAAACTCTAGTGAATCTAAAAAAATCGTCAATAAAAGTTATGTAGTACTTTTTACCACCTTTACTTGCATAGCCTCTAAAGTCACCAAGATCACTATGAATAAGTTTTAACTTGTCGATTGTTGTTTCAATAAACTTAAATGACTTCTTGTGATGTTTTGCTTCTACACAAAACTCACACTTCCCAAAGTCATCTTCACATGCATAGGAAATTAAGTTAGAAAACTTTAATCTCTTTAAAGCATCCTTAGTAACATGTCCTAATCTTGCATGCCAAATATCAAGGGAATCAACAACATAAGCAGAACTAGACGCACTCTTATTATTCATAGTACAAATAGCATCCAATACAAGTAAACCCTCCGAGCAATATCCTTTCCCGACAAATTCCCCATTCCTAGAAAGAATAAGCTTATCTGACTCAAGAATAAGTTTAATATTAGCCTTGTTCAGTAGTACTCCGGAAATTAAGTTCCTACGCATTGCAGGAACGTGTAGCACATTGTTTAACTCCAGTCTCTTGCCAGAAGTCAACTTGAGAAGCACCTTTCCTTTACCTAGAACTTTGATACTATGTGCATCTCCCAAGAAGACTTGCTCGCCATCACCTATTTCTTGACATTCAAAAAATAGATCTTTACTGGTAGCAATGTGCTTGGTAGCCCATGTGTCTACCACCCATTCCGAAGCACCACTGACAAGCTTTAGCTCAGACAAGACAACTGCAGCGATGACCTCCTCATCCGTCTTTGAAGATTCTACCAAATGTGCTTGATTGCTTGACTGGCCTTTCCATTGGTTGCACTTGGCTGCTCTGTGTCCAAGATTTTTGCACACCCAGCACGCTCCTTTCATCTTTTTCTGTCCTTATCCCTGCATGAAAGTCTTACCTTTGCCATTGTGTTGAACTTTTTGCCTTTTTGGCTTGTGCTCCACCACATTGGCATGAGATTGACTTTCATCACGTCTATTTTCATCAAGCCGATTATTCTCCCCAATCTGGATGTGCTTGATGACTCCATCCAAGGTCAACTTGGCATTATCATGCTTACCTCACTTCTTGTATTTACTCCAAGAAGAAGGAAGCTTTTCCAGCAATGAGGCTGCTTGAAAGGTCTCGTCAACCTTGATGCCTTCTTGCTCTATATTGTCCACCAATTGTTGGTATTGGTGAATTTGATCATTGATTGGTATGTGGTCCACCATTTGAAACTTTAGAAACTCGCTGACCACATACTTTCTTTTGCCAACATCTTCAGAACCATATTTGTTCTGAAGAACAGTCCAAATATCCTTTGCTGACGTAAGTTTGAAGTAAATGTCAAATAAAGAATTGGAGAGGAATTGAAGAATATGTCCTCTACAAGTTGTGTTGTCAGCCTCGTATTTGATTCTTTCTGTTTCATCTGTTGGTTTTTCTCGTTTTAATACGTATGAAACATAAATCATCTCCAAGAGAAACAGCACCTTGGCCACCCAACGTTTGAAGAATTTGCCTTCAAATGGCTCCATTTTGGACATATCAGGAACAGGTGCTTGTCTGGTTGTCATATTCGCAAGAAAATTGCTTTAAGATTGTTAGAAAATATGGAGTAGGAATATGGAAACCAACAGAAATTACAGCCGAGACGTGACAAGATAGTCACTGTCCTTAAAGCAATTTTGCTTTTACCAAAGAGCCCTGTCTTCAAGCAAATGTTTCCCAGGATATAACGGCTATCTTCCTTCCCTTTGCTCTAAAGGAGAAAGACTGAACTTGCTTGTTGAAGGTAGTGAAAGAGAAGAAGGAGATGAAGAAGAACGCTGAGAGTTTTCACTTAGTTTTTGCAAGAATGAATTCTATTTTGGAAGATACCAAGATCTCATATATATAGATCTTGGGTTGTGTTAGAAAACCCTTTTGAAACCAGTCTCAGCCTTATTTCAACTTCCAAGAGCTGTTGATTACCGTTCATAGGAGAAGAGAGATGATTCTTGGACCAAAAGCTACAACTCAAAATGAACAGTTCTGGTCGTTGGCACATCGATCGATCGAGTCACTTCGATCGATCGATGTGATCGATCGAAGTCAGACAGAAACTTTCAATTATCATTCTGTCCAACATTGATCGATCACATCGATCGATCGATGTCACATAGATTGATCGATGTGATCGATCTATGTTGGAAAGAATGCTTGTAGAGTTGTAGCATACCACATCGATCGATCGATATCCCTTACGTTGATCGATCCAAGTCCTGTAGAACACTTAAATTTATTCCAGCATTCACTTGGTTCGATCCAAGTGACCTATTTCAAGATTAAAGTGTTCATTACATCACTTCAAACTCTCAAACAACCTCCTATAAGCTTTATATAAGTTTGGAGCATTAAGAAAGAGTACTTTAACGTACTTTTCCAACAAAGCTAATCTCTAAGGCCTTTATTCCTTAAAAAGGGAAAAAAAGAAAAATAAAAATGGCTTCTTGACCGAGCTGAGCACAAAGAGTTCAGAAACTTGCTCAAAACAAGAAAGTAGAACGAAAGAATTTGACATTGCAACTAATCGCATGATTATCATGCATATCATTTCCCCATATGAAGTGTCCGGTGATTTTTAAAGCAAAAGGATATTTCCTAGTACTGATGTTCTCTACCATTCCAGTTCCAAGAAATATTGTGGAGGATACAAGTTAGGAGCCTAATGGCCTCCTAAGTTGGTTGAGTACTTACGCACTGACCTATACAAGGTGTCCGTCGCAAACCAGGCATTCTGCCTAGTAGCAATGGAATACCCATGCTGTATATGTCCCTGGAATCGAATTGCTAACCTCTTGAAGCAAATCTCAACCCCGAATACTAACTGAGTTGTAACATAGGAACGCGTCTGGTGATTTTTTGCATAAGAGTTATGGCCAGGCCTATTGCGTCATTGAGCAGGCCAGGTGATTTTATTAGATACTGATGGGTCAGATTAACACGATAATTTCTAACATGTTTTTCACGGGTTTAACTTTTGTTGCTTCAGAACATGTTTTTTATGGGTTGAGTTTTTACGGCTTCTGGTCAAGATCAGTTCGAATTTGTTTGACTCGTAGTTGATCCATTGATGAGGCCGAGATCTTCACCGGGTGGATCAGAGATGATCCTTGTGGTTTGTCGTTTGCTCCCCGTCTAAATCCGTCAATGGAACCCAAGAAGGAAGAGAAACGTTACAGGCCCAGGGCGCTGCCCTGAGAAAACTCTCCGACGCTTAAGTCAGTTGTGGGTGTTTTAGTAGGCAGTTTATGCTGGAATATAGGTTTCGAATGAACCTGGGTCAATATCTCGTTCAGAGTAAGGCTGCTTAGAGGTCAGCCGAGATGGTGTTTTTGGAATATCTCTCACTGAAAGATCTCCGAAAGTTGTAGTTGAGGTTCTGAAAATTGGATCCCCCTTCTCCGTCTGGAAAGAGGTATATTTATAGACAAAGTTGGTGAAGTCTGTCCCTCTGCTCGATGATGGGATGATTGCGTGTTTGAGATGGTTGTCTTGTCAGATGGGCTGCGTAGTCTGATGGGACAAGTCCTGAGACTGTAGCTGCGTTAGTGGCTGACTCTATGACATGTAGGCCGGCCAACAATGATGTCTTTGTACTCAGTCAAATGATGGTTGACACCTGGAAAGTACCCTGCAGAATCGTCTTGGCGGGTCCCAGATGGTAGTTGATAATATCTTCTCTGATCTTATCCGAGATACTCTGAGCAATAGCCTTAATGAAAGCAAGGCTGAGGCTACAACTCGGTGTTAATAAGAAACTGAGGCCGGAGCTGTTCCGAGGCCGAGCTGATTATGCGTCATTTAGAAGTTGCGCACTGTTGATTCCTTTTATTTGCCGAGGTTGACTAGAATTGGTTACTTTGACTAAAACATTGCTGAGCCGAGGTGCAATATGTCAAATCGTACTTATAAGACTGACTTCATTTCTAACCATTCTTGGTCATATTGAACAAGTGCCGACCTGACTCAGGCATGCGACCGAGCTGACCAAGGGTTATACTTAGATCTGCCTTAGCCATTTTGATAGACTTGCTTCAGCTAAAGATAATAGTGGCCGAGACTAAGACCTTCTAGCCGAGGCTGACCAGTCAAGTAACTGACTTTGAACTAAGTTGACTGTTTGACTGACTGATGACTTTTGTCTTTTATAAGCAGATCAGATTTTGACGCATCATCTATTAACTGTTAAATCTCACACGAAATTGACCCGTCAAATTTGAATTTGATTCGTTAACCTATCAAATCCGACACGATCTCAAACCACCAAATCAAAAGTGACATACCGACTAAAAAAAATTAGTTCAGTGAGTTAACTTGAATATGACATGCCAATCTGATAACTTCGTTTTCAAGTTTTTATTTTGAAACCCGTTAATTCTGATCCGACCTGTTTG
This sequence comes from Eustoma russellianum, assembly GCA_036186865.1. Taxonomy (NCBI): domain Eukaryota; kingdom Viridiplantae; phylum Streptophyta; class Magnoliopsida; order Gentianales; family Gentianaceae; genus Eustoma; species Eustoma russellianum. The sequence continues at coordinate 37,800,434 of AP025043.1, read as the reverse complement.
CCATCTTTACTAAAGACTTGGAGCTTTGGAAGCACCTAAAACTCGGAACTTCGGGAGATTAGAAGCCTCGAAGGCACTTGGAGATTTGGAGCCTCATAGCTTAGGACAAAGCACCAGAGAATTCAAAGCTCTTGTTCTCAGAAAAGACAACCTGAAGGTTCTGAGCTTTGTGCCAAAAGGTTGAACCCAACTCAAAGGGCCTTCACCGCTATAGCTCCAAGAAATTACGTAGAGGATGTAAATCAAGAGTCCAGCGGGTTCCTAGATTGGGTGAGATTTTACGTAGTTACCCACACAAGGTGCCCCCACAAACCAGGCATTTGGCCTAGCAGCAGAGGAACACTCACATTGTGCGCGTTTCTGGATTCGAACTCATGATCTCTTTGTAGCAATCTTCAATCCGAATACCAACTGGACTATGCCATGAGACCGAAGGTTCTGAGCTTTAGTCGTATGGAGGTTTCAGTTGTCTAGACTCAGAGTCTAGAGCTTCAATCATTCAGAGTCCATAGATTTTTAGTCTTGGAAGTAGATAGAGATTCGGAGGCTTTTGTAACATAAGTCCTGAAAAATCCTAAGTCTAGGCTTTAGCCAGAATTTTGGGGGATAGAATTCTCTCTCACTTTTCCTCACCACACATGTTACCACACGACACATGGCATCAATAAGAGATGGTAAAACTAGATAAAGTTCTTCTATATCTAGCCTCACCACCCCAACCTGCTGCCACGTGTTGCGCGGTCTGGAGTGAGGAGATTTCATCTCGAGTTTTGGTAGTAAGCCTTTCAACTTCAAGAGCATCCAAAGGTTCTTACAAATCATCCAAAGGTTGGAGCCCGGAAGTATCTAGAATCTAGATACGTATGTTATGATCTTCGTTTTAAAATATAAGTTTATTTTGTCGATCATTATTTCTAATTTAGAGAGGTCAATTTAAGAATCTTGAACGAAAGAATTGGAATTGAGATTGATATACAGATAAAGAATATTTTACTTTCTAATAAAAACTACGATTCGATTTATTTTTTTTTAGTCTCACTTAAACTAATTTTTATAATATGTTTTTTCTTCGTTAGTTGATGCTACATGTATGCTAAAAAAAATGATTGTAGCTAATGCTATTTAGAACAATAAACTCTCACGATTATGTGGCAAACATATCTTTGTTATTTTTTCCTTCCAAAAGAAAAAGTTCATTTTCTAAATTACTCATATGCAACAAGATAGTTGGTCGGTAGGACCACAAAAGGTCCTACGTTGAGTCTTTATCATATTAGCTTCAAAGAGTTTCGTGGAAGACATTAATCTGACGATCTCCTAAATTGATTAAACTTTTACAAGACAACCTACACAATTAGACAATTATAAACTGGACCAACAATCTTTTAACTCAATTAGACAGGATACTTTGACGTAAGTAAGTACTAATTCAGATTGTATCGTTGCAACCACAAACCCTTTAATTGCAATATGCTAATCCGAATACAAGATGAAATATACTTTGGAGACCATACAATCAACTCAAGACATATAATGGTGAGGAAATAATTGCATTTATATCCCTTGACGTTCAGAAGGGGCCACTCAATAATTTTTGGGGGACTATTAGATTTTAGGGGTTGTGATCTCCTCACCTCCACTTTCCTCATCCCATTTGTGACCACGCGACACGTGGCAGCAAAGGACGGTGGTGAGGCTAGAAGAGGGTCACCTGCATCTATCCTCACCACCCCCCTTGTTGTCACGTGTCGTGCGGTCACGCGTCACTGCATCCCTTGCAGTAAGGAGATAATATCACAGATTTTAGTCCCCTATTATGTGTAGGGCCACTTTCACAATCACAGTTCCTACACGTCATAGAGGATAAATGTAAATTTATGAGATAATCTTATGAACAAAAAGTTTTTTGTTTTTGGGTCCGGTGTGTTTTACATCCCATTTATGCATAACTCGAAACGTTGAACCATCAGGCTCCAAAAATCATAACTACAATCATGATCTATATTCTTCGATGTAAAATTTATTTTTAAATTATATCTTGTCTAAATACTTTATGTAGATAATATGAAGTATTTGATATGGTAATTATTTTAATCTTTTGTAACATTTATAATATAAATACTTAAGTTTTACTTTTATGCAAACGTTGTTGTTTCTTATAACGGAAATAATATTAGAAATGTGGATTGAAAACTGTGTTGTTTTTATTACCAAAAAATATTGGAAAAAAATAGATTGAAAACTTTGTTTGTCTTTTATGACCATTAAATATTGAAAAGTAGATTGAAAACTTTGCAGAGAAATGTATTTAATTTAAATGGTAATTTGCATTACCAAAAACAATAACCCAAATATTTCACGCTTTATATGACAAGTCGGCATCAATATATGATTGCATGGACAAAAACTTCTAAAAAAAAGTTATGAACATATTATCGGGATAGGATCCCTTCACCGTAAAGGGATGCGGTGACGCGTGACCACGTGGCAGTAAGGGTGGGTGGTGAGGCTAGATGCAGATGACCCTCATCTAGCCTCACCACCCCTCTTGCCGCCATGTGTCGCGCAGTCACAAAGGGAATGAGGAAAATGGGGTGAGAAGATCCCAACCCCATATTATCGTGGACGTATCTTTTATCCCCGACGTCATCCCATTATCTATTCAAGGAACTTGATTTGAATTTTACCTCCAGCTAAACAATGACACATAAAAGCCAATATCAATTCATCAATCATACTCCATAACTAACTAATATATTTGAACGACATCAAAAGCTATCGCTAATATCGCTAATAGGTAAAGGCAATACTACTTGATAATTGCATTTCACCCATTTGACATTTGGGTTTTTAAATAACCATAAGTCACTTAAATCAAGTGGTTATAGTTGATGTCCTAACACTTAAAAAGTTATTAGGTTTGTTATCAATAGAAAAATGTTATTATGTTTAAATCCTAGTGAATTTAAAGTTTTTAACATTTTATAGACGTATTATATGGTTCTATATTGGTGGTATATTTTTATTCAATTAATTAATTTTAAATGATTTTTAAGCACGTAATATTAAAAACTACTTCATACAAGTGTTGGAGAAATAAAATGGGAAAGGATTGGATGGCAAGTGGGTTTGTCAAAAGTTGACAACCACTATATTTTGAGCTTAATTATGATTAATGTTCGTTAATCAAAAACGGAAACTAAAAATTTCTAAATTATCTAGTAACGAGTAGATGATTTTAGGCTTTTGAATCACTCGATTCCGATACCGGATGAATGAGAAATTAATGCTCAAAGTTGGAGTAAAATTGGTGGAAATTAGAAAAATTGGTGATGTGGCCTCTTGAGGAGTGAACACATCACCAATTTGCTTGTATACTACATTGCCCACTTGAGAGAGAAAGGCCACCATATAAGTTTCAAGTTGGAGCTTTCTAAGATATGCCCTTGGGCATGAGAAGTTTTCTGACAGATTCAGGACGCAGCTCAGGCAAGGTTCACCACACGCGCACGCGCCGCCGCCCAGCCGGCCGGCTCGGCTCAGCTCGTGGCTCGTCCGGTTCTTATCTTTTTGGATAAATTTTCTTTTAAATCTCGTGGCTCGTGGCTCGCCCGGTTCTTATCTTTTTAGATAAATTTTCTTTTAAATTTTTCCAGAAAAATAATTACTTGATCCTACGGTCTACGGTTTATCAACGGTTTATGATCTAACGGTTGTAGATGAAAACCGCTGCGGTTTATGATCTAACGCCCGAGATTCAACGGTTTATGATCTAACGACTGTAGATGAAAACAGCTACGGTTTATGATCTAACGGCCGAGATCGAAAACCGTCAGATCCGATGGTCTACATTTAAAACCGTCGCGGTTTTTGATCTAACGGCTCTGGATGAAAACCGTCAGATCCGACGGTCCACGTTTAAAACCGTCGATCTAACGGTTGTGGATGAAAACCGCCAGATCTAACGGCTGAGATCGAAAACTGCTATTTCCTTATTTCCTATTTAAAGGTCCGCTTCTCCAGACTTTTGATCACCAGCGAAATTTCTTCTGCTTTCTCCCCTTGCATACATACTGCTGCATTGCATTCATTCCTTACAGTGATCGTGAAGTCAGAGCGCTTACAGGTTCGATGAGTTCCTACGTTGCAGTGCCGCTCGTGTGAACTGTCTTGCCTTGTATCCTGGGAGACGTTTGTTCCATCCGGTTGGGCACAGTATACCGGAGCAATTCGTCTTAAGGACAGAGTCCTTAGACTCACCTCGGTTTTGCTTGCATTTTTTGTCGATTTAGCCAAACACACACTGTACACTTGTTCAGATTACAGGTTCTAACAACAAGTACTATTGTAACCCATAAAAGCATATATGATTATACTATTGCCATACTATAAATTAAGTTAGAAGTAACGTACAAAAGTTTAATCATGTACCGCTTGAAACATTGAAGCCTCATACATGATACATCCATGCTTAAGCCATTTCAAACATTATTAGGTTATAATATAGCATTAAGCCATTTCAAACATTATTATGTTATAGTATATAGCAATATTTAACAGTTTGGCTTATTTACATCTATTACCACTTTGTCTAATAAATTTTCATCAACTAATTTATCTTTAAGATTAATTTTTCATAAAAGTATTCATACAATATATGGATATATGATTTATACGCATATATAAATAAAAGATGATGGTGAAATTTATGAGTATCAGTGCATGATCAAAATTTTAAATTAAATATGCATGTGCAAGCCATTTTCATGCTTGGAAAAAAAAATTGCAATATGTAATTTGAACCTAAAGTATTGAGTAAGCCATTAAAGAAGTACGTAACTAAAGTGACCGATTTTTATGGCCACATAAATTTAGTTTTTCAACTAGATATATTTAGAGGAATGAATGGACGGATGTTCATTTTACATGAACACCATACATACAAACACATACACACACATATATACACACATACACACATACACACACACATACACACACAAACACACACACACACACACACACACACACACACACATATATATATATATATATATATATATATATATATATATCTGTGGGTGGGGGGTATGTGTATAAGATGATATTGGGAAGTGCCGTGAAAGTGAAAATTTATAAGTATCGATGTGTAATCATATTTTTAAAATAAATTATACATGTTCAAGTTGAGTGCAAGCTACAAAAATTCAATTATATTTTCTCAACGAAACATTTTGAGTAATTTATTATACAACAGTAAAAAGCCAAAAGGGGCTTCTATGACAGCGAACAAACTTAAAACATTGTTTAACAATGTAATGAAAAATTACTGATTTTATATCATGCTTTACAATTAATCGTACATTAGGAAGTTAATAACTAATTATATGTTTTATATTTTTCATGATTTTAGCAATTTTAAGTCAATTATTATCTACCAAACTTTAGTGTACGTATAGGCTTAATATTCAATTTCTTAGTGCATGAGTGTTCTGATGAGTTTAAAAGACGTTTGAAAAAGAATAGAAACGATTGATTTATACTTAGATAACAAATGCTTAAATAATGAAGAAAGTGACATCGATCTGTATATAGATCTCTAAAACAAATATCATTTTATACATCGATCTCTATGCCGATCGATCTACGTATATTTTGATCTCAAAAATAGACATCAATCGATGTATATATGAAATATGCAAAATTAGAAGCAATCCAACATCGATCTTTACGTAGAAAGATCCACAGTTAAAGTGAAAATGAAACATCGATCTCTAAATAGTGACATCGATCGATCGACGTATGCATCAATCTCTAAAAGTAAACATCGGTCGATCTAATGTATGAAATATGCATAATTGAGAATAAACTATCCAACGTTAATCTCTGACACGGAGTGATCGATATCATTAAATATGAATGTCACAAAATAAGAAAAGTGACATCGATCTCTAAACTGAGTTCATTGATCGCTTGGTATATATGTTGTTATACCCCGCACCTTCCGTAGAGTCATTAAAGGATAAAAAGAAATTAAATAGGATTAATAACAAATTACTAGTAAGGGATTAAGAATTAAATATTAGATTTATTAGTATTTATTGAGGGATTAAATATTAGAATTAATTAGTATTTAATTTAGAAGTAAATATAAGAATTTAATTATTTAAGATAATTGAGATAATAGAATATAATTTAGAAATACCAGTTTCATCCCTACCCATAATAAAAACTGACAAAGCGTCAGTTTCTTCATTTTGCCAGAAACTATCGACTTCTTTCTCCCCCTCAAGCCCTAGCCGTCTATCCCAAGGCGTAAAAAAGGAAAGATAGCCTCCAGGAACCGATCCAGCCTTTATTCGTTCTCCAACTCGATTGATAGTAATCAAAGGCAAGTAATCTACTTATGAGTTCCTACAATTTGCGAACGAAAAGGCCTATTTTTGATAAAAAAAAATGGATCACCATGAAGTAGTTTCTTTCTGTGGACCTATACGTGATTTATGTGGTTGGTTTTGAGATTTGGCCACTATTTGTTAGAAATCGTTTGTTATAGTTGTTGAATATGTGAGATCATGCGAAACTCAATCCCTTGAACCCCATTTTGTTGTTATTTTTGGTTGAAGGGAAAGGGGAGTGAAAAGGTGAGAATTTTGGGTTCGTTTTAATGGATGATTTGAGTTTTAGGCTTGGATCTTTGATTTGTATGTGAAAGGTTTTGTTTTGGTGAATTATGTGTGGGTTGATAGTGAGGATTAGGCTTGGAATGGTTGGAAAGGAAGTTGGAAATCAATTGGGGTGTAGATCTGCAGTTTCTGCAGAAATCGCAGGATGAAAATTCTGGAAAACATGGACATCGATCGATCGATGTCAGAAACTGACGTACATCGATCGATCGATGTATAGTTGAGGGAGAGGCTGATGTGTTTCAGATGTACGTGGATCGATCGATGTAGGCTGAGTGAGAGATCGAAGTGCTCTGATGGGCTTCGATCGATCGATGTGAGGGGACGACGTCACTTCGATCGATCGATGTAGGCTGAGTGAGAGATCAAAGTGCTCAGATGGACGTGGATCGATCGACGTCAGGGGCTGACGTCCATCAGTTTTGTGGGAAAGTAGGGAAAGAAAGAGGGAAGCTAGGGGATCCTTTGAGTGACCTTAGAGACTTCCTAGGACATGATTTAATTTAGTATAAGTCTTGGGAACACGTCCTAAGATGGTGAATCGACGGTGAGGACTTCGGGTGGTAATTAAATTGGACTTTAGTATGAATGATCTAAGGGGTTAGAGATGAACGTTTGAGGCTTCGATAGGGTTCAAAGGGAGAGTGTGAGGTTTACTTCATCCCTTGGGTTCTAGAAGGAATGTTTAGGTGGCGTTGGCTTGCCTGAAGAGATACGCTTGAATATGTGAATGAGATGAGCTTCAAATGATTGATTGACAAGGGAATGTGCATCCTTGCATCATGACACTTGCATTTGTATTTTGATTTGACAAGAGCTGTGCCTTGGCACATGGTATAAAGTTTGCGAAATGAGCTGTGATGCGTTACAGGGTATAAAGACAAGCTGTAACCATCACATGGTATAAAGTGAGATGTAATGTGACACAAGGTATAAAGACAAGCTGTGGAACATTACATGGTATAAAGTTAAGCTGTGATGTGTCACAGGGTATAAAAACAAGCTGTGGCCCATCAGAGGGTATAAAGTTACGCGACCAGACATTATGACATGCATTGTACTGTTTTGAAAAGTATTTGCATAAGCATTTGTGACGGTGTAGTGTAGTGCATATTTTGAATTATCATGCATCACGTGAGTCGTTATGGTATAGTGGATTTGTAAGTGGATTGTTATTGAACTGTTGATTGCTTATGAATTACTGTTCTTGTTCTGTTATGCTAGTAACCTACGTTCCTGAAATTATACAAGACATATGCCCCATTATCCCTTGATATAGATATTACTCATGTATTGCCATGCGTTGATCCCGTATGTCTTATAAGCATGTTATTTGCTAGCGTTTTTCGCTAAGGGTTCTACCCTGTTGTTTTGCAGTTGAGCCCGAATATGATATGATTTTCATAGAGGACGATGGCGAGTGGGCTGAATGGGACGCTTAGAGTTCATATTGGGAATTGTTTTAGGCTGTTTCTTATTATTCCAATTTTCTTCGTTCATTTGAGGATGTAGATGGCTGCGTCGATAAACAGTTTCATTTACTTATGTTTTGGGAGTACAGCTTTGATTGGTTTAGATTTTATTTTACACGCGTCTCCGTGCTTGTTCGCTTAAGTCATCGATGATGTGTATTCGAGAGATGAGACGTCTTGTGGTCCTCTCAATAGGCTACGTCGGGTGCACCAGTCCGGGCCCGCTGTCTGGACCGGGGTGCTACAGGTGGTATCAGAGCCCAAGCTTCAGATCTACCTCGGAGACCTATGTTATGATGTATAGAGTCCTACGCTATGATTTTGACCCATAGGTCTAAGTCTTTGATTTTAGACGTAAGTTGAATTGGGTTGGGTGTGTGCGAGTGCGATATAATCTAACTAATGATTATACATTTATCCTTCTTAAGGTATGTGGTTCCGTGTGTGTGACGCATATGAGCCTTCAGTTGTTACAACCTGCGTTCCCGAGTCAATGGAAAATGAAATAAGATGATGGAAAATAGGGTGCAAATGCGATGTCGATAAAATCTTAAAGTCTTATTTAAGATTAATAAATACATCGACATTACATATCGGGTTAGAAACGCCCAGAAAAAAAATACCTGACACGATAAATCCACTACACAACAAAACTCCTCTTCTCTTCACTCCTCACGGTTATCTTATTTTTCTTCAACACTCACAAGTCACCTCACTTCTTACACACTTTTTGCTTTTTCTTACACAACTACTTTTTCTCTTCCCAACTCACATACAAGACAAAACTCTTTTCCCCCATCCTTTTTCTTATACCTCGGTAGATGGGATGAAAAAGATAAGACAAACATTTCTTCTACCCAACACTCCACCCCATACTTTTCTTACACAAATTTAGTATTTTTCTTAGACCTTTTTTTTTACTTTTCCCACTCACATTCTAAGACAAAATGTTCACCAATTCCTGGGCACTTTCGGTTAAAACCAGTAGAGAGAGGGACATTTCCCTTTTGTCCCTTATACAAGCTTTATACCCTTAATGTAGTATTCTCCTCTTTCTTTTCAAACTAAAAACATAAAGAATACTTTTGTTTCTTTTCCACCCACTGAAATTTCGGTCACAGGAGGAAGGAAAAGACAAAATGAGAAGCCTTACACATCACACTTTTCCAACCACTCAGCTTGCATGCATTTCCTTGAACCCCCAAAAAGCTTTCCTTTCCCTCTTCTCCACAAAAGCTAGCATTATCTCCTTCTCTCCACCTAATGCACGGCCAAGAGGCCAAAAATACACCAAGGGAATTCTAACTTTAACACTTGAGCTCATGTCCACTCTTTAGAGAAATCAAACACTCAACTACTTGCTTTTCTTCCTTGCACCTCAAAGGGGCCGTGAGTTTCAAGAAGGCAAAGGAGAAGACCTTCATTCAAATTCATGGCATTCAAGAACCTTCCAACATTACAACACCTTAAGTAAGTTTCTAAGCTTAGTCCTCAAGCATTTAGTCTTAAGGTTAGAAATTATTTCATCCTTTACCTCATCTTCAAAACCGTGTGCTATTAAGGTGTAAAGTGAAATTTTCTTTCAAATCCAAGACCTAATCCAAGTTTCTAAGGACCATCCAAGGTGTAAGCATATCTCTAAGGTAAGATTTTTATAGTGTTTTCCTTTTTGATTATCTTCATAACCTTTATGCATTCATTAAATTCTTTCCCTCTTTTTCCCTATATTCGGCCGTGTACCTCTAAGTGTATGGGAAGGCACTCCTTCAACCATCAAGCTCTATACAAGTTCAAAAAGGAAATCCTTAGTATATTCTTCAAGAATAAAGATTTAGAGGAAAGTAATCTTCCTTGATACTTCATGGATTTCAAAGATCAAAGTGTATGTTTATATCAAAGTGGATCATCCATGGTTATGTTCTAAGATGTAACAACAAGATAAGTAAAATAGATATACTTGTGTATAATATATGTTTATATACATATTGGTCTATATATATAAATATACACGCATCTAGGTATATATATGGTAATAAAATGAGTTTTTTTGGAAAATATGTTATACATATATACATACACGGTTATATATATATACCCATCCACTTAGTATTTTCTGCCATAATGTGTATTTTAAGGTCTATGACTTATTTTAAATTGTGAGAAAATATAAACCTATATATATAGGTATATATATGTACTGATATATAGCTGTATATATATGTGGGTAAGAATTATGAAAAGTATATATATGTAGGACATATATATATATATATATATATATATATATATATATATATATATTTCGGCCATATGTATATAGTGTAGCCTAATGAATTATTTTTATGAAAAGTATACTTAAATGATTATGATATGAGATATACATATATACTTATGTATGTGTTATTGAGAATAATATATATATATATATATATATATATATATATATGGAGTATATACATATATGATTTTCGGCCAATCAAAATATTTTTGGCCTAATAACTTCATTTTTTTAGAAAAGTATATTTAAAGGATTTATGACATGATATATATGTATATGTTTAATATATATGTTCAAGACTTCAAAATGAATAAGTTTATGTATATATCTATATCTCACTATTTTTAGGTATATATATATATAAATATATATATTTACGGTAATTATATATATGTATATATAATATATACAATTCGGCCTTAAGGCCATTTTAAGGTTAAAATATTATTTTATAGGTTTTATGTATATATATGTGTAATATATATGTTAAAAAGAGAAAATGAATAAGTATTGGTGTATTATGCTTTACGTATTATGTATATATATATATTTCAGTTATATATATATATATATGGCCTAATAACTTAATATATATATATATATATGTATATAATTCGGCCTATAGGTGTATTAGTGGCCTAAATGATTTTAGTTTCATAAAAAGGAAATTTAAATGATAAGAGGTTGAAATTACACTTTAAGTAGACATATATATATATATATATATATATAGTATATAAATTAAGATATGAAAAACGGGTTATTTCAAGTATTATGGACTTATATATGTAAAGTATATAGAAATTATACAAATACATTTATATGTATCATAAATTCGGCCAATAGGCCTTTTAATGGTTAAAAAAGCTTAAGTATATTTCATGAATAGAAACATATATCAAAATATGAAAATGAATAAGTTTTGGGTATTATATAATTTATATATATCACAAAATGAATATAGATGTGCATACACTTTATTTATTCGGCCATCAGGGTTCTTTTTGACTAAAATGACTTTATTTTGTCTATGTAACCTTATTATGATTTATGTATTTATTTATGAGATATGATAATATATGTTTATTTGTACCATTATACATTTAAAGAATATTCACATGTATGGAAGTATGTATTATACATACTAATATACATATATATACATGTTCAAATACGATGTTATGATATTAACGATTTTATTTCATGTTAATAGTATTCTTATGTGTTAAAGATTATTATGTGCAAGTTAAGATGTAAGTTATGAGATTCCTACATGGTATGTTAAGGAAGTAGGAAGTTTATGTCCTAGGTACTTAAGTTATGAATTATGAAGTCTGTGTGGAGAGTGGATATTATGGAAGCCTGGTTAGAGTATTTCTTTAAGTCATGATAAGTAGATTGTATTGATGTGTAATTTTTAAGTATGACAAGTAGACCGTGTTTAAGTAAGTGATGTTACTAGTAGTAGGACCAAGATACCCCTATACGACCGAGTCTCACATTGCATGGAATCAAGGTTTGAAAAGTTATGTTTTACGTTACATGTTTTAAAAGTTCATATGCATATGAATGAAAAGTATGTTTCAAGGAAAAGGCAATGTTTTCTAGCATGTTTATGACATGATTTATGACATGTATGAAAAGTATAGAAATGTAACGAACTGTATCTACGAGATGGAAGTTTCTTAATGCGACAAATGTAAGGTTCTTGTGAATACCTTGTGAAGAACATGGCTCTTGAACCTTACATTACATGTTGGGTATCGGGTTGTACCTTGTGAAGAGCTTGGCTGTCGAACCCTTCTATGTATGATGAGTCGGGTTGTACCTTGTGAAGAGCTTGGCTGTCGAACTCATTTAGTATGTGCCTTGAACACCTTGTGAAGAGCTTGGGTTCTTGACCTACGAGTCAACGTAAAGCTACCTACTCGGATGATGTACGGATCATCATTTACGTACCTTTACGGAGATTCTTTCCGGACGTCGCTAAATATTATTCTTACATTCCAATGGCCATCACGTATGCATGAAAAGTATGACCATGGAAGTTTTGGCATGTTATTGCATGATTTTAAAAAGGCAGCTATGTTTTACCTTATGATCATGATGCGTTACACATTTATGCCTGTCAGGTTCCCTTCAATGATGTAGTAGAATTAAGCTGTGATGAATAGAGTTAAGAAGGTAACTCTTATGTTAAGGAAATCGTGAGGCTAGAGTTTATGGATTTTAGCTAGATCTGGAGATCTTTCTTTTCTTGTATGTGCAATATTACTTGTCTGTCACTACCTGTTGATGATGTATGAACTGTGGTGGTGATGCTTAATGCTGATTATATACGAAAAGACAAACACTGTTCCTTGTCTATCTACTTCCAGTTTACGTTTATACCAAGGTATTTTACTTGTTAAAAATGGAGACGTGATTATCTATTTGATATATGTGGTATTATGTTTTGTCACCCCGTCTCCCCATGTATGATCCACATATCGTATCCAGTAAGACTACTTGCTGAGCGATTAAAAGTCGGTGGCTATCGCTCATACTTGCCTCATTTATCACTTTCCAGATAACAGGTGTCACTATAAGGACTTGTTGAAGACATTGTAGATAGACCATTGATAACGAAGAGTATACCGAGATATTCTTTGAAGGCGTTAGGCCTTGATTGATGATGTAGCTCAGAAGATTACAGTATTCTGAATATGTTGACTTGTACAGATTATGATTTAGTACGTTGCATGTCGATTATGATTTGTTTATGTTATGATACTTCTGCTGATCGATTCATTATTCATGTCAACATGTACATGTATGATATCGACGCCTCGTACTTTATGGAGTAGAGTACGGCGGGTGCACTGAGCCGAAACCCTGGTTTCAGGCAGGGCGCTACATCAGTATCATCTTTTAAATTGTTGAATGCTAATAAATGCTGATCTCTCAGAAAGATGCCTCCTAGAAGGGATAATTCTGGAAACGGTGGCAACGGAAATGAGAACCCACAGCCACCACAAACGGTAATGCTTCAAGCCCTGATAGATGCTATAACGGTGATAGCACAGGGAGTTGTTCAGCAGCAACAGTAGCCTCCTCCACTACCGCCTCAACACGGTATCCGATATTATATTGGAGAAATGCAGAAGATGCATGTCCCCACCTTTGAAGGGACCACTGACCCAGAGGTGGACGAGTTCTGGTTGGAGGAAGTGAAAAAATGCTTCAGGCTAGTGCAAGTGACTGAAGAAAACAAGGTGGATGTGGCCACGCCCTTGTTGAGTGGCCGAGCTAATGCATGGTGTGTTGGACCGTGCACCTGTAATAAACACCACTAGAGGGAGGGTGAATAGTGGTTAGCGGAAATTACACTACAACCCTTTGTTAAAATCCCCTTTGAAAACAGAATCTGAGACCACCTCAGATTCAGAATCCGTTTTTCAAAAATTCATAAATAATCGTACACAACTCCAAAAATTACGAAACTTTCCAGAATTTAACTTCAATGAGTTAACAAGACTCTGTCCAAAAATCAGGCAAAAATAAGATCGTTTGACCCTTCAAACAAATTAAAAGATTTAGATGGTCAATCTGGACAGAATTGGACAGAATGTTGCTGATTTTGCAAATAGTATTTCTCTTTGAATACTCAACCACAAAGGTTGATCTTTATATCAAAACACTCCTTAGGATGTTTAGATGAAGTTTCCAAAAGGCCCTGACCTCAAAAAATTCTTGAAAAATACAGAATTTAACGTTTCTCGAAACTGGTCAGATTGCAGCCAGATTGGAGCAGTTATCTTGCAAAGACTGAAGACTAACTTTCCCTTGCTCAAATCATGTGATTCTTGTTGCAAATGAAAGCTAACAGTCTGAAGTATAACTCCACCAAAAATCTCGAATTTTAAAAATGTTTAGCTATTTTTTCAAATTGTGTGAAGTTGGGTGAAAACTGCAGTCAAAAACGGACAGAAAATAGAAATAAAGAAACAAGAGAAGAACACCGAGGATTTATCCTGGTTCGGTCAATGTGACCTACTCCAGTCCCAATGAACACCTTTCCTTGGATTTCACTATGAAATGAGCACCTTACAACAAGAGCCAAGCTTGATCCTTGGGTTATACACCAACCTTATTCAAGACTTGGATAATCACCTTCTGAGCAACACTTAGTTGCAACTCCTCTAACACCTATTGATGTATCCTTATAAAGATGGCTAATCAATCTTACAAATGAAGCTCAAGAGGCTTGTAGCACAACAAAAATATCAAGAACACCTTTGCTACAACGAAATACAACAACAAGAACAAGAAGATGAATATGAAAGCTATAGAATTCTTGTGAGCTTCAAGTGTGTTTCATCTTCTTCACCATTGCCTCTATTTATAGTGTGAAATGAGCCTTGAAGATAAAAATGCCAATGTGTCATCATCTTCATCATCAACTCCAAATGTCTTCTCATCATTGGTTGGCTTTGTACACTTGGCAAAATAAAACACAATGATTGGTCCACCTTGGCAAAATGATGTGGCCAATTTTTCCACCTTGGATTTATCATAATTATCCTTTGCAAAAATGAGAAGATAAAATGGAATATGCTTCAAGAATTTCTCAACTCCTTTCCATGAGAATATCCATGTGAGTGTTGACAATTTTAAAATCAAATTTCAGCTCCAATTATGTGAAGTAGCCGTTGGCTACAAAGATTTTACCAAAAATCCTTTTTGATTTTTCTTAATAAAATAAGAAAGGATAATACCACCAAATTATCCCTAACTTCAATCACCATAATAGGACATGTGAGAGCTCCATTTGACTTCAAAAAATCTGCTGAAAATACCCAAGAAAACAATATAGCCGCTGGCTATTTTTAGTAAATTCCAAGTTGGCAATTTCGCCAACTAGCTTCTTTTTGGTTGGTCCACTTGTCTCCAACTCATAAAATGAATAATGTATCATTCCCAACTATAAACTCACGTTTTTCAACATATATATGTGTTTAGCAACTCAGATTTTTGAAGAAGAAATAAATAGATAACACTTGACAAGATTATGTCAACGTGTAACACCGAAATTCCTCAATATTTCCTCTTATGTGTCAATAACATTTCCACACCTTTGACACTTTTAATATCTCTGAATGATGATAAATGTTCTCTTATAACATATATAAGAGGGTCTTCAAGAAAAAATAGAATGTGACATCTCAAATCGTCACATATCCAGCTATAGTCAATAGTATCATCGGTTGAGAGAATAAGATATAAGATCACCATATTATCTTCAAAATAATAATAATAACACAGCTCCAGAATGAAGATAATAATATGCTCAAGAAATTCCTTGAGTGAAAATACCAAAAATACCCTTAGGGGTAAAATAACCAAAATACCCCTGGTGTGAGAAAACTCCAGAAATGATCCCGGTAGTTAGAAATAATCACACTAACACCTTTGTCATGATAACCAAGATAATAATACACCCTTGGAATATTTTTCACCTTTTGATGTTCCTACAAAACTTAAAATACCAATTTTGCCCTTGTTGGTAAGTTGTAGAAACTTTCAAGGCACGTTAGTCACAAGACAATAATAATCACCAAAAACATGTAATAATAACATAATGAACATGTATAAATCATGTACAAATGAAAACAATCATTTTAACACATTTTAGAAAATTATTTCTAAAAACCCTAGACATCGATCGATCGAAGTCCTCAGCTTCAGAGATCGGTGTCTCACAGAAAGTTTCAGAGCTTGCCTCTGACCTACATCGATCGATCGAAGTGAGGGTTTGATGTACACCGATCGATCGATGTGTCTCAGGTTTAGAGATCGATGTCTCACAAAAAGGTCTTGAACTTTTCTGCCTTACATAGATCGATCGATGTGAGAGATCCATGTACATAGATCGATCGATGTGCAACAACCTGAGAGATCGATGTCAACTTTTTTAACTTTTTCAACTTTTAATCACATATAACACCATGTGTGACATTTTTAAGTATTCACCACTTAAAATCATGACTTTGAAAATTATCCAAACATATTTCTCAACATGATGGAATGATATTCTACCAAAGATGACTCCCCCTATCTCGTGGAGACAATTTGTCGAGGCTTACAAAGATTACTAAGTGCCTGATACTGCTATTCTGGAGAAGATGAGGCAGTTTAATAAGTTGGAGCAAGAAAGGATGTTCATTTTGGATTACGCTGACAGGTTCCATGCCCTAGGAAAATTTACACCCATGGTGTTGGAAAACAACAGTATGAAGATGCTCAAGTTTGAGCAAAGTTTGAACCCCCGAATTCGGACTGCCATAGCGGGGTCAAGTTTAAAAAAGTTTGCGGATATGTTAGACGCATGCTATCGCGTGGAGAGCGATATGCTTAGGACTCAGCCTAAAGAGACCCGAGAGGAGACAAGCAAGAGGCCGAGAGATGATAGGAGTGGAAGTAGAACCGGACGATGGGTCAAGATCCCTAAGAGAGGTCAGATGGTACAGTTCCAGCGACCACCGTAGCAAAGCCAGCCTGACCGATCGGATTCAGGTGTATGTCCCCACTACCAGACGAACCACATTGGGGAATACTTGAAGAAAACAGGGGCTTGCTTCAAATGTGGTAAGACGGACCATATGATCAAGGATTGCCCCGAGTGGAAGCAAAAGCCATAAGGAGAAGCAGGGCCATTGCAGCAACAACGGGGTAGGCCCAAACCCAACGCAAGGGTACATGTCATGACTGACGCTGAAGTACAGGAGAGCACTAACGTTGTGACAGTACGATTTAAGTAAAATCTTAGTTGTTTAAGTTGAATTATAGTCGTTTAAGTTGAAAGTGGATGTGCATTACATGAAAATTTTTATGTGTTACACTCTTTGTGTTTAGGTGCGATTCTAGTTAATAAAGTGCCTGCAAACGTATTGTTTGATAGTGGAGCGAGTCACTCGTTCATCTCTAAGCGATTCGTCAAATGACTTAACTGTCTACCTGAGTGGCTTGAAACCCCTTCAGGGTGCAGGCAGCTGGTGAACAAGTACTGGTTTCGCACCACCAGTATAAAGACTGTGAATTGGAGTTGGATGGGAATGTGTTTCCCGTTACATTGGTCCCAATTACGATGAGGGATTTCGATGTGATATTGGGCATGAATTGACTGACCAAGTATCATGCCAATATCAACTGCAGACTGAAGCTAGTAACCGTCAAAGATCTCGAAATGAATGAAGTGACAGTTCAAGAGAACATCAAGCTAACCAAAGCCCCGAAGAAAATATATTTGACGGTGATTAAGGCTTTCAAGGCTTTGAAGAAGGGAGCAGAGGGACTTATGGTGTATGCTCTGGACGTGAAGCAAGAGATTCCCTCCATAGATCAGATTCCAGTGATCAATGAATTTAAGGACGTATTCTCTGATGATTTGCCAGGAGTTCCGCCATCAAGAGAATTGGAGTTCGAAATCAACTTGATTCCTAGTGCGGAACCTATATCTAAAGCACCTTACAGAATAGCTCCAACTGAGCTTAAGGAGCTTAAGGGACAACTTCAGGAGTTGTTAGATAAGAAATTGATTCGTTCCAGTGTATCACCTTAGGGAGCTCCATTATTATTTGTGAAGAAGAAGGATGGAAGCATGCGATTATGAATTGATTACCGAGAGTTGAACAAAATCACCATCAAGAACAAATATCCTCTGCCAAAGATTGAGGATTTATTCGATCAACTAAAGGGAGCCCAATGGTTCTCAAAGATTGACATTCGTCAGGGATATCATCAGTTGCTCGTGAAAGCAGGTGACGCCCCTAAAACAGCCTTCCAGACTTGATATGGGCGTTATAAATTTTTGGTGATGCCTTTTGGACTGACTAATGCCCCAGCAACCTTTATGGACTTGATGAATACCGTGTTCTGAGAACAGTTGGATCAGTTTATGGTGGTATTCATCGATGACATTAGTTTAGATTTTATTTTGCACGTGTCTCCGTGCTTGTTCGCTTACGTCATCGATGATGTGTATTCAAGAGATGAGACGTCTTGTAGTCCTCTCAGTAGGCTATGACGGGTGCACCGGTTCAGGTCTGTTGTCCGGGCTGGGGCGCTACATACGTCGAGCTCTAAAGTCTAGACATCAATTGATATATGTCATCCTGAATTCAAATTTTTATAGACTTTCAAACAGATATACGACGGATTTAAAGTGTTTTTTTCTAATCTTTCCCAAATTAATTGTAACTTTATTACTAATGTCCATAATGCTTTCTTGACTATTGTACACCAATATAAACTCTTCTGGGGTGTCTATGATTCAACAAAGTGAAAAATATGATGGTTGAAAGAAAGTTAGACTTCTCTAAAGCAATTAATGAAGTGTGTGACTTCCATAGGGTTACGAAATGAGATTCTTTTCTATATATTTAAGAAGCACAAAAGAGGCAATTACGCACTTTCATTCTCTTCAATTCCATCCTCCACTAATATCAAAAACTCTCAAAGCGCTTAAGGTGCTTAAATGTCATAAGCTTTTGTTGCTTTTTTTATTATGTTTTGTGAAAACATTGATGTCTAACACAAGAGAAACTAAACATATTTGATCTCTTGCTTATGATTTAGAATTGTTTAAAAGTGTCATTTCACTTATTCTTTCAAAACCCATTTGGTGAAATTTCTTAGGTAGAAGTTTGTTAAAGTTGTGAAGAAGTAAGTAGAAAACATCAAAGGCTCTAGCTTGTACTTGCTGTAGGAGTTGTTGTAGTAGTATATACTGCACAAGTTATTGTTGTAATAATTATAGTGGTTGTTGTTACTGTTCTTGTTCCTTATTGAAGCTAATAAGAAAATTATTAAAAATTTACTTTGGAAACAGAGTGGTAGTAAAGTAGAATAAAGAAAATTAGAACCACTATAAATTGTGTGACGCGAATTCATTATCTCATCTTTTCCTTTCTTATTTTTGGTTAACATTGAGAGTTGGTGTCATCTAAATCGAAAAAACCGAAGAATTCTCCAAAACTCTATTCACCCTCCTTTAGAGTGATTTTTACGGACCTAACAATTGGAATCTGAGTCTAGCCTTGATTGGATGGCCAAATTTTACAAGTAGCAAGGTTAAGGATCATTGAGAAAAATGTGGCAATGACAACCTCTACATCGTCTAGTTAAACTCCTAAACTATCCACTACATTTATTGCACCAAACACCAAAGTTCACACTTTTGATGTTCAAAACTACTCTTTGTGGAAGTTTGGAATGATGAATCATTTGAAAGGTTGTGGGTTTCAAGCGTTGTAATCCTATCGAACTTATTAGACTTCGAAGTCTTGAAACGGCTCATGAAGCATGGAAAAGGTTGGAGATTAACCCAGAAGGGACTGAGCATTTAAGGATGGCTAGAAGGCTATTGCACATGAAAGGATATGAAATGTTTCGTATGAAGAACAGTGAGAAGATTGAGGAAATTATTGATCGATTCACTCAAACCATAAGTCAAATTTCTATACTTGACAAGAAAATATCAAATGAAGATCTTCTCTCAAGATTACTCGCCTTCTTGCCAAGAGAATAGACACTCAAATGAATCTAAGAATCTCAAGACTCTCTCTCTTGAGAACTATTTGAAAATCTTTTGAAACATGAAATCTTGATCGATGAGCAAAATATGTTAGATTGTATTAAGCCTCATTTGGTGTCATACAAAGGTTTGGCCATAGAGTCTGAAAACCCAGATGAAGAAGTTGCACTTCTAGATGGTAATTTTAAAAGAGTGGCAACTAGAAATAAATCTCAAGCAAGAAGTTTTTCGAAAACTCACCCAAAGCCAAAACAAGTGTAAAAACGTTGTAGATATAGTCGAGCGGATCAATTCATTACAGATTGCCCTGCCAAAAAGCCGTAAAAGCAATATAAGAAATTCTTTCATTAAAAAAAGAAAGCTTTCAATGTGGATGTAACCACTTGGGATGATATTCTTTCCGAATCAGAAGGTGGAGATGAAGAAGACAAGGATTTTGGACTTGTCACTCTAACCGATGATCAAGAAAAACAACACAATTGCCTTATGAAAATCGAAGATGAACTTGATGTACATTATGCATCTTTAAATTTTGATTTTCAAGATGAATTAGAAGATTTAGATGATTTTAAAAAAAATCAAATTGAAATATAAAAATATAAGGAAAGAGGTTAGGAAATGCATACTAAAAAAAATAAGAGCTTACATAAAAAGAAGATTTTGATTTCTCAAGAACATGTTATCATACTTACCATACATAATGTCGTAGCACTAGAAAATATAGAAAGTAGAATGGAATGTGAAAGACTAAATGCAAAAATTAACAAATAGCAAACAAAATCTTGACAAATTATTTGGAAAACAAGAATTCAAAAATAAAAAGGCGGGCTTAGGATTTGAGGATTCTCATACCAAGGTAGAAATAATAATCCATTCAATTATTAAACCTAGCTCATCACCGCCAAAGAAAAATATGACGAAGAGCTCAAAAGTCAAAAGAGTTCAAAATACTTCACTATCTTATAATCTCAAGAACGCACAACCAAAGTATGTATCTACTTGTTTCTATTGCAACAAGAAAATACATGTAATAAGGGTGGATAGAGCTAGACATGTTGGTATGTTCGATTAGAAGCTTAAGGGTCCAAGAACTAACTCCGAAGGATGCAATCATCAAAGGTACCAAAGTATAAATTATTTGGTGTTGTAAATACTTATGCTAAATGTAATAACTAAAGAAGAGGCAACTAAATGGCTCATGGATAGCAGTTGTTTCACTCATATGATGGAGATAAAAACCTATTCAAAAAGCTCAAAATCCAAGATGATGAAAGCGCTCACTTTTGAAATGAGAGAGCCAAAATCCTTGGACATGGAGAAATCAACAACTTCTCTTTTGTTATTAGTAATATATTATATATAGAAGGGCTCAAGTATAAATTAATAAATGTTAGCCACCTATGTGATGCTAATTTTCTAATTGAATTTGTGACAAGAAAATATATTGTGAAAAAGAATGGCGAAATTGCTTTTGAAGCTTTGAAGAAAAACGATGTTTATGAATTTAACTCACGTGATTTAATTTATCAAAATGTTTCATGCCTAGTTGCTAAAAATAATTTGACTCAACTATATCATAGACGACTTGGACATATTAGTTTCAAAAACTAGAAAGACATTTTCAAAGATGTAAAAGTCCAACGTAGGCCTTTCTGGTGGTAGATGACTTCTCTACATTTATTTGGATTATGTTTTAGCTAAAAAAGAATGATGCATGCCAAGAATTTATTAATCTTTACAAGAGATTAGAAGACTTAAAAGAAGATATTATCAAAGAAATTATGAGTGATAGAGGTGGAGAATTTCGATGGTGAATTCTAAGAATTTTGCGTATCCAAATCAACTTCTCAGCTTCTAGAACTGTGCAAAAAAAATAAGGTAGCAGAAATAAAAAAAATAAAACTTTCCAAGATATGAGTTGAGCCATGCTAAATGAGTTCGGATTTCCTAAGTATTTTTGGGCCAAAGCGGTCAATACCGCTTTTTATGTGATAAATAGATTTTACTTAAGGTCATCTCTCAAAAAGACTTCTTATGAACTTTGGAAAGAAAAAGTATCTAATATTGGGTATTTCAAAGTTTTTGGTTATAAGTGTTTCGTACTTGACACCAAAGATAACTTGGATAAACTCGATTTCAAAGCAGATGAATGAATCTTTATAGTATATGCAAACAATAGGATGACATTTAAAGTGTACAATAAAAGAAATATGAAAGTTGAAGAGTATGTTTATGTTAGATTTAGTTAATCACTTGATTATGAACCAAAACTTAATGATGATGATGAAAATGAAATAGTTGAAACAAACGCAATAGAAAATATTGGTAATACTCCTAAGGGTAATTTTTATACTGATCTTAGAATTTAGTCACTTGAAAGTGCACCTCCCTCTAAGGTACAAGAGGAAGTAGAAGTAAAGGTATTACTTCAAATTTGCCAGAATCATTTCAACATAGAAAATATCATCCTAAAAACTAATACTATGTGCGACAAGTCAATGAATGTTGACAAAGAGAAGCGCACACGACATTCGACTGTGACTTGGCCCACACGGCCTACGCGTCACGGGACAATTGCTGCACCCAACAATCTCTCCCTCAACAATTGCTCCTGCTGGGAATCGAAACCGTGACCTTGGCTATGATACCACTTGTAGGACCTCAGGCGCTACCAACTCTCCCAAAACCAATTGGTGATAGGAGATGCGCATACCCTAGCCTTATAGCGCATTCAACACACACAAGCGCACACATCATTCGACTGTGACTTGGCCCACACGGCCTACTCGCCACGGGACAATTGTTGCACCCAACATAGATCTCTCTCACTGGAATTAACTTACAATCTAAAGTTGTTAACGAAATTGCATCACCAAGCGTAAATGAGATCTTCTCTCCGGAAGATTTCTTCATGGTAACTTCCCTCCATATTTCATCAAGTGTTCGTGCTAGAGATAGAAACAGTCTTTAAGTATTAGTACTATGGCTTTCAAACTAAATAGTTTCAATTTCACAAGTTGAGCCTAAAAATATGAACGAAGCCATAGTTTATTAAAATTGGGTAATAGCTATGGAAGAATAGTTAACTTAATTTGAAAGTGTGATGTTTAAGAGTTAGTTTCTAAACCAAATGAGCATCATACTATTGGAACTAAATAGGTATTCTGAAATAAAATGGATGACCAAGGGAATATAACAAGTAATAAAACTAGATAGGTAACACAAGGATATACATAAAAAGAAAGAATCGATTATGATGAGGCATTTGC
Organism: Eustoma russellianum; assembly: GCA_036186865.1. Lineage (NCBI taxonomy): Eukaryota > Viridiplantae > Streptophyta > Magnoliopsida > Gentianales > Gentianaceae > Eustoma > Eustoma russellianum. The sequence continues at coordinate 37,777,155 of AP025043.1, read as the reverse complement.
CTTAGTGGCAAGATTAGAGGCTGTCAGGATGCTTTAGATATTCTAAATTATATCAAATAGATGTAAAACCGGTCCTTTTAAATGAGATTATTCAGAAGAAGTATATGTAGCTCAACCTCCAGGCTTTGAAGATGATGATTGTCCAAAATCATGTCTTCAAACTTAAAAAAAGCTTTTTATGGACTCAAACAAACTCCTAGAGCTTGGTATGAGAGATTGAACAACTTCTTTGTTGAAAATAGTTTCTCAAGAGAAAAAGTTGACACTATACTGTTCATTCAAGAATAGCAAAATGATCATTTACTTGTTCAAATATATGTTGACGATATTATATCTGGTTCTATTAATGGTTTTCTATGTGAGCATTTTCCTAAGCTAATGGAAAGAGAATTTGAGATGAGTATGATGAGAGAATTAACTACTTTCTTGGGCTTCAAATCAAGCAAAATAAAGAGGGAGTGTACATTTCTAAGAAAAAGCACACTAAAGATTTTCTCAAGAAGTACTAATTTGAAGATGGAAGGAGCTTAAGCACACCACTGGACACAACTACAAAAATCGATAAAAATAAAAATGGAAAGCCTGTTGAGGTAACAAAGTATAAGAGTATGATTGGTAGCTTACTTTATTTGAGGCTAATCGACCAGAAATACTACGTGCTGTGTGCTTACTAGATATCAAAGTACACCTTTAGAATCGCATCTAGTTGATATAAAACATATTTTTAAAGAACTTTGGGTTGTTTTATTAAGAATGAATTTTTTTGATTTAAGAGGGTATATTAATTCGAATTATGCCAGAAATTTTATTGATAGGAAAAGCACATTTGGCATTTGTCAATTTTTTGGAGATTGTTTGATTTATTGGTTTTCTAAGAAACAAAATAATGTGTCAATTTCTACGGTAGAAATGAAATATGTGTCGGTCGCCTCATGTTGTGTATAATTTCTTGAAATGGCGCAACCTTAAATGATTATAATATTAAGTTTGACAAAATGCCTAGTCTATGATAATACCTCAGTTTTAAATATAACATCAGATCTGGTTCATCATAATAGAATGAAACATACTGAAGTTAGATACCACTTTATAAAAGATTGTGTGTAAAAAAGTTTAAATTCTGCTGAATTTTTCTTAACTAACGATTACTTAGTAACATATTCAGAGAACCACCCCGAATTAAATCTCATCCGGCTGTCAAGGAAACTCGTAAAATTTCAAGTTTTCTTTATGGCCTAAAAAGTTTGACTCTAACCAATTACTTGACGTCTTGTTGACTAATTAAGGGTCATGTGAGCACTGATGTTATAAGACCTGCCGAATCAGTCAAAGATTTACTACCTCCTCATAATAATAATAATTTTGTATCCTTAAGTCCATTCTGCAAACTTAAAAAGTTAAATAAATAAATAAGCTATCATTAATTAACTCCCAAATGCAAGTCCTTTTCATTGATTTTTATTTTTATTTTTTGGAACCTTTCCATGATTACAAGTGAAAAGACTATAACTCAACGTACCTAACTCTCCCATCATATCATGGAAAAGCAAAGAGAATTCACAAAAGTAAAAACTCCTCAGACTTAACGTATTGGACAAATAACAAATGAGTAAATTGCAGTTAGCACTCAAACGTTAATCACATTTTTCAGTTAGCATTTAATCGTTATGAAACCTCAGTTGGTATCCAAACGTGATCAAAATTGACTCAATTAA
>AP025043.1:37504257-37765491 GCA_036186865.1 Eustoma russellianum | reverse complement strand
AATCTAACCGCACAATCAAAATGATTCTGCCCGCTGTCAGACTTCGATCGATCACATCGATCGATCGAAGTGACATCGATCGATCGATGTGATCGACTGATGTCTGACTGAGCACTTCATTCGATCAACTTGATCGATCTAAGTGACATCGATCGATCGAAGTGATCGATCGATGTCCTCTGATTGACTTAGATCGATCTACCAAGAGATCGAAGTCCTCTGATCCACTTCGATCGATGACATCGATCGATCGAAGTGACATCGATCGATCGATGTCATCGATCGATGTCCGTCAGATGCCTTTTTACGCCACATGGACCCCTCCAACGTGGCATTCCTCCACACGGGTGACACGTCACCCATTAACAACATTTCCATCTACTTTGAGCATTAATTTACATTCACACAATACATAATTGAGTGAGATCACATCCTAACATTAACTACTCGTTAAGGATCCATTAAGCTCATAGTACGTTGCACAACCAAGTTTTGCAACTTTCATTAACGGGCCGAAGCCCAAATCTTCAATCTCCAACGATGGGCCAAAGCCCAACCTTAAATTCTCCAACAATCCCCCACATGAATGGAAATTAATGCAGACGCATATGCAGACTCTGAGGAGAAGTCAGACAAGAAAATATTGCATCAGAAGAGGTAGCTTCTGGCTTTGAACCTTTCTTAGTGATATACCATCGGATCCACTCGGCTAAGTAGTGACTTGATGTCTTGAACTAGTCAGCCTTTGTTGTGAACCAAGACAATGATACTCACACAATATTTCCTTTAACACCCTTTTGGTTCTCATGGTTGTGTTCGTTTTGGCCATGAACAACCTGGTTTCAGAAAGTGTTTTAGAGAAATCTTGCCACCTAGACTTTCTCATAGAAGCGGCCCCACTTCACACTTACATAGGTGATTCCTATCAAGAGTATTCTGCCATACTCCACTTGACGTATCAAGATATAGGACATCATTAAAAGCCTTAGCTTACCCTAAATCTCTGCAGACAGCACTTTTTCAGACGGAATGAGTAAGTGCTAACTGAACCTTCATAACTTAGTTGTCCCATTGAACCAAGATTCTGGGATCTCCAGTCAACAAGGTTGGGTTACCATTACAATTCATGCATTATGGGCTTCAGTCCCATTCCGTTTGTCAATCTTGACATCTGATCTCTAGGCAAGCCTTTTGTAAGCGGATCCGCAAGATTCTCCATTGATTTTATATAATCTATGGAAATCACGCCATTAGAGATCAACTGTTTAATGGTATTATGTCTGACGTATGTGTCGTGACTTACCATTATAGATGCTGCTTTGAGCACGTCCTATAGCTGACTGACTATCACAGTGTATGCTAATAGGAGCTATCGGCTTAGGCCAGCACGGAATATCTTCCAAGAAATTCCGAAGCCACTCAGCCTCTTCCCCAGCTTTGTCCAACGCTATGAACTCAGCTTCCATAGTGGACCTAGCTATGCAGTTTGTTTCGTGGATTTCCACGACACAGCAGCACCACCAATAGTGAACACGTACCCACTGGTGGACTTCGAGTCCTTACTATCTGATATCCAATTTGCATCGCAGTATCCTTCCAACACTGCTGGATATCTCGTGTAATGTAATCCAAGATTCATTGTGTATTTCAATACCTCATCACTCTGTTAAGAGCTTTCCAATGATCATCACTTGGATTACTGTAAACTGCTCAACTTGTTTACTGAACAAGCTAAGTCTGGTCTTGTACAATTCGTTATGTACATCAGACTCCCGATCACCTGAGAGTATTTCAACTGGGCACAGGTTCGCCTCGATTCTTTCTTAAGTGTATACTTAAGTCGAGCGGGGTCTTTACCGGTTTCACATCATCCATATTGAACCGTTTTAGGACAGACTCAATATAGTGTGTTTGTGACAACGAGTCCCTCAGTCATCCTAGAAATCTTATTCCTAGAATAACATTGGCAACTCCCATATCCTTCATATCGAAGTTTCTCGTCAACATCTTCTTTGTGTTTAAGATTATGTCCCGAGTACTTCCCATGATTAGCATGTCATCTACATAGAGACACACTATCACATATGCATTCTGTGTGCTCTTAATGTAGACACACTTGTCACACTCATTGATCTTGAAACCATTAGCTAACATAGCTTGATCAAATTCAAGTGCCACTGCTTAGGCGCTTGTTTAAGTCCGTACAAGGACTTAACGAGTCTACAAACCTTAGACTCTTGTCCTGGAACCACAAACCCTTCGGGTTGTTCCATATAGATTTCTTCATCCAACTCACCATTCAGAAACGCAGTCTTTACATCCATCTGATGGATTTCCAAGTTATAGACTGCAGCAATTGCAACTAGCATCCTTATAGAAGTGATCCTAGTCACTGGTGAGTAGGTGTCAAAAAGTCAAAGCCTTCCTTTTGTCGATAGCCTTTAGCTACCAACCTGGCTTTATACTTTTCAATAGACCCATCCTCTTTCAGTTTCTTCTTGAAAACCCACTTACAACCAAGTGGTTTACTTCCAGGTGGAAGGTCAACCAACTCCCAAGTGTGGTTTGAAGAATCGAGTCTATTTCACTGTCAACTGCCTCTTTCCAGAATGGAGCTTCTGGAGTTGACATAGCCTCGGAAAAGTTCCTTGGCTCATTTTCTACCATATAGGTTAGAAAATCTGGTCCAAACGAAGTTGGCATTTGGCACGCTTGCTTTGACGAAGCTCCTCATCTCCTTGAGGAGTCGCCTCACGCAATCGCTTACCAAGTCTTGTTCTTCTTGAATTTTGTCTTTCCTCGGAAAGACATCTTCAAAGAACACTGCATTCCTTGACTCCATGACAACGTTTTCATGTATGTCAGGAATATCCGACTTGTGCACCAAGAACGATATGCACTACTGTTAGTTGCATAACCAATGAATATGCAATCAACCGTTTTAGGCCCAATTTTAACCTGTCTTGGTTTAGGTACAAACCTTTGCCAGACACCCCCACACTTTCAAGTATTTGTAACTAGGCTTGTAGCCTTTCCAAAGCTCGAATGGGGTTACATCCATCTTTTAGATGGAATTCTGTTTAAAATGACGTTGGCTGAGAGGATTGCTTCCCCCCACAAGTTCTGAGGTAAACCCGAACTTATCAACATAGCATTCATCATCTCTTTAAGAGTACGGTTTTTCGTTCAGCAATACCATTCGATTGAGGTGAATATGGTGCAGTCGTTTGATGAATAATGCCATGTTCTGAACAGAATTCATTAAACGGTGTATCATATTCGCCACCTCTATCACTACGAATTGTTTTAATTCGTTTGCTAAGTTGATTCTCAACTTCATTTTTTATAATCCTTGAAAGCATCGAGGGCCTCGTCTTTGCTACTTAGCAAATATACATAACAATATCGTGTGCAATCGTCGATAAAAGTTACGAAAATACTTTTTACCACCTCTTGTTTGCACAAACTTTAAATCACACACATCGATATGAATTAAATCCAAAGGTTCAGTGTTCCTTTCTATTGAAGGAATGGCGCCTTTGCCATCTTCGCTTCAACACATATTTGACATTTTCCTTTGTTATTAAGATCCAGTTTGGGCAATAAGTCAAGATTACTCATACGTTGTATTGACTTGTAATTAACATGTCCCAAACGAAAATGCCATAAACAAGAAGATTCCAGCATGTAAGCAGAAGAGGAAGCAATTTTATTAGCCTCTGCGGGCAAATCTCTTTTGGGTACAATAGTGATGACATTCAATTTAAACATCCTATTCGACAAGTACCCCTTCCCCAAATACATGCCATTTTTCGAAAGAATAACTTTATTGGATTCTAACACTAGTCTAAAACCATGCATGACTAGAAGAGAATCCAGATACTAAATTCTTCCGAATAATCAGGGACGTGTAGCACATTCTGCAGAGTCAGATGCTTCCCTGATGTGAGCTTCAGAACAACTTTGCCCTCGCCTTCAAATCTTCGAGGAGGCCGAGTTTCCCATGTAAAGTTGCTCATTGTTCCCGGGCTGGTATTCCCGTGAACATCTCTCTGCTGGCGCAAACATGTCTAGTGGCGCCAGTATCAAGCCACCACTCACGTACGTTTCCCCACAGCATTGCACTCTGAGACCACCGCACAGAGATTCAGACCATCCAATGCGTCGACTATGTTCGCCTTTGCCTTGGATTGCTTCTTCTTGGGCTTTCTGCATTCATTGCGACATGCCCCTGAATGCCACAGTTGTAGCATTTCCCGGTGAACTTCTTGCTATCTGCTTGCCTTTCTTGTTCACCCCGAGTTGGCTCTTCTTTTTCTTGGCCTCTGCAACATGGGCCTTAGCCTGACCAGAGCTAGATTGTGGCGCTCTTTCAGATCTACGATTGTCCTCCTCAATGCGGAGTCGAACAATTAGATCTTCCAATGTTCATCTCCTTTCTCTGTGTTTGAGATAGCTTCTGAATTCCCTCCACGAAAGAGGTAGCTTCTCAATCACTGCTGCCACGACGAAAGATTCACTGAGCAACATGCCCTCCTCTTCCATCTCGGCAACCAACGTCTGAAGTTCCTCAACTTGAGAAACAACAGTGCGAGAATCAGACATTTTGAAATCCAGGAATTTGCCGACAATAAATTTCTTAGTGCCGGCATCCTCCGTACGGTATTTCTTTTCCAAAGCCTGCCACAAAGACTTTGCGGTCTTGTACGTACAGTACAAACCATACAAGGAGTTGTCCAAACAACTCAGAATATGGCTCAAACAAACATAATTGTTGAAGTTCCAACCTTCAACAAAATGTTGGTTTTGCATATCTGGGCTTGGTCCTCCAACGGATCCACCATAGGCGGGTCCTCAGTCAGGAAATTTGCCAATCCCACAGCAGTCAAGAAGAACAGCATCTTCTGCTGCCAGCGCTTGAAGAAGCTCCCACTGAACTTCTCCGGTTTCTCCACTTGGGCCACTACAGGACCCTGCGCAGGAGGAGCATGTCTTGGCACCCCAGCAGTTGGTGCCATTGGAGCAGAACTCTGAATGTCTGCGCCATGAACGAGCCTGAGCTTGCGTTCTCCATCAGATTACTGTTCAGTTGATCAAAACGAATAGATCAGAACAGAATCAGATTTAAGAAAGGAGTAGAAGTAGACTGCAAATCAGTACGAAACTGCTTTTGCGCAAATTAAAAACGGTACAGAAATTAATTGAATTGAAATACGTCTTAAGATTGTTGGACAATCAATCCTGTACCAAGACGCAGTCGTACAATGTGTGCATATGAAACAACAAAATAAATCAAACCCGGGGCGAGTCGAAGACTCTGTCCTTAAGACGTATTGCTCCGGTATACTGTGCCCAACCGGTGAGCAATCGTCTCCCAGGATACAACGGGTACCTGTTCAGTTGAGCGGCACTGCTGAACTTGAACTCCTTCGAACGCTAGAGTGTCCTGACTTCTCCCGGACATATGCAAGACTCACGTGCTATGAATGCAAATGCTTTGAAATGCTAAGAGCTTAAGGTGTGTAAATGATGCACCCTTAGCCCTCTTTATATAGGGGAGTCGGTTGGAGGACAAGGTACCGTGACCGTTGGATCAAAACCGAAGTTTGATTTAGACCGTTAGATTAAAACCTCCTATCTAGATTAGGAAGGTTTAATCTCAGCCTTTAGATCGAAGATAGATTAGCAGGTTTAAACCTGGACGTTAGATGGAAACCATATTCGGTTAAGCGGTTAAGACAGTTTAAATCTCGGCCGTTAGATTAAAGCTATCTTCCCACCGTTAGATCACAACAGATTGATCTTATTTTAAACCGGAGGATAGTGTTAGTTTCAAGTTTGAAACCTAACCGCACAATCAAAATGATTCTGCCCGCTGTCAGACTTCGATCGATCACATCGATCGATCGAAGTGACATCGATCGATCGATGTGATCGACTGATGTCTGACTGAGCACTTCATTCGATCAACTTGATCGATCTAAGTGACATCGATCGATCGAAGTGATCGATCGATGTCCTCTGATTGACTTAGATCGATCTACCAAGAGATCGAAGTCCTCTGATCCACTTCGATCGATGACATCGATCGATCGAAGTCATCGATCGATGTCCGTCAGATGCTTTTTACGCCACATGGACCCCTCCAACGTGGCATTCCTCCACACGGGTGACACGTCACCCATTAACAACATTTCCATCTACTTTGAGCATTAATTTACATTCACACAATACATAATTGAGTGAGATCACATCCTAACATTAACTACTCGTTAAGGATCCATTAAGCTCATAGTACGTTGCACAACCAAGTTTTGCACTTTCATTAACGGGCCGGAAGCCCAAATCTTCAATCTCCAACGATGGGCCAAAGCCCAACCTTAAATTCTCCAACAATAAAAACAACATACTAATGATAAGTAAAATAACCGAAAATAGATAAAATGCATGATTAGTGATAGTTTTAACGATCAAATAATGTGTTCAACATAATTTTGCACCCAAAAAAATTGACATTGTAAATGTTGGACTAGTGACAAAAGAGAATGTGCAAAGATGTTTTTATTCTTTTGATTTATCCGTGTATGTCTTTCATGTTTTTTAATTATATAATAAAAATCAACATTTATTTATTTTTATTGATTAGACTATTAATATAACCAGGTGGTTGGGCGTACAGAAGAACAAATACAACAACAACATTACCTTATTGTCTTAGAGGCGTTCGTCTATGTGGAATTGGATGTACGCAATCATACTTATGTGTTAGAAACGCATTGTTTCTCTATGATCCATAATAAAAATTGTGTCAAGCTGTGTCGATCAATTGATACTTCACAACAAAAGAAGCGCAATCAATTTAGTGAATCATTTTGTTTTAGTTTATCATATTCCAAAATCAAGAAAGAGTGTGTTTTTTTGACTCCAATATAACAAATATGATCCCAAAACACCCGATGGGTATGTTGCTATTTCATCACACCTATTTTAAGTTCAGTGCGTGAGTCAACTGGAGCCCAATCAACTCAATTGAATCCACCTGTAAAAAGTGTCCAAAATTAATATGCAACGTGACGGTGCACAAACCAATTTCGAATAAAATTATTGTCGAGGCTTCTAGTTTCCATGGTTTTGTGTCCCCCCCAAAAAAAAAGTTATGTGTCCACAAAAAAAAAAAAAAGCAATAGTGGCTGTTGATTTCATCTTATGATCTTATCTCAAACAAAAGCAACAGATGACCTTTTATACGAATGTCCTAAAAGAATAGATGATTCGCTAACGTCTTTTTAATTGGTTATGCGCTAAAACCGACCAGTAAAATAATAATAATAAAAAAATGCAGGCAATAACTTTGGATTATCATGCTTTAAGTCACATGCCATTTTTCCATTGACATGTATTTCAGCGTTGGCATAAAATTTTTGGACAAAACAAGTACAACATTAACTACATTATGGTAGCATTTCTGGGTTCATCAGATCTCCCTTTACTAGATTCTTGTGATGCTGAATTTTATCTAGATATTATACTTACACGTATATATACATATATATGTATGTGTTGGAAAAAGTACTTAAAAGTACTTTAAATCTTGTGATCCAGCTTTGTATAGTGTTATGTGACCTATTGATAGGAGATTGAATGAAGTTTGGAGTGTTTTATGAACAATGGAAGGAAATGGGGGCGTTCCAAACACTTTAAGCGCCTAATGTAGGCGTTCGAAGTGTTGAAACACTTCCAGAACACTTCGAACGCCTCCAGAACAATTCGAACGCCTTGTATAGGCGTTCAATGTCACATGAAGCGTCTGATGTCGTTTTATACAGGCGTTCGATATCATATGAAGCGTCTGATGTCGTTTTGTACATGCGCTCGATGTCACATGGATCGCCTGATGTAGGCGTTCGAAGTGACATGAGGCGCCTAATGTGCCCCGACTGTTCATAAAAGATGCAACTCTTGCACCAAATGATATCTCCTTTCATATTGAACGTCCATGGCCGATCCTAGGGAGAAATAAACTGCAGAGATGGTCTTTTAAACCTGTGTTTTGAAAACCAAAAAGCCTATAAATATTGGGCTTTGCTATCTTCAACATACACATGAAAAATTCTTGAAAACTAGTGAATTTTCTACAGCATTTTCTTCTCTCATTCTCTCTACTATCAATCTTCTATCATCAAGTTCAAACTCTCTCTAGTAGAGCAAACTAAAGAGAGCAAGCCATTATATCTTGGGAAGCATTAGCCATTGCAGTCTACCTTGCTCATCGGTAGATGCTAAATTGCTTTAAGGACAGAGTTATCCCGAAACTCGTCTCGGCTTTCATTGTCTTTCTTGTTTGGTTTTTCTGTGCCATATACATAGTTTCTAACAATCTTAAAGCAATTTACTATGGTAACCAAACAAGCTCTTCCGGATTTGACAAAGTTGGAGCCATTTGATGGCAAGTTCTACAAGAGATGGGCGGCCAAGGTGCTGTTTTTTCTTGAGATGCTCTCTGTTTCATACGTGCTCAAGATGGACAAGCCTACTGATGAAGCAGAGGCACGCAAGTATGATTCGGACAATACAACTTGCAGAGGTCATATTCTGCACTTTTTGTCCAACTCATTGTTTGACATCTATGTCAAATTTACTTCGGCTAAGGAGATATGGTCAGCACTTGAAAGCAAATATGGTGTGAGGATGTCGGTAATCGCAAATACGTGGTGAGTGAATTCTTAAAGTTCCATATGGTGGATCATGTTCCAATCAATGATCAAATCTATCAATTTCAACAATTGGTGGATAATCTGGAACAAGAAGGAATCAAGATCGACGAGACCTTCCAGGCTGCAGCGTTACTGGAGAAACTTCCTCCTTTGGAGCAAATACAAGAAGAGAGGAAAGCATGATGATGCCCAGTTGTCTCTAGATGCTGTAATCAAACACATACGCATCGAAGAGAACAACAGAATGGAAGATGAGTCTCACAATCAAGAAGGTGTCAAGACTAATATCATGAGCATGCTGCGAAGAAACAGAGATTCCAGACCAACGGCAGCGGTAAAATAATGGTGGAAATAAAGGTAAAAAAATTGTTGTGCAGGCCCAAAAGAAGATCAAAGGAGTTTGCTGGGTTTGTGGCAAGCCAGGACACCGAGCAGTCAATTGTAGAAAAAGAAAAGAACAAAACATCAATCAAGCAAACCTTGTGGAGGATACAGGCGCAACAGATGATGTCATTGCAGCAATCGTCCTAACGGAGGTAAACCTTGTCAGTAGTGCAACGGAATGGGTGGTAGACACAGGGGCTACCAGACATATTGCTACCAGTAAGGACCTATTTTCTGATTATCAAAAAATAAGAAATGGTGAACAAGTCTTCTTGGGAGATGCACATGGTACCCAAGTTCTTGGAAAGGGTAGGGTGCTTCTCAAGTTGACCTCTGGAAAGAAACTGGAGTTAAGCAATGTGTTACATGTTCCTGCTATGCGTAGGAACTTGATATCCGGCATATTACTAAACAAGGCCAATATTAAACTTGTTCTTGAGTTGATAAACTTGTCTTATCTAGAAATGGGGAGTTTGTTGGTAAGGGATTTTGTAATGGGGGACTGCTTGTTCTTGACGCTATTTGTTTGTCTAATAATAAAGAAGCATCCAGTTCTGTTTACTTTGCTGAGTCTCTTGATATGTGACATGCTAGATTAGGACATGCAAACAAAAAGAATCATTAAGAAACTCAAAAACATGAATACGATTTCATATGATGGTGAGAATTTTGATAAATGTGAACATCGTGTTGAGACTAAACATCATAAGAAACCATTTAAGAAAGTTGATAGAGTTTCACAAAAACTTGGTCTAATTCACAGTGACTTAGGTGATTTTAAGAATCATATGAGTAAAGGTGGTAAAAGGTATTATGTTACTTTTATTGATGATTACTCTAGATATGCGAAGGTATATCTGTTAAGTCATAAGGATGAGACTGAGTCTATGTTTATAAGTTACAAAAATGAAGTTGAAAATCAATTAGATTTAAAGATCAAAAGGCTTAGGACTGATAGAGGTGGTGAATATAGTACAAATTCTTTACAAAGATTTTGCGAAGAAAATGACATTATTCATGAGGTTACACCCCCGTATACACCTCAATCCAACGGAGTAGCCGAAAGAAAGAATAGAACACTCAAAAATATGATGAATGCGATGTTAGTTAGTTCAGGATTGCAGACAATATGTGGGGTGAGGAAATCTTGAGTGCATGTCATATATTAAATAGGATACCACATAAGAAGTTAGATAAAACGCCATATGAGTTATGGAAAGGCTACGCACCCAACCTGAGTACTTGAAAGTGTGGGGGTATTTAGCCAAAGTTGCTATTCCTGATTTCAAAAATCGGGTCTAAGACAAGGGATTGTGTGTTCGTCGGATATGCTCAAAATAGTGCAGCATATAGATTCATGACTATAGATAATAGTTCTATATTAGAATCTAAAGATGCTGAATTTTTTGAACATATCTTCCCTATGAAAAGACAATCCGAATTTGCTTCCAAATTTGAGATAGGCGAGTCTAGTAAGTCTGTAATTATTCAAGATATTGATCTACCTAGAAAAAGTAAGAGGCAAAGAGTTGAGAAATCTTTTGGGAATGATTTTACAACAGCGTTCATTTTAGAAGATGACCCCAAAACTTATGGAGATGCCATTAAATCAATAGATTCTAAGTTTTGGAAAGAAGCCATTAATAGCGAGCTTGAGTCGATTTTAAGTAATAACACTTGGGAATTGGTAGATTTGCCAAGAGGTTGTAAATGTATCAGTTGTAAGTGGGTCTTTAGAAAGAAGCTAAAGGCGGAAGGAACAATTGATAAGTTTAAAGCTAGGCTTGTCGCTAAAGGATTCACGCAACAAGAGGGTATAGACTTCTTTGATACTTATTCTCCGGTTGCTAGGATCACTACCATAAGAGTGTTAGTCGCACTTGCTTCTATTTACAAACTTGTTGTTCATCAAATGAATGTAAAAACAGCGTTCTTAAATGGAGATTTAGAAGAAGAAATATATATGAAACAACCCGAGGGTATGATAGTTAAAGGCCAAGAGCATAAAGTGTGTAGGCTTAAGAAGTCTTTGTATGGTCTTAAGCAAGCACCTAAACAATGGCACGAAAAATTTGATAATGCTATGGTGTCAAATGGTTATGTTAAATGAGAGTGACCGTTGTGTGTATAGCAAATTTGATGATTGTGATGGCGTCATTATTGTCTTTATTTTGGTGATATGTTAATATTTGGTACCAACATAAATGTTATAAATGACACAAAATCATTTTTGTCTTCCGTTTTTGACATGAAGATATGGGGAAGGCAGATTTGATTCTTGGACTTAAGTTAGTGAAGAAATATGGGGGTTACCTACTTTCTCAAGAACACTATGTTGAGAAAATATTGAAAAAGTTTAATCATTATGATGTGAAACCAGTTAGTTCTCCTTATGATTCACATGTGACATTGACGAAGAATTTGAAAGTGAAAGTGATCTCAATGTGAATATGCTAGAATAATTGGTAGTGTAATGTAATTGATGAATTTCACTAGACCCGATATTGCATACGCCGTAAATAGACTTGCAAGATATACTCATAATCATAACGAGAAATATTGGTGTGCATTAAGACGGTTATTGAGATATCTTAAAGGTACAATGAATTTAGGACTCATGTTTAGTGGTTCACCCGCTGTTTTAGAAGGTTATTGTGATGCTAATTGGGTGACTGATAATGATGAGATAAACTCCACTAGTGGATATGTGTTTACATTGGGTGGTGGTGCTATCTCTTGGAAATCATGTAAACAAACTTGTAGTGCTAAATCTACAATGGAGTCTGAATTTATTGTGTTAGAACTTGCTAGCACAGAAGCTGAGTGGTTAAAGAATTTACTTGTTGATATTCCTCTATGATCTAAGCCTATGCCTTCTGTGTCTATTCATTTTGATTCACAGGCTGCGATCGCACGTGCAAAGAACAAGATTTATAATGGGAAGAGCCGGCACATCCGTCTAAGACACAATATTGTGTGTGAGTTGATAAGTTCAGGGGTGGTAAACTTGGAGTTTGTAAGAACCAAGTTTAACCTTGCTGACCCCTTAACTAAAGGACTAATAAGAAGTTAGTCTATGAAACATCGAGGGGGATGGGACTTATTCCATCTGTAGAGAATTCATCATGACGGGAACCCAACCCACTATTAGTAGAGATCCTACAAACGGGGTTCAATGTGGTAAAAAACAGTCATAAAAGAGTTCTATGTTGCACTATCAAAGTGTTCCTCCTTAAGGTGTTGTTGTCGATAGTGCTCGCTGTAAAGGAAAAAAAATCGAGGGTCAGATTTCGAGAATCTCTTAATGAAAATTCATAGCCATGTTGTATGGTGGTGTGAACAGTGCACACTTGATGAATTTCACCTATATAAGCTTCGAAGTGGTGCCGCTTCCTGTGAGAGCTTGGAAAACTCTCTAGAGAACTTATGAATAGGTGCATGGCCTATATCGCACCAAAACTGCGAACTTGAAGAAGTAGATAATGATATGTTTTCTTGTTGTTCATATGAACAATAGTGGAGTAAGATTTAAGACGAAGTTCATCTTACTTCCGTTTATATAATTCAAGTTGTACTACCGGCGATTCAAGACCACAAGTCATCATATCCGTTATGTATCATTATCTTTGGTTGATAGTAGAAAGGTTCGTTTATGTTCGTTCGTTTGAAACTATACAAGCTTGGATCATGTGGGGGATTGTTGGAAAAAGTACTTAAAAGTACTTTAAATCTTGTGATCCAACCTTGTATAGTGTTATGTGACCTATTGATAGGAGATTGAATGAAGCTTGGAGTGTTTTATGAACAATGGAAGGAAATGAGGGCGTTCCAAACACTTGAAGCGCCTAATGTAGGCGTTCGAAGTGTTCTGGAACACTTCCACAACACTTCGAACGCCTTGTATACGCGTTCAATGTCACATGAAGCGCCTGATATCATTTGTACAGGCGTTCATGTCACATGAAGCGCTTGATGTCGTTTTGCACATGCGTTCGATGTCACATGGAGCGCTTGATGTAGGCGTTCGTTCAAAGTGACATGAGGCGTTAATGTGCCCCGACTGTTCATAAAAGATGCAACTCTTGCACCAAATGATATCTCCTTTCATATTGAACGTCCATGGCCGATCCTAGGGAGAAATAAACTGCAGAAAATGGTCTTTTAAACATGTGTTTTGAAAACCAAAAAGTCTATAAATATTGGGCTTTGCTATCTTCAATATACACATGAAAAATTCTTGAAAACTAGTGAATTTTCTGCAGCACTTTCTTTTCTCATTCTCTCTACTATCAATCTCTTGTACCATCAAGTTCAAACTCTCTCTAGTAGAGCAAACTAAAGAGAGCAAGCCGTTATATCTTGGGAAGCATTAGCCATTGCAGTTTACCTTGCTCATCGGTAAAGGCTAAATTACTTTAAGGACAGAGTTATCCCGAAACTCGTCTCGGCTTTCATTGTCTTTCTTGTTTGGTTATCCTGTGTCATATATATATTTCTAACAATATGTATGTATGTGTATATATGTGTGCGTAAATAGCATATATATATATATATATATATATATATGTGTGTGTGTGTGTGTGTGTGTGTGTGGTGTGTGTGTATTTACATCACACACTCACGCATACATATATACATACATATACATATATACTCACACATATATGTAGACATATATATATACATTATACATATAGACAAACACACAAAAATATGCATGTATGTACACACACACATATATGTGTGTATGAATGTGTGTGGGGATGGTCTGTCAAAAGACATAGGGTCAAGATATAATCATCTTATCTCAAGCTAGGGGTGAGCAACGGTCTGGTTCCGGTTCTGACGGTTTCAGAACCGTTGGAACCGGAAACCGTTTAGCATAATATTTTTGGAACCGAAATGGAACTGTGAACCTGCGGAATCGTGGAACCGTTTAATACGGTTAGGTTCCGGTTCAGAACCGTGGAACTGCCAAAGCAAAAAATAGATTATTTAAACTATTAATTATTATGTATATAAATAAATATTAATTATTTTTATATAAAAAAATTTAATTATTATTTACTCCAATGGGGTTTTAAATTATTATTTTATTATATAAAAAACTTTTAATTATATTTAGGTTTTAAATTTTTAATTAGTTTTTTTAAAAAAACTTGATTATTATTTATATAAAAAAGTAAAATATTATTATTTATATGGTTCGATTCCGGTTCTAGCGGTTTATGAAAATTAAGAACCAAACTGAAACCGTGAACCAAAAATTCGGTTCAGAAACCAAACTATTAAAGTTATACAGTTCCAGTTCGGTTTAAACTCATATTTTCGATTCGGTTTTGGTCCGATTTTACAGTTGTCAGTTTTTTTGCTCACACCTATCTCAAGCCGTTAACCCATTTTATTTGAGATCTACTGCATGCACCAGTGAGAAGAAGATATAGATTGGACAAAAGAGTACAAACCCCACAAAAAAAAAGAAATAGAAATGAATGATGTTTAGAATTGATCAACAAAGAACAGCAAAAAAAAAAAAAAAAAGCAAATTCAATGGTCCAAATTCTAATGGCTACAAAGACCACGACTCCTTGATGCGATTTTTCTTGTATTTTCGGTCTCTCTTATTGGACGACAACTTTATGGTATTACAACAACAACATTACCTCATTGTCTTAGATGTTTCCGTCTATAACGAGATATGAATGATCAGATATATGTAACAAACTCATGTGTTAGAAACACACAGAAACAAGTCAACATAATGGTACACTTTACTGTTTAATAAAATGGTAATAAGAATAAAGTTTTAAATAATAAATGAAAAATCCCTGCTTAGTTAATTGATCAATAATATATGTTTTGCAGAATCAATTCAAAAAATCACAGCAGCAGGATCTGACATAGCCAAGAAATGTTAAAAAACTTAGTCATATAAGAAAGTTGAGAAATGAAACTAAAATTATATATTATTTAATTTTCGAATATTTATGAATAACTTGTTTAAAATGCAGAAGTCATGTGTCATTTGTCCATGAGAGGGGTTGGATCTCCTCACCCCCACTTTCCTCATCCCTTTTATGACCACGTGACACGTGGCAGCAAAAGGGGTTGGTAAGGCTAGATGAGCGTCACCTGCATCTAGACTCACCATCCCCTCTTACCGCGCGACCGCAGCCCCTTGCGGTGAGGGATCCTATCCCCCATTAGAGACGGTTCCTACAGATTACATTTGTCCTATTTTTTCTACTTAGAAAACAAAGACACCTCTTTTTCCGTCAACCCTTCAAATTGCATAAAATAGGGAAAGTATTATGGCTAAGCTGACGCACATTTTTGTTTGTGCTAGGCAAGTGATAAAGGGTAACTTTTGTGGTGATTGAGTTTTTTTTTTAGGAATTTTGTTGATCATTTTAGATCTATAAAATATTCCTCCCGACAATGAGTTTTGAAATTTTGAAGGGCATAAACTTTACAGCGTGGGACTAGGTAAGACCAACTTTAGGTTCAAGTTTCAATCAGTGTTTTCCTTGATTTTAATTTCATAAGCAAGTAGGTGTTTAAGAAAATAGAGAAATTTTACTGTAGTAAACGAGTACGAGTAAATTGTAATAATTACTCATGATCATTTTAGAAAATATAACAATAGAAGTAGACTCTTGCTTTGCGCATCTATCAATATCAAATGTCAATTATTGTTAATGAGTATAACAGTTACTCATTGACCACCACAAAACATGCGGAAAAAAGTATATCACTTCTTACTTAAACATAAAAAAGATATATGCATTTAAATTATTGGGATCTAATATGGAAGTGATGACATATATGTATAATTACGACAGGTTTTGCATAAAAAGGATCCAAAACTAGCATATTATATTCTAAAAATAGTTGACACTACCAATGTAGCCTTTTGTCGATATACACTACTAGTCTTTTAGCTATTTATTAAAAAAAATACCTTATATAGTCAATATAAACCCAAATTCTATCAGAATTGATAGCCTATTTCTGTGTCCTATGTTGAATCTTTTTCACTTCTGTGTTCCATGTTGATGAGCCAAAAAATATACCTCGTTAGTCAATAACGGTCAACACTTAAGTAGAGTGTAAGAAATGACCAAGTATGGCGGGTCGGCCCGGAGGTTGACCAGGTCACCTGGGGACAAACAACCCATCTCGGCCATAGGGCCCCATCACCATCTCGCCCACCTGACTTCTTGGCTATCTCGGCCATACGGTCTCAGTACCCTCAGGGGGTTAAGGAATTCACCTCGGTTAAAAGGCCTAAATCATCCTTGGCCCCAAGGTCTCATCTCGACACGCAGTTCCATCTCGGCCAAAGAGCTGAACTCGATCTTAGATCTGATCTGCTCACTGGTATAAGGGTCAGCTACGAGCATCACGAAAGGCCTCCCATTGCCCTTTGGAGTCGGCCACTTTCATCTCGGCATGCTGACCCCACATCATCAGCCATCTCGGGCACTTCAGAGTGCTTCTAGAAGACTTCATCTCGGTTCTAGGAGTTTACCGCAGGTAATTCTACCAGGCAAAACTCCCAGCCAGATGTCCCAAGCTAGCTTATTCAGCTCAGTACCGAGCCACGTGGTGAGCATGCAAGAGCAAGAGTCATCCGACTGACCTCCTTGCCTGTCACGATATTTAAGCTCTGCCCATGCATTGGCCCAAGCCGCCATATAAAAAGGCCGAACAGCAGGGGAGAGGGAGACAAGTAACGACAATCTCAGAGAAATTACTCGCTGACAACTCATCTTCCCCACAGTGAAAACACAGGTTTTACAAGAACACCTCAGTTCACTAAAACCTTCCTCATATATAAAACCTCTCCAAAAAATGGCCAAAACTGACTTGAACGTCGGAGGGTATTACCCGGGGCCATAGATCCCGGGTCCTCTGACCTTTTCTCTTTGTGCAGGTCAGCAGCTCACTCGCTACAGACAACTGACGGAGTTCTAACGGCACCACATCAAACAATTACTTGGTGGTAAATTCAAACATCATCATATTGGCGCTAGAAGGAGGGCCCGAACCTCCGTCACTTAATTTTGCTCAACTGCACCGTTTTATTAAAACAAGTCAGCGCAAATGGGTAAAGAGGCCCGTGAGGGATTAGGAGAGTCCTCTAATCAACAACGACGTAAAGAGGCCCGCTCTGCTCATCCTGGACAGGATTCCAGGAGGACCGAGCCAGAAAGGAAGAAGGTCCCGGGTATAACAGCGGATGAGAGAAACAAGGCCATGAGGTATGTGGCTGAAAACTTGGACGTATTCGAGGCCGTGGTGGAACGGCTCAAAGGGAAGAGACCAGAGACGGGATATAGGGGGAAGATTCTACATCCTTTCATCCGAAGGAGAAGACCCAGTTGCAATCTTCTCACCATCCCCAGGGGTTTATGGCAGACGCTAGGCGCAGCGATGACAGAGCCCCTACGGTAGAGTCGGTGCCAATACCTAGGCAGCGCCTAGGTATAAAGCCCCGATCATTTAAAAGCGTTCGACAGGAGGCAGATCCTCGCAGGCCGAGGAGCCGACCTGAAGAACTTAACCCTGAGTATTTGAGGGTAATCCAGGAGAGTCCATTTTCCTGGGATATCGCAGAATATTTGGCACCGGACAGTTTTAAGATGCCAAAGATGGACACATATGATGGCACATCTGATCCGACAGATCATCTCTTTCAGTTCCAGACGGCAATGAGTTTAAAAAATACACCAGATCCACTCTGTTGTAAGACCTTCCCTATGTATTGCGGGGGAAGGCAAGAAGGTGGTTTCAGGAGCTTCCACCCCAGTCGGTGGATTCCTTCAGACAGCTAGCACAAAAATTTAAATCCCAATTTGTGTCGAGTGCGCCATTCATAAAGAATTCTTCGCACCTTATGACCTTGAAGCAAGGTGCGGAGGAATCAATATTGAAGTATATGCGGCGTTTTTCTGACGAGTCATTGTAGGTCAGTGACCGAAACGAAGGAGTGAAAGCCGCTGCGTTTATCAACGGTCTCAGAGCAGGCCGCCTCTTTTCACAGCTTGCCTAAGAGGGGCCTACTACCTTGAGAGAGTGTCTGGAAAAGGCGCATCAGTTTGCCCGAGGAGAGGAGGCAAACCGATTGAAAAAAGAAGCCGAGCAGAGTACCCGTCGGGAGGCTCGGTCCAATCCCCGAGCAATTCAACCTGAAGACCAACGCGAACGGCGCAGTGCGTTTGATCGCCTTGGTGTCCGAGGCAAGCGAGGTCAAGAAGGATTGCCCCTTTTGGCTTCAAAAGATAGGATTTTGGCCGTCATGGAAAGAGATGGCCTAAGAACGGATCCGAAGCCCTTGGCAGGTCCCAGGGATAAGAGGGATCCGAAGTTGTATTGCCGATATCACCGTGATGTCGGCCATGACACTGAAGATTGTCGGCAGTTAGCTCAAGCAATTCGGAAGTTGATTGAGTTGGGACACTTAAAACAGTTCTATGACCCGCGTTCTCGGCTTCATAACCGTTTAAGCTTCTGAAAGAATGAGCAGAAGGATAAGTGCCGACCCGAGGCACCCCCAACACATCCCAGGTCGGATGATGATGGGGATCGAGACCAGCAAGAGGCTACAGTACAGCCTCAAATCAACTCCATAATTCACACCATCTCAGGTGGTCCGTCACAGCCAAATCCCGGTGGTCCCAGTTCGTCAGGTACGTCCACTAGGCCTTCCCCGAAAAAACGGAGGTTAGCTCGAGAGTTGGTATACGGACCAGAGGATTTAGTCCCGCTTGATTCTAATAATACGGGGTTAGTCATTGGATTATGCATTCATATGGCGCTGGATAGAATCGTAGAGGTAGGAGACGGAGAGGTACGTGGAACTGGGAGTGCCGTGAATGTAATGTATTATCATGTGTATAAGCAATTGGGTTTGGCGGATTCTCAAATGACCCCAGTAGCTTCCCCTTTGTTTGGATTCACTGGCATGCCC
This sequence comes from Eustoma russellianum, assembly GCA_036186865.1. Classification (NCBI taxonomy): domain Eukaryota; kingdom Viridiplantae; phylum Streptophyta; class Magnoliopsida; order Gentianales; family Gentianaceae; genus Eustoma; species Eustoma russellianum. The sequence continues at coordinate 37,746,420 of AP025043.1, read as the reverse complement.
ATTCGGCCAGCTGGCCCGATTACTCTTAGCGTCAGCTTTGGCAAACCCCCATTTACCGTTGCTTATGGATGGATTTCGTGGTGGTTAAGGAGAGGTCGGCTTACAACATTCTTTAGGCCGACCCGCGTTGGTAGCGTTGGAGGCTTGTAATATCTCCCTTGCATGTTAGCATGAAGTTTCCTACACCAGGCGGAGTAGTTCCTTTGCAGGGAGATATTCCTATTGCCCAAAATTGTTACGCAGTGGCCACCCAAGGGAGTGGGATCGTCCAGCAGGTTGTTCTGGATGATCTCATTCCCCCAACAGATGAATGCTTACAAACCGATGACGCGGTTCAAGAATTCATCCTGGATCCAGGTCGGCCAGAGAATACAATCAAAATTGGGACCTGGATGCCATCTGAGACTTTGGCTCAGCTTCAGAATCTGCTAAGGGATTTTGCAAAAATTTTTGCTTGGACGGCAGAAGATATGCCTGGAATCCCGACCACTTTAGCAGAACATCATCTTAATGTGGATCCTCAGGTCAGGCCCATTAAGCAGAAAAAAAGAAACTTTGCACCAGAGAGGAACAAAGTGATAGCAGGGGAGGTTGAGAAACTCTTGGTGGCGAAGTTCATCGAAGAAGTCTTGTATCCAATTTGGTTGGCCAACCCGGTTGTGGTCCCTAAACCGGACAAAAGCTGGAGAATGTACGTTGATTATACAGACTTGAACAAAGCTTGCCCAAAAGATTGTTACCCCCTACCGAAGATTGACAGATTGGTAGACTCTACTTTGGGGTATGAGGTCTTTGATTTCTTGGATGCCTTTAAGGGTTACCATCAGATCATGATGGCAAAAGAGGACCGAGAGAAGACCTCCTTCATAACTGAGGTGGGCACTTATTGTTACATCAGTATGCCTTTCGGTTTAAAGAATGCTGGGGCAACTTATCAACGTTTGGTTAACTTGTTGTTCAAACACCAAATGGCCGAATTATGGAGGTCTACATCGACGATATGCTGATCAAAAGCAAGGTCCTTGATCAGTATATCTCAAATTTGCGCGAAGTATTCGTCATCCTAAGAGAGTTTGCATGAGGCTGAACCCAAAGAAGTGTACCTTTGGGGTGCGAACAGGGAAGTTTCTTGGATACATGGTCTCTAAAGAAGGAGTGCAGGCCAACCCAGCTAAAATCGAAGCTTTGGAAAACATGCACCCACCTCGGAACATTAAAGAAGTTCAGAGGTTAACGGGACGAATTGCAGCTTTGAGCAGGTTTCTTTCCAAGTCAGCTGAGAGATCGTTACCTTTCTTCCAAATTTTGAAGAAAAGAACAGCTTTTCTCTGGGATGAACAGTGCCAAGGCATTTGATGGCTTAAAGGCACACCTGGCTGAGGTGCCCATGTTGACCTCTCCTGTTCCAGGAGAAACATTGTACATATATTATCTACTTGTCATGAGGCGGTGAGTGCAGTTCTGCTCAGGGAGCAGGATGCAGTTCAGAAGCCTATTTACTTTGCAAGTAAAGTCTTGCATGGGGCCGAGGTGCGATACCTGAATACTGAGAAAGTCATTCTGGCATTAGTGGTGGCGGCTAGGAAGTTTCGTCCTACCTGCAAGCTCACCCTATAGTTGTGGTGACGGATCAGCCCCTAAGGCAGATTCTATCTCGGCCGGACACATTAGGTCGAGCTGCCAAGTGGGCAATGGAACTTGCCGAGTATGACATCAGTTATAAATCACGTACCTCGATTAAAGCTCAGGCCTTGGCTGATTTTCTGGCTGAGGGCATATCAGCTGAGGAAGATCCTCCCCAGCGCAGGGTTGGACTTTGTATGTAGATGGATCCTCTTCAAGGGAAGGAAGTGGTGCTGGCCTCTTAATAGTTAATCCTCACGGGAAGAGACCGAGTATGCCTTACGTTTTGATTTTGAGGCTACTAACAATGAGGCTGAGTATGAAGCTCTGATTGCTGGGTTGAGCTTAGCTCGGAAACTGGGGGCACAGCAGATAACCGCCCGAAGTGATTCGCAGCTCATAGTGTCACAGATTAATGGAGACTATGAGGCAAAGGAAGGCAATATGAAGCGGTATCTGGCTAAAGTTCAGCACCTGAAAGGAATGTTTGAGCATTTTAATATTGAGCATATCCCTAGGTCGGCAAACAAGCGTGCTGATGCACTATCACGGCTAGCTTCATCTACCTCGGCCACCATTGGCAAAAGGATTGTTGTAGAATTGGTGAAACATCGCGCTTTTGATGGAAATGAAGTCTTACAACAAGACTATCGTAACACCTGGATGGACGAGATAATCACTTACCTACAACATCAGATTCAACCTGAAGATAAGTTGCGAGCTCGGCGACTCCGATTGAAGGCATCCAGGTACGCACTCTTTAATGACCACTTATATAGGAAGTCATTCTCCCAACCGTGGTTGCGCTGCGTACCTGAGGACGAAGGAGATTACATTCTCCGAGAAATGCACTTGGGCATATGTGGAAGTCATTCGGAGCACGTTCATTGGCCCGTAAGTGCTACTTGGCAGGGTATTACTGGCCCACAATTCGCAAAGATGCGGAGGAGCTGGTCAAAAAGTGCTCATCATGTCAGGCTCATGCTCCATCTTTTAATTTGCCGAGCCATGAAATGACCAGTATTTCCAGTCCTTGGCCGTTTGTGCAGTGGGGTATGGACTTGGTGGGGCCTCTACCCGAGCTCCTGGCTCGGTCAGATTCTTGCTGGTAGCAATTGACTACTTTACTAAATGGATAGAGGCTGAACCACTGGCCACCATAACTGGGGCTCAAGTCAAAAAGTTTTATGGAAGAACATTATTTGCCAATTTGGCTTACCCAGATCTTGATCTCAGACAACGGACGCCAATTTGCTGAGGATCCGGTGAAGAGTTGGTGTCTTGATCTGCACATTAAGCAACGCTTTACCTCAGTGGCCCATCCTCAGTCAAATGGCCAAGTTGAACTTGCGAACAGGATTATTAAGGACGGGCTTAAGAAGCGATTAGACAAAGTGGGCACAAGTTGGGTCGAAGAATTACCCAGCGTCCTATGGGCATACCGGACAACTCCCTCAACTTCAACGAAAGAAACACCTTTTTCACTAGTGTACGGCACGGAAGCTATCATTCCTGCAGAGATAGGCTCCACCTCAACACGAGTCGATTGTTACTCTGTTGCAGATAACAGTCAAGAGTTGCGGATAAATCTAGATGAACTCGAGCAGAAGAGGGACCGAGCTCACATTCGCATGGCCCAGTATAAGAATCTGATCTCTCAGCATTACAACTCTCGGGTACGACCGAGATCTTTTCGAGTGGGAGACTTAGTGATGCGAGACAACGAAGTCAGTCACGCTGTGTCAGTAGGAACCTTTAATTCCAAGTGGGAAGGTCCTTATCGCATTGTTGAAGTACTTCCAACAGGAGCTTACAAGTTACAAACCCTGGAAGGGCGAACTCTTCCACGGACCTGGCATGTTTCCCATCTCAGACTTCTACACCAATGATGTAAATTGCAGCTACTTTGTATATGAATACAAGTTCTTATGATGCAACTTTCAAGAGTCGAGTGTGAGCACGATTTGAGTAGTGCGAAAAGCTCATTAAGACCTCGGCAGGTCCGAGGCAAAAGACCTCGCAGGTTCGAGGCAAATGCCCGCTAAAGGGTACATTAAGACCTCGGCAGGTCCGAGGCAAAAGACCTCGCAGGTTCGAGGCAAATGCCCGCTAAAGGGTACATTAAGACCTCGGCAGGTCCGAGGCAAAAGACCTCGCAGGTTCGAGGCAAATGCCCGCTAAAGGGTACATTAAGACCTCGGCAGGTTCGAGGCAAAAGACCTCGCAGGTTCGAGGCAAGTATCCGATAAAAGGGTACATTAAGACCTCGGCAGGTCCGAGGCAAAAGACCTCGGCAGGCCTGAGGCAGAAGACCTCAGCAGGTCTGAAGATAAAGACCTTGAATTGATTTAAGGCCAAAACCCTTGTGAATCCAAGGTAAAGAACCATTAAGTGAGTAAGACCTCGGCAAATCTGAGGCAAAAACTTAAAAAAATTTGTTAAGCTTTTGGAAGGATTGAGATAAAAACTAAAAGGTTAAAACCTCGGCAGGTCCGAAACAAGAGTCAGAAGTGACTCATAAAATCTCCTTAAAGGGAAAGAACTTGTTAAAGAGAACGAGGAAGCAGGCCCTTAAGATTCTCAAAAACCAATCAAAGTTAAGTCAAGCAAAACACGAAGCCGACCTCAAGTTCACCTGATCTCAAAGGTTTGAGTTCAGATCCAATGACAGGTTCATTCTGACTTGACAATTTGATTTATGTTCAAGAAAATTAGTCGTTTGCTTAGACTGATATGATAAGTTAGCAGTCACAAATACTTGAAAAATTTACGCTTGATAAAAAGTGAAAAAGTTCTGGGAGAAGTCAATTTATAGGGCTGCATCTCGGCAGCCCAAGGGTCACCTGAAGTAAATAACCCTCGATTCGTGAAGCGGCGGGAATTCAGGAAAGCTGCACAATTAATGCCTCGTGCCCCGCGCAAACAGTAAGTACAAGAGCTGAACCAATCCTAGACGGACACGTGCCGAAACTGAAAGGATTTTGATAACATACAGAAGAATCTGGTCAGAATCCCAACCGATCTCGGCTAGACGTTATCATTACCACTACGTGTTCTGAGCCTCGATGGATACAATAAATAGACGTAATTAAAATCCAGTTCTTCATTAATGAAAGAACAGCACAAGAAAGGTCTGAACAGATCAGCTCGCCCTCTCAGGTCTGATCGGCCAAGCTAATCTGGGGGGCAATTGATGAGCCAAAAAATATACCTCGTTAGTCAATAACGGTCAACACTTAAGTAGAGTGTAAGAAATGGCCAAGTATGGGGGGGCCCGGAGGTTGACCAGGTCACCTGGGGACAAACAGCCCATCTCGGCCATAGGGCCCCATCACCATCTCACCCACCTGACTTCTTGGCTATCTCGGCCATACGGTCCAGTACCCTCAGGGGGTTAAGGAATTCACCTCGGTTTAAAAGGCCTAAATCATCCTTGGCCCCAAGGTCTCATCTCGACACGCAGTTCCATCTCGGCCAAAGAGCTGAACTCGATCTTAGATCTGATCTGCTCACTGGTATAAGGGTCAGCTACGAGCATCACGAAAGGCCTCCCATTGCCCTTTGGAGTCGGCCACTTTTTATCTCGGCATGCTGACCCCACATCATCAGCCATCTCGGGCACTTCAGAGTGCTTCTAGAAGACTTCATCTCGGTTCTAGGAGTTTACCCCAGGTAATTCTACCAGGGCAAAACTCCCAGCCAGATGTCCCAAGCTAGCTTATTCAGCTCAGTACCGAGCCACGTGGCGAGCATGCAAGAGCAAGAGTCATCCGACTGACCTCCTTGCCTGTCACGATATCTAAGCTCTGCCCATGCATTGACCCAAGCCGCCATATAAAAAGGGATCCGACCGACCGAACAGCAGGGAGAGGGAGACAAGTAACGACAATCTCAGAGAAATTACTCGCTGACAACTCATCTTCCCCAACAGTGAAAACACAGGTTTTACAAGAACACCTCAGTTCACTAAAACCTTCCTCATATATAAACCTCTCCAGAAAAATGGCCAAAACTGACTTGAACGTCGGAGGGTATTACCCGGGGCCATAGATCCCGGGTCCTCTGACCTTTTCTCTTTGTGCAGGTCAGCAGCTCACTCGCTACAGACAACTGACGGAGGTTCTAACGGCACCACATCAAAACAATTACTTGGTGGTAAATTCAGACATCATCACCTGTTGAATCTTTTTTTACTGCCTGATAGGAATTTGATAAGGCAACAATTTTGGTTTGTGTTTCAAATTAGAGTTAAGAAACATATTAATTGATTGATTAGGATAAATTGAATTGAATTTGATTTTTTCCCCTTCTTATGACTTGAGCGTGTGAGGGGTCCTAGAATGAGTTGACCAAACCGCTTTTTTCTCCCCCTTTGGCAACGATGCATGAGTTTATTTTACGGGTTCGAGCTGCAGAAAGGAACAGCCTCTTACACAAAAGGTAAGGTAAGACTGTCTACATCAGATCGCAAAACGATCTGGTCTCTCTCCAGATTCTGCGTACACACGGAATCTTATTGCACCGAAAACGTACTTTATTCTCTCATTTTTTACACTTGTGAGATATCCGCAAAGGTAAGGATAAACTCGAAAGCAGATGAGTCGAGAGATAGAGTTACATTGGTATGTAAGTACACCGCGGGGGTTTCGCATCATTTTCTTGAATAGTTATTACATCAAGAAGGGAAAACTTTAAAATGAGTAGTAAAGCTTACCATTCTATTATCTAAACAACCCTTCGACGAGTTATCAGCTGCATTGCTTGAGGAATAGTTCATAAAGATAGAGACGAACCGTAGTTTTTAGGGCGGACAATGAGGCTTATGCTACTATATGATCATCAACAATTCCGGTCTGGAAGAAGAGATCTCATTGTCAGCCTTAAGGTAAATTAGATCGATCATGAAATGTTCTGTTATGTTCTCTTGTGCTTGTTTATAAGTATGTTTTGCAATATTTGAAGAAAGAAAAAAAAAAACATGTATAAGGGAAGATCTCTTACTACATTTTTTGTCATATTGTCTAACATATTTAATGGGAATATGTCATGTGTGATCAAGTCATATACATGACATTATCTATGTGCTAACAATAGAATAAAAAATAGGTTAGGGACACTCATTGGATATGTTGCAACTATATGCCTCTCATGAAACACAGTAAGAGATGAGTGGTCAATCAAATGTGAGGTTCTACATTTGCGTTGCAACTATATGCCCCTTGTTAGATTTATTAATAAATCCCTGAATAAGGACCGTTTAATTGAATCACTGGACAAAGTAACAAAAGGCGGAATTTTACCTTGCTCCATTTTGATGTAGATCTGTTCACCACGTACGCTCTCGCTGCTTGCTGAATCTGGCGTGAGCCAATGATTCACGACCTCCCACTAATTGTTGATGCACCCCTTGAACGGATTCAACAATTCAATGATGTACTTGATGGAGAGGTTAGGCAGTGTGAGCTTTATAGAAAAAGGTTGCACACCCTCCCTTACACCCTCTACAGGCCGGCGGTTTTGACTATCTTATGAGGAGGTGAAGTCTCCTCCTTTATATAGTGGGAGAATCATGATGGTGATGAGATTCAGAGTTATGTTTAAAATCAAACCATCTTCTTTTATGGATGAGAATTCTTTTTCATCTCAATCACCTGAGGAGGATATACTTGATGTTATCATCAAGTTATCTTTATCCACTATTAAATATTATTTAATATTTAATAATAAATATTATTGTCTAATATTTAATATTAAATATTATTTAATATTTAATAATTATGTACCAACATTTATCTACTAACCACACGTGGGTTGTCGTCACTCAGGAACCGGACGTCGTACACATTATGGTCGTTGCTCTTTGAGCCCATCCATCGTTGTCTCTGACCATATGATTTTGTACATATTCGGGGTTTCTATTTTAGACCACACTATACATCCATGAACATATCCGATGATCACTTAACGTGTGGGTGTTTTACGCAATAATTAATATTATTACGTGTGACATAAAATTATCATACATAACGTCCACCTCATGATTAATTCGTGTATACTTAATCATCGTGTTGCGCATCACACGTATCTCGAATTAATCCCAACACCCCTTTCTCTCACACACACAAATATACACATATATGTGTGTGTTAAGTAAACTAACTATTTATGGACACTTAAGAATATGAACTGATGTGGTGGAGGTCTATATTTCAAAGTGCAAGGCTCACTCTGTATGTCAACCCTTCACATAATGCATCAGGTTATTGTTACGCATTGGTTAGCAAGAAGAAAGAAAGCTGCCAATTGCTAGATTTTTCATCTTCTACTGGAAGTTCTTTTTTTTTTTTGGGCTTGCCAAACATCCAATTGATGTATGGCCATGAGATAATTTAATAATTTAAAAAAAAAAAGACTCATGTAAAACAATTGATATTAGTACAAGTACGAAGCATGCATGAATTTTGTGAGTTTAGTCAGATTTTTATGTTTTTTTTACGTAGTTATTATGTTGAAAGGGAAATTGGAAATAGATATGAATACTTGTCTAAAAAGATAAATCAAATGAAAAAGAGGCCACCCAAAAAAATTATTGTAAGTCATGGTAAAAATCGAATATAAAATCAACACGACGCAAGTCTTTTAAGTTATGGGAAAAAGACACATCCCCCCCCCCCCCCCCCCCCACACCAAACACAAAAAAAGGTTAGATATTCTCTCCCCCCAAATTAAATATATTAAAGTCGAAATTTCGAATCTTGTTAAGAAAAAACCATTCACATGATAATGATGACGTATTATCAAAAGTATTGTAAATATTATTCAATGAATGTCCATTCAAAGGAAAATTTGAGCGATTTTTGTGTAAAGAAGGTAGATAAGATGACTCAGCAGCCTGCTTCACTTGCTTCACCTACTTGCTTCAGAAGCAGGCTGCTTTACAACATGATTCAGCAGTAGTCTGCTTCACCTACATGTTTTAGCAACTAACTTACCTCCTATAAGTAGAAAGTCCTTTCATTCATTCATTCATTCATTCATTACATCAATTTCAGAAGTCTTCTATTGTAACGATCCGTCCTGAGCCCTAGTACTTGGAACGAATCACCCGCTGTATTTCGCTAAGGAAGATACAAGGCGCCGATATTGATACTGTTGGAGAAATTGGAAGTTTGGGCTTTGGCCCATTAAGGAAAGTTGCAAAACATAGTTTAGCAACATACTTTGAGCTTAATTATGATTAGTTTCTGTTAATGAAAATCGAAAACTAATGGGTCCTTAATTATCTACGCAACAAGTAGTTAATTTTACGCTTTGGAATCACTCAATTACGATACCGGGTGAATGAGAAATTAATGCTCAAAGTAGATGAAAAACATGATTTAATGGGTGATGTGTCCTATTCTTAGGAGGCCACATCACCCTTATGGAGGAATACCACATTGGACAATTGAACTCATTAAGCCACCTTATAAATGGATAGAATGGACACTTTAGATGTGCCCTTGGGGCATGAGAAGTTTTTGACCGGAGGGAAGACCTAGAAAGTGCCACACACACGCGCTCTGGCTGGCTTGGCTCGGCTCGGCTCGGCTCGTGCTCATGGACCGGGCCGGTTCCTATCTTTTTGGAGAAAATTTATTTGGGCTTTTGGATTAATTACTTTTTGTAAATAGTTAAAAGGATTCGGGCCTAGCTGCGCAGCAGCCCAAATGCTCTCCGATTCAAGGGTTCGGTCCAGTAACATATAAACGCGTTTGGTCCAGTAACAAATAAACGCGGTTCAGTTTAAATTAAACGTTCGGCTGTGTTTAATTTAAATTAAACGTTCAGTTATGGTTTAAATCGAACGGTTGTTTAAATCTGATTCGAACGGTCTCCTCCGATGTGCGATAAGATCAAATGGTTTTGATCTAATGGTGGCGGAAAAGGCAGATTTGATCCAACGGTTGAGATTCAAACTGACATAACCGTCCAACCGAATGTGGTTTTCATCTAACGCTCCAGGTTTAATCCTGCACTTCGGTTTTCCATCTAACGGTTGTAATTTAAACCTTCCAAAACCACTGATGGCTCTTGTCGATCTACGGTTATGATCCGACGGTCACGATTCCTTCTGCGAAAACCGATTTCCAACCGATCCCTCTATAAACAGAGGATGGGTGCGCAATCAGAACACACACTCATCTTCTGACTTTCGGGTTCTTCTTCATACTGTCTGCACCACGTCCAAGAGAAGTCAGGACACTCGAAGGTTCGATGTAGTTCAAGTTCAGCAGTGTCGCTCAACTGAACAGGTACCCGTTGTATCCTGGGAGACGGTTGCTAACGTCGGTTAGACACAGTATACTGGAGCAATACGTCTTAAGGACAGAGTCCTCGACTCGCCCCGGGTTTCGTTTACTATTTACTGTTTTCATACGCACAACGCTGAACGATTGCGTCTTGGTACATGATTGATTGTTTCCAACAATCTTAACACGTATTTGATTCAATTAATTTATGTACTGTTTTTTTACGCAAAGCAGTGTTCATACTGATTTGCAGTCTGTTTCTACCCATTTCTTATATCCGGCTTTGTTCTGATCTATACGTTTTGATCGAACTGAACAGGAATGGAAAATGAAAGCTCGAACTCTGTTCAAGGCTTTAACGGTGCACACTCCGTGTCTGCACCTGACGGGACCAACAACGTTGTTGCTGGTGTGCCGTATAACACAGTTCCTCTGGCCCCAAGCGGAGGGCCTCAGATGAATCCGGCTGCCACAGCTGCACACGTAGAGAATCCGAAAAAGTTTGCTGGCAGTTTCTTCAAGAGGTGGCAGCAAAAGATGCTGTTCTATTTCACAGCACTGGGATTGGCCAAGATGCTGAGCGAGGATCCACCAGTGGTAGAACCAGTGGAGGATCAAAATCAGAACATGCAGAATACCTTGGGTGCTGAAGCATGGGCGTACACAAATTTCTGTTGTTTAAATCTCATTTTGAGTTGCCTGGATAATACTATCTATGGCGTGTTTTGTACTTATAAAACTGCAAAAGCATTGTGGTCAGCTTTAGATAAAAAGTATCATACAGAAGATGTTGACACGAAAAAGTTGATAGTTGGTAGATTTCTCGACTATAAAATGCTAGATTCCAAAACTGTCATTTCGCAGGTTGAGGAAATATAGATGTTGGTATCTGAAATGGAAGAGGAGGGCATGACGCTCGGTGAATCTTTCCAAGTTGCGGCTGTGATTGAGAAGCTACCTCCTTCGTGGAGGGAATTTAAGAGCTATCTCAAGCACAAACGAAAGGAAATGAAGATGGAGGATTTGATTGTTCGGCTTCGGATAGAGGAGGACAATCGTCGTGCTGATAGGAAGCCAACCACGCAGTCTGGTCAAGCCAAGGCTCATGTTGCTGAGGCAAAGAACAAAAAGAGGAATAACACTTTGGGTGTGAACGTCAAGGGCAAGGAGATTGTAAAGAAGTTCACAGGTAAGTGTTACAACTGTGGAAAACCAGGGCACCGTAGCAGTGACTGCCGTAAGTCCAAAAAGGATCAAGGTCAAACCAAAGCAAAGGCGCATCTAGTCGGAGCAATGGAAGATCTGAATCTCTGCGCAGCAGTGACTGAGTGCAACGCAGTGGGGAATCCGCGTGAATGATGGGTAGACACAGGGGCCACTCGACATGTATGTGCCAACAGGACAATGTTCAGTGTCTATGTACCCACAACAAATAATGAACAACTCTTCATGGGAAACTCCGACAGCTCGAAGATTGAAGGATCGGGCAAGGTGGTTCTGAAAATGACCTCAGGATTGGAGCTGACCCTGCAGAATGTGTTGCATGTTCCTGACATCCGGAAGAACTTGGTATTTGTCGCTCTTCTAGTTAGTCATGGTTTCAGACTAGTTTTTGAGGCAAAAATAAATATACTCCTTCTAAGAATGGCTTGTATTTGGGAAATGGGTACCTTACTGAGAACATGTTTAAATTGAATGGGTTAATTGCACCTGGTATCCATTGTTTTCCACGAAGTTTTAAGTAGCATCCAATGTTTCATGAAACACACTTGGCATCCAGACTTATAGGGTTAATAGGCACCTGGCATCCGGCAACCGGGAAATGACCTGCTGTAGGCGGTTTTTATGAAATTTCCTTTTTTTCTTCACTTTTCCCCAAGTGGCGCCAAACTTTTCCCAACCCTGGTTAATTTCATCTTCCCTTCATTGCTTCCACATGAATTCAACAGTTTTTCTGGAGTTCTTGTTCTGGGTTATCGCCATTCAGTTCAATTCCTTTTGGCATTTTCTTACCAATTTTGTACTGAAATGAAGTCCAATGATTTTTTTCACTTTTTACCTCCTCAAGTTTACTTCAACTTTGCAATTCAGTCTTGATTCTTCTTAGAAAAACGGGTTTGTCATTCAACCCAGTTCTCACCTAACAAAAACGGGTTTGTCATTCAACCCGGTTCTGATTCGGATAACCCGTTTTCAGATTATTTATCGAGAAATGAAACCATCAAATTCAGGAAAAGAAATTAATTGGTTTAACAGAAATGGATTGATTAAAGTCGATTTATAAGATCTTGGGTGAAGATTTGTGGAGATAAAATGAAAATAACTATGAAGATGCTAGGAGAGCCTTTATATAGAAAATAGCAAAGTGGGGGAGCCTTCTGTATTTTTGGAAATTTCCCCAACACATCGCCTTCTGTCTTTTATCTTCTTGCTTCCACTCATTATTCCACAGATCGCACACCACAGCCAAAGACCATTGTTCCACATCTGTCACCTCCATCTAAAGTGTTGACTCCATGAATCACGCCGGCGACGGACAACCTCCGGAGAAAGTAGATCCCCGAAGGTACAAAGTTTTGGTGGTGGGAAGAAGGAAGGAGTTGCAGAGAAAAAATGGAGGGAAGATAAAAGGACTTAGCTTGCTATGAGTTGAGGTGTTCAAAAGGAGCCGTTTAAAACACTCAGATCAGAAGCAGCGGCCATGACAAGGATCAAGGTACACGAGCTAAGGCAGAAGACAAAGGCAGAGCTTTTGTCTCAGCTTAAAGCTCTTAAAGCAGAGCTGCAGGCTTTAAGAAGGGATGAAAAGAGTTTTTGATTTTGTTTTTTCTTTAATTTTGAAGGTAAAATAGTCAACCTTGGTTAAACTAGGGTTAAAAGTATGCTTAAGTCCGGTCAAAGGTCGATTTCAGCGGTCAACGGTCGACCAGCAGGTCATCCGGATGCCAGGTGCCTATTAACCCTATAAGTCTGGATGCCAAGTGTGTTTCATGAAACATTAGATGCTACTTAAAACTTCGTGGAAAACAATGGATACCAAGTGCAATTAACCCTAAATTGAATGTTATGACGATTGTACCCAAGAAAGTTGCGCCGAATGAGGCTAATAAAATTGTTTCCTCTTCTGCTTACATGCTTGAGTCTTCTTGTTTATGGCATTTTCGTTTGTGACATGTTAATTATAAGTCAATACAACGAATGATTAATCTTGATTTATTACCCAAACTGGACTTTACTAATAATGAAAAATGCCAAATATGTGTTGAAGCAAAAATGGCAAAAGCGTCATTTCTTTCAACAGAACGAAACACTGAACCTTTGGATTTAATTCATACAGACTTGTGTGATTTAAAGATTGTGCAAGCAAAAGGAGGTAAAAATATTTTGCTAAGTAGCAAAGATGAGGCCATTGATGCTTTTAAAGATTATAAGAATTAAGTTGAGAATCAACTTAGCAAACGAATTAAAACAATTCGAAATGATAGAGGCGGAGAATATGACGCATCGTTTAATGAATTCTGTTCAGAACATGGCATTATTCATCAAACGACTGCAACATATTCACCTCAATCGAATGGTATTGTAGAACGCAAGAACCATACTCTAAAGGAAGTGATGAATGCTATGTTGATAAGTTCGAGTTTTCCTCAGAACTTGTGGGGGAAGCAATTCTCTCCGCCAACGTCATTTTAAATAGGATTCCGTCTAAAAAGACGGATAAAACCCCATATGAACTTTGGAAAGGCTATAAGCCTAGTTACAAATACTTGAAAGTGTGGGGTGTCTGGCAAAGGTTGCTATACCTAAACCAAGACAAGTGAGAATCGGGTCTAAAACAATTGATTGCATATTCATAGGTTATGCATCGAACAGTAGTGCATATCATTTCTTAGTGCACAAATCGGACATTCCCGAGATATATGAAAATGTTGTCATGGAGTCGAAGAATGCGGTGTTCTTTGAAAATGTCTTTCCGAAGAAAGACAAAAATAATGAAGAAACTAGCATTAGTAAGCGAGTGCGTAAGACGACCCCTCAAGAGGTTGAGGAACCTCGTCAAAGCAAACGAGCCAAAATACCGACATCTTTGGGACAAGATTTTCTAACCTACATGGTGGAAAACGAGCCAAGATCTTTCTTTGAGGCAATGACAACTACATAAGCTCCTTTCTGGAAAGAAGCAGTGAATAGTGAGATAGATTCCATTCTTTAAAATCACACTTGGAGTTGGTAGATCTTCCTCCAGGAAGTAAACCACTCGGATGCAAGTAGATTTTTAGGAAAAAACTGAAAGAAGGTGGATCTATTGACAATTACAAGGCCAGGTTGGTAGCCAAGGGCTACAGACAGAAAGAAGGTTTTGACTTCTTTGACACCTACTCACCAGTGACTAGGATCACTTCCATAAGGATGCTAGTGGCTGTTGCTGCAGTCTATGATTTAGAAATCCATCAAATGGATGTGAAGACTGCTTTTCTGAATGGTGAGTTAGAGAAAGAAATTTATATGGAACAACCCGAAGGGTTCGTCGTCCCAGGACAAGAAAGAAAAGTGTGTAGACTTGTTAAGTCTCTATATGGACTTAAACAAGCACCCAAGCAATGACATTTAAAGTTTGGTCAGGTAATAATGTCAAATGGCTTCAGGATCAACGAGTGTGACGAGTGTGTGTACAGCAAGAACACAGCAAATGCCCATGTGATAGTATGTCTCTATGTAGACGACATGCTAATCATGGACAGTACTCGTGACATCATCTTGAATACAAAGAAGATGTTAACACGGAATTTTGATATGAAGGATACGGGGGTTTCCAATGTTATTCTAGGAATTAAAATTTCTCGAATGGCTGATGGTCTTGTTATGTCGCAAACTCATTATATTGAATTTGTTCTCAAACGATTCAATATGTTTGAAACAAAACCAATAAAGACCTCACTTGACTTAAGTATACACTTAAGGAAAAACCGAGGCGAACCTGTAGCTCAATTAAAATACTCGCAGGTAATCGGGAGTCTGATATACATAACAAATCGTACAAGACCAGACTTAGCTTGTTCAGTAAACAAATTGAGCAAGTTTACCAGCAATCCAAGTGATGATCATTGGAAAGCCCTAAATAGAGTGATGAGGTACCTAAAATACACAATGAATCTTGGATTACATTATATGAGATATCCAGCAGTATTAGAAGGATATTGCGATGCAAATTGGATATCAGATAGTAAGGACTCGAAGTCCACCAGTGGATATTTGTTCAATGTTTGTGGTGCTGTTGTGTCGTAGAAATCCACGAAACAAACGTGCATAGCTCGGTCCACTATGGAAGCTGAGTTTATAGCGCTGGATAAAGCTGAGGAAGAGGCTGAATAGCTTCGAAATTTCCTAGAAGATGTTCCATGCTGG
This sequence comes from Eustoma russellianum, assembly GCA_036186865.1. NCBI lineage: Eukaryota > Viridiplantae > Streptophyta > Magnoliopsida > Gentianales > Gentianaceae > Eustoma > Eustoma russellianum. The sequence continues at coordinate 37,731,100 of AP025043.1, read as the reverse complement.
CCTAAGTCAATCGCTCCTATTAGCATACACTGTGATAGTCAGTCAGCTATAGGACGTGCTCAAAGCAGCATCTACAATGGTAAGTCACGACACTTACGTCGGGACATAACACCACTAAACAGTTGATCTCTAATGGCGTGATTTCCATTGATTATATAAAATCAATGGAGAATCTTGCGGATCCGCTTACAAAAGGCTTGCTTAGAGATCAGATGCCAAGATTGACAAACGGAATGTGACTAAAGCCTATAATGCAAGAATCTTTGTAATGGTAACTCAACCTTGTTGACTGGAGATCCCAGAATCTTGGTTCAATGGGACAACTAAGTTATGAAGTTTCAGTTTAGCACTTACTTATTCTGTTACATAAGAATGTTGTCTGCAGAGAATATTTAGGGTGAGTTAAGGCTTTTAATGATGTCTTATATCTTGATACATCAAGTGAGGTATGGCAGAGTGCTCCTGATAGGAATCACCTATGTAAGTGTGAAGTGAGGCCGCTTCTATGAGAACTCTGTGAGGCAAGATTTCTCTAAAACACTTTCTGAAACCAGGTTGTTCATGGCCAAAACAAACACAGCCATGAGAACCAAAAAGGTGTTAAAGGAAATGTTGTGTGACTATCATTGTCTAGGTTCACAGCAAAGGCTGGCTGGTTCAAGACATCAAGTCACTAATTAGTCGAGTGAATCCGATGGTACATCACTATGAAAGGTTCAAAGCCAGAAGCTACCTCTTCTGATGCAATATTTTCTTGTCTGACTTCTCTTTAGAGTTTGCATCTGCATTTGCATTAATTTTCATTCATGTGAGGGATTGTTGGAGGAATTGGAAGTTTGAGCTTTGGCCCATTAAGGAAAGTTGCAAAACATGGTTTAGTAACATACTTTGAGCTTAATTATGATTAGTTTCCGTTAATGAAAATCGAAAACTAATGGGTCCTTAATTATCTACGCAACGAGTAGTTAATTTTAGGCTTTGGAATCACTCAATTACGATACCGGGTGAATGAGAAATTAATGCTCAAAGTAGATAGAAAACATGATTTAATGGGTGATGTGTCCTATTCTTAGGAGGCCACATCACCCTTATGGAGGAATACCACATTGGACAATTGAACTCATTAAGCCACCTTATAAATGGCTAGAATGAACACTTTAGATGTGCCCTTGGGGCATCAGAAGTATTTGACCGGAGGGAAGACCTATAAAGTACCACACGCGCGCGTGCGCCGCCGCCCGCCCGCCCATTCGGTCGGCTCGGCTCGGGCTCGGGCTCATGCTCGTGCACGTGGGCCGGGCCGGTTCCTATCTTTTTGGAGAAAATTTATTTGGGCTTTTGGATTAATTATTTTTTGTAAATAGTTAAAAGGCTTCGGGCCTAGCTGCGCAGCGGCCCAAATGCTCTCTGATTCAAGGGTTCGGTCCAGTATCAGATAAACGCATTCGGTCCAGTAACAGATAAATGTGAGGAGGTTTTAATCTGATGGCTCTTGTCGATCTACGGTTATGATCAGACAGTCACGATTCCTTCTACGAAAACCGATTTCCAACCGATCCCTCTATATAAACAGAGGATGGGTGTGCAATCAGAACATACACTCATCTTCTGACTTTTGCGTTCTTCTTCATACTTTTTGCATCACGTCGAAGAGAAGTCAGGACACTCGAAAGTTCGCTGTAGTTCAAGTTCAGCAGTGCCGCTCAACTGAACATGTACCCGTTGTATCCTGGGAGACGGTTGCTAACGCCAGTTAGGCACAGTATCCAGAGCAATACGTCTTAAGGATAGAGTCCTCGACTCGCCCCGTGTCTGGTTTACTGTTTACTGTTTTCATACGCACACACTGAACGATTGCGTCTTGGTACAGGATTGATTGTTTCCAACAGATACAAAACACGTCAGCTGCGTAATGCAAATCGAAGTCAGCGAAAGTCAAATAAAACCTCAAATCATAATAAATAATAAGCACATAGAGTGGTCTACTCAATAGTCAACAATACATCATCGTGAATAAAGGTAAATGTCTAAGTCTCCAACAAGTACATAAAATGTAACTACCCTCTCTAGTCCAAATATCAATAATGTACTCGGTCCAGCGGTCAATGTCCTCACTCAGCATTATCCTCATGTACACTAAATCGTACTCCTGGTCATCTGAAAAATGAAAAAGAGTGGTATGAGCGACACTTCGCCCAACAAGTAACCTTAACATATTTACTATGGGATCATGCACGGAGAAGCAAGGATAATAACAATAAATATCAGTACTGCAAATAACATGCTTCACATTCGTAAATGATTTTACGGTCTTACTTCTATCATCCAAAACAAAGATAACAAATAGACCCCAACAAAGACATACAATGAAACAGACCAATAACCAAGTCAAACCAAACGATAGCCAAGCAAAGGTTAGTCCAAGCCAAAACGTGATGCAATTTTTCCAAAGTAATGCAATGCCAATGTTCCAATATTTCAAAACCAAAGCTCCCAATTTCAATATCCAATGTCCAACTCCAATGTCCAAAACCAATATCCATATCGATTATACCGGTCCAGCCGCAGCTTTGACATCATTTTTATATACAGCTTTAGCTATGCTTAAGGTTTGTTCTCTTCTAGGAACATATATGATAGTTGTTCCATCTTCCAGGTTGTTGTGGAAAGAAGGTTGTCTTTTTTCAAGCTAAAATTTTATATATAAGCCTGATAAGGCAAATTTACGGAGGATTGACACATTAATAGACGTTAGCAAACTAGCCAGTGATCTAAACTTGCTCAAAATACCAATGACAAAGTTACCTTGCAATTCAATTCCAAGTATCGATAACTAAGCTAGGTAACTTTGCCGCCTTCTAAATGCAAAAATCACCATAACCTATTACGGCAATGTTTATAGTATTAACACTGGAACTAATAAAATATGGCAAGTCTGAATGGTCATTATGTTCAAACATTCGGGTCTCGAGGGACCCTTTAGTTCCAGGAGCCTAAATTCAGAAAGCAAACATAGAAGTAGGCAAAACCAGGCTTCATCTGATCAGTAGTAGTATCTTTGCAGTGCTGCCCAGAAAAAGAAAGAGTAGAAGAATGTTTAAAATAGCAGGTGCAGCTGCTGTAGAGCTACAACAGAATCCCAACAGCAAAACCACCCTTGAAGAAGGGCAGTGGCCGAACCAAGTCAATCCAACTTCAAAATACTTCACATAACCCGTCAACACACCCAAGAACCAAGAGGCCCATTCAATGGAGCTGGAGAGTAAAGCCTTTGGCACCTGGCCATACAAACTCTATAGAGCCTTCTTAACCAGATGTCAAAAGACTCCAATCCCTAACCGCAACAGGTAAACATCAACTAGCAGCGTAAACCTTAAACAAAATTCCAGTTTTCGTAGTTCAGAATGATGCCAGACAAAACATGAGTCAAGAGCATTGCCAAACAGATAGGTTCCAAGCATGAATCCTAATATTGAAGATGAGGTGAACCAATCAACAGTGATTCCAAACAAAAGCTGAAACATTGATAGATGTTGAAAGAACATTTTCTGTGCGTCCCACCAGAATGGCATAAATATAGAGTTCATGCAAGTGTTATGTTGAGAAGAGCCTCATAGGCAGTCCCAAGTTAATAGATATTTCCCAATTATCCCGAGTCTTCTAAGTATTATATCATGAAGTAGCAAAAAATTTAATGGTATGCAAGACTTCATTTGTTATACTTTGTCTATTTCTCTAAATTGTTTCATGTAGTCTTTTATTTCGTTCTCTTCATATTGAGTAGACAGTTGCTGCTAAGGCAAAATATGCAAGATCCTTTTGGAATTTGGAGCTCTAATGGTTTAAGAGTACCCATGCCTGAATATTATCCCAAGAGAAAATGAAAGCTTTACAGTTTAGCTATACCAAGACTGGTCTGCTTGAAGAAAGTTTCAAAGGCCTCACAACCATTCATTGCCAAGCAAAGTATTTGGGCACAAAACTCACCACAAGCAACTGCATTTAGGTGACAAATGCCGTAATGGAATGACAAATATGGAAATTGAGAATAGTATATTAACTCAGTTATCTCAAACAAATATACAAGTGCCCTTATATAGGCTGGTTACACTGCCGTTGGATGGCAAACTACTCTAACGGCTATAATCTAGAATTCTGTAACGGCTATATTGTCTTTAACGACTGTCTTATTACCTTTTCCAAAAGCCACATGGCTTAGTGACTTGATGTGTATATGTACAGATTACATTTTGTATTTATATGTACAGATCATGTATATTGTACTTTGTGTCTATACTATGTGTTCCTATACTGAATTTCTACACAGATTTTACCACATATGAAGTTTATAAATTTATTCAATCAATCATACCCAGTATATCTCAACGGCAGCAAAAGCTATCGCTAGGGTCTAGAGAGGGTGAGCGACAAGAAAACAATACCTCTATCCCAAGTGATAAAGAGTTTGCTTCCAGTGTGACCCCCGGCTCTATATGTACCTGCATAAATGACACAATAATAGAGATATGATATGTTAGTGTGTTAGTGAGGGAATTCAGTAAACACAAAAAGAAAACTGTCGTTATTAAAATACTCATAAACATATATATCATGAAACTGGACAATGTAGAAACTTATATCCCACATTGTATATCAAGTTCAACAAACGAGACGTGAGATTTTATGAACATGTTTGAATCCATTGTGTCGGGAAATACCTATTCAGCTACATATTGGTACTAGAAACAACAGTGCAGTTAAAAAGCAAAAAGACAGGACAAAGAAAGAACGTTACCGCTCTCAAACATTGAAGAAAAAGCCAGTCTAACTTTAGACAATTAACCCCGCGGTTTTGTTACATTCTTCCAATATCAGTAGTATCAATTCTTGTACAAGATAGAAATAGTTGCAGACTTTGACCTCCACCTTTCTAGGAAGCATCTATTTTTCAATTAGCCACATTCTTGAAATTCTGACAATTCCTTCAATTCATCAAATTTCACTGCGCATTATCCTCCATTCTTTTCCCACTCTTAAGCCGATAAAGTGTAACACTAGGCAAATCAACAGAAGTGAATTCTCTCTCCAATATTAGTACAAATTGTCTTATATATTCAAACTGAAAAATATTTAATGCTTGGAGCAGCTACAGAAATCAGAGCTAAACGACATTCCCATCCAAATCATCTAGATTCTGAAGTAGATCAACAACCTCATCTTCAAGATATTTAACAGAACTTTTTATCCACTGAAGGAGCAGCTACTTTCTGATGACAGGTCTACTACTCTACTTCACCATTGTTATCAGAAAGTTCATCATATCAGACAGTTTCCTGATTGAGCATGTTATCACCACAAATGCAGTTGATATTATTTGGAGGATACTCTTGACATTTTTAGATCTCTTCAACTCTTTCACCAGATATTCTCTTTTTTAGCATAGACTTCAACTAACTCTCAGATATCCATCTCATAAGATGAGAATGTTCTACTTTCCTTTAGCATAGACTTCAACTAACCCTCAGATATCCATCTCATAAGATGAGGATGTTATACTCTCTTTTTTAGCATACACTTCAACTAACTCTCAGATATTCATCTCATAAGATCTTAATGTTCTACTTTCCTTTAGTTACGAGAACAGACATAAGCATTACTATCATCCAAACTCAGGATTCTTTCACCTATAAAATGTGAAGGGAAAATATAGATGTCGTGCTTTTAGCTTTTACTTCTTTTCTTTTCTTTTCTTTTTTTTTTTTTTTTTTGTTTCAAGGAGTAAAGTCTTCAAAATTCGTTTAAGTGAGACACAGAATGAGCTCTCTTGTGACTAGAATAACTCAAGATCTAGACTTCAAAACCAGTCTGAATTATGCATCATTTATAAAACACAAAGCCGGTGCTTGCCTAGTACAAGTAAAATTTGTTTAGTTTAGAAGCTAGAGAAGCACACATTTTGAGTATCATACTCTATGGCAACATAAGGTACACCGGCTTTTTGTCTTACCTCCAAACCTTGTAATTCTCTACTATCTTTGTATACACTTGAAAAAAATTAAAAATTAGTGTTCTAATGAAGCCATGTAAAGAGAGAAAATTACAAAGTGAAAAACGAACACTCGATCTGCAAATAAAGTTGACTATGACATTTATTCGTTCGACATGCAAAGTGACTTTAGAATGTCACAAACAGTGCCCCCATAGTCAAATGCCATCTTGGGTATGTCAAACTTCAGAAATTTAAGTGCCTCTGAGAATCAGACAATCTCGAGACAAATAAGAGAAAACAAAAGTATAATCATATAGAGGATATTACTCTATGCTATGAAATACACATCCCGCAGCTTAATATGTACGCTATAGAGCATTTTAACTATAAAACGTCTGGTGTAACTACTTTTTTCCACGCTATGCTGTTATTATATGTCATGTTTGTTGAAAGAAATGAATACACTGGACAAGCTCTTTGATTGGGGGAGGATACAAACTAACTCTTGTCTCCTGTATATCAGATTCAAGGAGGACCATGATCACCTTTCCTTTTATTGCATTATTCTGCTAAGGTTTATGATGCAGTGCTGAAACAACTGAAATGTCATGTTATGTCTCTTTTGCTGGCAATACACTATAAACTGGCTCAATTCAAACAATTCTTAGGGTTCCAAATTCCAGAAGGACTCATCAAACTTTGGGTTTTCTACAATAGTATACCATTTATAGAGAGAAAGGAATAATAGGCAACATCAACATACGTCAAAGGATCATGATACAGTCATTAAGGATATCCTCAACATCATATGCTATTCTGTGGAGTCCTAGAGAAAATACAAGTGTTTCAAGTTCAATTGGGATTTGGCTATCAGTCTGGAAGTATATCTGAAAGTTCTTTCAAGACATGACACTAGCTGATTCAGGCTTCTCTACTGTCTTCGTCGTAATTGGTTCATTACTTTGCTTTTCTCTCTGCTCATAGTCCTTGTTAGTTCACACTGGTTGCTGGAGTCTTCTTCTTAAGGCAGGACACTATATCTACACCTTGGTCCTCATTCACTGTTGTTCCGTTACTTCTAACGAAGGATGCTGTTGTACATGTCCTTGTTAGTTTACACTGGTTGCTGGAGTCTTCTTCTTTAGAAAGTTGCTGTTGTACATGTCTGTGTTGGAGGGGTGGGGAGTGGAGACATCTGGCATTATATTTGAAGGCTCTATGGAGTCCTTTTAATGTGGTGCCTTTGTCTCCATTTCTGCCTTATTCTGACCCCTTATGCTTCTTTCCGGATTTCTTTCATCTATGCACTTCTACCAGGCATCTCTGGTTCTTTTGTTAGCTCGCGGTGTCAAAATTCTGAATCCAAGAATAACTTCCAATAAGATCAGAAAACAAATATAATTGAAAAGCTGAACTGTTTATTCAATTCTTCAGCACTACTCTTCTCTGTACATTCATCTGCTTTTATACTATAATATTGAAGCAGAAAAATAAAACTATCCGTTGCAAACAACGGCTCTTTTCCTATAACGGTAACATTACTTTATACTGTACATTTCTGATATACATACATCTATATATATACAAAGTAAATTCTACTATACATTTCTACACTCCTCCTCAAACTTGGAGTATATGTTGATATACCCAAGTTTGTTCAATAATGTGAGGAAGATCCGGGTTGTAACTGGTTTGGTAAAAATATCTGCCACTTGTTCGCTTGATGAAATATGTTCAATATTAATAATATTGTCTTCATTCTTCTCCCGTATAAAATGTCTATCTATTTCCACATGCTTCAACTTATCATGTTGTGTAGGATTCTTAGCTATATTAATTGCAGATATGTTATCACAGTAAATTCGGATGGGCATACTAATATTTTGTCCTAGTTCCGTGATGACCCTTTTTATCCAAAGTCCCTCACATAATCCATGTGTCAATGCCCGTAATTCTGCCTCTGCACTGCTTCTTGAAACAACAGTTTGTTTCTTACTTTTCCATGTAATCAAATTGCCCCATAAGAAAGTACCATATCCTGTAGTAGATCTCATGTCTGTTTTAGATCCTGCCCAGTCTGCACCTGTATAGACACACAGTTGTCTATTCTCTGTTTTTGAAAAATGTAATCCCTGACCAGGTGAGGTGATGTCTTCAAATATCTGAGAATTCTAAGTGCAGCATTTAAATGTTCACAAGTATGATTGTGCATAAATTGTGAAACAAAACTAACAGCAAAACATATATCAGGCCTTGTGTGTGAAAGATAAATAAGCTTTCCTACTAATTGTTGATATTGCAATTTATTAGTAGGTGTATTATTCTAATCCTTTTTTGGTTTGCATCCAGGTTCAATGGGAGTAACAGCAGGTTTACACCCTAACATTCCAGTATCATTTAATAGATCAAGAATATACTTCCTTTGAGAAATGCACATACTATTACCCGTTCTAGCAACTTCCATTCCCAAAAAATACCTTAATTGTCCTAAACCTTTAACCTCAAATTCAACCGACAGCTGTTTCTTTATTTTTTCAATTCATGCATGATCATTACCAGTAAGTATGATATCGTCAACATAAACAATGAGTACAGTAATAATATGAGTACTAGAAAAACGTACAAATAATGTATGATCACTTTGAGTTTGTGTAAATCCATATTTATTAATAACTACTGCGGTGAACCTTTTGAACCAAGCTCTTGGATTAAGCTCATACAATGATTTTTTAAGCTTGCATACCATATTCTGAATCCTATCATTCTCAAGTCCAGGAGGTATATTCATATATACTTTCTCATGTAAATCCCCATTCAAAAAAGCATTCTTAATATCTAATTGAAACAATGGCCAATCAAGATTTATTACCACAGAAAAAATAATACGAATGGTGTTAAGTTTAGCTACTGGTGCAAAGGTATCTAGATAATCTACTCCATACGTTTGGGTAAAACCCTTGGCAACTAGTCTAGCCTTATACCGAAGTATGGTTCCATTCGTATTATACTTTATAGCAAATACGCATTTACATCCTACAGTTTTCATGCCAGGTTTACGGGGTACTAAGTTCCAGGTTTTATTTTTTATCAACGCTTGCAATTCATTTTCTACTGCCTGCTTCCAATTTGAACACATCAAAGCTTCACTAATATTAGTAGGTATCCATTGTTTATCTAAACTACATGTAAATGCCTTTAAAGTGTGTCCCAGATTATCATATGACATAAAAGAATAGAGAGGGTGTTTCGTGCATTCATGAGTACCTTTTCTCAATGCAATGGGTAAGTTATCCTTATGATCAGTATTAACATTACCAGAATTTTCTCCAATGAGCAGTTGCAATCCTCCTGTATTAGTATTCCTTCTTGTGTAGACCCTTGAAATAGGTCCTATTTGTCTATGTTCTCCTGTCTGGATGTTTGCTGGTGTTGTTGTAGACGTGGTGCTGATTTCTTTATTGTACCTGCAAACTGCATTCTCTTCTTGGTGTTTATCAGTATCAAAAGTATTATCAAGATAATAAGGTACCCCAGATGTTGCAATGTCTAAGATAGACCAATAACTCTGCACATTTTCTTCTGATACTGGACTTTCTGTTTTTGATGTATAATATGCAGCATGTTCATCAAAAATCACATTCAATGATACAAACATTTTCCTTGTAGTAGGACAATAACATTTATATCCCTTTTGAGTACTTGAGTACCCTAGAAATATGCAACGTTCTGTTTTCTTATCTAATTTGGTTCTAAGATGTAATGGCATATATACATATACAATACAACCAAATTTCTTAAAAGGTAAATCAGAAAATAATTTAGAATCATGATACGATCTAGTTATACACTCTTTAGGAGTACTAAAAGATAATACCCTTGAGGGAAGACGGTTTATCAAGTAAGTTGCTGTCAAGATGGCTTCTCCCCAATAGTATTTAGGCACATTCATAGCAAACATAATAGACCTAGCAACTTCTAATAGATGTCTATTTTTCCTCTCAGCAATCCCATTTTGCTGAGGGGTATAAACACATGATGTTTGATGATGTATGCCTAAATTAGTCAAGTGCTCCTTTATTTCTTTATCTAGGTATTCTGCTCCATTATCACTCCTAATCACTTTAATAGTGGTGTTAAACTGATTTTGGATAAGACTAACAAAGTTTCTCATTATCTTCCCCACTTCGGTTTTGTTCTTCATTAAATATACCCACGTAAGCCTAGTGTGATCATCAACAAATAATATGAACCACTTTGCTCCATTTAGAGTTCCCACTCTAGATGGTCCCCATACATCCGTACGAACTAAGTTAAACGGTGAACTTGGTTCATACTTCTTTGGTAAATAACTTACCTTCGTTTGCTTTGCTAGAATACAAGTTTCACATTGCAACTCATTCACATCAACTTTATCAAACAAACTTGGCATTAATTTCTTGAGATACACAAAATTAGGATGCCCTAACCTGCTATGCCATAGCAAAATATTGTCCCTATGTTTGGACTCCAAAACAGAATTGGACTTGAAACTGTACAGTGACGAAAGTGTGTCACTACAACCAATGTCAGAGTCAATTCTATTACAAAACAACTTCCTATAGCACTTAATAGCATCCAGTACTTGTTCCTTATCTTGTGATTTGATGATGTAAAGGCCATTTAATTTGTTAGCATTGTCAATCATCTTCAATGTAGTTTTCTGCAGAAGCCAACATGAAGAGAATGAGAACGCTAAACAATTATTATCAATAGTTAGTTTTCCTATGGAAATTAGATGAAAATTTAACTTTGGTACAAACAGAACATCCTTTAAAATTATAGTGGGGGTGAGATATACAATTCCTTTCCCAAACACTTGAAGATTGTTCCCATTTGCAATTTTAACAGTCTTAGGGTGTGAAAATGATCTGTATGCATTTAAACTAGAGAAATCAAAGGTCATATGATCTGAGGCACCTGAATCAATAATCCAGGAGAACCTCTTCTCATCTGACCTTGTACCTGTAGATGCCATAGTAGCTTGCATAGTATCTGTCTGAGACTGATCTGCTCCTGACACTTCTGATCCCTCATTCAGTTGTGACTTTGAGAGTACCTGCAACAATGCTTCTATCTGGCCCTGGGTTGGTAGATGAGACTCAGTGGATTCCTGAAAATTAGCCGTATTGACCACAGCTCCTTTTGATGGCCCCCAGTTTGGAGAGAAACGAGGATTTTGTCCCTGGTTGGAGCTCCAAGTGTTTTGCATGCGAGGTTGGAATCCTTGAGATTGAGAAGGATGCTGTGCAGGTCTAGTTACCTGATTTGATTGTTGAAACTGTCCTTGATTCTATTGAAACTGTTTTAACCTCTGTAGTTTAAAACATTCCTCAACCCTATGGCCAAGTTTCTTGCAGAACTTACACTGAAATTTAGACTTTCCACCTCCATAGTTTCGTTTAACAGTATAACCAGTGGGCTCAGAAGATTGAGCAGGAAATGATGAAGAATGTCCTAAGTTAGAAGAAAACAAAGCTGAGGTTTCTAGTGGATTGTTTGACCCCATCATCACTTTCATCCTACTCTCCTCATGTCTAATCTCAGAAAATACCGTATTAAGGGTAGGAAGGGGTTTCATTCCAAGGATCATGCTTCTAACTGAATCAAGATCCTTGTTGAGACCATTTAAAAATCTAAAAATCTTTTTGTTTCAATGTGTCTAAACAATCTTTCATCTTCAGGAGATATCCATGCAATAGACTCGAAGATATCAACTTGCTGCCATAACTTTGTTAGTTGAGAATAGTACATACTTACCGTACTATCTCCTTGACGTATGTCCTGTATCTTAGCTTCTAGCTCATAAATCTCTGCTATGTTATCCCTTTTTGAGTAAAGTTCCCGGACTACTTTCCAAATTTCTGCAGCTGTAGTATACAGCATAAAGTTGTCACCAACTTCCGGAACCATAGAACTAATTAGTCAGGACATCAACATAGAGTTCTCAGATCTCCATTGTTTAAATCTGGGATCTGTTGGAGTAGGAATTGTAACATCTCCATACAAGTATTCATCTTTTCCACACCCTATAACAAACATCTCTACTGCTTTGCTCCATGATAGATAGTTTTGACCATTAAGTTTGTGATTAGTAATCATGATTGCATTACTATCAATAAAGCTTGGTAGAGTAGTTGGTGGTAGATTGGTTGCATGTTCCAGTTGAGGGTTGATTGTTGAGGTTTCCGTAGATTCTATAGTTTCAGCCATGAGAAAGATAAAGGAAGAAAATGAGTAAAGAAGTTTTCTGAAAAATTTCAGACGAGAGAAGAAGTTTCAGATGAGATGAGGAAGATGATTTTGCCCTGCTAGATAAAGGAGTGTACTCTTTTCTTACGAAAATATTTGGACAAGATGGGTTTGACAAGTTAGAAAAAATTTTCGTCTGAGAGGAAAAAACTTTCGGCTGAGTTAACAGGTTGAGTATGGAGATAAACTTTGGTTGTACAAAAAAATAAGTGGAAACCACGTGGTATCTTTTGCGGAAAGATTGTGCATGCAAGTGGGTGCAAGTGGACAACACGTGTATCCTTGCATGTAAAACAAAAAATTGTCCGTGTAAATTTTTATAAAATTTGTAGAAAGGAAAAAATTCCCTTCGAGAAATTTCGGGGAAAAATACAGACACTCAAAAAATAAGTCCACGTGTCAAACTACTATTGGCAATTGACAAAATATCACAATCTTCCTCTCCTTCTTCTTCCTTCGACTCTACTTTCTCAGACTTTTCCTTCTAAGATCCAATCCTCGGTAGAAAACTCAGCAGTAATTAAATAGCAAATGTTTTTGTATAAGCAACTGAGATTCAAGATACTTGATGAGTGCAAAATATATCAAGTGCAAAGTATGAGTACACAAAAACTGAGAATATAAAAATCTGGAGATGAAGTAGCAGAGGAAGAAGATCAACAATAGCTGGTTGAATAGAATCAAGAATTCTCCTCCTTAATGTGAGAGATTTAATAGCTTTGATATCATATCAAAATTCTGAATCCAAGAATAACTTCCAATAAGATCAGAAAACAAATATAATTGAAAAGATGAACTGTTTATTCAATTTTTCAGCACTACTCTTCTCTGTACATTCATCTCCTTTTATACTATAATATTGAAGCAGAAAAATAAAACTATCCATTGCAAACAACGGCTCTTTTCCTATAAAGGTAACATTACTTTATACTGTACATTTCTGATATACATACATCTATATATATACAAAGTAAATTCTACTATACATTTCTACACGCGGCTTTGTATTGCTTGGGCCTCCATGGCTAGAGATGGGAGATTTGACGTCATACGTGAAAGGCTCTGTGGGAGTGTGTACTGTCTGATGTCATTACCTCCCATGTTCAGTTTCTTATGCAGTTTATGTTCAATCTTAGATTATCATCAAGATGGAACTATTTATACAGACGATATTAGACTAAAGTAAAACTGTTGTAAGCTACCTATTTGGAAAAGTTAATATTGTTACTCTTTTTTTTGGTTTGTTTTACAGGTTAGCAGTAGTTAAGTTTTAATTCAAACTTGCTCTTTTACTATGCAACTTTTTGTAAAGGAAGGCTTTAGATGCGGGATAGTTCTTTATAAGCCTCTATTAGTTGTACGAGCTTAGCTCTTTGATGCCTCTTATAACCGTCACATTTTGTAATTTTATCTTTATCGGCTTTATATGAAAATTCAACTTACAAAAAAATAAAAAAATAACTACAAATTGCAGAGATTGCCAAATTTTCTCAATCATAAGAACATGCAACATTAAGCGACAAACTTTTCCAGTTCATCTTCAGAGCTGGTTTATCAGGATAAATATTCAATACCCTAACAATTTTGATAGTTCAGCTGCTTCAGGTGTAAGAGATTTTTTTCCTTTTTTTTTATGAAGGGAAGAATGTAGGAGATTTGGGGTGACAAAATTCCCTAGTCCGTTAACGGGACAGAATTCCTAGGTAGAAAACCACAGGCATCTAAGTACATCTATTTTAGATTTGCTCATAGTGATCTATGCATCAAACTGCTACAAGGTTCACAAGATGAAAACCAGACCCAAAAGGTTGCTAAAGGCCTGATGCTACATATGCAAACACAGACACGCATCAAAAACGACAGCAGGGTGGGGCAGATAGGTGTCCACTACACACCAAACCTCCACAACATCTGCTCCTATACGAACTGATCAAAATCACTCATTAATATTCAGTTATTCACGCTTTAACCAGATACACGTGGGAGGGAAAGGGCTTGGAAATTTGCCATGCCAAAAAGGATAGCACATGGTTCAATTTGATGCTGCATTTATTTTTCAAAAATGTGGAGACAGGAAACCTCAACAAATTTGTCCTTTGGACGTGGAATGGATTAAAGAATTCGACCCTTGGCCACGTACACCTGAAGCAGTACGAAGACGAGTAAAAGACAAAACCACTAAACGTCATCCAAGCCCTTCGGAGAATTATTATTAGTAGTTCACTGTATTCATGTTCCTTCGTTATTGGAGGTGAAAAAACTGAAGACTTAGATACATGCCCCATGCTACCTAAACCTACATGGATTTGACAGTCCAATAAAATATGCATTAGCATGACTAAACATCATTTGGATCTCAGCTCAGCAGACCCAAATTTTAAATAGTGCACAGCTCTTTCCTATGAAGAATTAACGCAATCGTTGAGAAAAAAGAGATGCAAAAAAGAACTGCCAAACATCAGATATAGTTCGGCTACAACAGAACAATAAATGATTCAGATGGCTAGAGATAAAGAAACCACATGAAACACTAAAGAGAATTTGAACCTGTAATCAGGCTGACAATTGTGACCCCAATGTGCTTCATCAATAGCAAAAAGTGCAAGACCACATCTTTCAGCCCTGCTTTGAAGTGAATGCATAAATCTGCCACGGCATGTGAAGTTGTCTTTGTTCAAGCATTCGTAACTGCTATCAATATAATGATTGGATCAGAAAATTATATATAAATCTCCATTACCTCATCACTGACTTTGGAAAAACAGATAACATTCTAAATAACATTTCTTGCCTTTTCTCCAACACTTCCATTCATAGCAGATACAAGAAAGGATGCAGATACAGCACGCCTAGTTAGTCTTAAGCACTGACTGTGCATTAAGCTTATCATCGGTGAAAAGGTACTTTCAGAAGCTTGTATCCGACTTCAGAAATGACAACTTCTTGGCTTCTTATGACTCCCACCAACCTTTCTCAGGGGTCCAATTTCCAGGTACACTAGTAAAAGAATTTTTTCCTGCAAAATTTCTCCAGTTTAAATTTCCTGACTGCTCTTTCTTGTGTATATGCTCTCCAACCACCTCCGGGCTTCAGCCTCTTTACCAGGTTTTGCAAGAGCAAAACTGATGTGAGATATCGTGGTTTTACTTGGTCTAAATCCTTTTTCGTTCATCTCTTTCACTAAGGTATTTGCATGAGCCTGGTACAACAATCTGTCCGACCTTTCAACCTCTGCTTGCTTTGATAGGTATCCACAAATCAGTATGTCATAAGTAGAAGAATTGGGTTCTACCCCTCGGAGTTGCATTTCATGCATGAGCTCTGCCGCCTCCCTCATCTTTCCCACCTTGGCAAATCCACTTATAAGAACATTATACGTGCTAACCCGAGGAATAAACCTTTTAGTTATCATTTCGCAATACAGCTTCATTGATTCTGTTCTGTTGCCAACTTTCCCATACCCAGATACCAAAATATTGAACGTATTGGCATTTGGGACAAAGCCTTTCTCTTTCATTTCATAAAGCAGCTGAGTAACTTCATGCATCAATCCAGCGTTTGATAGGCCTCTTAGAAGAGCGTTGTATGTCCCAATATCTGGAGAAACACCTTGACTCTGCATTTCGGAAAATGTTGAAAATGCTTTCTTCAAAAAGAGATGTTTACAGTATCCGCGTATCAAAGCGTTATAGGTGATAGCATCTGCTGGAAACCCTCTTGCTTTCATGTCTTCCAACACTGATGCAGCAATTCTAGTCATTCCTAACCTGCATAAGATGTTGATAAGTGTGTTGTAGACTGACTGGTCGAGCTGTAGTCCAATGTCCACAAGCTGCTCGTGCATCAGAAGGATTATCTTACCTCTTTTGGTCTTCGAAGCAGCATTAACCAAAAATCTATGATTAGTTGATGTGGGACATATTCCCAAATTTGACATTTCATTCAAAAAATCCATTGTCATATGGATTTCTCCGGCTTCACATAGACCTTTAACCATGATATCGCGTGTGATTGCATCAGGCAGAACCCCATGGCTTTTCATCTCATTCCAGGTTTTAAGAGCATTTTCATATTTACCATTTTGGAAGTAGGCACTAATAATGACGTTAAATGTTGTAACATTGGGTACTAAACCGCATTGCCTCATGTTGGAATAAATAGATTCTATGTCATATTGGCCAAGCCTCAATAATCCATTAGCCATTACATTGTAAGCAGTGACATCAAAACCTATATTTTTATCTGTCATCTCCTGGGCCACTTCTAGAGCTCTTGATGCATTACCTGATTTGAACATTGCATCAATTAAAGAAGTAAAGTTGACAGTGTCAAGTATAAGTCCCCTAGACTCCATGTCTTTGAACAATGCCTCAGCCTCATCACCTCTACCTGCCCGTTTGAAATGGTTAATGAAAGAATCTACTATGAATCTATCCTCCTCAATACCTTTTAATTTCATTTCCTCGTATAATTTTTGAGCTGTTTCTTCATTGCCAGACTTTAGATAGCCATCAATCAGGACACTATAGACAAAAATGTTAGGCATGATATCTGTGCTGACCATTTTCTTCATCATATCAAGTGCTGTATCAAGCTTTCTTTTCTTGACAAAACCATTGATTATCGAAGAAAATGCAATCAAGGTTGGAGGGATATTTCTTTGCTTCATTTGTTCCATCAAAGCTTCTGCACCCTTCATATCACCTAACTTGGAAACGCCATCAATTAATGCTGAATAGGTAACATGATTAGGAACCAATGTAGTATTAGTAAGATCAGAAAACATCTCCTTAGCCTCAATATTTCTGCCTACCTTGAAGAGGCCATGCATCAAAATTGTGAACACTACAACATCAAAAGGAATACCCCGAACAACCATTTGAGCGCGTAGGCTATCAGCAACCATGTCATCCCCTTTTTTAAAAAGTGCATCTAGAAGAACAGAATAGGTAAAGTGATTAGGATCCACACCTTCCCTTGACATCTTCTCAAAGAGCAACTTAGCCTCATCAATACTTCCAACCTTGAAAAGACCCCATATGAGGGAAGTATATGTAACAACATCAGGGAACAACCCTGTCGTGATCATTTCATCATATAAAGTGAGAGCTTCATCAACTTTATTGTGCTGACAATGACTACTAATCAAAGTAGTGTATGTGATTAAATTTGGTTCCAGAGCCAACTCTTCAGCTACCAAATTCTTGTTTTCACTATCCTCATTCTCTTGTTGTACATAATCATACATGTATACATCTTTACAACTTACCAAGAGATCCTCCAGAAGACTCCTGGCCCTATCAAAGTCTCCTACTCTACAAAATGCATAAATTAAGATATTATATGAAACAATGTCGCGACATACACCCTTTTCCCTCATTTCACGCATCAGGTCAAGAGCGCCATCCAAGTCACCAACTTTGCAATACCCATGAATTAAGGCGTTGAATCCAACAACATCTTTATCAACACCATTATTTCCAGTCAACATTTGCATCACCCACTCTGCATTTCCTAACAAGCCCATGTCGCAAAATCCCTTTATCAATGTGTTACAAGTGAAAGAATCTACAGGTACACCAATCTTTACCATATCCGAGACCAAACCAAAACCCGATTTTACATCACCACTGTTACAAAGCCCCCAAATAACAGTATTGTAGCTCACATTATCCTTCAAACTACTATTTCTCAACATTTCTACCGCTAGACTAACTTTTCCAGCTTTGCAAAGAGAATGAATGACTATATTTTCAGTGCCCACATTAGGGCGGACTCCACAAGAAACCATTTCGGAGTAAAGAAGCATCACCTGCTCAACCAGACCGGATGCATTGAAGTGAGCCAATAGTTTGTTCCAAGATGGCGGGTCAGGAGTTATGTTATAATCGCGCATGGAACAGAAGGCAGTCATGGCCTTGGTCAGGCAGCGACAACGAAGATAGAGGTGAATGAGTGTGCAGAAGAAGGAGGCATGGAGGGCTTCTCTCGAGGTTTTTGGTGGTGGGGGAGGCTGCGGCGGAGGCCGAAGTGATGGCGGCGACGAGGAGAAGAGCATTCTTCTGACATTTCTCTTGACCGTGTAGTGTTTGACGAAATGCAGCAACGAGTGCATTATGATGCTATTTGTGGCATATTGAAATGTTGAGTTTATGATATTATTGTTGCAATTCTAAAATAGCTTTCTTTTTTTTTTTTTTTTGGAGATTTCTTTGAGGAAGCCTTCTGCATTATTGAAATTCCTTCCTGAATTGAAGAACACCGGAGGAGGGATAGAGTTTCCTTGTTCCGACAAGGTGGCTGAGGTTTTTGCACGGCTGCGCCTATTCGTGCAAATTCTCATAAATACTACTACTGTACTTTTTTTGGGCGGGGTTGACTTGATAAAATTTAAAATCAAACTTGTCTCGACTCTATTACTTAAGTAAATCAATATTCAAACATTCTCAAATTTATATTGTACATAAAAATTATACATGATTTAGTGTTATATTAATATGTTTATTTGACATCAACAATAAATTAAATATGATAACTATTAATTATTGTAATGATAATAAGTTTTCATTCAAAAAACTAATAGCGGTCAATAATGTCAGTCAAAAATGCACTTGTCAATTTTCAAAATATGAAACTATATTTATATTTACTCGAATACTCCAGTTGGAAGACATTTAGGTGGTGTTTGGTTGTGGGGTTTAAAAAAATAAGGGAATGGGTTTGGATGAAACTGTTTGTTTGAGGACATGGGGATATGGGTTTAAGTTTGATATGCAAGTATTTGGTAATGATATCGTTTTTTTGATATACTAACCCCTTGTATATCAATATGGGGAATGAGGGGTATGGCCAGTGAATGCCGCCGGCCGTCGGCCGGTCACTATTGCAGTCGGTCAAATTTTTCAGGCCATTTTTTTGGTCGTCCACATTCGATACTCATTTCAATTTCGATATATTTCAAACATCATCAATGTATATTATATTCATTCTCACTCCAAAACCAAACAACTATCACTTTTAGGCCCAAACTCATGTCATTCAAACTCATACCTTGTCATCTTCATTCTGATTCTGATTCTAATGTTGATTCTGATTCTGATGCTGATACCGAAATACGAACCGAACGCCAGCTTAAACTTGATATTGAATAGTATTCAAAAATCCCGCTCAAGTTCGAATTTGAGAAAAATTGAAAAGTGTCGATAATATGATGCGCTCACAGCAAGTGTATTCAAACTCAAGTCTTCTGCGTAGGAAAATTACTACTCACACATCTCATGTCTTTTTTTTCTTTTCTTTTTTGAGAAAACGATAATAAATGTTATAAACTCAAGCAAATATAATAAAGAGAAAAGAGAAACAAGAGAAGTTTGTATTTCAAAGGTGTGTCTTTCATATATGATATCTGGTCCTATTTATAGGACTCAATGGAGTGAAGATAAACTTGGACAAACCCTTTTGAATATCTACATCTAATCTGATATACAAAAGAGATTCAAATACTTTGGATATCCACATCTACTATAATGTCTATCTCTACAATGTATATCAACATCATGTTTATCCTTGAGATTCCAGTATATCCATAACACTCCCCCTTGGATATCCAAACTTTATAGAATATGCCTCGTTAAAACCTTGCCAAGAAAAACCCAGTGGGATAAAAACTTGGTCGAAGGAAAAAGAGTACATATTCATAATAATTAGTAAGTGTGATACACTGCCTCGTTAAAACCTTGCCAAGAAAAACCCTATGGGATAAAAAACTTGGACGAAGGAAAAAGAGTACAGTGTGCATGTAGTAATCACACTCCCCCTGATGCTGGCAAGAGATCTTTGAGTCGACGCATTCCGATGTTGTAGACCATCTCTTTAAATGTAGTTGTTGGTAGTGCTTTCGTGAACAAGTCGGCAAAATTCTGGTTTGATTGTATCTCCAGGATATTAATATCATCGTTTTTCTCGAGGTCATAAGTGTACAAGAACTTTGGTGATATATGCTTCATTCTTCTTGGATGTAGCCATTTTTAACTTGAACAATACATCTTTCATGATCCTCAAACATTGTTGTCGGTGTCTTCAATATGCTGAATCGTCGATCTCAACCAAATGTATTTACAGCTTGCTTCATGCAATGTCAAAATCTTATAATGATGAAGACATGATTGTAAATGTCTATTTCACTTATCTCCATATTATGACCGCATCAAAATATATCCATTTTGTGGTCCTTTCTTATGCGAGTCAGATAGATAGCCAGCATCAGCATAACCCACTAATTATGGAGCTACTTTCCTTGAGTAGTATAAACACTCGTATGGTGTTTCAAGAAGATAAAAATGTGTTTGACATCATTTCAATGTCTTCGTGTTGGTGTTGAAGTATACTTTCTCAATAAATTCATTGCAATGCTATTGGTATCAAAATTCGCAAGATACTTTAAAACACCAACAACACTAAGATATGGTACTTCAGGACCTAATAATTCTTCGTTACCTTCTGGTGGTCGAAATGAGTCTTTTGATTGTACCACGCTATGACTACTCAAAGCTCGATCTACAGGTCGAGAGAACATTTGATCTTCTCAAAGTTTTTCATCTCAAACTCTTTAGTGATACAACTAGAGGTTTTAGTAAGCTCTTCAGGAGTTCCAACAAGATTTAAATCATCAACATATACATCCTGCCAGATTGTTTTAATCCATATAATGTTTTCTATAATTTGATTGATTATAGTTCATTGATCCTTTGATTACATGCTGCAGGCAATCTAAATCCTTCTGGGATTTTATATCATCGTTTTATAATTCATATGAGTAAGCGGTAACCTCATTCATTAACCGCATATCAAGATTTAAGTGACTACTAGGCTGACTAAATATTGTAATGTTATGGCATCAATTATCGGGGAATATGTTTCATCATAGTCAAGCCTATTTCTTTGTGAGAAACCCATTTATATCCAATATGTTTGATCCCTTCAAGGGTTTGACTGCAGGTCAAATAATTTGCGAATGCTACTTTCCCTTCAAGGGTTTTGGACTACGGGTCCAAATGCTTTGCGACTTTCCCTTCAGGGGTTTGGACTGCATCTTTCTATTTTGACCAATGATTTCTGTGTCGACACTTTTCAGTTAACATTGGCTCATGATCTTGATTTATAACTTCACATGCAATCCCTCAATCAATAATGACCAATAATGATCATTTGTCTATCCCAATTTTCTCTTATAATTCAAAGAGATCTTTTCAAAATTGTGTTCACTTGCTTTTTCAGGAGCAACTTGTTTATTGATTTTTAGACTGATCAGTTCTTATTTCTATAGCGCTTTCAAGTTGTGAACATATAATCTCTTGTTGAGTATTCTCTTCTGGAGTATTATTTGTACCACTCTCTTTCGAGGGCTTTTATCTTTTACACCAACTGGGTATCCACGTTTTAGACTTGTTTTTGGTATACCATTATCATGTCCTTCAGGGACATCAAGTCAAATCGGCGTATTTATCGCCAAAACGTGGGATTTGTTATCATTTTACTTCTTGCTCGCATTGATTTGTTTGTGTGTTAAGGTGAGATAGTGAAGGAACGTTTCGTGTAATTTCACGTCGTTCTTCAGGAACCGTCATTTTCTCTCCCCCTAACGGCGGGAAAACTAACTCACCAAATCAATGCTGATGCATGTATACTTGCATGTCCCCAAGCTCGGGTGGGTAAATTGTACCTTAAAATCAAACGTCTAGCAATCAGTTGTAAACATTTAATAAATGACACTGCTGGGCCATTTTAAGTGTGCACACTTGCAACTGAATGCTCAACGCCAATATTAAGACATACAATAATCATTGAAAGCTTGGGATATAAATTCACATGTATTATCAATACTTAATAAATTTAATCGGATAATCATATAATCTGAGCAAGAAGCTTGGCAAAAGCTACTAGTCTTTTCGAAGGCAAACTCACATGAACGAGCAACACACACAAAATCATGTAATCTTTTTGTTCATGAAAGAGTTTCTAGAATCTTCTGGTTATTTAAAGAGTATACATGTTAGTGTTGTACAATTGTACGTAGCATTATTCTATCTGGGTGACCAAGTCATTATGTCATAAATAACTTCAGAATATCGAACTTCTGGTTCATCACAATATTATATTCGACTGGATGTATAGTCGCATAATACAATCCACAGAGAAAATTGAAGGTTTTTCTTTAACAAGCTTCTGGCTTGATTCATTGTGTATAAAAATTTCATATTTCCCTCATTCATGGTTCAGTATGAACGCTATTAAGACGTATATCTTTTAAACTCAATAGTTTCCTTTCGACTTGGTGGGAAATGATGCCATATTAATCAATACATGTATCACCCGTTAAAATGGTTGCTCTTCTGGAGTCTTCGATCAATGTTTTAGTACTCGAATCGGTATTAACATTTGCTTTTGCCAATTAGAACTCTTCTGGAGCCCGTTGTGTGTGTCATTCCACTGTCAACTGGACATATGCCCATATCATTCACTTTGGATGATATGTAATATCAAAATTAATTTTGGAACATCAACTCAGAAATAGTCAATGGTGTTTCTTCAGGAAACACTATTCATATATTAATCAATGTAATGTTACCACTTTAATATTTGAGTTCAATCAATATCATGAATAACAAAATTTGGATTCAAAACTTGACGTCCAAAACAGATTAGTATAATATTCAAAATATTTCAAATAATGCATAATCTAAATGGACATTCTGGATACAATAAATAATATAATGATTTCACACTACTTCGTGCTCTGGAAAAGATTATATCAAAAAATAGACGGGGTAATATTCAAAAAGGAAGGACAAAGACAATACTATCGAATCAAAATTCTTAATAGAACAATCCGTAGTCGAGTTAAGGATAGTCGGGCCGTTAAAGATACACATGCTTTAGGTATGGCAATTCTAATCTCCACAATTTCACCGCATCACCAATAACCACCGTACCATCAACTAACCTTTTTCAAATTATCTTATATAATGACAATAACCATCGTTTGTAAATATAAGTAATTAAGTTTTACGTTAATGGTTACTGTTTTATAAAAGAATGTTGCTGCGCCCGTTATGACAAAAAAAATGTTAAAGAGAAAAAAAGTTTGAAAACTTGACAGCAACAACTACAAAACCATAAGAAAATGCAAACATTGTTCATGAATATGCAACTGCGGATATTGTTGCAAAATATTTAATTTTCGGCCTTTTTCCATGAAACAGAATTGAACTTAAAATTCCATAACAACGCAAAGATTATTTTTTTTTTCAACGTAATCAGCTACTTTCTGACTTTACTAAAACAAAGGACTCTAATCATTCTTGTTTTTATAACGCATCTATAAATGCTTATATATCCACACTAAATATATATAATCGTATATATTTTGTATTGTATCAATATAATATTTTTGGAAAACGCCTAACTTAGCTTGCCGAATTTTTTTTTCTTTCAAATGTTTGTAATCAAATTTCCGCCAACACACGTATATTTCATCAAACACAATTTCCGTATAATGCCAATTTATACTCGTAACCATACAAACATTACTTTATATTATATTTACATGACGATACATTAATAGCCTATAATGTACCCACATTCCGCCAATGGACAGTGGGCCACCAAATAATAGCGATTAGCACCAAAAAGAATAGAAATAGCCATCGCCTACATAATATGCTGCTAGCACACACGAAACCGAATGACATCACTTTATTCTTATTCCTTTTTTTTTCAAAAAAAAATTTTCTTTTCAAAATACCAAATGGATATACATCACAGCACACTTTTATCACTTATACAAGCTCAAATTGCACTAACAGAATACATTTTTCCAGAGACATTAAGGGCAACACATTAACCCTGGACGGAACCAGGCCTTAGACACCCTTATTTAAAAAAAAAACATTTTGTTACACATGATGACAGGAAAGTTCATGAGCAGGAAGAAGCCAGCAATAATCTCAGAGAATATACTTAAATTAGCTGGCACAGGATATCCAAGATTTGCCGAGATTATTAAACCTATAGCATTACAAATATATACATGGATATTAATCATGGTTCAATTTTATCATGAAAAACAGATCAATTTGGACTTTCCAGGTTAATGGTCTGAGCCAGGGATCAATAACAAATAAGATAGAAGCAAGACCATTACTTATCCGAATAGCTCATTCCCCTTAAGTGGAATGAACAATAATGATAATCAGTCCAAAAGGTTGAAGCAAACAGGATACTATAAAACAAGAGTACAGAAATATTTGCATATTCGAAATACTCGATCATACATCTCACATACAAACAAGAATCGGGTTTGAAGATGAATCACAAGACAGTTTCATATTTAATATCCCTTTAATCCGACACTAGAACTATTCAATACCATCGACCAGTAGGTTTCACAGATTAATCAAGGAGCAATTATACATATATCACGCATAGGAAAAATCAAACAGTATAAGAGTTATACTTTATTTAGACAAACTAGTGAATCCCAATACCAATATTAGATGAAAAAAAGAGATAGCACATGATTACTCATGCTATAGGCATGATAAATATTCATGATAACGATTTATGCTTCGTGCATAACAACTATTCATGCTTCGGTTATTGTCGGTTATTAAGTCATGTCATACTTTAGGCATGACAATTATTCATAGTATGTCAAACATAAATAGTGATATTGATATACTTCAGGTATATTTTATGCTTTACTAACAAATTCACGTTTCAGGCATGAAAATTCTTCATGCTTCGGGTATATTAACAATGTATGCTTCGAGCATGTCAATGATTCATGTTTTGAGCACGATAACGATTAATGCTTTGAGTACGATAATTGTTCATCCTTCGGCCATGACAACAATCCATGCTTCAGGCATGCTAACTACTCATGCTTCCGGCATGTTAACAATTCATGCTTTGGGCATGATAAAATGATTCATGTTTCGGGCATAATAACAATTAAGGCGTCAGATATGTTAACAATTCATGCTTCGGGCATGATGACTATTTAGTCATGTAATGCTTCAGGCATGACAATTACTTAAAACAACGATTTATGCTTCGGGGATAATAACTATTCATGCTTCAGGCATGTCAAACAAATCATGGTTCGGACATGATAACAATTAATGCTTCAGGCATGATAAAACGATTCATGCTGTTAGCATGATAACAATTAATACTTCAGACATGTTAACAATTCATGCTTCGAACATGATAAGACGATTCATGCTTCGGGCATGATAACAAGTAATGGTTTAGGCATGTTAAGAATTCATGCTTCGGACATGATAACAATTAATGCTTCAGGCATGTTAACAATTCATGCTTCAGGCATGATTATAACTACGATTTATGCTTCAGACATAACAACTATTCATGCTTCGGACATGTCAGTTATTTAGTCACGTCATGCTTCAGGCATGATAATTATTCATAACAACAATTTATGCTTCGGGCATAACAACTTTTCATGCTTCGGGCATGTCGGTTATTTTTGCCAAATATTACTATCAGTATCTGGTTATGTTTAGATATATTATTATTTTTTTTCGGGGGATTTGCTAGTGTTGCGAACTAAATCAAAACACATGTGCAAACCATTTATATGTGCGATCTTTTCCTTATCTGAAATAATCAATAAAAATAAAAAGCCTATAATCGTAGTTCTAGAGGCTGTTATGCGACTTGGGTTCAGTTTATTCGAGGAATCTGCAATTATCTAATCTGATATGAATGGTAACAATTAATGCTTTAGGCATGTTAATTGTTTAGTCATGTCATGCTTCAGGCATGATAATTATTTATGCTTCAGGTATATCAAATATAAATAGTGACATTGAAGATATAAATAGTGACATTGATATACTTCAGGTATATCAAATATTTGTACGTAAATAACAGTAATTATATACTCCAGGTATATATATACAAACCAACTAAACGTACTTCTAATAATAATAGCATATAATATAGTATGAATTGTTATGCACCGTGATAGTATGTGATAAAGTTGTGAAATATGTTAAATAGTTATACAACATCTTACCGAAATTGAAACTGTTGTTCACCTGAAGCTTGAATCAATGATCGGCGGCTTTGCGCCTGGTTCCACAGGGGATTGACTCGTGCTGATAACGTGTTATAAACTCAAGCAAATATAATAAAGAGAAAAGAGAAACAAGAGAAGTTTGTATCTCAAAGGTGTGTCTTTCATATATGATATCTGGTCCTATTTATAGGACTCAATGGAGTGAAGATAAACTTGGACAAACCCTTTTGAATATCTACATCTAATCTGATATACAAAAGAGATTCAAATACTTTGGATATCCACATCTACTATAATGTCTATTTCTACAATGTATATCAACATCATGTTTATCCTTGAGATTCCAGTATATCCATAACAATAAACACGTTTTTTTTACAAGAATAATAAATGTCATAAACCTTTTGCTAAAATGTAAATCTAAAGATTAAGGATTCATGAAATAAAGTATTCGTTCCAACGATCAGTAAGATTGAACGTATATTTGTTAACTTAAAGCAAATTTCTCCATCTCCACTCGAATTTCTACATACACAAAGACATTACAACAATAATATTACCCTATTGTTTTAAAGACTCGCGTCTACAGCGAAGTATGAATGGATGTATATATGCAACCGTACCCATGTTAGGAACACACAGAGGTTGTTTTCTGATAACCCATAATAAAAATTACGTCAAACTGTGTGGATCAAATATTACTTCACAAAATAAAAAACGCATCCAATTTACTGTGTCATCTTAAAAATTCAATTAAGACCAAAAAAATTTGGAAGAGAAAATACGACCTTAACTCCATAGTCTATTCATGGAGTACCTTTAATGTTTCGTCTACAGTTGAGTTTCAAAATTTTGCATTTGATACATGTCAGGCGGAGACAGACAACGGCATCGTTCAGAGCAATGGAAAGCCTTATTGTAGAGGGAAAAAGGAGTAAAGGCAGGCCTAAACTGACTTGGGATAAGCAGATTAGAACGACCTATTAGATTTGCACCTCTCTGAGGACATGGTCCAGGATAGGAGTTCATGTAGACATAAGATTAAGGTTAACGAGGTATAAGTCATATATAGGGACACCTTAGAGCATATTTAGGGACATAGATAGGCATAGACAATATCTACGCTTTAGGTTGACTTTACACTTGTTTGTTTATGTTTTACGGTTGTTTTGCATTACATATACATATACACGCTATGTGTTATTTAATATCGAAAGCCTCTTCTTGATATTTTCTGAATTCCCTCACTAACACACTAGCACATCATATCTCTATTATTATGTCATTTATGCAGGTACATATAGAGCCGGGAGTCTCATTGGAAACATACTCTCTATCCCTTGGGACAGAGTATTGTTTGTCTACAACTTACCCTCCCCAGACCCTAACGATAGCTTTTATTGTTATTGGAATATACTGGATATGGATGACGACGACATGTTTGACGTTTTCAGGACAGTTTTATGTTGTTTCGTAATTCTTTTTCGATTTCATTATAGTAGTTTGACTTCAATATAACTTAATAAAATCAAATTGAGATAAATTAAATTAATCATAGTAGTAAATGTAGAATAGAAATTTTGATTACTGGTAAATTATTGTTTTTAGAAAGTAAACAATATTTGTGAGACAAACCAAAATAAAAAATTAATGCAATATTTTTTGGAATAGAGAGAATGTCATTTTCATCAATTTGGCAGTTTTAGGAGATGATTGGTTAAGGGTTTCTTCACTAAGAGTATGGGTTTGGAGGGCTTCCAAATCCATACATGTTGTTTGGTTGTTAAAATTGGAGAGATGAATTTCAAATTAATATCTGAGTATTTGGTAATGAATATCGTTTTTTTGATATACTATCTCCTCTTGTCGTTCAATATAGGGGTATAATATGAGGGTATAGGTTTCGAGCTTGACCACCCTCAACCCATTCCGGCTGCACCCACCCACCCCTCAATGGTCAAACAAGCCGGTCAAAGGCCAGGGCTGGTCAACGCCGCTAGCCACCGCCGGTCTGTCGCCGTTCGCCGACCTGTCAAATTTTTTCAGGCAATTTTCCGGCATCCCAGCTTCGATACACATTTCAATTCTGATACGTTTCAAACACCATCAAATATCAATCATACATATTCTCACTTCAATACCAAACTAATATGACTTTTACGTCCAAACCCAAACACAGTCATACACATTCCAATTCTGATTTCGACACCCGCAAGTACGAACCAAACGCCTCTTTATTCACTACTTTAAAATTTTCAAATACACTTAAACTTATAGGCTCTGGAAGAAATTTGAGCCCTTAAAATGTGTGTTTTATTAGTTTTTTTATACTAAATGATTCGTTAAAGAATCTAAATCGGATAAGTAGTTTGATGTAAAATGAGTCGAATTCAATACTAGTGAAATGACTTATACTATAAATATACTAGTGAAGTGACTTATGCTATAAATAACACTCGCTGAATTCTCTTTTTCGCATGTATTACCAGCTTGAATTCATTTTATGTATGATCAGCTAATATTTGCTTGAATTTTGGATATACTTTTAATTAATTATATATGATTACTAAGATTACAGTATCTTTTCCCAACGGAAATTACAATATGCTAAATAAATTGCGATTTAGCTTTAATTTAAAACGTATAACTATTGATTTTGTTGATTTTGCAGGGAAAAGAATGACAATCACGCAAAATAATGAAGGAAATTGTTATATCCGTGTTATAAAAAAAAAGGAGACAAAGATAAATAAGAAATAATAATAAAATATTTAAATTAACTAATCTTATTTCTTCTCCCTTATTAACCCTTTTAATTTTCCCTACAATCTCTCATTCTAATTTGACTAACCCTAATCCTTTCCCTCCCTCTCTCTAAAAACGGCTGAGATCTTCCTCTTCCCTTCTCCCCATCAAAATTTTGGGCCATATGAAGAAGAGAAAAGAGATGTCTTTGATCCAAGGTTCAAGAAGAGGAAATCACAACGCTAACAAGATCACCACACTCTCGTATATCTATCAATTCTCGCTAAGATCGAGGTAGGTGTATACTATTTATTCCCTCAAAACGGTATGAAGATTGCATAGGCAAAAACGGTATTTTTATATGTTGTTGCTCTTAATTCTTGATTCAATTATGATCTTATTCATGCGTTCCAACGTGTTTATTCTCTGTTCTTTGATTCTTGAGTTTATAGTGATCTTGTTGTTGCCTAAGTGTGTATGGAAATATGGGTGAGTGAGAATTGTGGGATGGTGTGGTTGGATGGATTTCAGAAATTGCAGAAAGGGAATCCTGAAATACGGTGACATCGATCGATCGATGTCAGAGGATGATGTACATCGACCGATCGATGTCCAGCAGGTGAGGGATCGATGTGCCTCAGATAGACATCGATCGATCGACGTCAGCTGGGTGAGGGTTCGATGTATCTCAGTTGGACGTCGATCGATCGACGTCAGGGGATGACATCCAACTGTTTTTTTCCTTTCTCTTGCATCCATGGTACGTGCATTTGCATGAGGTATACTGCGTCTATAGGGCATGGGTACCGGGATGACATAATGTGTCTATAGGGCATAAGGTCATACGACATACTGCGTCTATAGGGCGTGGGTGTCCAAGCGGTAAGTGGTGGCTAATGACCACGACGTCGGGGTTCTATTGCGTGAGGTGTACTGCGTCTATAGGGCGTGGGTGTCGGGATGACATACTGTGTCTATAGGGCATGGGTGTCATGAGACATACTACATCTATAGGGTGTGGGTGTCCAAACAGCAAATGGTGGCTAGAGACCATGACGCTGGATTTAGGACCAGGGAGCATGCATAGCATATAGGTCTAGGGGCATATTGCATGACATGATTCTCGTTGCGTGTGACACGTTGATTGAGCATGCATCACGTACTTGCGCATTTTATGTAGAGTGTTTTACTTTTCCGTATAAGCCATGCTATCTTGTCTTATGTGTTTATGTGTCGATATCTTTTTGGGTATGTAAGCTTTGTATTGTTTTGAGAGGCACCTACTGGGTGATTACCATCACTCACCCCCTACTATTCCAGGTGAAGCCGAGACGGAGTATGACTATATCTTCATTGAGGATGGGTCCGATACCGTGGAATGGGCTGAGTGACTCGTAGATATGTCTGCAGCGAGGATGGAGACGGGCTGTTTATGAAGTTCTTGGGGTGACACAGACATTTTATTTTGCAGTAGTACTTTGAAAACATTTTCGGACTTTCAAACTTAGACATTTGACATTGACTTGTAAGGCCTGGTCAGCCTAGCAATAATGTCGTCATTTTCTTGAGGTTCGTTAAATTTAAACTAGTGTTGTGATTTATCGTTTCCGCAGAAAGAAAAGGAAAAAAATTCTATGTCAGCACTGACGTGTAACCGGTTGATGTGACGATATTTTCAAACTTGAGTGATGATATGTTTTCAAACGATATTTTCAACTTGAATAAAACGAAGTAGACATAAGCTATGACTGTGATTTTGGGTGGTGAGTGCCGTTAGTAAGTATACGGGATAGGTTACCCCTTTTTGCCCTCCACTCGATACTCTTAAGTCAAATTCTGTCTAACATGTTCTAATCGTCTACAGACAATGCCCCCGCGACGTGAAACAACAGGGAACGGTGGACAGGACGGAGATGAGTGTCAGGGGCAAGGGGCGATCCCCCAAAGCCTTGCGGATACATTGGCCAATCTGACGCCCTTAATAGCCCATCAGCAGACGCAGATGGCACAACAGTATACCCAGATGGCACAACAACAGGCACATATTGCCCAGATACTTCAGCAGACCCAGCAGCAACAGCAACAACAACCACCGCCACCACCCCCACCGCAGCAGGGCTTAAGGTTCTATTACAGGGAGATGCAGAACTCCCGAATACCGATGTTCTGGGGTACCACTCGACCTGAGGAAGCCGAGATTTGGCTCAAAAATGTGACTGAACAAATAAGGCTTATTCAGGTACACGCGAATCTGAAAGTGGAGACAACGACCCCGTTTCTGGAAGGGGAAGCGGAAAGATGGTGGAATGGGATGAAGCGTAGATTGACTCCACCAGTGACTTGGGAGCAGTTTGTGGAGGAGTATAAGAAGCACTACGTCCCGGGTAGTGCTATTCAGAGAAGGATGGCAGAATTCCAGATGCTGACACAGGGGTCCATGTCAATTGATCAGTATTCTGAGAAGTTTCACGAGCTAGGCCAGTATATGCCATGTATCATGGACAATGAGGAGGCCAAGATGCTAAAGTTCCACACAAGTTTGAGTTTTCGCATCCAGCAGGCAATTGTTTGTGCAGAGGCGACGACATTTGAGGGATTACTAGAGGTATGTAGACGTGTGGAGAGAAACTTGGATAGGGCTGCTGCACTGGAGAGACTAAAGAGACCCCGTGAGGAGTTGCAGGCGGGCAAATCAGGGAGATGGCTGAAAGTGCCTCGACGCCCTCAGTCTGGGCAACCGTTCCGACCAGAGCAACAGCAGGGTACAGTGAGTCAGGCACCAATGATTGAAGGACCTGTACCGACCGATGCGCAGCCAGTGAGAGCTGTGGCACCTGCCTCACAGTGTACGCTGTGCAGACGTTTTCATCCGGGGCAATGTTGGAAGGCGCAGAGGGTGTGTTATAATTGCGGGAAGCAAGGACATCTAGCTAAGGAATGCCCTGCACCGACTCAGATAAACCCGCAGTCTCAAGCACAACAGGGAGGACGAGGCCAGACCAATGCTCGGGTCCACGCTATGACGGATGCAGTGGTCGAGGAGTCGGGCGACGTGGTGACGGAAATGTTTATTTAAGCATTTAATTTCAAATTTGGATTAAAATTCTGCGTACTGTTATTGCATACTGTGTGGTAAACCTTGAATGTGCTAGGTGTGATTTTAATTAACAAAGTACCAGCCAATGTTCTGTTCGATAGTGGGGCGAGTCACACGTTTCTGGCGAAGAGATTTGCCTAGAATATGGATATTCTCTCCGAATGGATTGAGACTCCATACCGTATATAAGCCGCTGGCGGCCAAGTACTCGTGTCCCATCATCATTACAAGGGATATGAATTGGAGATTAACAATTTGCAGTTTTCTGCGACCTTGATACCGATCCAGATGCACGACTTTGACGTTATTCTGGGCATGGACTTCTTGGCAAAGTATCATGCAAATATTGATTGCCGGCAACTCCAGGTCAGCATGAAGACACCTGAAATGGGGAAACTATATTTCAAGGGAACCCTAAATTGAAGAAGGCACCCCAGAAGCTTTATTTGACTGCAGCTCAGGCGTTTCGAGCACTAAAGAAAGGAAGAGAAGGATTCTTGGTTTTCTCAATGGGTGCCGAACAGGAGGTCCCGCAGATCGACCAAATTCCGGTAGTAAAGGAATTTACGGACGTCTTCCCCGAGGAGCTACCAAGACTACCCCCAGAAAGAGAAGTAGAATTCGAGATCAAACTTGTACCCGATGCTGAACCCTTATCCAGGGCACCCTACCGTATGGCTCCAGCAGAGCTCAAGGAGTTGAAAGAGCAGTTACAAGAACTGCTGGATCGTAAGTTTATCCGACCCAGTGTATCACACTAGGGTGCTCCAGTCCTGTTCGTGAAGAAGAAGAACGGGAGCATGAGATTATGCATAGATTACCGAGAACTCAATAACATCACCATCAAGAACAAATATCCATTACCTCGAATCGAGGATCTCTTTGATCAGCTACGGGTAATGATAAGTTAGAGTTATAATTTACACTTTTCGGTTACTCGTAAATTTGCACCACTAACGAAATTTCTTCCAGGAGGCTAGAGTATTTTCCAAAATTGATTTGCGATCCGGTTATCACCAGTTGAGGATCAAATCAGGGGATACAGCCAAGACCCCCCTCCGAACACGTTATGGCCACTACGAATTCTTGGTTATGCCTTTTGGACTAACCAACGCCCCAGCCGCCTTTATGGATCTAATGAACACAGTCTTTCGGAAACAATTGGATAAGTTCGTTGTGGTGTTCATTGACGATATTCTGGTATACTCTCCTGACGAAGAGACTCACGCTGAGCATTTGAGGGAAGTTCTAGAGACCCTTCGGAGGAGCAAATTGTATGCCAAGTTTAGTAAATGTGAGTTTTGGTTGAAAAGCGTAGCCTTTTTGCCCGAAGAAGGGATTTCTGTGGATCCGAAGAAAGTAGAGACGATCACCGAGTGGCCTAGACCCACTAATGTGACTGAGGTAAGGAGTTTTCTCGGACTGGCTGGATACTACAGAAAGTTTGTCGAGGGCTTCTCATCTATTGCAGTGCATCTGAGTCGATTGACGCAAAAGAAGTAAATGGGGACTGAGTTATGTGATCCGAACTTTACATCTCAGTTCTGGGCAGCCTGTCAGAAGAAAATCGGGACTGAGTTACGGTTGAGTACTGCTTTTCACCCTCAGACCGATGGTCAATCTGAGAGGACCATTCACACCCTGGAGGACATGCGCGTTGGATTTCAAGGGGAACTGGGACAGCATGCTTAAGTTGATAGAGTTCTCCTACAATAACAGCCATCACAGTGCCATAGACATGGCACCATTCGAGGCTTTGTATGGACGTAAGTGTAGGTCACCTGTCCACTGGGACGAGGTTGGTGAGCGTGTGTTGACGGCTCCGGAGATAATTGAGCAAACTAAAGAAAAGGTGAAATTGATTCGCGAACGTCTTAAGACGGCTCAGGATAGAAGCAAGAGTTGGGCCGACATGAAGAGACGACCTCTGGAGTTCAAGGAAGGAGAAAAGGTCTACCTTAAAATATCACCCATGAAAGGTGTGACACGTTTTGGAGTTAAAGGAAAGTTGAACCTCGTTTTATTGGACCTTATGAGATACTCGAGAGAGTTGGAGACTTGGCCTACAAACTAGCGCTACCTCCGATGCTGGCTCAGGTACACAACGTATTTCACATCTCACAGTTGAGGAAGTACGTATCCGACCCAAGCCATGTATTAGACGCTCAGCCACTTAAGATCAGGCACGATGCTTCCTATGAAGAAGTACCGATCAGAATTCTTGACCGGAAGGATCAAGAGCTGAGAAGAAGGAGTATTCCCTATGCCAATGTTCAATGGAGCAACCACCGAGAGAATGAAGCGACATGAGAACTAGAAGAGCAAATGCGTGACCGCTATCCCCATCTCTTTGAGTAAGGTATGGCAAGTTTCGGGGTCAAAACTTTTTGTAAGGGGGGTAGGATGTTATATCCGTGTTAAAAAAAAGGGAGACAAAGATAAATAAGAAATAATAATAAAATATTTAAATTAACTAATCTTATCCCTTCTCCCTTATTAACGCTTTTAATTTTCCCTACAATCTCTCATTCTAATTTGACTAACCCTAATCCTTCTCCTCCCTCTCTCTAAAAACGGCTGAGACCTTCCTCTTCCCTTCTCCCCATCAAAATTTTCGGCCATAGGAAGAAGAGAAAAGAGAGGTCTTTGATCCAAGGTTCAAGAAGAGGGAATCACAACGCTAACAAGATCACCACACTCTCGTATATCTATCAATTCTCGCTAGGATCAAGGTAGGTGCATAGTATTCATTCCCTCAAAACGGTATGAAGATTGCATAGGCAAAAACGGTATTTTTATGTGTTGTTGCTCTTAATTCTTAATTCAATTATGATCTTATTCATGCGTTCCAACGTGTTTATTCTCTGTTCTTTGATTCTTGAGTTTATAGTGATCTTGTTGTCGTCTAAGTGTGTATGGAAATATGGGTGAGTGAGAATTGTGGGATGTGTATGGAAATATGGGTGAGTGAGAATTGTGGGATGGTGTGGCTGGATGGATTTCGGAAATTGCAGAAAGGGAATCCTGAAATACGGTGACATCGATCGATCAATGTCAGAGGATGATGTACATCGACCGATCGATGTCCAGCAGGTGAGGGATCGATGTGCCTCAGATGGACATCGATCGATCGACGTCAGCTGGGTGAGGGTTCGATGTATCTCAGTTGGACGTCGATCGATCGACGTCAGGGGATGACATCCAACTGTTTTTTCCTTTCTCTTGCATCCATGGAACGTACATTTGCATGAGGTATACTGCGTCTATAGGACGTGGGTACCGGGATGACATACTGTGTCTATAGGACATGGGTGTCATGCGACATACTGCGTCTATAGAGCGTGGGTGTCCAAACGGTAAGTGGGGGTTATGACCATGATGTCGGGGTTCTCTTAAGGTATACTGCGTCTATAGGGCGTGGGTTCCGGGATGACATACTGTGTCTATAGGGCATGGGTGTCATGCGACATACTCCGTCTATAGGGCGTGGGTGTCCAAGCGGTAAGTGGTGGCTAGTGACCACGACGCCGGGGTTCTCTTACGTGAGGTATACTGCGTCTATAGGGCGTGGGTGCCAGGATGACATACTGTGTCTATAGGGCATGGGTGTCATGAGACATACTGCGTCTATAGGGCGTGGGTTCCAAACAGCAAGTGATGGCTAGAGACCATGACGCTGGATTTAGGACTCGGGAGCATGCATAGCATATAGGTCTAGGGGCATATTGCATGACATGATTCTCGTTGCGTGTGACACGTTGATTGAGCATGCATCATGTACTTGCGCATTTTATGTGGAGTGTTTTACTTTTCCGTATAAGCCATGCTATCTTGTCTTATGTGTTTATGTGTCGATATCTTTTTGGGTATGTAAGCTTTGTATTGTTTTGAGAGGCACCTATTGGGTGATTACCATCACTCACCCCCTACTATTCCAAGTGAAGCCGAGACGGAGTATGACTATATCTTCGTTGAGGATGGGTCCGATACCGTGGAATGGGTTGAATGACTCGTAGATATGTCTGCAGCAAGGATGGAGACAGGCTGTTTATGAAGTTCTTAGGGTGACACAGACATTTTATTTTGCAGTAGTACTTTGAAAACATTTTCGGACTTTAAAACTTAGACATTTGACCTTGACTTGTAAGACCTAGTCAGCCTAGCAATAATGTCGTCATTTTCTTGAGGTTCGTTAAATTTAAACTAGTGTTGTGATTTATCGTTTCCGCAGAAAGAAAAGGAAAAAAATTCTATGTCAGCACTGACGTGTAACCGGTTGATGTGACGCTTTATATTCTCCTTAGTGAGATACAGCGGGTGCACCATTACCGAGGATGGAGCTCGGGAGCGGGCGCTACAGAAATTGTAATTGTTAACTACGTTATTTTAGATAAACACATAACAAGATTAAAAACAAATAGGGCGTTGAATATTATATCAAATCTATAAAGCCAAATGATTTAGAGAAAATCATATCTATATTATACATATATACTACAACAACAATATTACTCATTGCCTTAGAGGCGGGATATGAGGTATTAGGGGTCGGATGTATACAACCATACTCATGTGTTAGAAACACACAGATGTTGTTTCTCAATGACACGTGATGAAAATTGTGTCGATCAACTGCTACTTCACAATATATATATTATACATATACATATATATACAATATATATATACACACAACAATATTATCCCTTGTCTTAGAGGCTTCCGTCTATAGCATATATATATAGTACACATATATATACAATATATATATATACACAACAACATTACCCTATTGTCTTAGAGGCTTCTGTCTATAACGGAGTATGAGGGTCAGATGAACGCAACCACACTCATGTGTTATAAATACACAAAAGTTGTTTCCCGATGACCCATACGGATCATAACTCTCTTCTTGTTTAAATGGGTCCCTACATTTTCAACCCTTTTTTCCAGCAACGGCCCTCGTCTATTTACCTTAAACAAGAAAGAAATGAGGGAAACATGGCTGATTTACTATTTTAAAGCTCAGAATCATGTGTCCAAAATAAAATGAAGCGAACGATACATATTTGTTCTTCTTCACAAGGGAGAGAAACACTTCCCTTCACCCTTGAATCAAGGCCATATCTAGTTTCTCCTTGACCCCCTTGTTTTTCTTTGTAACCAAAAAAAGAATACATACCTCTTCACCAGGAAAAGATATTTGAGATCTCCTGAGAGCCACGACAAACTCTAACGCCTCCTAATGCCTCCTCCATGTTCTGATTAATCAGGTAATGTGAGCATACATGTCCAAGTAGGCGGTCGTGCCTCTCTTCGTGCTTCGCCAATCTTTCTTCAGCTTGTTCCAGAATTTCCTTTATCATCTTCACCTTATCTCTCCTGATTTCCTTGTGCTGCCGTTTCAGTAAAGCTGAGAAGTACCAAAGCAACGAAGCTGAGAAGCCTAAGATTGCAAAGACAAGGCGAGCAACATGGTCACCCATCGAGATGTTATATTGATTACACCATGATAGGAAGAAATTAAAAAGAGAGAAGAAAATTCTATGCTTTATTCTGGGGTAACTTGGTGGGTGTGACATCCTCTTTTCTTTAACACATTTTCTCTTCCTCCACTCCACCACATCCCAAATAAACACATATACATACAAATATACATATGTACATGTGTGTTTGTGTGGGAGTGTGTGTAGAGAAGGAAGAAATGGGCACACGTAGTTTTTTCTGCTGAATGCCAAGTGTATTTGACGAGGATTATCTCGGATCACTTACAAGATTCAGAAAAGGGTAAACAACTTCGGAATAGAATTCTTTAGAGAATTGGAATGAGCGACCACAATGTACAAATTTGGGACAATATAATTGAACTCCCAAATATACTTTCACAGGGAAAGTTTAACTCTGAAAGTGTGGGCGTTTTCGGTGCACTAGGCTCCCGCATTTACGCAGGATCAGGAGAGATACCGGATCGCTTTGCAATCTGATGTATACAGCCTTACCCTACACTTTAATTCTGAAAGTGTACCCGAGAAAAATTTATGTTTACAAACTTTCTAATTCACTGTACAAAAGCCGAAACGCTTGCCCAGTTATCATATATTCAATTGAACAGATTTAAATTCGGATTTCTTTTACCATAAAAATCAGTTGCAATCTGCTACTCCAAATCCAATTCAGATCATAAAAAGGTTTAGGCAAAACAGGATTGTTGCAAAAGACTAATAATAACAGACTGCTAGTAACATATGAAAATGATCAGAAATGACCACCTGAAGCAACATTTAACAGAGAAACAGGACCTTGAAAAATGAAGTATAAGGCAGGAGTTACCTACACGGACATCATCTCTTTTTTGACAGTTTCGCAGTTAGCCTTCCTCGAGCTGTCTTCATATCCTGCTCGTGCTTCCGATATTTCCTTCTCTTGGGATTTCTCGATGTCTTTTTTCTTTCTAAACGCTGACGACGGATCTCAGGGTCAGCCCAACCCTTACCCCATTCGGAAAAACTTGAATAAGGTCTGGGGTTTATTCTGGATAGTAACATATCGGCTTCAGGGTAAACATAAAATGGTTCAACTGCTGATTTCAAAAGTTCTTGCCCTTCTTTTGTTAGTTCTGGGAACTTTATCTGAAGATGGATCTGCAAGAAAGTGTTGCGGTCATAAAGACCTAAGACATAACAAGTAGGAGATTTTTCTTTATAATACAGCAAATAAATGTCCCATTTTTCACATCCAAAAACAAAAACGAAAAACACAAGCAAATGGGAGAGAGAGAGAGAAGAGAGAGAGAGAAAAAGAGAGAGAGAGAGAGAGAGAGAGAGAGAGAGAGAGAGAGAGCCTTCAGATCTACCTTGTCATCCCCCTCCCTGATATACCCTTTGTCTTCCAAAATACGAGCTAGACCCCGCCACCATAAAAGCTCACTTGAGGCAAATTCTTGATGCTGCAATACAAACAAATACTTCGGCATTACTAGAGACTTGAGTAGTAGAAATTAAATGGAAGCATATAACCATCTTCAGATGATAATATCCTATTACTGATAAAGAAATCCGAATATAATCCATTGACCAAAATATGTAGGACAATTCCTTGACCTCATAAACAGGCTCGGGTACATGTCTGATTTCCCTGGACGCATAACCAGATCCGGATGCATGTACAATTTGACAGATTATTATGTACAAGCAAGAGAGAAATGTAAATTTCAACAAAAACCTTTATCAGAACAACCTCTCTTGCACTCTTACACATGCGCATGGCAAAGCATATTTTTCTAACAACAAGATATACCTGTTCCCTTATACTACAAACAAGTGCCCTGAAGTTTGGCTTTTCCAGGAATCTCCTTTGTCGGCCTCCATCTCTGGGTAAACCGTCATATAATACATCTTGAAAGCTGTTATCACACTGAAAATACAGAATGTTTCCCAATTAGAACAGCAATAACAGCAAAGCCAAATGAGAATCTAGATTGTGGATACTAAATCGTGGTGGTTAATGTTTTAGAGAACAGACAATGTAAAGAAATAAACTTGCTGAAAATGTTAGTCGTGAAAGATACCGACAGAATCAGCAGCAATAGCCTGCAATAGGAGCACCACTTCCGTCTTCAGATTCTGCACTGCAGGAGGCCCTTTAACACAGACGTCACACCTGCATGAAAAAAAGGTGCTGAAAGACTGCTTATAAGATGCCACAATACTTACATTATTGGAGAAGAGAGAAAAAGAGGAAGAGAAAGAGAGAGAAGGCAGGCCCCAAGACTAAGAAAGATGGAATGTGAAAATTGAGGGGAGTTAGGTGACTAAGCAGCCAAAAAATGTGATGGAAAGGCTTCAGTGGTCTCTCAAGGCAGTAATCAATAAGACCACCAATCTGGACACTTAAAAAGGAAATACATTCAGAAAGCTCTTCCAATATCACCTCAACTGGTTCTGCCTGGACATGCTTCTGAAATCAAATTCCTATCTCATACATTCAGACTAGATGTTATATAACCCATCAGGCCAACTTTAGAATACTCATTCTACTAGCGGCCTTCCACCTATGCCACTGCAGAAATGGAACATAAAATTGCAGGCACTTGTACATCCAGTCCATCAAGAACTTCCTCCTATATGTATCCTATAAATGTGTTTTTTTGGAAAAGGAGGATCTTTATTGAACGATAGATTCAAAAATGTACAAATGATTTGTCACTAAAATAAGCTAACTAACGTGCTCTACACTACCATTACTAGAGGCATGCGCGTAATCTAACAGACCAACTCGCAACAATATATTGTCGTGAACGTATGCTGACGCTGGCAATTGACAGGTGCCACCATGTGTGACTTGATTCCTCCAGTATCAAATACTAAACACTATCTATCGAAAGATATATCGCCGTTCAAGTGTACAAAAGGGATTTTGCCAGGATGCTTGCAAATTCATAAAAATCCAAGCACGTGGGAAAGCCGTCTGAAAGAACGATAACACGCCATCTTCATGGATCAGGGTCCTTCAAATTTGTGTCGTCCAAGCACAATCTCGGAGAGCATGCATAGTATCATCCACCGAATGCCCACAAAGCATGCACACAGCAGCAACATCTACACCCTCGAGCGAAGGAAGGATGACGTAGGAAGTCCATTCTGACAAACTTACCAAAGAAAGAAGTTAAGCCGCGCAGGACCCTTCATAGACCAAATATACTTCCATCCAGTAAATGGTGGCGATGAATCAGAGACAAGGCATTGATATATATTAGCAGCTGAGAATCTCCCAGTTGCCGAGCCATTCCACCGGATATCTTTGCAGGTAGCCTCATCAAGATTGTTAGCCGAGTCAAGACCCGCTCGAATAAGTGGAATTGTGCTCGGAATATGGCGCCATAAAGAGGAGGT
Source organism: Eustoma russellianum (assembly GCA_036186865.1). Taxonomy (NCBI): domain Eukaryota; kingdom Viridiplantae; phylum Streptophyta; class Magnoliopsida; order Gentianales; family Gentianaceae; genus Eustoma; species Eustoma russellianum. Next base: position 37,689,986 of record AP025043.1, on the reverse strand, counting down.
ACTTACTGCCTTGCTATGCATAATATTTCCATATTTGGAGTATAGTACCTGAACCCATAGTATATCTGGTCACATAAGTAACTGTCGTCCCAACTTTGTCAACATAGCAATATTCATTTCACGAAGCCTCTTAATGCCCAATCCACCACAAAGCTTTGGCTGACATATGACAGACCAGGGATACCAGTGTAGCCGGCGATGGCCTCCAATTTCCCCCCATAGGAAGCTCCTTGATATTTTCTCGTTCTTGTCAATTAGGCATAGAGGTAGACGAACAATTTGCATAGCATATGTTGGCATTAGTGAAATGACACTTTTTACCAATATACTTCTGGCTGCGAAGGATAAATTTTTGGCTCTCCATGCGGTCAGACAAGTCCGCACCTTGTCAACGATAAACCCATAAGTGTGTTTCCCTATCCGGCCATGAATAAGTGGCAACCCAAAGTAGGAGCCGAAGTCCGATGTACAGCTGAAGCCATGATTAGTAAAAATAGTTGGATGGAATCGCCCCAGAATATTTCTACTCATGGTTGGTTCTGCAACCACGTTCACTAATTGGCTAAGGATTAGACACCAGTTTTGTGTTACAGGGAAATCTTAGTCACATAAATGCCAAATTATCAAAGAGCACGTAGGTTGGATGAACCAAGGAAAGAAAAGAGAAGAGTGAAGATTTCATCTGATCGGAAGTCCACTGGAGAAAATCGACCACATTGCACTTAGATGGAGTTAGTAGTGTTTTATTTTCTTTTCTAATAACATAATCTCTGACAACAATCTATACATTTTTCTTTTAAAGTATATTTCAAAGACAACAACAAAAAGGGACAAATGAAAGAGAAAACCAAAAAAATACACACAAAAAACCAAAAAAGCGCACAGAAAAAATAATAAGAAAATCCAACAAGAATATCAACCAAGACACCATGCCATACAAGAAACACTTCTCCTGTCTAAACTCCTCGCCAAAATATTCGACCAATGATTTTGCTCTACAAGAGGAAGTCCGCATTACGTATCTGCAGAAGATTCATCAATTAATTCATGTAGAGAGCATTAAGAGGAAAAAATAACTGAGATGCTGCGGAAGAATTACCTGAAGCAATCAGACAACATTTTATATGCCACATTAGTCTGTTCTTCACTCCTTTTACTTGGCAAAAGAGTGGGATTTCTCATTAAGTTCGCATATAAAACTGCATCATAAAATAAAAATAATTATTACTTTAAACTAAAATAATTGTATTTGATATAAATTCAATGTCAAATCAGTGTAAAGAAAATTGCATCTTCAGAAAATCCTTAGGGAAGAAAAGATAAGGTCATCCGAAACAAACTTCATAATATTGTATCTTTAAGTCGATCTGAAGCTGAAACCAAAAGAAGCCTCAGATAAGTTGATTTAAAATCCTTAAGCTTCATAGATAGAAGACAATACACCCATAATTTTTGGAGCCAAAAGCTTCAATCAAGTTGAAACGACATGCCAAATTGTCTTCCGGGCATTAACCACCATAAAATCAATAATTGCTTCAACATAGAGCTTGGTCAAGGCACAGAAATTTCTAGCAGGATGCTAATACTTATAACTAATTCAATACTCAAACCACGCGATGTCATTTATCTAATGCTTCCTTGTTTCAGCAGAAGCATCATTATTACACAACCACAAGAATACTAACCACAATCTGCCAACTTCCCATCTCGCCCAGCTCGACCTGCTTCCTGGTAATATGCTTCCAAGCTCTGAATATAAACACAAAAAGTACTGTTTGAAGAAAAATGGATATAAAAGAAATTCACTGAATATAGTGCAGAAAGAAAGGACAAGAGAAATACAATGTAGATTACAAAAAATTCTTAACTTTATTTCAATTTTTCTTTTTGCTGTCCAACAACAACATTATCCCATCGCCTTAGAGGCTCCCACCTATGGCGGGATATGGGAGGTCGGATGTACGCAACCATATCTATGTGTTAGAAACACACAGAGGTTGTTTCTCGATGACCCATAATGATGCGTCAAGCTATGTCGATCAAATGCTACTTCACAATATAAAAAGCATAGTCAATTTAGTGAGTCATTTTATTTTATTACATCATATTCCAAAGTCAATGAAGAGTGTGTCATTGAATAAACATCCTAAATCCAAAATGATGTTTCTCCAAAGCCACATGAACAACTCCTTCTCTCCCTATCCTTAAATACCACGGAACAAAATAAAACTACAAAATGAACACCTATTGGTGCACATAAAAAATTTAACCACAAAAGCCAGATTGAGTATTTCACCATCAATATCAGTAGTGTTTTGCACAACTCAGGAACTATGACAACAAGTATCTAAAAGATTTCATTTGGTTTGTTGCCAAGAGATTTTGTTTCTATAAACAATTTTGCAAATAGTTCCCATAAGATGATTACAACCGCCAACATGGCTTGCTTATCTCTGTTCCCACCCGATGGGTTTCTTCACCTCCTTCAGATGTAATGACTGCCGTCATGGCATATCTCCGTAATGAAAATATGTTTGCGATAAAAAAGATGATTATAACAGTTCAAATGGCGCCAACACTTTTCATGCTAGTGAAAAACTCAACATAAGCAACAGCTTAATCTAATGCAAACATTCCTAGGAATACCACTGAATGACAAAAGGTATCACTGTAACAGAAGTTCCAGATAAAATCTCTAAGGAATGATTTAATGACTAGAGAAACAGGGGAGTCCAAACTATCAGTATATTAAATCCTACCTGTGGCCATCCATAGTGAATAATTCTACGGACATTTGATTTGTCAATCCCCATCCCAAAAGCAACTGTTGCAACCACCACCTAAAGCCCAAAAAAAAGGTAGACAGAAAGGGAAGCTCAAGATACAAAGTCAAATTCATTTATAGGGTAGAAGCTTAATAAGTACAGCACACTATAACTAAAATGTTGATACAGAATCAAAAAATTGACTACTAATGTTAAGTATACATCCAGCTGGAGATTACTAAGAGGCTTTTGTAAAACAGAAGTCATATATCATGTCACTGATGAGAACAAATTGCAACCATTTGTAAGAAAGCATTTTGAAAACAGCATATCAAGCTGAATGATGTAGAAAAGACGAGTATCAGGTAAATCAGCAAACGGTCCTTTACAGTCTCGCATGAGATATGCAGTCCTCATTAACAATAATAAGATTCTTTAGCATCTCGCATACACCAGCTTCTACCAAATCCTCAAGACATCTACCTCATGTAAGTAAACATGCAAAGTTGAGTGGGGAAGGGGTTGATGAACTAACTACTTCTGACTTGCACGTAAGCAGAACCAAGGATATGGCATTTCTTGAAGAATGGCCTTATGTTTTCTCATAGAAACAATAATTAACTACCCAATTATACAACTAGCTCCTATTTTTGTTACCTGCAAGGCATTCTCCTGGAATTCTTTATGCACTTGCCTCAGCTGTGACTTGGGCAACTGATGGATAAAGAGAGAGGCAGCATGGTGTCAGTCAAGAAGGAAGAGCAACAAATCAGTAAAAGAAATCCCGGTGCAAGGCATAACTCTTGATAACAACAAAAAAGGCTGGACATAGCTTTTCTCGCAATAGAAGACTTTATCAAGTATTACAGTACCTGACTGCATCCTGATTATCCATGTCTAAATGGTTGCGGGTATAGAAACATAAGCCTTAATGGAACTTCCAAGTTCCAGTATTGTTTTTTTTCCCCTCCTTTTATAATATTAGAAACAGCAATAATTTCAAGTTTGTAAAATGTTAGCAAAATAAATATTTACAGGCCAGAAAAATTTGCTCGATGGCCAAGTGTATGAAGGTCTTCAAACAGTTGCAGAAATTTGAAATAGTTTGTAGTTTCAAAGGATCAGACCACAACATATTGCTACCTTTGCATTATAAGCTGCAGCTTTAACTCCACATTTAGTCAGAAACTTCGCTATGCTTAAGGTTTCCTTTCTTGTAGGAACATATATGATAGTTGGTCCTTCCAGTTGTTCCTGAAGGAATATTCTATCTTCTGGTCTGCTTTGCGGTAAGTGTGTCACTGAAGCCTCAACACCATCCATTCGGCCAGGTAATCGGCCATAAAATTCGCCATATGGAACTGCATCATTTTGATTTGTAATTTAGGTTTCAAATGGCCATAATGGAAAAAAAATCAACCATGCTATATTTTGTTAATTATTCTAAACCTCTCCCCAAATTTTTTTGTAAGTAAAATTACATGAAACTGATTGCTGAAGAAGCTAGCATCGGATTGTGCATCATGTTTAACTCACTATAAGATGTAATATTCTATCAAGTTGTTTGATTCCATTATGTTCAGATTTACTAATTCACCCAAATCTTGGTCCTAGACACTAGTCACACAACACTGCAGTTGAAAAGCCAAAAAAACAAAGGATAAGAAGACAGAATATAGTTGAGCACTTGACATTCACCTTTCTACCTAACACCCACTTGTCAGTTAGATAAATTCTTGCAATTCCAACAGCCCATTTGATCACTCAATTAATGGTGTATGATCATCTTTCCGTTTTCCACTCTGACTTGGTAGCTGATAAAATCTAACATCAACCAACTCGGCAATTAAATTCTCCCCCTAACGTAAGTACAACTCTGTCTTAAATGTAAAAAAAATGAAAGCAATAGTCAGTGGTTGAAATAGATATAGGGATCAGAGATAAAACTGTGACATTACCACCCAAGTCATCTACATCCTGAAGCAGATCAGCCTCATCTTCTAGAAATTCAACAGACAATTTCTGATCCTTTGAAAGAGCAGAGCTACATTCTGATGACATGTCTTCTTCGCCATCATTATCAGAAAACTCATCGTATCTGAGGGTTTCCTCCTGACTGAGCATGTTATCACCAAAAATACCGCTCATGTTAACAGGAGAATTCTCTTGATATGTCGAGGTCTCTTCAACTCTTTCAAAAGATTTTCTCTTTTTAGTATAGGTTTCAGTTAACTCCCGAAAATCCGTCTCATAAGAAGACATGGATGTCCTACTTTGCTTTACCTGGAAGGAGAGAAATATGTCTGTTTTAATCCAAAGTAAGACTTTTTGGACCTACTAAATGTGTACAAAAGATAAAGATTTGATGTGATAACTTTGTGAGTGTGTGTGCGTTCTCTCTCTCTCTCCCTCGCATACACACACAGAGAAAGACATACACACACAGAGATCCCATTTAAATGAGATACAGAGTCGAATAATATAAGACAAGGTCTTTACTTGTAAACCAGACTTCATTAAAGTAACACTTCTTTCACCTACTAAATGCCTATAAAAACTATCAATTTGATCTGATAATTTTACCAGAAAAAAACTAAGTTTAAGGTCCAATTACGTAACATACAGATTGAACTAAAATTAAGTCAAGGTCTTTACTTATAAAACCAGCCCGTATACTAAACAAAGCCATCACACGCCTTATTAAAACAAATTTGCTCAGCTTATAAGCTAGAGAAACAGCCATTTGAAAACTACTCTCCTAACTGTCATAAGATGGACTGAAGATAGACACATAAAAATGCCAGTTTAAAAGATGAACTGAAAAGCATTAAAGATCAATATTCAGTTGAACCTAGGTAAAGAGACAAAATTACACACTGAAAAACGAAGGTTCGGCCTGAAAAAAGAAGTGACTATCATCTTTGTTTCGTTCGACATGCAAAGTGACTTTAGAATGTCATCTCGGACACAAACAGTGGCGGTAGCAGTCAATGCCATTAAGGGTATGTCAAACTTCAGAAATTTAAGCGTGCCAGTCCTGAATTTTTCTCTGAGCACCGACAATCTCCTGCAATATAAGAGAGAGACGACATTAACAAATAGCAGATATTGATGTAATATATAAACTACACGTGCTGCATCTTCACATTTATAATGTAAAGCAATTTTCACTGCAAAATGCAAACATGATCAAGTCTTCTTGATAGTGAGAGTAAAGGCCAAACATCCAGCAATAAGAGGCAACTTGTACCAGTTCATTTGACAAAAGATGATTAATCAGGGGCACTATCTCAACACCTTTATAGTCTTGGAATTCCACCTGCTTTGGGGTGTAATAATTAAAAAAGAGATTCAGAGTCGATAATCAACAATCTATTAACAGGACAGTGCATCCTTCCTAAGTAGACAACCAGAGACATCCAGTGTAACTATTTCAGCTTTCCTAGAAATGATTTATGCATCAAACCCTGTAACATTCAGATGATGAAAACCAAACATAAAATCTGGCCAAAGGCCTATTGTTATGTTTGCAAAGAAAGACCCCAACAAAAAACAATTTGATGTTTGAGGTAGGGGTGGTGAGGTAAGGTAAAGGAGTCCACCATCCCTCAAACCTGGACGAAGTCTGATCCCATATGAACTGATACAAACAACTACTATGAACATGCCACACATGATACCACAGAGCAGCTTGAAGGTACATTTATTTGACGAAATGTGCAGGCCTGAAATATCAAGAATCTATTTTTTGACATGGAAATCTTGTTAGGTCCGTGACAATCACTATAGAGAAGTGATGAATGGAATATTTGGCAATTTTTGGAGCTTTCTTAGTTTAGCTCACTCCAACTCAAATGGTATCCAAAATATGAAAAAAGAATATGAGAGATAATGAGTTTGTGACACGCAATTTAAAGTGGTTCGAATCTCATTGATTCTAATTCACTACCACTTTGTTTTCAAAGTGGATTTTCAACAGCAACTTTCTTATTACCTTCAACAAGAAACAAGAAAAACAACAACAATACTTACACTAACAATTAGTGCAATCAACAATTTATTGCACAAACATTTTGTGCAACATCAACTACCACAAAAGTAGCTTATTGCACAAACACTTTGTGCAACATCAACAGCAGCAGCTACAAGCAAGAACTACTTCTTTCTTCTTCAAAACTTCAACAAAGTTCTATCGAAGAGCTTTCACCAAGTGGGTTTTGAGAAAAAATGAAATTACACTTTTGAATAAATTTAAATCACAATCAAGAGATCAAATATGTATAGTTTCTCTTGTGTTAGACTTCTACTCCCATAATGCAACGCTTAATATGCTTTAAGCACTTTTGTACATTTGAGAGCTTTTTACAACAATGGAGGATGAAGCTTGAAGAGGATGAACGTGTGTAAATGCCTCATTTGAGTTTCGATATATAGAGGGTATGGGCCACGTTTCTGCAGCCTCCATAAAGTCTTCAACTCGACGTCCAAATAGTCTTTAGCCAGTCTATAGTTGGATTTGATACTCCATAGCCACCTTAGAATATCTTAGACATGTTTGCAATAGTCAAGAAAACATTATAGATGTTGGGAGAAAGTCCACAAGAATTTGAGTAAGATTGGAGAGAGAAAACACTTTAAATCTTCCTTAGATTTTGTTCCAATAACTATATAAGTTTGAATTTTGTGCTACATCGATTGATCTATGTCTCCTGTTTTAGAGACTGATCGATCGATCGATGTCTTCAAGTTGGAATATCAACGTACAGTGTGATTTCAAGTTTTGCAACTGACCTACATCAATTGATCGATCTCTTTTCCTTTAGAGACGGATGTCACATCGATCAATGGATGTCACATCGATCAATCGATGTCTTCAGTTGGAGAAATCGATGTCTTGCAGTGTGGTTTCAAGTTTTGCAACTTACCGATATTGATTGGTCGATGTATCTTCTTTGAGAGACTGATGTATACATCGATGAATGTCTTCAGCCTAAGAGATCGATGTTGAACAATGTGGTTTCAATTTTGAACATTAACCACATACATCGATCGATGTGTCTAATGTTAGAGACTGATGTCGCATCGATCAATCGATAATATTTTTGAAAGAGACGTATTCTACAGGCTCGTATTATGTATTAGGTACTGAAACAATTTGGCCGAGCAAGATGAAGGAAAAAGTGTCACTTATTCATTACATTCAAAGTGTGCTTTACAAAGTGTTCTTATACGACAAGGCCTATCTACTCACTAATTACAAGATTCCCTCATAAGTACAACATAAAGCACCATTAAGTGCTGAAAGATCCCTTAAGACCGGCCCTATAACCGAAAAAAGGCATTTACTACATAATAATAACACTCTAATTACACTCCTATAATCAAGTCTCTAAACTCAAGCAATTACATTTACAATTATGAATAAATGCTTTGACTCCAATAATGGATCTATTTCCTTCCTTGATCCTCTCCATAGCATCAATATGGCCGTTATGGCCATTTAGTCTACACGGCCTTTATGGCCATTAACTTTAGTCCACACGGCCTTTATGGCCATTTACTCCAACACTTCCTCTCAAGCTGGAATGTAGATATCGTTCATACCAAGCTTGCTAATTAACTCCTCAAATGCCGGTCTATGTAACCCTTTAGTCAAGACATCTGTCACTTGTTGTTTGTTAGGAATGTAGATCATACTAAAGCATCCATCATCAATTTTCTCCCGAATAAAATGACGATCCACTTCAACATGCTTAGTGCGATCATGATGCACAGGATTGTGGGCAATACTCACAGCTGCTTTGTTGTCACAATAAAGACTTATTGAACCGTTAGATGTAACATGTAATTCTTCCATTACCTTTTTTATCCATACCCTTCACATATACTATGCGCTATTGCTCGAAATTCGGCTTCTGCGCTACTTCGGGCTACTACTGCTTGTCTTTTTTTGCTGCGCCAAGTGACTAAGTTTCCCCAGACATATGTGCAATACCCTGAAGTAGACCTTCTGTCGACCAATGAACCTGCCCAATCCGCATCAGTGTATACTTTAAGGTTCCTATCTTCCGTTTTTCCAAAGAATAATCCATTACCAGGAGTCCCCTTTAGGTACCTTAGGATTCGAAGCACGGCCTCGTAATGTTGTGTTCTCGGAGAATGCATAAATTGACTTACCATACTTACAGCAAAAGCAATATCTGGACGAGTGTGTGACAAGTAAATGAGTTTACCAACAAGACGTTGATACCCTTCCCGGTCCACTTTTTCGCCCCGGTTAAGGTCCAGTTTTAAGCTCGCTCTGTAGGGGTGGCCACTGGTCGGCATCCTAACATCCATGTTTCATGTAACAAGTCCAACACATACTTTCTTTGAGAAATGGAAATACCTGAGGAGTTGCACGCAACTTCCATGCCTAGGAAGTATCTCAATGACCCCAGATCTTTCATTTCAAACATGCTGTTTAGATACTTCTTCAGTGAGTCAATCTCATTGTAGGCATCTCCTACCAGTATAATATCATCAACATAAACAATTAGAATAGCACGAGTCCCTTTAGAAGTATGCTTGTAAAACATTGTGTGATCAGCCTGAGACTGTTTGAATCCTTGGGTTTTAACAGCCTGAGTAAACTTTCCAAACCATTCACGTGGTGACTGTTTTAGTTCATACAATGACTTCTGTAATCTACAGACCAAATTTCTTTCTTTAGTATACCCGAGTGGTAAGTCCATGTATACCTCCTCATGAAGGTCGACATTTAAACACGCATTTTTAACATCTAATTGTTGAAGTGGCCAGTCAAGACATGCTGCTAAGGAGAGAAGAATTCTAACCGAATTTAACTTGGCCACGGGAGCAAAGATTTCATTGTAATCTATACCAGATACCTGAGTAAAGCCCTTAGCAACCAGTCGAGCCTTGTATCTACTGACACTTTCATCTACATTGAATTTGACTGAGAACACCCATTTGCACCCCACGGGCTTCTTTCCTCTAGGTAGTTCCACGAAATTCCAGTATTGTTTTCCTCTAATGCCCTCAATTCCTCCTGTACTGCAGCCTTCCAATCCTTATCTGCGAGTGCCTCGTCAATATTCTTAGGAATTTGTATGTTAGACACCTTCGCATTAAACGCCGAAAAATTGGTTGACAACTTACTGTTTGAAACGAAATTAGAGATGGAATGCTGAGTACATACTCTTTTCCCTTTTCTCAATGCTATCGGTAGATCCAAATCAGTTGAAGTCTCTAAGATATCCTCCTTACTGCAAGGGGCAGGAACCGGCTCCAGAGATTGACATCCTGGAAAAAATCAGTGTCTTTATCAATTTGATTTTTATTTTTCCGTGAGTATATGATGATATTTGGTGGTGAAGGTCCGCGGCGTATTGGACTTGACGGAGGTGGTGAACTCGGTTGTGGACTCGGTGGGATTGGACTTGGCGGCGGGATTAGACTTGGCGGAAGAGTGGTCGAGAAGGAAATGTGAGTCAGAGTCCGCCAAGTTTGTTGGTTGAGAAGGAAAATAGGGTTCATTTTCCCTAAAATATGCATCCATGGTGATAAAGAAACGTCGGTGTGTAGGAGAATAACATTTATAACTGCGTTAAGTGGATGAATAGCCAACAAAAACACATTTGTAAGAGCGAGGGTCTAGTTTGGAGATAGAGGAGTCACGGTGATGGACAAAGGCGATACAACCAAACACTTTGAGTGGGAGAGATGCACTGCCCCGGAACAGAGGATATGTTTGATAGAGGATAGAAATAGGAGATTTAAACTGGAGTGGTTTAGAAAGAAGTCGGTTGATTAAGTGGCACGCGGTAAGGACAGGTTCGCCCCATAAATAAGTTGGAACATGCATAGTGAACATCAAAGCCCGGGCTACTTCTAAAAGATGACGATTTTTCGTTCAGCTACACCATTTTGTTGTGGTGTATCTGGACAAGAACTTTGATGAATAATCCCCTCAGAGGCTAAGTAGGTGTTCAGAACTTTGTTGAAATACTATGTACCATTATATGTCGTAGGACTTTGATTAAGGTTTGAAACTAAGTCCTTATCATAGAATGGAAATTTTGAAATACAGTTGTGACTTCAGTTTTTTCTTTAAGAAGATACACTCAACAGACTCTTGTATGATCATCAATGAATGTAACAAACCACCTGGCCCCCGAGATGTTTTTATCCGAGAAAGTCCCCAAAGGTCACTATGCACAAGGTGAAAAGGAGCAGATTCAACACGCTGTTTTGGAGGGTAGTCATGTCTGACTTGTTTAGCAAAAACACATGCATCACAACGCAAAGTGGACAACTGTTTATTCAAAGGAAATAACTGTTTAAGATAACGAAGGCTGGGATGTCCCAGTCTTTGGTGAAGTAAGAGTACATTCATTGTTCTAGAATCATGTTCAACGCTAAGAGGGGAGATAGGGGTAGAGGTGTGAAGTACAAATTTCTTTGTGTCTAAACGACTGTCATCCTCAAAGTGATAAAGGTCACCTCTTTCTCTAGCAATGTCAATCGTCATCCCCAATCCCTGCTCCTGCAAAACACACCATTGGGCAGAAAATTTAGCAACACAACTAGTATCCTTAGTAAGCTTGCTGATAGCAATTAAATTACAGGTCAACTTGGGAACATAGAGTACTGATTGAAGAGTAAGTGAAGAAGACACTTTTATGGATCCTTTTCCCGCAACAAGTGCGAAGGTCCCATCTGCCACTTTCACCCTTAGAATTTCAGAGCTCGGGACATATGTCGTAAACAAAGATAAAGGACCTGTCATGTGATCAGTGGCCCCAGTGTCTAGGATCCAGGGTGAGGTTTCCACAAAATTAACAGTACCTTGATGAGTGTTGGAGTTAGCCGGAGTGGATCCTTCAGTCTGGACTTTGAGAAGTGAGAGCAATTGTTCAAGTTGTGCCTTGTTCAGCACAACTTGATTGGCGCCATTGGAGGGTTCACCTTCAGCGACTGCTGCAAGGCCACGGCCATAGGTCTGTGCTTTCTTAGATCTTGGATCTGATGGCTTTACATGTAAGTTCCAACACTTATCTTGAGTGTGACCCATTTTATTGCAGTAGGAACACCGAGAACGGTTACATGTTAGAGGTCCAGTGGTTTTGATGGCAAGTGGGGATGCATCGCCACGCCGCTCTGAAGATGCTATAAGTGGCGTGTCTCTCCTTTCTCCCAACATGACACGCCGTCGACTCTCTTCTCTCCTGACTTCTGCAAATGCTTCACTTAGTGAGGGTAGTGGGTGTCTTCCCAATATTCGGCCTCTTACTTTATCTAGTTCCTTGTTGAGTCCAACAAGGAAATCATATAGGCGTTCTTTTTCAAGATGTTCCTTGAATTTCACATTTCTTTCTAGGTCTCCCCAGTCAGCCTCATAGTGCAAGTCAAGTTCCTGCCACAGAGATTGTAAAGTGTTGTAGTATTCAGTAATGCTCGTATTCTCTTGACGAATCTCCTTGAGTTTGTTCTTGATCTCGAAAACTTAAGAAGCATTTTCGAGATCAGAGTAGTGTTCATGGACAGCGTCCCAAATAGCTTTAGCAGTCCGTAGAAACAGGTATGTACGACTGATGTGTGGCTCCATTGAATTGATGAGCCATGACATCACAAGGGAGTTGTTGAGCTCCCAGACTGGATAGCGCGGATCATTAGTCTCCGGCTTCACTGTCTGGCCAGATATGAAGGCCAGTTTCTCTTTGCCTCGTAGGACCATCAAGACAGATTGTGACCATAAGAGAAAGTTTCTTCCATTCAATATGTGATTGGTAATTTGAAGGGAAGAACTTTCGCTCAGAGTTGGTTGTAAGCTAGGGTCTGTAGAAGGTGCCGCAAGTGGGGTGGCGGTGGAGGATGCTGCCGCCATAGTGGCGGCATTGGAAGGGGATGAAGATGGTGAGCTCATCTTGGTTTGGATGAGAGGAATATATGGACTTGTGTTTAAGGTGAATGCTCTGATACCATGAAACAATTTGGCCGAGCAAGATGAAGGAAAAAGTGTCACTTTTTCATTACATTCAAAGTGTGCTTTACAAAGTGTTCTTATACGACAAGGTCTATCTACTCACTAATTACAAGATTCCCTCATAACTACAACATAAAGCACCATTAAGTGCCGAAAGATCCCTTAGGAACTATAACCGAAAAAAGGTATTTACTACACAATAATAACACCCTAATTACACTCCTATAATCAAGTCCCTAAAATCAAGCAATTACATTTACAATTATGAATAAATGCTTTGACTCTAAGAATGGGGCCATTTCCTTCCTTGATCCTCTCCATAGCATCAATATGGCCGTAATGCCCATTTAGTCTACACGGCCTTTATGGCCATTAACTTTAGTCCACATGGCCTTTATGGCCATTTACTCCAACAGGTACTATGAGAAACAAAAAGAGGGTAGTAGGCTATAACTCAAAAAAAAATAAAGCGCAAGAGAAATGATTAATCCAAATTGCCGACCCTACATAGTAGAAAAAAGACTTGAACGTTGTTGTTCAGAGGTAAAACAACCATATGGAGCAATTAAGAGAATTTGAACCTGTAATCAGGCCGAAAATCATGACCCCACTTTGAAACACAATGGACTTCATCGATCGCAAAAAGAGCAATTCCACGTCTTTCTGCAAGGTTTTGGAGCGGAACTACAAGCCTGCCATGACATGTGTAGAAGTAGTCTTGGTTCAAACATTTGTAATCATCATCCACAAAACAATTTAAAAAGACAAATATAGTCTCTATCACCTCAGCAATGTCTCCGGGCAGACATAGATAATATCATAAACACCATTCATTGCCTTTTCTTCAACACTTCGGTCAATTTGACCAGATCCAAGAAAGCATGCAGATACACCATGCTTAGCTAGTTTTAGGCACTGATCTTGCATTAAGCTTATCAATGGTGAAATGACAACCACCACCTTCCCTGTAAGCAAAGCTGGGATTTGAAAACACAATGACTTACCTGCCAAAACATGCTCATCTCAGACCCCGCATGATACACCATAATTAGAATTGCAGAAAAAGATGAGACTGTTCTAAGAGCAAATCCAACACCCAAGACAACATTTTGCTGAAGTTAATATGTGAAGATTCTTTCTCTTTCTTTTTTCACCATGGCCAATAAATATCATACTTGAAGCTAGTGTAGAATGAACTCAACATGACAGCCATATAAAAGAATGCACATCACATGTAGAAATTCAATAGATACCAGACCCAGTTGCTGCGATGATAAGACAGTCTTTGTACGCCAAGCAAGCTGCCAGAGCTTCCTTCTGAAATTCTTTCAAGACCAGATGTCCAAAACGTTTGTGCAATATACTCGTTATCTTCTCTTCGCAATCTAAGCCAATTGCTGGGTCACATCTGCTATGATATAGTACTTCTGCTGCTGCTTCTTGAGTCTGATTGAGATTGGAAACCAAGGGAGAAGCATATGGTTTAGGGTCATCCACTTCCTGCGTTTGGTCGAGAGTGGAAGACCCACCAGAAGTAGTTCTTCTGGAGCACCTGACACTCTTTGGCGAGCTATCCAGCTTAGGAGATAATGCACTTGACTTGGATATTCCTCCAGATCCTAAAATGTCCCTAATGCTCGACTGTCGCAACTTACCAAATGAATGCAAGGAAGATGATGGTCTTCTACCTAGAGTTTTCGTACAGCCAGCATTTTTCATAATACTACTAGACACACCTTTACGCTTCCTACCAGATTCATTCAAGATAAAGTCAACGGCTTCCTGCAAGGATGGACCGGTAGCCTTCACCGCTTCAGTAGCATCGGAAATTTCAAATCCCATTCCAATCAATTCGGCAATAACTTCATCTGAATCCCCACCCTCTGTCTTCATGTTCCCAAAATAATGCCCAAATTCCTATAAATAACCATTAAACAACTTAAACAGATAATTTACTGCCTATTCCCAATCTCACTAATACATGTTTTTGGCATTGACACATAAACTCAAACGCATTGCTGCAAAAACTAGGCCACTAAAATAGCAAGAATCAAGTAGTTGAAACAACATTAAGTACATATATAGATAGATGGATATACACACACAATTTTCACTTTTCCATAATAATCATCAAATGACAGTTTCGAATTGCTGGGATTATTCAGAATTTTTTTTAGGGAATTCGGACATATTTGGTTGAAGAGATTTCGTGTATGAACAATAAAGATTAAAGATTACCTTTTACAAGGAGAAATTCCCTAGAAATATTCGCCAAACCGTACATCAGCAGAGTCGTAAACTTTTCCTAGTCATATTTGGCTGAATCTTTGATCAATTTGTGAAGTTTGGGGAAAATGTACGACATTCGAACTTAGAGCGAACAGCAAGTCTCTCCAGGATGCTTTTGAATCTTTGATTACTAGTCTCTCATTTTGTCGATTGGCGCGTTCAAAAGGAGCACACATCTCCACACGGCGCCAAAAGCGGCACTCAGAAAGAACCTCTTTTTTTCGATATTAAATAGTATAGAAGCTGAGGATTAAAGTTAATGATGTGTAGACATGATATAGAGCATATTAATTCATACTTATAGAATTATATATTTTTTACACCACTGTTACGACTATTTTCACATCGAAACTTTCTATTTATGTTTAATAAAATCTCTTCACTAATGCATATCTCTATTATTGTGTTAATTATATAGGTATAAATAGAGTTGAATGTCTCACTGGAAGCAAACTATTCATTCCTAGGAATGAAGATATTGTTTGCATGTTTCTTATTCTCCCTAGACCCTGGCGATAACTTGTGCTATCCTTGAGATATACTTGGTATGATTGATGTTGTTGTAGTTTTTTTTTCTCGAAATGGGATATTTTATTTCAACCAAATGTACAAGAATTTACAGTATGTTTTCCTTTTGAAAAGAGTCCTACTCCTACGCCATTATACTATTTCAAATGTTTTACAAGTTCCTGTAACGTAACCATACTTAAGACATCTTGTACTACTTGGACTGGTGGTGAAGGGTATTGTATATGTCTATGAATCAGCAGGTTTCTCCAATGCCAAATTGCCGACACATTATCGTGGAAAATATAACGTCATTCAGACGCACATCTTGACAACTGTTGTGAAGCCTGTAAATTATCCATAACTCATTCCATCCCATCGGTTGGACGTGTAAAAGCTCTCCAACTGTCCTGTCGCATCAATGCTTCCCATACTTGTTTAGCCCAGCCACAATCGCGAAGTTCATGCAAGTTATTTTCTACCCTTTGGCCGCACACTTCACAGCAGCTATTCGCCGTAATATGGCGCAAATGAAGGAGATACTTACTTGGTAGCGCATTGTGGCATAGCCGCCAAAGCAGTAGATTATATCGGTCAGGACCCTTCATCGACCAAATATTCTCCCAAGGGCGATGCGTCGGAATCGTGGGTGCCGGTTCTTGCAATTCATATGCACTCGCAACTGTAAATTTAACCGATGAAGTAGCTGACCATCGTGGTGGCGCATCATTACCCGAAGTGAGGAAATATGAAGGCTCTAAACCAGCACGTAGCAGTGGCACAACACCCCTGATATGCCGCCATAATGTGGAGGCGTTTTTAGGAATCCTGTCGCGAAATAAATCTCCATACTTGCTTCTTAGGACTTGCACCCATTGAAGATCTCCACGAGTCAGGAACTGCCATCCCAATGTAGCCAGCATAGCTAAATTCATCTGGCGTAATCGTCTAACATTTAAGCCCCCTTGAGTTTTGGCATGCAAATAGTTTCCCAGTTACACCAATGAGAGACTCTTTTGCTATTCAAATTCCCCCAGAAGAAACAACGAGAAAGCCTATCAATCTCATGAAGAAGACCAACAGGTAGTCGTACGGTCTGCATCACATACATGGGCATGGAGGAGATCACACTTTGAATTAATACCAACCTAGATGCCATGGATAAGTTCTTCATTTGCTACACACCAAGCTTCATTCGGATCTTGTCCAGAATATAATGAAAAGCCCTGTTAATATTGCGGCCATGTGTGAGGGGTAGACCAAGATAAGTGCCGAAATCAACTGTTTTTTGAAGTACCATTCATGTGAATATATCTGGGTGAAAATGCGCTGAGATGTTCCTGGATACCAGCACCTTGGACTTGCTCACGCTTATGGTTTGGCCAGAAGACCCACAGAATTCTCGAAGCAGTTTTTCCATGATGTTCACCTGTGTCACCGTGGCCGCACCAAACAACAAAATATCATCCGCAAATAATAAATGGGATATGCAAGGACCATGTCTAGATGTTCGCATCGGCTGCCACAAGTTTGAGTCTACCGCGTTTTGGATCTTGCGTCTTAGCACTTCCATGCACAGCAAGAATATATACGGGGCAAGTGGATCTCCCTGACGAATCCCCCTATGAGGTTGGAAAGATTCCAAACACTCTCCATTCCATATAATAGAGAGAGGTGAGGAGGTGATTATGAACATAATCAACTCAGTCATCTCTTGACTAAAGCCAATCTTCAATAACAACCTCCGTATAAAAGACCAACGTACCTTATCGCAAGCTCTCTCCAGATCAAGCTTCAAAGCCATGTAGCCCGACCTGCCCTCCTTTGTCTTCATCGTATGCATCAATTCACGTGCGAGAATAACATTATCAGCTGCTTGCCTGTCCGATATAAATGTGTATTGTGTCGGTGATATTACTTTCCCAATGACATATTTAAGCCAGCTGGCTATGAGTTTTGTAATTACTTTGACTACCACATTCATCAAAGCTATTGGTCTAAATTGTGCAGGTGTTTCCGTACTTGAAACCTTAGGAATTAAGGATATTAGGGTTTGATTCATCTTGGCAGGAAAGTGTCGCTTCTCAAAAGAATCCAAAACAAAAGCTACAACTGATGGACCAACAACGCGCCAATTTTTTTGGTAGAAAACTGGAGACAAACCATCAGGTCCGGGGGCTTTATATGCCCCCATTTGAAATATCGCCTTCTCCACTTCATCCGCAGACACTGGCCTGTTGATCCATCTGCGGTTCGAACAATTCAAGGTTTGTATATCGACATCATCCTCCATGAGTTCAGCGCTATTTGTGCATGCGTATAAACCACATAGTGACTCTGAATAATGTCTTTGAGCTTAGTAGGGCAGGAGGCTGTCCAAATGCCCTCTTGGTCTCGAAGGCGATATACTATCTTCGATTTTCAGTGCGCTGCTAACGAAATATGGAAATAGCGATTGTTTCTCTCCCCTCAGATAACCACTGTAGATTACTCCTTTGTTTTCAGTAAGTCTCCTCTTGCTTTAGTATGTCACAGTACTCATCTCGTAGTTGGGCATCAACATTAGATAGAAAACGAGACGGTCTACCTGATAGCGCATTCTGAACTCCTACTAACCGGGCGATACATCTCTTATGCCTCTGGGTTATGCTACCGAAGACTTCCTTTCGCCATATCTCCATCCGATGTATGAACTCCCCCACTGTGCGACAAAAATCCCCCTCATACACATGCCAAGCAGACTCCATAAATGGTGCAAGATGTTGATACAAAGTAAAAGTCCTAACAACCATAACAAAAGGTTGGTGTAACTACAAATTGTTACAACAAGATAGCTATCATTTGATTGAGTGGTTTGGATACACCAAACCCTATCCGTGCAACCCTAACCGTGCCAGCTGCATATTCGGACGGCATCAACATCAACAACTAGGCTGGCTTATCCTTAACAATTTCAATCTCGTCATCGACGTATTTCTAATTGAGATCATGTTTTTCTACGTACACATTCAATGAAATTTGCTAACCTTTTTAACTCCATTTTTACCTCACAGGATTCATAATGATGTTCGTCTTCGATGCCACCTTCTTCAACAACATGATCCCAGATTTTGTGGGACAATTTGTGAAGTTTCTCATGAAAATGTTGTTCTTGTTTTAGTGTTAATAGTTTGATGGTTAGTGTCGACCATTGGCTAGCAATTGAAGGAATGAAGAAATGCGGGTTTGAAAAGTTTTAGTGAGCACAGATGAAGACTGGATATGGATGATGATGATGAAAACTAGAAAAAAATTGGTCTGTTGTGATAGAACATCGTGTACGCTGTATAAGTTGCATTTATAAGGGTTGAACAGTGTTAAGGTAGCCGAGAAGCTATTATTACTGATACATGCACTGTTAGATGCATTATTAATGTAAAACATTAGGGAATGAGAAGGAAAAATAAATCAACGTATATAACATCGAGATACGATGTTCGCATTTAATTGTTAAAAGACTATGTTGAGTGTTATACCATTTGATGGTGTGCATAGAACCAAGTAAAAATAAAAGACGGTGTTTTTGTTAATGGAATTAAATCTGGAGAGCGGAAGGATCAATAATTACAAAGCGTGTTCTCTTCGAATTCGGTTCGTGTTTGGTTCGTATTCGTTTGTTAATGGTCAGTAAACAACCCAAAAATAGCTATTCGAGTTTGTTTACTAAAACGAGTCAAACTATTCGCGAACTATTCGGTTCGTTTAAATAGTTAAAAGGTTATCGAGTCAAACTCAAACTAATTTTGATGTTTGTTTAGTTAAACTAACCGAGTCGAACAGTTTGTTTAGCCAAAAAAATCCGAATTCAAAAACCTATTATTCTGTTCAGCTTGGTTCGTTAACACCCATAGCACAAGAAAGCGGAATAGAAAACTGAACCAGGAAATCTAAAACTTTTAGAAATGGATCGTACTTAAAATATCAAACTGAATTGAATAGTCTTTTCTTTGACAGCGATATTACAGTAGTGTTTTAAAAAAAGTATATTGCAATATATCAAATATATATATAGCCCCATATTTTTATTTTAAGGGGAACATATAGTGTAGTATTAGTTTTAGCATATTGTTGGATAAAAGTATCAGAGACAGTTTAAGTTTAGATAACATTATTTATATTTTTCCTAATGAGCAAAAGTAAACTTTCAAAAAAAAAAAAAAAAGAGCAAAAGTGAGGGGTTTGTCTTTTAGAAAACTTGGATCGTACGCGTTGCTATTTCCTAAAAAATATTTTATGCCCTTGTCTAATGTACATTAAATGTAAGATAAGATTGCGTATATCAGATCGTGAAATGATCCAGCTCTTTTTTAAACTCTACGTAACTTCAGGAGTCTAATGCATCGGAAACACATTTTAAGTAACTATAGCAATTTATTCATTTTAAAAAATATTTCTATTCTAATAGTAGTATTTTCTACTCGAAATGGTAACATGACAAAACAAAGGACCCAATAAGTAGGAGCGACTGAAAAAAATTGAAATAAATCTGGGTGAAGTGTGTCAAAAAACATAATATTAGGACAAATTCGCTTCGGACACATACGTTTTGAAATATATATATTTTTTGGCTACAATCAATCTTTCAAAAAAGGAACTTGGACTGGTCATAGATATAATTCGTTTTATATTTTAAAGTCAATTATACAATAAGTACTGATAAAGAAATTTTCAAGGTTACAAAGTACAAAATGATAATGATAATCCAAAAATATTCATCTGTTAGTCAACAAACAGTCAATGGCAAATCCAAATTTAGCACACCCAACTCCTGCAGCTCGGCATAATGCACCTCTGCTCAGCCAGTCTGCACTTCAGCTCGGCAAGGTACTACTTTACCAAGGCATCCGTTTCTTGTCAGAAACAGTAAGCAATAAGTCACTCGAGGGTTCAACTCCGGCCCCGAGCTCCAACCTCTGTCCCTATTTAGAAAGGGTGTATCCCAAATCAGTTTAGCCGGATCTGAATAGGACTTTGACAAAGCATCATCTAGACCTATTTCTGCACCTCGACAAACCGTTGCCAAGTATTAAGCGCAACTTAGCTTAATTAAGCATGGGGCCACCTGACAGATGAACATTGTAAAGGGCGGATACACATCAGATTTTTCAGGCTGTATAAGCCAAGGCCCCATCAGCAGACCTAGTGGCCCTACCAGCAGGCCTTGTTAGGTCCCAAATACACTCTACAGGGAGTGAATATAGTGTTTGGCACTTTTGCATAATTTTCTTGTTTGGCTCAACTCAAAAGAAATTCAAAATCAAAGCAAGAATGGGAGATGAGAAGCAATGAATGTGTACACCATATATACAATGTTTCGAATTGTAAATGATCTCACTCCACTACCACTTTGTTGCCAAAGTGGATTTTCAATAACTACTCTTCTTATTAAAGCTAATAAGAATAAGCACAGCAACACTTACACTAACACCTTAGTGTAAGCAACAACAACAACAACTTCTTTGCACAAAATACACTTGTGCAACTACAGCTTTAGCAAGAACAACTACTTGCTACCTCACAACTTCAACAAAGTTCCCTCAACAACTTTCTCACAGTGGGTTGAAGGAATATAGTAAGGTTCACACTTTCTCACTAGTCTAAGCACAAGCAAGAGATCAAATATTTATGGTTTCTCTTGTGCTAGACTCTCTATCTCTCAATATACAACAATGAAGAGCAAGGAAAATCTTAACAAGCTTTAAGCAATTTTACAAATGTGAGAGAACTATACAACAATGAATAATGAAGCTAGATGATGATGAAAGTGTGTAATTGCCTCATCCAAGCTTCTCATATTTATAGCTTAAGTTCACCACGTTTTTGAGCTCTCCACCATGTCTTCAACTACACCAAATGTCAAAATAATGTCCAAATAGTCTTTAGCCATCATATTGAGTGATTTGATCCCCAATAGCCAACCTAGGATTGCTTAGACATAGATACAATAGTCAAGGAAGCATGTAATATGTTGTGTTAAAGTCTACAAGAAATTTGAGCAATAATGGATAGAGAAAATACCATGAATCTCTCTTGGATTTTGGTCCAACGTTCAAAAAATTTTGAATTATGGGAGACATCGATCGATCGAAGTGCATGGGGTGAGAGATCGATGTCCTCTAGAAACTTTGCAGTTTTGAAACTGCTGACATCGATCGATCGAAGTCCCCCTGGAGGAGACTGATGTCACTTCGATCGATCGATGTCCTCTGGACTGAGAGATCGATGTTGAACAGAAAGTATTCTGCCTGACATCGATCGATCGAAGTCTCCCTGGGGAGAGATTGAAGTGACATCGATCGATCGATGTCCCTAGGTTGAGAGATCGATGTTGGAAAGAAAGCTTACTGACTGACATCGATCGATCGAAGTTAGAGGCTGAAGTGATATCGATCGATTGATGTCCCCAGCGTGAGAGATCGATGTTGGACAGTGAGTTCCAATCTCAACCATTTTTGACATAGTGTAATTTTCTCATCTTGCATTAAGTCTCAAACATAAATTTAACTTATTTAAAACATCTTTTCATCATCAAAACGATTTATAACTTAGTAGACCTAACGGCCCCATTAGCAGATCTACAATGTAGTAGCCCCACTGCACAAGCAAAGGTCCTATCTGTCGTCAGAGGCAGGGGATGGAGGAAATGAACAAAAGCAACGGGAGGGGGCACAAAGCAAGGGATTCGAAACATTTTCTTCTCCAAGAACTAATTCACAGAAATCTCACTACCCAAAAAACTGTGAGATCTTCACAACTCTTCAAACATAAACATATCTCAGTGAAAATGACCCAAATTGACTTGAACGTTGGAGGATTTTATCCGGGGTCACACCCCCGGGACCTCTGATATTTGCTTCCCTGTGCAGGTCATCAAGGAAGTTCTTCGAATTCACAAGTGAAAGTAGTTAACGACGTTTATTTCGGATCATCTCTGATCCTGGGTGAAGATCCAGCTTCACTAGATAATGAACTAATAACATTAACAATGTTATTGGGGGAACTTACCAATCTGAAAAAAAATATTTGCTTCAAAATTTGTTTTCCTTTATTTATTTTTCTTAAAAATAAAACTTGTTCTCCTAGTGCTCAACATTCAAAAATGATCTCTACTTTTCACGAGACCAGATCTACCCACCCAAATTTCCTCACCTTACTTTCTACCGTGCGATACGTGGCAACAGAGGGTGGTGAAGCTAGATACGGATGATCCTTATCTAGCCTCACCATCCCCTGCTGCCACGTGTTGTGCAGTGATGATTGGGTGAAGGAATTTGGGCTTAGGAGATCCAAACCTATTTTTCACTATTAAAACTTTTAACAGGAAAAATTTAACCGTCATTTTAATGTTAAAGTTCCACTTCATAATTTTTTTTTTTAAAATGGTCTAGACTAAGCCCCCCGTTTGATACGGCAGTCATAGTTTTAAGTAAAAATTTACATATAAGATATCATTATAATAAGATAAAAAGTTTTTTTGTTCATTCTCTTTTTGTCATACTTCTCTTGTTATAAATAGTAAAAAAAATATTCAATACGGTATTTAGATACACGGTGTTTTCATATAAGCTCATCGATTTTTGTAAACAATGTTATTATTTTATTAAAAAATTATATTTTCAGTAAGGTGAAATTGTTACAGAAAAAGAGAGTTAAAATTTTAATAAATTATTTGATTCCAAACAGACCTAATTATTATCGTCAAGTTTCTTTTCAGAAGAAAAAGAAAAGAAAATTAACAGTATTTTAAACCTTTCACATTCCCGGGCTAATCTCGCATTTAAGTCCTCTTCTTCTCCATTATATGCAGACCCAATAGTTAATTGAAAAAGAAACCTCATGGATTGCCAGCGTGTCCCTCTTAACCCCGTTGGATCTAGTCTCCGCATTGAAATCTAACCACCCATTTCCACTGCCCAAAACTTTCACCCGGATCGCCAGCGTTTACTCAACTCTCTGTCCCTATAAATACCGAATTCTCATTTTCCATCATCACAACTTCAAATCGTCCATTTGAGCGGGCATATCTGAAATTTCCAAATTATCTCAAAGCAACCATTCAATCATGGAGGCAGCAGCAAAGCCGACGAAAGGTGCCGGAGGAAGAAAGGGCGGCCAGAGGAAAAAGTCTGTGATGAAGTCCGTCAAAGCCGGCCTCCAGTTCCCCGTTGGCCGCATCACCCGTTTCCTGAAAAAAGGCCGCTACGCTCAACGTATGGGTGTCGGCGCTCCGATCTACATGGCCGCCGTCCTCGAATACCTTGCCGCTGAGGTACTTCCGATATTCCAATTGCTCATTTCGATATCTGATTTACTCATCCAGTCTTGGTTCTAATTTAGTTTGTTTCAATTTTTTTGTGAATGAAATAGGTTCTGGAGCTTGCTGGAAATGCGGCGAGAGACAATAAGAAGAAGACAATCAATCCAAGACATGTACAATTGGCAGTGAGAAACGATGAAGAATTGGGGAAATTGCTCAATGGAGTTACGATTGCTAGTGGTGGCGTGCTCCCTAATATCAACCCGGTGCTGTTGCCGAAGAAGGCTTCTGGAGCTGAGGAGAAGGGCTCTCAACCGAAATCTCCGAAGAAATCTCCTAAGAAAAATTAGATTAGCGGAAGCAGAGTTTTTGGGGGTATTTTGAAATACTTTGAACTATCTAAGGCGTTGAACTGAAGAAGAAAAAAGTTGTGGGGTCTAAAGTTACAGGCGTTGATACTATGGGGGCTTTTTGTGTTAATGGTGATTATCTTGTACTTAACCTGGTTATTTGCAATGAATTTAGCTGTTCAAAGTTTTTGTCTATTGTTCCATTATGTTGAGCTTATTCTTAAGGTTTTCTTTTTTCAATTTAAATTATTATAAAAGGATAAGTTATTTAAGGTAAATCTGTTATTTAATCTATCTAAGGTGAAATTGTTATCTTTAAGGGGTTGCTGATTTATAAACTTGTTATTGGTCTAAAATATACTATTAGTTTTTACAAAGAATACATTTTTTTGGTTATGCGCTTTAGAAATGATTTAGTGTACTAAAAGATAAATTGACAAGGTACTCACAGTTTAATATTTTAATTTTCAACTATAAAAGTTATCAATAAAAAATTTTTGCCATCACTTTTTGAATTTTTTCACAACTGTTAGTGTGTCGTAGAAATTAGAACTCAATAAAGAATTGCCTCCCCAAAATTTAAAATGCAATGTTGAAAATGCTTAAAAGATAGTACTAAAATTTGTTTGAGAAAATAGAAAACCAGTAACGTGTATAATATAATTCCGTCTTAGTATAACTATATTTTCTCCTGTTTCTTCAACTAGATTGTATTACATCATTTAAAATAAATTCTATATATTAAATTCAAAAGAATTTATAGAAATTAAGTTTGTACTGTAGAAGTAGTCGCAATCTTGCCTATGATATATATATTTTTTTCATATAAATATCGAATTTGGATGTGTTGCGTTCATATAATAAACTTAGATATGTTTCGTATGTTTGTTTAATCCACAACCAAAAAGGAGCGGAAAAAGAAAAGAAAAAAAAGAAACGAAATGGAGGCTTGTAAAGATATATATATATATATATATATATATATATATATATATATATATATATATATTTGGCGAAAGACGCTATTTTTTGTGAGAAAGAAAAGTTCGACATTTACCACTTGAGTTATTGGTACTTATTATTTAATTTTCTTTTAGAATTTGTAATGCATGAATATTGAAATTACACATCTTATTATCAGATACTGAATACCTAATGTACCGCCTTACTCTAATAACAACACTCAAATATTTTTCCACTATATAAGGTGCGTGAAAATGTAAGCCACGTGCACCACGTTACCAGCAACAAATAATACTGATAAAAGGAAGATGAGAACCACTCCTTTATAGTAATAATTTTCTGTTTCCAAACAAACAAAAAAAAACATTACCTCCATTATCTTAGAAGCTTTCGCCTATAACGGGTATGGAGGGGTCAGATGTATGCAACCACACCTATCTGTTAGAAACACGCAGATGTTGTTTCTTGATGATTTATAATGATGCATCAAGCTATGTCGATCAACTGCTACTTCATAACATAAGAAGCGCATCCAATTTAATGAATCATTTTGCTTTATTACATCATATTCTGAAGTCAAAAAAGAATATATCTTTGACTCTATTGAAAGGACAAGGTGAAGGAAAAAAAGAAGAGGAGGGATTGGGGGTGGGGGTGGGGAAAACCGTGATTCTGACCAGTTTATGGTGGCTTAAACACCATACATGTAGTAGTGCACTAACAAACAAGACCATCATAACACCTAATATCTGCTTACCAAAATGAAGTCATTATCATCTAAAACCTGGACATCTTTCTCTCCTATAAAGTGTTCCCGTCCAATATCCTTCACTATATTAACAAAATCCACCCTCTTCCCCAGAGGCAGAGGTACGTAAGGCAAGCGGAAAACAGGTCTTACAACACCAAGCTGCGCGAGTGCAGTGTTTAACGCGATGGGGTTTGGCTCCTGAAACAGCCAGTCAATCAAAGGCATAAGCTTTGCATTCAAATTCTGGTTCTTTCCTTTAAACATCAGTTCTCCCATTAGACCAGGAACCAAATTGCTTGCAACAGATATCACGCCTGTAGCTCCATGATCCCACCTTGAATCATGGCACTGATCGTCGTCCCCACTCCAAACAACAATACCATTGCTTGTATATTGCTCTACCCTGTCATGTCCTACGCATTCTTTCACACCTGCTAAGTTAGGACTCCGTGCCAGCGTCTGGATCACACGAGGAGGGATATCTTGGCCAGTTCTTGATGGCACATTGTAGATTATTGTAGGGCCCATAGGCAGCACGCCTTCAAAGTGAGAAATCATGCCTTCCAAGGATGTTTTTCCATAGTAAGGATTGATGTGAAGAGCTGCGTGCATTCCGACAGCAAAACCTTGCTCGGTGGCATGGACTGCTTCCCTTGTTGAGTTACTTCCAGTGTTCCCAATGACCTTAATTGACCCGCCAAAACAGTTCACAGTGTGACCAATAAGCATTATATGTTCATGCCAGCTCATTAATTGGCCTTCCCCAGTAGTTCCACCAACAATCACTCCCTCCACACCATTTTCAATCTGCATGTGCACTAAAGAGTCATAGGCTTCAAGATCAAATCTGCCATCTGGTAAATAAGGGGTCTTGATGGCTGTAATCAGTCTTAGAGACTTTATATCCTCGGGAAAAGTCCTGCAAATGTATGATTGACATCTTCGTCAGTATGCGTTAAGCATCATAAATGGTGTCTCCCAACATTCTCATGATGTCCACTTCGATGACAAAAAGAAGGGCGGGAAAAAACAAAGGAGTTGCAGCTATCATGTGAAACAAAATGTGGAGAAATAACAGCCAAGAACCAGTGAAAAAACTACCTTTCCCCCATGCCCCCAGCCCCTCTTTAGAGAAATAGACAGGTCATGAAAAAGATACAACAGGAAGGGATATGCTTTCCACTAATGATCTAGAAAATGTAATCAATTTGTAAAATTGCTTACAAAATACAGAAAGGGGAAATAAGCAACTTATTTTTTTTTTCTCGGGCTGGAGGGGCGGGGGAGACAGAGCATCACTAGATAAGTTAAAAACTTCATATGGAAACACCAACCTTTGCCTACTTCAAGGTTAAATCTAGTCATGCACACAATGTCAACATCTCCTTTGAAGTGTTTTTTCTCCTTTTTCTTCTGGTTGGTCTTGCTTTCTTTTTATCTTTCTAATTTGTGAGTGCACATTCAACAATTTTGTATCAAGGGCACAAACATCAGAAAATATGATCCCAACAGTACATAATGCAGAGGGTGAAGCATAAATTCCTGAGAAATCCACATTGAAAGAGCAAATTCAGTATCGTTACCTATTCTTAACTTCAAAACTGCGCATTGGAAGGTGAAAACTGGTAGTCGCTGCAGCTTTGATACATCTCCAACTTGCGCTCCTTCAGTTTGATGGAAAAGCAAACAATGTAAGTTGCTCTAGAATTCTGAGGTAACAAGATGCACTTCCCACTATTAGCTTTTGCAATCAATATGATCACTTTAATCTGTTTGGGAGCACTTGCAGTTTAACGCGCAAAATATAGAAATTATAACACAAGA
This sequence comes from Eustoma russellianum, assembly GCA_036186865.1. NCBI lineage: Eukaryota > Viridiplantae > Streptophyta > Magnoliopsida > Gentianales > Gentianaceae > Eustoma > Eustoma russellianum. The sequence continues at coordinate 37,662,253 of AP025043.1, read as the reverse complement.
ACTTGAGCACAATGAATTGAAGAATTAATATTCACAGCAGTTAAGAGGATTCTTCCTCACTCTTTCAGACTACAGTAGTTTTAGTATTTATACACATAGAAATAGAAAAAGAACCTAACGGCTAATTGTACGTCAATAACCAAGAGGATAATTGTTCCTAACGGCTATATTACATTCCTCACTTTCCTTATATTTTCTACACTCCCCCTCAAGCTTGGTGTATACATTTTTACACCCAAGCTTGGATAACATTTTATGAAACTGTCTTGAAGGAACTGACTTCGTTAATATATCAGCTATTTGATCAGTGGATGGAATATAATGTAGAAGCAGTGATTGATCTTCCAGTTTCTCTCGAATAAAATGTCTGTCAATTTCTACATGCTTGATCTTGTCATGGTGTATTGGATTTTCAATCATATGTATTGCAGAAATATTATCACTGAAAGCTTTAATCTGTGATCCAGCCGCTTGTTGAAGATCTTTTAATACTCGTTTTATCCACAGCCCTTCACATATTCCCAATGCCAATGCTCTTAGTTCTGCCTCTGCACTGCTACGAGCAACAACTGTCTGCTTTTTACTTCTCCATGTAACTAAATTTCCCCACAGAAATGTACTGTATCCAGATGTAGACCTCATATCACCCTTTGAGCCTCCCCAATCTGCATCTGTGTAAACTTTGATGTCCCTACAGTCATGTTTACCAAAGAATAAGCCTTGACCTGGAGAACCTTTAAGATATCTAAGAATTCTCATAACTGCCTTTAAATGTACGCTTGTTGGTGAGTGCATGAATTGACTTACATAACTTACAGAATAACAAATATCAGGTCGTGTGTGTGATAAATAAATTAACTTACCAACCAATTTTTGATATGAGTGCACATCAGTTAATACCTTACCAGCCTGTGATTCAGTTGTTTTGACAGATTCCATAGGAGTAGAAACCGGCTTACATCCTAACATGCCAGTTTCTTGAAGAAGGTCTAAAATATATTTTCGTTGTGGGATAACCATACCTGTACTGTTCCTTCCAACTTCCATCCCCAAGAAATATCTTAAGGTACCTAGGTCCTTAACTTCAAAGGCAGTAGCAAGATATTTTTTAATCCTTGAAATACTTAAACAGCAATTTCCAGTCAAAATTATATCGTCAACATAAACAATGAGAAGAGTGACAGCCTTACCAGTGGTGTAAACAAATAGAGTGTGATCACTTTGGGCTTGCTTAAAGCCATAATTAAGAAGTACTTCTGTAAACTTACTGAACCAAGCTCTTGGTGATTGCTTGAGCCCATAAATAGACCTTTTTAACCTGCATATCTTTCCTCTAGTTTCAGTAGATTCAAAGCCAGGTGGAATATGCATAAACACTTGTTCCTTCAATTCTCCATTAAGAAATGCATTTTTGATATCCAGTTGATTAAGTGTCCAATCAAGGTTAACAGCCAAGGAGAAAATTATTCTAATAGTATTCAGTTTTGCAACAGGTGCAAATGTCTCTAGATAATCAATTCCATAGGATTGAGTAAAACCCTTTGCAACTAATCTAGCTTTATACCTATTAATGGACCCATCCGAATTGAATTTTAATGAAAAGACCCATTTGCATCCTACGGGAGAAGCATTTTTAGGGGCAGGAACCAATTCCCAGGTGTTGTTTTTAATGAGTGCAGACATTTCATCATGTACTGCTTCCTTCCACTTTTCTTGGCTTAATGCTTCTTTAATTGTACCTGGAATACTTTGTGAATCAAGGTTAACTGTAAATGCTTTAAAGTTTGAATTTAAACTATCATAAGAGATCACATTATTCAAGGGATAGGCACAGTACCCCTTTTTTCCACTTAAGAACTTGTGATACTTAATACATTCACGTGTTCCCTTCCTAATGGCAATAGGTAAGTCGGACTCAAGGTTTTCATTTGTCATGGTCTCAGTTCCTTCCAGATTAACATGATCACCAGAATGAGATCCATCAGAATAAGGCATTGGGTCGATTGAACATACCTGCTGTCTTACCTGTGGCTCACTTCTTGAATATACTTGTAGGGTAGGTGATGATGGTCGTTCTTGTCCATATCCAGTTTCACTTTCTGATCCTGTTTCATGAGTATTCCCCAGATCTTTATCTCCAATAGGAGAGTTAGCTGAGGTCCCACCAACTGTAGATATATCAATTATGCTCCAGAAGTCTCTCTGTTCAGTTCTCACAGTGCATGATTCAGAATTGGTTAAATAATATGAAGAACTTTCATCAAATAATACATCCTTTGTAATATAGAACTTCCTAGTATTAGGACAAAAACATTTGTAACCCTTTTGAGAGCCAGAGTAACCCAGAAATACACACTTGATTGATCTTCTGTCTAATTTAGTTCTTGAATGAGACTGCATATAAACGTACACAACACAACCGAAAGTTTTAAAAGGTAGTTCTGACATCAATAGACAGTGTGGATAAACACTTAACAACTTATCTTTTGGACTCATAAATCCTATAACTCTAGAAGGCATCCTATTAATTAAGTATGTAGCTGTAAGGACAGCTTCACCCAATAGGTACTTAGGAACACACATAGTAAACATTAAAGATCTGGCAACCCCTAGTATGTGTCTATGTTTCCTCTCAGCAATACCATTTTGCTGTGGAGTATAGACATTAGAGGTTTGATGGTGAATACCTTTCTCATCAAGAAAAGACTTCACTTCTTTATCCAAATATTCACTGCCATTATCAGATCTCAAATTTTTAATAGTGACGTTAAACTGATTATGAATTAAAGAAATAAAAGTTCTGATGATCTGAGACAGTTCTGATTTATGTTTCATTAAGTAAATCCAAGTCACCCTAGTGTGATCATCAACAAAAATAACAAACCATCTACTACCATTCACATTTAGAACTCTAGAAGGTCCCCAAATATCTGAGTGTACCAAGTTGAATGGCTTGCTTTCTTTATAACCCTTGGCAGGATACTGATTCCTGGTTTGCTTACTAAATGAGCAAGTCTCACAGTTCAAATATTCAAAAGAAATATCTTTAAACAGTTCAGGTTGGATCTTTTTCATATATAAGAAGTTGGGATGACCCATCCTTCTATGCCATAACAAAATGAGTGCTATTCTAGAATCATACTTATCTATTCTAGGAACAGTACGTTTGTTCATACAAGAATAAACACTAGAATAGCCTTCAAAACATTCTGATTTGGTATTGTCCAGGAAGAACAGCCCATTATGATGATTAGCACTGCCAATCATCCCATTGGTTGTCTTCCATTTCGTGATATCCTCCTGGAGGCAGGAAGAAGAGACGGGGAGGAAATAACATTTAGAAGGAGAAAAAAGTGTCAAACAACAATTGTCACTCATAATCCTTTTAACTGAAATCAAATTGCAGTCAATATCAGGTACATATAAGACATGCTTTAGGATAAGTTTGTCAGTCAGTTGAATGTTTCCAAACCCGCGAATAAGCATGCTTTCTCCATTAGCTATTTTTACTTCCTTAGTAACACTGAGACCTACATAGTTTTCTAGTTTGGATTTATCGAATGTCATGTGATTTGTAGCACCAGAATCGATAATCCATAGTTGAGACTTACCTCCCATACCTGTGCTAGCCATAGTAGCGCGAAATTGATTTGGGTTAGCCTGAGATATCTGGCTGTCCAACATCCTTAGCACTGCATCGAACTGTGCATGAGTAAATGTGGGCTCAGTGTGAGCCCCAATCTGAGGAGTTAAAAATCTGGAATCTGCCCTTGTATCCGCCATCAAGAGTATTTTGAGGGTTGAAGAAGAAGAAAAAACACGGGTTAAAGAGGATGATAGGGGCTGAAGTAGTTAATCTTCAAGAAAAGCGTTTCAGATTGAATGGAGAAAGTGGTGATTGATGGGAAATGTGTGTGGGCTGAGGAAAAGAGATAAAGCCGTGTAATAAATGAGGTGTTGGGAAAAACGCCGGCGTTGGAACCCCAAGTTTCTGAATTTAAAAATAAAAACAGTAATTTCAACATGCAAAACAGCTGGCTCCCTCTCTGTTTGTCCTTACATGCAATTGGCCACCTGTCAACTAGATTTTAGGATTTTTTTCCTTGAAAACCCACGTTTTGCTTTTGAGGAAAGCAACTGTTGGGAGAACTTTTAAGCAATAAATGTGGAGTGAAGAGAAAGGATAATAAGTATTTGGTAAAAGAAATAGTAGTAAATGGGGCGGACAGGTGGTGTGTAAAGGAAGAGTAATAAATGTTTGGTAAAAGTGATGTGAGAGAAGAGACGAAAGGTGTTGGTTTGTGTGTTGAGTAATAAATGTTTGGTAAAAGTGATGTGAAAGAAGAGGGAAAAGCTGTCGGTTTTAGTGTTTGGTAAAAAGAAATTGTATATTATTTATTTGCTTTTGTTTGAATGTGCAGACTGCATGAAGAACAGCTGGCACACCTTGATCCACGTGCCTTTTCCACTTGCCGAAATATTTTGTGAATCATAAACTTCCTTCTTGCCTGATGCAGTTTCTTGCCTGCTGCAGTTGAAGATGAAGATCTCCTTCTTTCCCTTATTTTTCTGCGGAGTAATGCTTAGGCACTGTGAAACTTTATGAAGATATAAACATATCAAGAACAACAGCTTGAGCACTGATAGATGAAGAATTATTTATGAAGAATGCTTCAGGTGTTTGTAGCGATTTTTGAACCTCAAATCTTGAGTGGCTCTGATACCATATAGAAATTATAACACAAGAACTTGAGCACAATGAATTGAAGAATTAATATTCACAGCAGTTAAGAGGATTCTTCCTCACTCTTTCAGACTACAGTAGTTTTAGTATTTATACACATAGAAATAGAAAAAGAACCTAACGGCTAATTGTACGGGGCTAAAAGCGAACCTTGCTAAGTCTCACTTGTTTTATGCAGGACTTGGTCAAGATGGGATTGAGCTTGAGCAACTCACTTCACTTCCGCTTGGTTCCTTACCATTTAAATACCTTGGTATTCCAATTGCAGGTTCCAAGCTTCAAGCTACCCACTACTCGGCTTTCACGCGTAAGCTTATGGATAAGGTGAACTCATGGAACTCTGCATCACTTTCATATGCGGGCCGACTTGAACTTATTAAATCTGTTCTTCAAGGTGTGTCTTGCTTTTGGTTGAATGCCTTACCACTGCCATCAAATGTGAAAATGAGGATTGAGCAAATTTGCCTTCATTTCCTTTGGGGAAATAAAGGCTTAAACAATAAGAAAGCCTTGGTAGCATGGAAGAATTGTTGTCTACCAAAAGAGGAAGGAGGACTTGGCATTATACAATTAAAAGCGTGGAATTTTGCCTTACTTTCCAAGTACTTATGGGATATCCATCACAAAAAAGATTCTCTATGGGTACGTTGGATGCACAATCGCTACAAATTGGAGAATCTATGGCACAAGGATAAACACAAAGGAGACTCACCATTATTAAAAAAGTTTTTGGAGATTAGAGATGCTATCAATCATGTTGCTGGATCGTCTAATGTGGCCATTTCAATTCTCAATGGTTGGACTACAAATGACAAATTCAGGCCAAAGCTGGCCTATAATTTCTTCAGAAACAAGGGGATTGTGACTTCTTGGCATCGATTTGTTTGGGACAGTGCATGCACTCCCAAACACTCCTTTCTTTTATGGCTAGCAACTATTGGAAGGTTGGCAACAAAATCTAACCTTCCATTCCTTGATGATGACCGTTGCTCCCTATGCGACTCTGAAACCGAGAATGTGAAGCACATCATTTTTCGTTGCTCAGTGGCGGGTCTAGTTTGGAGAGATATTACAAATTGGATTGGCATCCCGGAAAGATTCACCAGTCTGGAACGGTTCTACATATGGGGAAAACGACACTTGAGAGGCAAAGCATTTCGATCAAAGGCAGCTAAGATTGCACTTGCTGCTATGGTATATTATATATGGCAGGCTAGAAATAGATTTGTTTTTGATGGACATACTTTTGATTCGTGGGATGTCATTCATAGAATACGCACTCATGTGCTCAAGGTGATGTATAGATTGTACCCACAGTTACCTCCACCTCATTGAGTCAGTCTGTTGGCTCAATTGGTTTGGACTTTTTGTAGTGTTGGAGCTTTTGTATGGGTTACATCCCGTGGATGTTTTGATCTGGGTATTAATATAAATTTGCATTTTGCCCAAAAAAAAAAAAAAAACCAAGAGGATAATTGTTCCTAACGGCTATATTACATTCCTCACTTTCCTTATATTTTCTACACAAAAATGTAAGATAATACCGTCGCAGCAAGTAGAAAGAGCAACAAGGCCGCCCAACAAATCTGTGAACCATTCTCCAGTGCGTAGCTAACAGAAACCGAGCATGTGACTTGAGCAAAATTGAGGGCCAAAAAAAAAAAAAAAAACTCCGAAATTGCCAGAAACCCAAGGAAAACTCAAAAAGCGAGTAGACAATAAGCCAGCTACAGCAAGGAATGCTTGAAACATTAAAAGGAAGGAGAGATGGTTGGACATGAAGCTCTATGCAGAGATGACAGGAAAATAACTTCAATATGAGCAACTATTCAAGCAGGACGTATCAACATCCAGAAAATATAAAGTACAAGTTAAAATATCAATAACAACAGATTGTTTGAAAACTCACCACCATAAATGTTTGCGACCGGAAGCAGAATGGAAAAACAACTATGCTTTTGAATATTTCTTACACCAGAAAATCACCACACGTGTAAGACTCTAAAAAACAGATGAAGCAGAAAAACCAGATGACACAGCTATACAACGGTCAGAAATTCAGGTAGAAGCAGCTAATCGCAACTTGAGATTTTACCTTTAGTTGACTTAGTGGCTTCCTTCATATGGTAAATAAAACAGCATGAATTCAGTCCTACTATATAGTTAGCAGCAACTAATTAAGCTATGATGACAAATTGATATCATCAGTTCCGGTAGTGCAATAGAATTACAAGAATATTGAAGGCCAAAAGGTCCTTGATTGAATATACATTTTAATTGTTAAATAGGAAAAGAGTAATTAATCTGACACCTATACTCAATAATGAAGAAAAAGTACAAGTAATGAAATTTTCATTATGAAGTAGAATTTTAACCATTATGAAGTAGAATTTTAACCAGAATAGGTAGAAGTAGTATCTTTGATTGTCTAAAAGAAAAAAGAAACTGGCAAGTTCTTCCCTTGTACTAAAATTTATGCAATTCTTTCTCTCAATATCTCAGGAAGAGGACATAATCTATTCCTTACTTTCAGAAACCAAACAGCTAAGTTACTAGTAAATCGACTTCCAGATTCTTGAATAAAAGTTGACTTACTCTCCTTCCACACTTGAACTTAAACACAAACTGGCTTAACTAATAGCAGGTACGAGGGAAAGAAAGTGAAAAAATACATTGTCAAATGATTTGTTAGTACTGCCCGAATTATTTGCTTATTCTCAGGGACACCATGAAGCATGTAAACTGAGAATCCGAAGTACAATATTGCACGATGCAGCTCACGCGTTCCTGGCTATCATCACCAAATTTAAAACTAAGCACACAAATCAACACCACCACAACAACAACAACAATCATACCCAGTATATCCCAACGACAGTAAACTATCGCTAGGGGCTAGGGAGGGTGAGCGGCAGACAAACAATACCTCCATCCCAAGGGATAGAGAGTTTAATTCTAATGAGACCCCCGGCTCTATATGTACCTGCATAGATAGCAGAATACTAGGAATATGTACTAGTGAAGATATTTTATTAAACATAAACGTAAAACTTCCGATATAAAAATAGTCATAACAATGGATATGCAGAAATAGTTGAAAGACAAATACCGAAAAAAAAAGTGCGAAGTCAACCTCCAGTGTAAATACTATCTAATCCTCTAAGGTGCCCCCTATATCCTGTCTACCCCTCCTTAACCTTAATCCTCTGTCTCCATGAATTCCTATCGTGGACCATGTCCTCAGAGAGGTGCAACTCTAGAAAATCATGCCTAATATGCTCATCTCACGTCAGTTTGGGCCTGCCTTTACTCCTATTCCCTTCTACAGTAAGGTTTTCGATTGCTCTGGCAGACGCCGTTATTTGTCTCCTCTTGACATGCTCAAGCCATCTCAAACTTCCCTCTCTTATCTTATCTGCTACACTATTCACCCCTAACCTTTCTCTGTATACCTCATTTCTTATCCTGTCTAGTCTTGTATGCCCACACATGCACCTCAGCATCATCATCTCTGCTACTTCCATCTTCTGTGACTGCGTCCTCTTGATGGCCCAGCAGTCTGTTCTATTTAACATTGCCGGCCGCACTGCCATCCTATAAAATTTTTCCTTTAATTTAGTCGGAAAATTCTTGTCACACATCACTTCTGAGGCCGCCCTCCATCTATACCAATCTGTCTGAACTTGGTGTGCTATATCACTCTTTATGTCCCCATCTTTCTGTACAAATGATCCTAGGTACTTGAACTTACTTACCTTTTGGGACCACTTGACCCTCGATGGTGAGTTGACTATCCTCATTATCGGCTGCTCCGCTGAAGTCGCAGTGTAGATACTCAGTCTTAGAACGGCTAATCCTTAGGCCTTTTCTCTCTAAAGCACCTCGCCACTCCTATACTCTCATACTCAGGTTATGTCTATTTTCCGCGACTAATACAATATCGTCAGCAAAAAGCATACACCATGGGACTGTCTTTTTGATCGACTTTGACAACTTGTCTAGGACAACTGCAAAAAGAAATGGGCTCAAAGCGGACCCTTGATGGAGGCCTACCTCTATCGGGAAGAAGTATATATTCCCTACGGACGTATGAACGGTTGTTCTCGTCCTAGCATACATATCCCTGATTATGTCTATATACTTCATAGGAACCCCTCTTGCATCCAGACTATCTCATATCAGTCTACGTGGCATACTATCATACGCTTTTCAAGATCGATGAAAATCATATGTAGATTGTATTTCTTCTCTCTTTACTTCTCCATCGATCTCCTTAAAATGTGTATTGCCTTCCATTATCCAATGTTCCAACATAACTTAATTCCCCCGTCAAGTTTAAAAACATAGAGTTTAGTTCTTAAAGAAAGAAAAGGGAAAACTTTCAGAGAAAAAGAGAGGTCGAATTTTTCTGAAATAGGGGATGACATATGATTTCCATTTTCAATAAAGTCAAAGACAAATTCTTTTTTGATTTTGGAATATGATCGAATAAAGCAAAGTGATTCACTAAATTAGTTGAGTTTCTTGTATTGTAAAGTAACAGTAGATCGACACAACTAGACGTAATTTTCATTATGGGTCATCTAAAAACAAACTCCGCGTGTTTCCAACACATAATACGGTTGCAGACACTCAACTCTCTTCTTATCCCGCCATATACATAAACCTCTAAAGCAATAGATTAATGTTGTGTTAAAAATGACACATGATACAACGCAACAGCGACATGATCTATACAGCTGACCACAGCTACTGGAAGTAAGATTAAGTGTTGGCGTTTATGTTGAGGAATTTGAGAAAGTCCAACAGGAAAAGACAACACCTTTTCAAGCTGCTATAGACTGGTTAGCGGTTGATTGAGCATTATTTATTCATTATTTTAATTATACAAAGTCTAAACGTGAGTAACGAGATCCCACGGGCCATAACCATACGAGAGAAAGATGCTTAGCGCACCGCCAAATCCAAACACCATCGCTTTCTTAAACAACCATTTTGAAGTTCAACTTTTCCATAAAAAAGATCATTTTTTATGTAAGAAACATTACTTGGGAATAAAAGAAAATCAAGCAACTATGAACATTGAAAATTCAACTCCAAAACAAGATCCCCCTTAATCCATTTTCAATTTAATAGCAAAAAGGAACCAAAGAATAATGGCTCTTAGCAACGAAAAAAAGGCAGCCATTTAGATTGGTCATGAACAATCAAATTAACTCTAGAAGTAACAGCGCTGCAAGAAGTTGGACCTTGTATTGATGTGAGGAAACAATGACTTGGACGCAGACGAACCAGTGAAGCTCTTGAAGGCAGGCAATTGGTGATGAACAGCAGACATCTCAAATGTTCAAGAAAAAAAAAATCAAAATATGGTTAATTAAGGATTCAGGAGGAGGACAAGAAAAGAAGAGGAGACAGAAGTTTTCAATAAATTGTGCTGATAACACCAGTAGTTGAGGTGAAGATAGAAATGTCAGTGAAAGCAGATTAGGCGCTGGTGGTAGTGGTGGATATGAGGGACTGGTGGAGCATTATAAGATTCCGGCGATGATAGGCGGCTGAGCTTGGTGGGGAGGAGGTTTTTGAAAATGAGAACGGTTGGATATGGAAGTCGATTGGATTATGTTTTGTGGATAACACAGGGTACGAGATGAGAGACCTTCTTGTAGTTTTGAAATATTCTTGTTTTATTTACATGATATTCTTCTTAATAAGCATAATTTTCCCTTTGTTATGGATATACTGGAGTATCAAGGATAAACATGATGTTGATATACATTGTAGAGATAGACATAGTAGATGTGGATATCCAAATATTTCGTATCTCTTTTGTATATCAGATTAGATGCAGATATTCGAAAGGGTTTGTCCAAGTTTATCTTCACTCCATTGAGTCCTATAAATATGACCACATATCATATATGAAAGACACGCCTTTCAGATACAAATTTCCTTTGTTTCTCTTTTCTCTTTATTATAGTTGCTTAAGTTTATAGCACGTTATCAACACGATAACTCCACTAATTTTTTTTTAGAAAATCTGCACACAATCGAAACCCACAAAAGCAGTAAGACTGATAAAATGCTAGAGCATCCACAGGTTCTTCAATTCTCGGAGGGACTCCTTCAGGTCTGAAAATTCGCTAAGTGTTCGGAATTCACCAGGTAACACATATAACTCATTTAGTGGCCGAAATTGTTATAAAAACTTAGGAGCCCTTCCACTTCATATTGAATAATCTCCAAACACTGCGGCTGGAATTCCCAGTTTATAAACAAATTGCGAATGTTTCATCGTAATTTAGCTGTCTTTAAAACTTTAAAATGTTAACATACCTGAAGCAGTAATTGTTATTATGTCCCAAGCATGAATCATTTTATCATGCCTGAAGTATGAATCGTTAACATGTCTAAAGCATGAATTGTTATCATGCCCGAAGCATGAATCGTTTTATCATGTCCGAAACATGAATTATTATCGTGCATGAAGCATTAATTGTTATCATGCCCGAAGCATGAATCGTTTTATCATGCCCGAAGCATGAATCGTTTTATCATGCCTGAAGCATGAATTATGAACATGCCTGAAGCATTAATTGTTATCATGCCTGAAGTATAAATCGTTTTATCATGCTCGAAGCATGAATCGTTTGACATGCCCGAAGCATGAATTATTGACACACTCGAAACATGAATATTTATATATTCACGTCAGTAAATTAAGTTTTTTTTTTTTTAATGTTTTGGAGATCCATTGTTCATTTTACTGGTTTGTTAATTACTAGCATTGACTTCAATCTTGAATATAGTTTTGAACTGGACCTTCTTTATGTGTTATGTTTGTGCCCAGATCGACTGTTTCCGCAACCATATGTTCAAATAAAATCCCTGTAATTTTTGAATTTGTATTAGGTTACATTTATTTTGGATATACAAAAGTTCGACTATTACGAATATAGTCGTAACCATGTCTACTAGGTACATACATATATATATATATATATATACCTCTAGCTGGAGTATATCATTGATGTTATTTACGTACAAATATTTGATATACCTGAAGTATATCAATGTCAGTATTTATATTTGACGTACTTGAAATATGAATAATAAAGGACCGACATGCTCGAAGCATGAATAGTTGTTATGCCCAAAGCATAAATTGTTGTCATGAATATTATCATGCCTATAGCATTAATAATTAGATATACCTGAAGCATGACATGATTAAATAACCGATATGTCTGAAGCATGACTAAATAACTGAAGTATTGCATACACGTATTATTGGCTACGTCAAAATCGTGTCCCCCCACCGCGTCATGCAAACATTTCGCCTTTATAACAACCATGTAACGATGTGTTTTAAATCAAATGACAAGATGAAGTCAACTCAGTTTTATAAAGAGATCCCATTTGGTAGATTTATGGGATATATCTACTATCCCATATAGTAGATACGGGAAGAAATGAGTTGGTCATCATTATTACCATCTACTTAGTAAAATAAGATAAAAATTGACTCTATTATTCCAAAGACTTTTTGTTTGATTTACAAATTTTTATAGATTATATAAAGCAAATGGATGTGTCTCGTCTTATTAAAAAAATAAAAACAAATCCAAATCTAAGTCAACTAACATGATCCGCTACACTGTGGATCGTTTTAGTAATTGCCACCACAACATCTTAATATTTTTTTAGTCATGCTATGTCTGTTTTTTTTCCTCGATATTTGGTCCATCTTTCATAGTTCATACACCAGGACTAGTCTCATGAGCTCCAAATTTACCACGTAAACTTCAAATGACTTTTTAAAAAGGTCTCAAACTATAGACTTCTAAATCATTATATAGGAGTTTTTACGTTTTACATGTGCTATACATGCAAAGTGTGCGACTTGTCATGTTTTATGCTGACATTATTCATTAGAGACAATTTTTTTTATCGATATAGACTAATGGTTGCTATTTGTTAGTTCAGTACGTTAGAGACATATCGAATCGCCTACGTTTATGCTTTTATTACACATACTCTTATGTCTACTGTGTTGTTATATATTTTGGTTACACATTGTTTTATCGGGTAACGACTACGTGTATACTATTAGATAGTAACAATTTTAAGTGCTTTACTTATTATTTATAGCATGCCGAACATTAACTTCAATGTAACTGTGAAATATTTTTTGAGAAATATAAAGTGTATATGATATATTTGTATGTATCTTTTATGCTTCTTTTGTTTCCAAAAAAAAAAAAATATGGGCAAAAATGATTCCGGCTTATTTAGCATGGATGATAGTATTTAGTATGGTATATGTTTCGTCCAATTTTTCCTGTTTGGCAAAAGAAAATTGGTCGATGAATGTTAAAAGTTATTATTCATGTTATTGATGAATGATTCATCTACTTGGCCATTAATGGACAGTTTCTCCTTAATGTATGACCTTTGCTAATTAAATTCATAAAATAATAATAATAATAATAATAATAATAATAATAAAACTATTTAAGCTAAAGTATGGTGTGAACCCTTGAAAGCAAGAGGACGTGTGAATGGCTATCATTGTTACGTTTTCTTGTGAATATGGTGATGGGAATTCTTGTATTGACAACTAATCGATATATCATTTACTGTTTCTTTTGTTTTGTTTTCTGTCTGTTCATTATTATATTTGATATGTCTAATGTTTATTAATATTGTTTTTCATGTATAAATATGTGATATGCCTGAAGCATAAGTCATTGACATGCATAGAGCATGAATTAATGTGAAACCATTATATTGTTTATTGTATCCAGAATACCCATTAGATTATACATTATTCAAAGTATTTTGAATATTATACTAATCTGTTTTGAATGCCAAGTTTATTTGAATCCAAATTCTGTTATTCATGATATTGATTGAACTCAAATCTTAAAGTGGTAACATTACATGAATTAATATATGAATAGTATTTCCTGAAGAAACACCATTGAATATTTCTGAGTAGATATTCCAAAATTAATTTTGATATTAACATATCATCCAAGGTGAATGATATGGACATATGCCCAGGTGACAGTGGAATGATACATACAACGAACTCCAGAAGAGTCTAATTGGCAAAAGCAAATGTTAGTACCAATTCGAGTACTACGGCATTGATTGAGGGCTCCAGAAGAGCAACCAATATCTTGACGGGTGCTACACATATATTGGTCAATATGGCATCATTTCCCACCAAGTCGAAAGGAAACTATTGAGTTTAAAAGATATACGCATTAATGGCGTTCATATTGAACTATAAATGAGGGGAATATGAAATTTTCATACACAATGATTCAAGCTAGAAGCTTGTTAAAGAAAAATTCCCAATTTTCTCTATGGATTGTATTATGCGACTATACATCCAGTCGAATGTGTTATTGTGATGAACCAGAAGTTCGATAATAAATGTTATTTCTGACATAATCGACTTGGTCACCCATATAGAATAATGATACGTACAATTGTACAACACGCACATGTGTACTCTTTAAAGAACCAGAATATTCTAGAAACTCTTTTATGAACGAAAATATTACATTATCTCGTGATTTTTGTGTGTGTTACTTGTTCATGTGAGTTTGCTTTCGAAAAGACTAATAGCTTTTGCCAAGCTTCTTGCTCAAATTATATGATTATCCGATTAAATTTATTAAGTATTGATAATACATGTGAATTTATATCCCAAGCTTTCAATGATTATTGTATGTCTTGAGATTGGCGTTGAGCATGCAGTTGCAAGTGTGCACACTTAAAAAGGCCCAGCAGTGTCATTTATTAAACGTTTACAACTGATGGCTTGACGTTTGATTTTAAGGACCAATTTACCCACATGAGCTTGGGGACATACAACTATACATGCATCAGCATTGATTTGGTGAGTTAGTTTTTCCGCCGTTAGGGGGAGAAAAATGCCGGTTTCTGAAGAACGGCGTGAAATTTAATGGAACATTCCTGCACTATTTCACCTTAACACACGAACAAATCAATGCGAGCAAGAAGTAAAATGATAACAAAATCTCACGTTTTGGCGATGAATACGCCGATTCGACTTGATGTCTCTGAAGGACATGATAATGGTATACCAAAAACAAGTCTAAAACGTGGACGCCCAGTTGGTGTAAAAGATAAAAGCCCTCGGAAAAGAATGGTACATACAATACTCCAGAAGAGAATATTCAACAAGAGATTAGATGTTCACAACTTGAAAGCGCTATAGAAATAAAAATTGATCAGTCTAAAATCAATAAACAAGCTGCTCCCGAAGAAGCAAGTGAACACAATTTTGAAAAGATCTCTTTGAATTATGCATTTAAAGTACAAGAGAAAATTGGGATAGACAAACGATCATTATTGATCATGTTTTGATTAAGGGATTGCATATGGAATTATGAATCACGATCCTGAACCAATGTTAAATGAAAAGTGTCGACACAGAAATCATTGGCCAAAATAGAGAGATGCAATCCAAACCCCTGAAGGGAAATTTGCAAAGCATTTGGACCCATCGTCTAAAACACTTGAAGGGAAAGTCGCATTCGCAAATTATTTGACATGCAGTCAAACCCCTGAAGGGATCAAACATATTTGATATAAATGAGTTTTTCACAAAGAACTAGGCTTGACTATGATGAAACATATTCTCCGATAATTGATGTCATAACATTACAATATTCAGTCAGCCTAGCAGTCACTTAAACCTTGATATGAGGTTAATGAATGAAGTTATCACTTACTCATATGAATTACAAAATGATGATATAAAATCCCAGAAGGATTTAAATTGCCTGCAGCATGTAATGAATAAACTATACTCAATCAAAATTATAGAAATCATTGTATGGATTAAATCAACGTGGCAGGATGTACATGTTGATGATCTAAATTTTGTTGGAACTCCTGAAGAGCTTACTAAAATCTCTAGTGGTATCATAAAAGAAGTTTGAGATGAAAAACTTTGAGAAGATCAAATGTTCTCTTGACATACAGATCGAGCCTTGAATAGTCATAGCGTGGTATAATCGAAAGACTCATTTCGACCACGAGAAGATAACGAAGAATTATTAGGTCCTGAAGTACCATATCTTAGTATTATTGGTGTTCTAAAGTATCTTGCGAATTTCGATACCATACATAACATTTCAGTAAATTTATTGAGAAAGTATAGTTCAACACCAACACGAAGACATTCAAATGATGTCAAACACATTTTCATCTTCACCATGCATGTGTTTATACTACTCAAGGAAGGTAGCACCACAATTAGTGGGTTATGCTGATGCTGGCTATCTATTTGACTCGCATAAGGAAAGACCACAAAATGGATATGTTTTGGTGCGGTCATATTACAGAGATGAGTGAAACAGACAGTAACAACCATCTCTTCATCATCATAAGCTTTTGGAATTGCATGAAGCAAGCTATGAATACATTTGGTTGAGGTCGATGATTCAGTATATCGAAGACGCCGACAACAATGTTTGAGGATAATGGTAGACGTATTGTTCAAGTTGAAAATGGCTACATCAAAGAAGAACGAAGCATATATCACAAAAGTTTTTCTAAACTTATGAGCTCGAGAAGAATGGCGATATTAATATCCAACAGATACAATTAAGCCAGATTTTTGCTGATTTGTTCACAAAAACACTACATTTAAAGAGATGGTCTACAACATTGGAATGCATCGACTCAAAGATCTCTTGCCAGCATCAGGGGGAGTGTGATTACTACATGCACACTGTACTCTTTTTCCTTCGTCCAAGTTTTTTATCCCACAGGGTTTTTCTTGGCAAGGTTTCAACGAGGCAGTGCATCACACTTACCAATTATTATGAATATGTACTCTTTTTCCTTCGACCAAGTTTTTATCCCACTGGGTTTTTCTTGGCAAGGTTTTAACGAGGCATATTCTTTAAAGTTTGGATATCCAAGGGGGAGTGTTATGGATATACTGGAATATCAAGGATAAACATGATGTTGATATACATTGTAGAGATAGACATAGTAGATGTGGATATCCAAATATTTCGTATCTCTTTTGTATATCAAATTAGATGTAGATATTCGAAAGGGTTTGTCCAAGTTTATCTTCACTCCATTGAGTCCTATAAATAGGATCACATATCACATATGAAAGACACACCTTTGAGATACAAATTTCCCTTGTTTCTCTTTTCTCTTTATTATACTTGCTTAAGTTTATAACACCCTTTTATTTTTTTCGTGCTTTCTAAGTAGTATTGTTTTTATTACGTAAAGAATAGAATTGTGGATGTCTAAGGTGACTTTGCATGTGTCTAATGTGTTGGAAGCACAAAAGAGTATTACCCCATTTATTGTATTTACCTACAAAGTACTATAAATAGGACATGATATTGTAAGACTGATACATACTTGAAAATCAATTGAAAACACTTCTATCCTATCTTATCTTGTCTATTTTATATTACATTATTTGAAACTTGATTTCGTTACACATTATTAGTACGAATTGCTCCAAAGAAACAAAAATAAGTATAAAAATATTTGAGAAAAAAGAGAAATAAGGAGAACACCCTTAAAATTTCGCATGTGCAGGCAGCCTTGCGCAGGTCCGGAAAAATTGAATTTTCTGAGTCATCTACTGTTGGATTGTCACCAAATTTTGTTTGATTACTCCTAACACATAAAGGTATGTTTTGAACGGTGAAGATGTGTTTTGGTGACCTCTAAGTTAGTCCGAAAGGGTCATTTCCGAAGCTGTTTTTCTGCTAAAAATTTTTAAGGTTTATGTTTTGTTCATCATTTGCGTTCCATACTTCTATATTATAAATACTCATGAAAGAAATAATCTAGCATGAAGTCTAGATTTAGTTTGAAACCAGAAAAGAATAATATGTGAATTGAAGTCCGAAGCATGAACTACTTGCCTGAAGCATGGATAGTTGAAATGCCAACAGCATGACATGCCAGCAGCACGAATCATTGACATGCCTGGAGCATGAATCGTTTTCATGTCCGAAGCATGAATTGTTTGACATGTCCGAAGCATGAATTGTTGACACGCCCAAAGCATGAATAATTGATATAATTGACATGCCCAAAGCATGACTAGTAAAGAATGAATAATTGTCATGTCCGAAGCACGCATGGTTGACATGCCTAAAAGTGTGAATGTTTTGACATATGCTCGTTGTATTATTTTATTATTGCATTCATATTTTAATTTTTAATTACGTATTAATTGTATTCTTGTCGTTGCATATATAATTGTCTGTATCGTACTTATGCCTTATGCTAGAAGCATATAACATTAACTCAAACCTGTAGTTTTGAGTAAATCTATCTTTTCTAAGATGAATTATTTTTGCATTTTAGACCCATGGCAAATATCACAAAACTGGAGTTTGCTGCCTATGATATTTCCAAAAGAAATTATATCAGTTAGATGTTAATAATGCTTTTCTCCATGGGGATTTAGATCAAGACATCTACATGACTTCACCAGAAGGCTTCTCTGTACCCCCAGGGACTGTTTGCAAACTCACTAAGTCTCTGTATGGTCTTAAGCAAGCTAGTAGACAATGGAATGACAAGTTAACTTCCTTTCTCCTATCTGAAGGGTATGTTCAGAGCAGGAATGACTATACCATGTTGAACAAACAACAAGGAGGCACTTTCTTGGTCCTTCTGGTCTATGTAAATGATATTGTGGTGGCTAGTGACTGTTTGAAATCCATTCATCACCTCAAGGCTCGTCTTCATTCTTCCTTCAAGATTAAGGATCTTGGTGAGTTAAGATATTTTCTAGGCCTAGAGGTGGTCAGGTCTAAAGGGGGGTTATGGTCTGTCAAAGGAAGTACACCCTTAGTTGCTAGAGGATACTAGACACCTGACCTCCAAACCTAGTAGCAGCCTCATGGAATAAAACTTAAAACTTGCACATGATGATTCTCCATCCTTTGAGGATGTGTCTAGCTACAAAAGGTTGGTTGGTAAGTTGTTGTACCTAACAATCACAAGACCTGCCATTAGCTATACTATGCAACAGCTGAGTCTATTTTTGGATACCCCTACACAGTTGCATTCGAGAGCAGCTCAAAGATTGCTGAGATATCTTAAGGGAACCCCAGGACATGGATTGTTCTTCCCTAGCAAAGGGTCACTTAAGTTGACAACTTTCTCAGACTCATATTGGGGTGGATGCTTAAAGAGTAAAAGATTGGTGACTGGCTATTGTATATTTCTTGGAGATGCCTTAGTGTTATGGAAGGCTAAGAAGCAAATCACAGTTTCCAGGTCTTCATTTGAAGCTGAATATAGAGCTCTTGCCTCAGCAACTTGTGAGGTTCAATGGATACTCTATCTATTAAGTGATCTGCAGGTGACGCACTCAGGACCAGTAGAGGTATTTTGTGACAATAGGAGTGCTATCTACATTGTGGAAATCCTGTTTTTATGAGAGAACCAAACACATAGAGATTGGTTGCCACATTATAAGAGATAAGTTTAAAAAAGGTGTGATCAAGCCTATGCCAATTAAAACAGAACTCTAGTTGGCAGATATTTTCACAAAGACTTTGGATTCTAAGAGGCTAAGAATCCTGACTGCAAAATTGGGAGTCTGTAACGTGTTCACCCAGTCAGGATTGAGGGGGAGGGGGTGGAGTGTCGAAGGCAGCAAGGATTCAGGCTGCAACAAGGAAGTAATAGGAGATGGAACAGAAGCATGACATGAGTGTTTAAGCAATTGTGTTTGTCAAGAAGCACAATCCATCCTAGGTGGCATGGAGCAATTGAGGACCATTGGATCATACCCATGATCAAGGGTAATTGAAGCTTCTAGACACGGATCAAGAAACTGTGACGGATCAAAGGCGAAGAACTAATCCAGGGGAAGAAGAAGAAGGAGCTAGTGGCGGGAAATGGTTAAAAATTGCGAAATTACAAGAACACCCCTGATTAATTGTGTGGCTAGCTTGAGCTTGAAGGGCAAAAATGTAAAATCAATAGCTTTCTTTTTCCCGCTCATTTGGTGGTCGAATATAGTTGAAGATAACCACTTTGTAATTGGTTCTTGCGGTTTTCCAGTTCAATACAATTGCCATTTCCTCTTCATATCTTCTTCTCAGCTTTTCACACTCTTGATTAGCTTTGAGTTGTTTTTGATGTTTGATTGACATTTTTGACAAAAACGCCTGAACGACACTTAGATTTAAGCATGGAGTACTATTTTAAATCGGCTCATCCGACCACTCTCTGGTGGTTTGGTTTGTGAAGTGTACTGGTTTGGATTGTAATGTATTGAATTTGTTGCTTTGTGGATTTGATTTCATATTAGATGTTTATTTATGGGTTTGATTTGTAATTTTAAGTTGGTTTTTTATGAATATTATCATTGTGAACAGGTTTATGTTGGCAAAAAAAGTTTGGGTTAGTTCAATATTTAAAAGTAAAATGTCAATTTATTTTAAATCTGTTATAATTTCTGTGTATGTATATATGAATACAAAATGTTCTTATAGGAAACTAAGGCGACTAAATTCAGCACCTTGGCGTACTAGTTGCGGATCTTCCACATTACTGTTAGGGGAAAGGGTCTAGCTGCTCGACATAAGGTTAAAAATCATTTAGCCATCTGTGTTATGTGCTACGCAATTGTTCAGTATCTACAGGTATTAGTAAATACCTTAGCGTTGTTTATTTAGAAGATATGAAGTAGAGAACTAAAAATCCTTTTGATTTTCTTTAAGGTGTTTGTTTGCATTTTTTTAATGTCACTACAGGAGAGACCTTGTTTAGTATAATCTTTTTATGTCATTTGAAGAAAGAAAATGCCACTTGATTTGACGTTTTCCTATATGTGTAAGATGGATGTAATTACGAGACGAGGACCAAATGTTTAGATAAGGATGATTTTTCCCGTACAATGAAAATTGACATGAACCAAAGTGGGATTTTCCCATCCATACTTTAAGATTGACATAAACTATACCGATTCGTAGTAGCTTACCTATTTGATTTCAAGATAGACATAACAAAATTCATGATTTAATCACCAATAGACATGCACCATTGCTGTTGAAGGGTCAAAGAAAAATTAAAAGAAGGCATGCTCCATTTAGATTCATCAATGCCTGGCTCTCCATCATGATTTTAGATTATTTGTCACCTCCACATGGAATAAATATGAAACAATTGGAGGGGTGAGAAGATTATACCACAAGCTATCCAGAATCCTAATGAAGAAACTGGAACAAACTACTCTTTGACACAGCTCAACTCAGAGCAGAGAATAAAAAGGCAGAAAGCTTCTGGAGACAAAAAGCCCACATAAAATAGATCAAAGAAGGGGAAGCTAACATGTCCTTCTCTCATAGCATAGTAAAGGAAAGAAGAGGGAAGCAAGTAATAAGAGCACTCAAGAACACTGAGGGAATCACATGCTCCATAGATGATGAACTCAAGGAGGCAGCAACTGAATATTTTACAAGCTATTTTCAAAATAGGAAACAGAAGACAATGTTGAGATTATTAGAAACATCCCAAAAATACTGAAAAATGAAGATAACATAATGCTAACCAGACAACCAACCCTAGAAAAGGTAAAGCAAGCTGTGTGAGACCTAGACCCTAACAATGTTGCCGACCCAGACGGATTCAATGGGTTCTTTACAAATAATTTTGGGATGTCATCAAGATGGATGTTCTAAAAGCATCACATGAATATTTCTTGGGATTCTCACCTACAAAAACAATGGCATGCACAATCATTAATTAATCTCAAAGACGGATAATCAGAAAACCTATGCGGATTTCGGGCCAATAAACTTGTCAAACGTCACGAGTAAAATCAAGACCAGAACCATTGCCACAAGACTGAACAAGATTCTCCTAAAAATTATTTCAGAAGAGCAAGCAGACTTTATGAAAGGTAAAGAAATCTCAGACCAAATATTGCTAGCTTCTGATCTGATGCAACACATTGACAGAAAATGCAGGGGCTCAAATGTTATAATCAACTAAACATGACCAAAGATTTTGATAGAATGGATTGGTGCTATTTAAGAAAAATCATGGAAGGATCCGTTTTTTTTCCAGTTTTTTATTAACCTGATATACAATCACTTAGAGACCAATCAATTATCAATCCTCATAAATAGAACACAAACTACATATTTCAAGCCTACAAGAGGAATGAAGCAAGGGGACCCTCTGTCCCCACTCATCTTAATCGCCTCAGAAGGATTCAGTAGAGGCCTCAAAGCTTTGAATCAAGAGAATATCATAGATGGCTACTCAGCTGGAAGAGCCAAGAGCATTCCAACACATATTGGTTACGCTGATGACTTACTAATTTTTATAAATGGGGCTGCTTCAAATCTCAAAAATTCAAGAATTTTCTAGAGGTTTACCAAAAGGCATTCGGACAGAACATAAACTACAAAAAAGTCAATTTCTGATCAAAACAAAAGTATCAACAAAAAGAATGAAGATCATTCAAAACATCCTCGAAATGACCCAAACTAAGCAGTCGATGAAAAACTAGGATGCAACCTATACCAAGTCATAAGCATATTCAAATACTGCCAGCATATACTACATCATTTTGACCAGAAACTCAATGCAATGAGCAATAAGTTCCTGAACCCAGCAGGAAGACTCATTCTCATTAAACATGTCCTGGCCACAATCTCCTTGTTGAGAAACCGGGATTTGAGCGATTTGAAAATGCATGATTTAAATATTATGTGTTTCTAAAATGCATGATTTAAGTGTTAATTGACATGCTTATGTGATAAATATGCTTTACATGCTTATATTTTTTTTGTCGTACTAACATGCCATGAAACGTTAAAGCTTACATCATATGACAAACATTTTTTTGCCTTTATACTATTTTTAGGTGCCATAATTAATGAACTAAACTAGTTCATTAAGTAAAGTGCTTAAGAAGATGAACTAACTAGTTCATTAAATGAATACATATTTGGAGAGAGCTATTTGGAAACAAACTTGAAATGGAAAGTCCTGTCTTCTCACATAGACACATACACACACACACATATATATGATACATTTTTTTAACGACAAACTATATACTTATATTCCGACGTTCCACGTCATACATACCATAAACGTACGTCGATATCACACCACCATATACACGTCATATTTATGAGAATATACATGTCTCGTATCATGTATTACAAGTCATATTGCTATTGAAATTATAACGACATGTCATGAAGTAAAATTGTCGTATCGGGTGACTACCGAACCATCACTGACATGTCGCGCACTTACTATATAAACATGGCCAGCCTATAGACGCTCAAAATACTCAGAAAGTTCATGCTCCACATGTCAAAATCAGCCCCAAAGTCATACCATGTTTACACACATCAATCACCCGCAGTTTGGCTTGAATTATGGAAAATTCAAACTCAAACTTTGTGTCACATGGGGCGTTTTATTTTCAGCCATATGAGCTGAAAATACAATTTATTTTCTGTATATTATGTGTGACATAATATATATTACATGTCTAAGAAGTTTGAGATTAATCGGAGAAAAATAGCGTAATCGACGAAAGTCGAAAATTCGATGTTCTACACTTATGCATACATAGAACGTTTTTGTCTTGATGTAACATGTATCTAGATACTTTTTACATATTCAAGACATATTAGAGTATTCTATAAAAATCAATTAAGGGATGATTGCAATTTACTATGTGTGTGAAGATTATGCATTATTATTTGACAAAGTTTAGCAAAAGAGAATTCAACACATGGTGCAGGTGTATAGACATGTCATTTCAACTTAATTGGAGCCTAGGCGGGAGCTTGTTTGACACTTTGATTGGTAGAGGATAAGACACATGTGATTGGTGATATTAAAGAAGGCAAGCCACACATGGAAACATTTCAAAAAAAAAAAAACGAATGCTGAAGTTTCAGCACTTGTTCTATATGGCCGATTTTTGCACCCTATTTTGCCCCAATTTTCTTCCAAAATTATGGGGCAATTATATCTTGATTGATTGATATTTTACTTGTATGTATTTGAGCATGTGTTTCACATTTTTGGTTGAATTTCCAGTTATTTTATGGAGTGCCAATGTGGATAAACA
The DNA here is from genome assembly GCA_036186865.1 of Eustoma russellianum. Classification (NCBI taxonomy): domain Eukaryota; kingdom Viridiplantae; phylum Streptophyta; class Magnoliopsida; order Gentianales; family Gentianaceae; genus Eustoma; species Eustoma russellianum. The sequence goes on along the minus strand of AP025043.1, from coordinate 37,638,356 downwards.
ATGGCCTATGAAGAAGTGACAACTAGGCAAATACAAGTCATTTGTCCAATCGTATTGCTTCAAGTAAGCAAGAGTGTGTCACCATATTATACAAGACAATCTTACAAGGACATTCAAGATAATTTTCAAGGAAGAATTCAGCCCTAGAGGGGCGGCCATACACCTATAAATTGAGGCAAAGTATTCAAGACAAAAGCAAGTCAAATTTCATATTCTTCTAAGATCAAGCAAGACTAATCTGTTCTTCTCTTATTCTTTTCTCTTGCTCTTAGCCTCAAGCCTATCATACATATCTTTCATATACTATATAGGCTTTGTGTATACCACCCACATACGTTCATCTTGTACAAGGTTGATCAAGGTCTGATCAAACCTTCATTTGTTCGGTGGTGGTGTTCATGTTGTTGTGTTTGTTTGTTTGATTGTAAAAGGATAGAGTTGGTGTTTAACTCCAGTCACTCTTATGCCAAGGTGTTATTTGTGATTAATGAATATTGAGGAAGGAGTCCTCGAAGACTGGAGTAGGTTGATTTAACCGGACCAGTATAAAAATCTTGGTCTTATTTACTTTTAGCACTTTTACTTTGAGTTTTCAGTTTTCTGCATCGTCTTCATACTCACTGAAAAAATAGCACAAATTTTTCAAAAATTAAAAAATTTTGCAGAAACATAGACACAGGTCTTAACTTTCATTTGAGACAAGTGTCATCCGATTTGGATAAGTATAAGTGAGTCAAACTAGTTCTGAGACTAGTGGAATCTGATTCTCAGATCTACAAAAGTTGAGAACATCAACGTGGTTGACATACTTACCAAGAGAATTTTGAAAAACTGTTTTAACCCATTAAAGTAAACATCTTAAGGCCCATACCATAAAATGTTCAGGTCATTTAGAGTTGCCAATGAACAGGAATAAAATTTTTCATTTTAAAGAACAGTTTCAGGCAGATTGACGCAATCTGAGGAAAAACGTTTTTTCAAGGGGTTAGACTTTGAGTTTTAATCTGCAATTTTTGCCAGACACTCATAACATCTGAGAGCACATCAACTAGTTAAATCAAATCAGGATATGAAAACAGAAACTGTTTTTAGAAGTGGATTATTTGGTCTAAAAAGTTTTAAAAACCAATTTTAAAATAATCTACAACCTGGTCAACTAGTTAAATCAAATCAGGATATGAAAACAGAAACTGTTTTTAGAAGTGGATTATTTGGTCTAAAAAGTTTTAAAAACCAATTTTTCTGCACTCACTATTTCACCCCCTGTAGTGGTGCTATACAGGTCCTACACCCCTTACACACTTTAGCAGCTGCAAAAATACCAAAAGGAATAATAAGCGCAATGGAAAAGAGAATGACAAACTTTTTATGGGGTCCTAGAAAACACCACTGGAAGCAATGGAGAACACTCACCAGGGCAACAGAAAAGGGTGGACTTGGAATCAGAAGTTTTGAAATCATCTAGAGAGCTTACTCATGCAAAATATGGAAGAAATATCAAAGCAACACAAGCCTATAGGCACGCTATATGAACAACAATTATGGAAACAGAGACTCAAATGACAATTCAACCCAATGACTCTCAAAGTTGGAAGAGGATATGTTCAGTGGATATGGCGATACGTAGACTAAGAGAAAGCAACTTTCAAAGAGACATATGAAGCCAACAGGACATTACAACCAACGATAATCTCCCACAAACTATATGGCATTGCAAACAGAGGGGGATCATAAAAGTCTTCTTATGGAAGCTCCTAAACGGATCTCTTTCCATAGCAGACAATCTATCGAAGTTCTTAACCATCCACCCTACCAGGTGCCCCATATGCAACAAAACAAAGCAACCCAGCAGCACATATTCTTACAATACCAGAAATCAAATCAATCTGGATTTATTACGCTAGCTTAGTAAATGGGCCTGCCCCAACAAAACAACAGATCAGACAATAGCTTATAGCATGGTAGCTATAGGGGTCATAAAAGAAAATGGAGGGACTACTCAGGCGAATAATACCGGTGATCATTTTATGGAGCATATGGAAAGAGTATCACAAAATTACTCGAGAAGACAGACAATAGAGTCTAGAAGGAACGCAGGAGTAAATCAGAGCTGATATTAAAGATTGGTGTATGACACTAAATGGCACAAAGATTGCATGCAACTCACAGACGCTAATTGAAGTAGGTACCACATCAAAGCTTCAAATTAAAGCTGCTAAAATCCTAAAATGGGAGTAATCACCCACGGGAAAACTCAAGATTTAACACAGATGGAGCAATTGAGAACAAATCTGCTGCAGATGGAGCAATAATGAGAGATTCGAATGGAGAAACGATACATGCAATATCATTTCACTTACATGTCTCGATTCCAGTACTAGCTGAAGCACAAACAGTGATGATATTGCTTCTGTACTTCTTCATCTTCAGAGATAACATGTGATATGAAATAAAGAATGTAGAAATTGAAATTGATTGTAAAGCAGTGGTAAGAAAGTTGCAGAGCAAACAGGAAGAAATAAAAGTTGAACCGAAGGCATCAAAAATACAATTTGAGGAGATAATGGGATAAAATAAAGCATTGTCCAAGGGAGATCAATTCTACAGCTCACAATTTGGCACAATTTAGCATGATGAGAAATAAGTTTACAACCTTCAACACGACATGTGAACTCTCCCCTTATGTGAAAGGCCGTATACTGACACAGATAGGACTACGGTAATGTTGAGACATACATAATGCTTAGTCATTAGTCGAAAATGGTGACAAAAAAACTAAGTATTGATTAAAGCATATAAGAAAATATTCCTGATGTATATGACAATTTCTTCAAGTGGAGAAAATGGGCATATAATAGTTGCATAACAAATAGAATAGGAAGGGGAATGATTCACCCCTCACATGTAAATGGTCTTTCCTCGCCACAAAAGAGGGGCACGGTAATAATAATAAATACTTTCTTTCAAAAAAAAAAGTAATGATATTTATCATTTTGAACAAATTGCATTTATGCACTCACCAATAGTCTAAAATCTGGAACTACCATTAGAAACAACATTACTCTAGTGCCTTAAGGGCTATAGGCGAGGTATATGGGTCGGATATGCACAAACATACCATGTATTGGAAACACACTGAAGTTGTTTTCCGATGAAACATAATGAAAATTGCGTCACGTTGTGTTTTCACAATATAGAGCGCAACCGAAATTGTCTTTCGATGAAAACATAATAAAAATTACGTCAAGCTGTGTTTTCACAATATAGAGCAGGTATGTGGGTCGGATATACACAAGCATACCATGTATTGGAAACACACTGAAGTTGGTTTCCCGATGAAACATAATGAAAATTGCGTCACGTTGTGTTTTCACAATATAGAGCGCAACAGATGTTGTCTCCCGATGAAACATAATGAAAATTGCATCAAGCTGTGTTTTCACAATATAAAGTGCAACCAATTTTGTAATTCATATTGTTTTATTCTATCATATTTTAAAAATCAAAGAAAAGTCTCCTTTGAGAAACATGTACGCAATAATTTCGTTAAAAGTAAAAAGCTTCTGAACGAGAATCCAACTAATACAGTAGATAAAAGAACGCAACATAATTTTATTCCAATTCAAAACTAATCCTTACACATCTAAGTATTGAGATATATACAATGTCAATAAGATTCTCATACTAAAACAAAGAAACTTATCGGCCTACCTTTTTCCTTTTTCATTTAATTATTTCTAAAATATAACCGATAATTTCATCTAAGTTATTTCACCATTACACACATAATTTTTATCTCTAAATCAGTTCGAATTTTAATGTGTCTATCTATATCTTATCGACAAACATGTCTTCATCTACAAACGGAGCCGAAGGTGCCGGCCGTGCCGGAGATGATCCACCGTCACCTTCCTCCATATATTCATCCGAAGTCAAAACCACATCCTCCGAGAGACATGGCGCAGAAGGCGCAGGACACCGATAATCGACCGCGGGCGAAATGGCCACGTCACCAAGAACAACGTAAGAAAAATACAGCAAACCCCGCAGCTTCCCGCACTTAGAACTGAGCCGATGCACTAAATGCACCGGCGAATTATCCGGCATTGCACCATCAAGAAGCTCTCTAACCGATATTTTCGACGTCCCGATAGTCTTATCACCAGAGATTAGTCTACTCCGGCACTTGACCTCGAACAAAACTTCGAAACCATAACGTTGCAGTAGTGATTTGGGGACTTGAAGCATTATTGGGGCCCACCAAAAAGGGAGGAAGCCGTGGTGCTTATCGACGCGGGTTTTCTGGGAGATTATCGGTTCGCCGGTGGACCGGAGGAGGGAAGCGGTGGCGTAATAGCCCGTGGCTGATAAGTTGGCAACGGCATTTTGTTTGAAAAGAGATGCAGATTTTAGCGTGAAACTTAGGGTAAAGCTTTCGTTCTCCATGTCCATTTATGCATGAAAACGATTATGAACCTGAAACAACAGTGTATATATAGATATACGGAAAAAGAATTGAAAATGCTTACCTGATTAAAATCGGAATTTGATACCTGATTTAAAATAGGAATTTGATGGGATGAGTAATTTATTGTGATCGCAGCAGCTAATGAAATGATGACAAATAAGCTTTACCTACATGTAAAATTAGGCAAAACAAGAGACTATAAATGTTGTACACATTTCATTGATTATTAATCAATTAATCATACTTACTCCTTGGTCATTTTAAAATTGGTGTGATGGGATAGAGTTTTATCAACTCATGGTCACCTTTCTCAAAATATAAAAAAAAGAAAAAGAAAAAGAAAAAGAAAAGAAACTCATGGACTCGAACTATTCCTGCTTTTGATTAAAACAAACAAACAAACAATATGTAAATCAAATACCTATAGTAATTTGTCTATGTTTCAGTGGAACTTTTTAAATTTGTTTTCTCAGTTTAGAATTTATCTTCCAATCAAATCTTCATGCATATACCAAAAGGATAAAGTAGTTTTTTGAACTCATTTTTTCCCTTTCTTTTCTTATATGTATATGTTTATATATTGTACAATTTCTGTCTTCTGCAATCTTTTTATTTTTATTATAAATATCTTATATATTGGACAAAAAGAAGTTTTTTTATGTATTCTTTTATTTCTTTCTGTTTAAGTTTTTTATGGTATAAAGTTTATTTTAGGGGGCGGACGCTGGATCAATTTTATATAATTGCTCTACATTTTTTTTGACATAATGATCCTTAAATTGACCAACATTGTTTGCGACTTCTCTCGGTACATAACTGTAAAACGGACAAATTTAGCTAGAAAAAAACATTTTAAACTATTTTTCTAATAAATCAAACTCTCAATTTTACCCATACATCGTTGTTCGAGGTGTTTGCAACACTGTCATTGTGGTGGCAAAATATCATCATGGTGTAAATTTCAAAAAATTCAAAGCCTGATTTCTTTTTTTGGTTAAAATGTAAATTTGTATTAACCAATAACGAAGTATTATAGAAGATGCAACCCATACATTAAAAATGGTGTGTATCATACTGTGCCACGTTTGAATACCGTCATTAAAATAACGAGTTAATCAAAATTTCAAAAATACAAAGCCTAAGTGTGGTGCATGACACCGTCAAGTTCGATGTATGCTTTAGTCCTGCAGTCATTTATTGTGCTCATACATTAACTGATGACCTAATAAAATGATGATAAATAAGCTTTATCTATATGCAAGTAAGGAGGTGATTGGCCAAAACAAGGAACCATAAATATTCTACATATTTCATTAGTCATGGATCAACTAATCATACTCACTCATTGACTATTTTAAAATTTGTGTTAGTCCTGACACAACATCATCGGTGTACCTTGCTACAAAGAACTCACTCAAACCTAGGGTGTTAAACGAATTGAATAGTTCACGAATTGTGCGAGTTTGATTCGTATTTGATTCAAATTCATTCGTTAGTTTTAATTAAACGAGCTAAATTTGACCTCGCCATCTAACCATCTGAATAGTGACTTTGTTACGGTATAATACTCATTATTGTATTGTGCCGGTTTCTAAATTTAGTCTCAGATTAAAAAATACATTGTTGGATTGCCGAAAATCATTTCTAGAAAAGTCATATTCTTTTTCCGTTTTCTATCATTTTACAACTGGTAAGGTTGCTGCTTTGTGACATTGAGCTGACGGGTTTGAACCGTAGAAACAGCCAATTGCACAAAATGTAAGACAATGGTACATACATCAGACTATGAATCGATTCGACCCGTCCTCAGACCATTTACAAACGCGTGAGCCTAGTACACTCGAAACGCCTCTTTATCATTTTAGGTATGTTGGGAAGACAAAGGCGTATTTTCAAGAGAAAAAATGTCAAAAGGTTGTACTGCGGAATAAATGTTTTTTTTTACGCCTGCACACAAAGTAAATTTATCCTAAGAATAAATAGTTGACCGTAATTTACTCGAAGAAATCTGTCAGTTTTATGAACTAGCAAAATAAGAAGTGAAAAATTTCGGCCAAGTGCAAATTGAGGGACAAAACTGTTCTGTGCGGCTAATCTCACTTATTAGCTTAAAGTTTGACCCATTACTCAGTTAACTTTGATGAGGGAGTGTGTTCTCCCCCTACCTGTACCAGAGGCCCCTTAACCAGGTAGAATGTAAATTGAGGGATGTGCTCCACCAGCAGCCCTGCAAAGGGAGAGGACACACGAGACTCAGCCAGCCCAGAGGCAACCCTTGTAATATTTCAACAAGGATTGTCTCCACACGGACTCGAACTCGGGACGTCGGGGTTCTAGCCCCAATCACCTTTGCCACTTACCACTGGACTATGCCCCTGGGGGTCATTACTCAGTTAGCTGCCTAACGTTGATGAAACTCACATAACAACTCTTTGTCCAAAATGTCTCACTTGTAGCCAGTCACCGGAAGGTGACTTACTACAGCAGGTTTCTTTTTTTTTAAAAAAAGAAAATTTATTTCTAAAAAAATGTTATTATTTGTAAAAATTCTAAAAAATTGTAAAAATTAATTAAAAAATATTTTAAAAATAAAAAAATTAGGAAAAAAGATAAAAATAATAAAAAATTACCCACAACGCCCACCCCCTCTCCCACCCCCGACACCCCCACCCCAAGGCAAAATTTTTTTTAAAACTTTTTTCTAACTCACTCATAACGCTCCGACCACCCCCGCGTCCCCTCCCCCACCCCCTCCTCTCGAGAATTTTTTTTAAAATTTTTTCTAACTCACCCATAGCATCCTAACCACCCCTGCGATCCCCTCTCCACCCCCGCACACACCCCAAAAAAATTTTAAAATTTTTTCAACTCACCCACAAAGCTTCGACCATCTCCCAGAACCTGAAACAATCCAACCCCCAGTCCAAAAAGAAAATGACAATGTTTTGGGCTGGGGGTTGGATTGTTTGGATTGCTGGAGGATGGTCGGAGCTTTGTGGGTGAGTTGAAAAAATTTTAAAATTTTTTTGGGGTGTGCGCGGGGGTGTGGGAGGGGACGCAGGGGTGGTTGAGACGTTATGGGTGAGTTAGAAAAAATTTTTAAAAAAAAGTCGCGAGAGGAGGGGGTGGGGGAGGGGACGCAGGGGTGGTCGGAGCGTTATGAGTGAGTTAGAAAAAATTTCTAAAAAAAATGTCGCGAGAGGAGAGGGTGGGGGAGGGGACGCAGGGGTGGTCGGAGCGTTATGAGTGAGTTAGAATAAATTTTTAAAAAATTTTTGGCGGGGGGGGGGGGGGGGTGGGATAGGTGGATGGAGTGCTGGGGCGTTGTGGGTAATTTTTTATTATTTTTATCTTTTTTTCCTAATCTTTTTATTTTTAAAATATTTTTTAATTAATTTTTACAATTTTTTAAAATTTTTAAATTCCTTTAAAATCACTTTATTCAAAAATACAATTTTATTTTTTAATTAAAAAAGGTCGCTACGTGTCAACTCCTGGTTGGTCTGAGAAAGTCAAAGGTTAGTCAACGGTCACCTGGCTATAAGTGAGACATTTTGGACAAAGAGTTGTTGTTAAGTGAGTTTCATCAACGTTAGGCTGCTAACTGAGTAATGAACCAAACTTTAGGCTAATAAGTGAGATTTTGTCGGCCAATAAATTACTAATCGTTTCACACTACACTCCTTTGAATTTTTTTAAAAGTTTTTTTTACGAAAAGTCACATGCAACTATAATCTCATGGTTTTTAAAGAAGTTACGCTCACACTTTTTCTCACCAGTATCATAGCATAAGACACTAATACTAATGTATACACCCCATGATGAAGTTATGTAAAACTGGAGATCATAGTGTACCAGGATCATATTGATAAAATCACTGTAATGTTAAACATGTTTATTGATTTATCAAGATCGCAATATTGTTACCGAGATCCCAGTAAATTAATCATATTAATGTTGTCTTCCAAGTATATTATAGGAAGAGTTTATTTTCTTTAATATTATAATAAGTTATTTGGAATATGATGACAACATTAACGAATGTTTGCTTTTGCTATACACATGAAGAAAGTGGGAAAAAAAAATTATACCGAAACAATAAATTGATACAGTTGAAAGTGTTGTCAAATAAATCTCAACCCTAAATTTGTAGCCGTTTTAGTCTTGAAGTTATTACCATTCTAGCGCTAAACTTGGAACATAAGTGTTGTTTTACATATCAAAACATAAAAGTTTTAGTCTTAAGACTCTAATTGATTTAAAGGTTTTAGCATTAAGACTACACCGTCATAGACGGGAGCCTCCAAGTCAATAGGGTAATGTTGTTGTTGTTTTATTAAGACTCTAATTACTTTAATGTTGAAATGGCTTCAAATCTAGATTGAAGCTCTAAGTGCTTCAACTTTTGAATAACTTGTAATTGTTTTGATCTCGGAATAACTTCACATCTCAATTGATTTTGTACTACAAATTCAAATATAATTGTAGCATTTGATTACGTGACCTCCCTCCATACCTTTAGAGCTTCATCCAAAGTCAAAAGACCATCCCCTGAAATACGTTGGAAAGAAGGCGCAAGACAACCATAATCAACCGGAACCCAGAAACAAGTATAGCATGTTGGAGAAATAAGAGGAAATGAGTTTGTTCAAAGTTGCCAACATTGGTTAGTAACATACCTTGAGTTCAATTATAATTAGCGTCCGTTAATCAAAAGCGGAAATTAATAAGTCCTAAATTTTCTACGTAATTAATAGATGACTTTAGGCTTTTGAATCACTCAATTATAATACCAGTTGAATAAGAAGTTAATACTCAAAGTAGGAGTAAAATTGGTTGAAAATTAGAAAAATGACGATGTGGCCTCTTAAGAAGTGAACACATCATCCATTTTTTTGCTCCAAATGGATCGATTTTCATTAATATGAAGAAATAAGCCAAAAGGATTTACATCAAAATAATTCCGTAAAAGAAAGACTATCCATTCTCAATGTGTGGTTCCAAATATTCCACGCCAAAAGCTATTTGCGCTGCCTTAACCCTACTCACAACTTCAGTAGCAAATATCCAAGGGGGTGCGCGATCCAGTTTTCTACCATGTAGGTAGCCATTCCGCCAGTACCAAATCCTATAAGCAGTCTCCCAAAACAAATAAGCCCATCGAATCTTTACCATCGGACCACAGAGGTCATTCTCCAAACTGAAGTCGACCCACACTTGTAGGCTAGCTGATGCAACAAACGCGTTCCAGTGGTCGCACTGTACAAGTTTCCTCCAAACCTGAGCTGCCCAAGTGTTATCGCGGATCTCGTGTAAGCTATTTACAGCTGACGGGCCACAGATAGGGCAGATGGCTGAGCTCAACAGATGCCTGCGGCTCAGGAAACTGACTGTGGGTAACGTGTTGTGGCGCATTCTCCACAAGAAAAAGTTCAGACGATGGGGGCCTTTCAACTTCCACACTCGATTCCATGCCTGCGAAGATAAGTCTCCGGTTTCAGCCGTCAAAAATTCGTATGCACTTGCAACCTCAAATTTTTCCGATGCAGTTGGTCTCCACTTATAAATGACACCCAGATCTCCCTCGGGGTCATGCAAAACTTCCAGCCCCTGTAGCATATCCGGGATACAGCCACGTATCCCATGCCGAACTGCCCAAACATTTTTACGAACACACTCGCTAAGCGGAGAACCATATTTGATCCACAGAATCTTTGTCCATAATTTCTCCCGGTCCACTAGCAATGACCAACACAACTTCATAATAAACGACATATTCATCTGCCCGAGTTTCTTAATACCAAGCCCACCCATCGCCTTAGAGTTGCAAATAACATCCCACGAAAGATAATGTAACCACTTACTACCATCCAACTCATCCCAAAAATTTTTTTGGATATGCTTCTCCAACTTATCTAGTGTCCCACTGGGGATTCTCGATGTCTGCATAACATAAGTTGATACGATCTTTGATCGTATTGAAATGACGATCGCTTCTTTCAACTCCAAAAGACACCTTTGATCAACCCTTGCGTGGGACAATGGCGCAAACACCACCTTCTTGGACAAGAGAAGTCAACAACGTCTACGTTGAGCAATTCGAATCTCCCAATCCAACACGTCGTTCCGTATCCTTGGATTGTGATTCACCAACTAGGTTTGCTCAAACCTTGATTGGATCTAGCCTTGATTTTAATTTGTAAAAACCAAAGGAAAAACTCACAAGAGGAAGAGCACTATGGCTGCCCAAAATGTTAAACTCAATTCTGAAAACTCTGAACTATCTACTGCCGTTTTTTGTCATAATATAATGCTATATTTTTATATTCCTAAAAGTTAACTAATCAATCAAAGTTCTAAGAATACTACCTATCAATCTAAATCAAATTTACATAAAAGATAAGTCAAAGCTAATCAAGGAAGATTACATAATTCAAATCCCTAAAATCTCGAATTGGAATTACACCCTGTTGGTTATTGGCTTCTCTCCACTTTTACACGCCGAATTAGGGTTTACACTCTTCAGCAAAGTTGTAGCTCATGAAATTCCATTGAATTTGGGATTTTGAATCACCTCATTTGGACTCTTCCTAACAGAGATACGGGTCTCCAAAGATTAGGTATCCATCCAGTGATCTTCAGTACTTTTCATTCTGGACTCCCAACTTGCACCTGATTTCGGTCCATCTTGTAGACCGAATTAGCAAAAGTGTAAAACATGAAAATCGTCACAAATTGAGTTATCTGAAACCTTCAAGTGGTTTGAACCCATTTGGATCAGTACTCCGACCTAGACGTCCAAAATACTGACTAGTGTTTGGCTGCCTTCCTGAAAAATAGGGACTCTCCAAGCCACTTTCCTTATTTAGCCTTGTCACCTTAGAAAACACTCAAAAACGGTAATTAGTACTATAAACACATATTACAAGACTCTATAAAATATCCTAGACCTAAAATAAAGACAACGCAAACAACTAGACTCGATATTACAATGACAACGCATGAAATGACCATCCTGCCCTCTCACCAACCCTTACATCATATAATGTGCATTGAAACACTTAGACAATCAGATCATGGACTCAATAAACATTGAAAAATCATGCATATACATTCCTTGGCTCATCTTGTACATGTTTGAACAAGAAGCTCTTTAGTTTACATCTTCTATTTGTGCAAAAACTTCTTGTTTGTGGAGTTTGTATGTTCAAGGCCCTTGTTTGTGAAGCTTGTATGTTTAGGGCTCCTTGAATCGCATCATTCCCTCCCTCCTCAAAAAGATTCGACCTCGAATCTAAACACACAAATGGATAAGAGGGATACTCCATAAATGACTCATGAACTACATACGATACAAGTACAAACAAACCAAGTGTAATGATCATACATAATTTAAGTCTAACATGCTTAGGATGATCACGTACTCCAATTATGACACATCTAGACATCAATAAACACCTCTTCCTAACATGTTTAGGGTGCACAAAGATATATACATCAAACTCTAACTCAATAAATGCATATGTAGAATCATGAACATGTAAAAGATGATGGCAAAGAGATAAATAAGGAGTAGAGTCATACCTCTTTTGTATCTTCACTTTCACATGCTTAGGATGCATTAACAAAGTACCCGAGAGACACTTATGAAACTTCTAAAAGAAAGACTTATCACACACTAGAACACAACTCCACGTCAACACAAACCTCTTTTTGATGTGTTTAGGGTGTATAGTCATGCTTCTCTTAATCAAACATGAATGTCTAGGATGCAACCAAAATCCATCATGCAACGAACATTCAAACTCAATCAAGAAATAGACCAACAATTTATCATGGAAAACAAAGTCACATGTCACCAAGATTTGGAAAGGGAAATAAGACAATGTGATATGGCATCTCTTATGAGCAAACATAACATGAATCATCCTATGAACAAGCATACTATGGGAATTGATCATGCTAAAGGCCGTGTGCGTATAATGCATATGAAAAGGGTCATGAAAACAATGTAGACTAGGCAGTTCAACACACACTTTAAAAGATTTAGCCACAACCGATCCAACACTCTTAACTATCAACTCAGGTTCATCCAACTTAGATGCATCCAATTCATCATTTAAATCATCAAGTAATTCATGCGACATAAGTTCAAATTCAGATCTTAACTCAAGATTGCACGATACACGTGGTGAACACAAATCAAGACAAATAGGCGATGCTACTTCAACATGTAAATCATCCTCGTGTTCACTCTTTTTCTCATGCAATTCGTTCAAGATTTCATCATGAAAATCAGCTGTATTATCATGCAACTCATGCTCATTAGATGCATTAACTTTGACCTCATTCAAGTCATGTGGGAATAAATCAACTTTCGGTTTTGTGTTAGCATCAACTTTAGGTACAATTTCAGCTTTTTGCTCCTTTTTAGAAACAATTTCAGCTTTGCCACGCTTATGCATTTTAGCAAAAAAATCATCCATGCCCTTCTTAAATTTTATCCTATTCTCAATGTTGGTTGCATGCTCATACATAGCTTCAAGTGATTCATATCTACAATGCATCATTTCATGTGCAATCTCTTTATTTAACCCAGCAATGAATCTAATCATGGTTAATTCTTCAATCTCTTCAATGTGAGCATAATATAAGTCATCTAGAAATTCATTGTAATATGCTTTAACATCTTTATCGTGTTGAGGATAAATTTGAAACTCAGGCACTTTGCAATACCAATTTCTTACCCAAATACCATTTGATTTTCCAAAGGTAATCATACGTTTTTCAACCTCGTCGTAGTCATGCTCATAACACATGACTCCCCAAATGGTGCCAACCAACTCTTCAACTTGTGAACTTTGTTGATTCAGGGTTCTTAAATCCAATTCTTCCACCTTGTTGGAGATTTCTTGCAATTTCTCCAACACCTTTTGAAGAGACACTTCAACCCTTGTCTCCTCTGCTACGGCATCGGTTGACGACATATTTTCTCCTAAAATGAAATAAAGAAAACAAGAAAAGGAAAACTAACACAAAGACAAAAGAGATTTCGTTACGTTAGTAAAAAAAATCAAAATCAAAGTGTATGTTCCTCTCTCGCTCTTGTATAGTCACTCAAGTTTGTGCTTTCCTCGGCCAATCTTGGGCTAGATACAACCAAAGCAAGCTCCTCAAGTGGCTAACACAATCCGATGATCAATTGCGCCCTATTCTCCAATGTGTCACCCAAATTTCAGCAACTAATAAGCAAAGGTATCAAGCCAAGAACAAGACAATTTAACTCACTTAACCTTCTAAGAATCAAGGAAAAATGAGACCAAAAATTATGTCAAAGGCTGAGCCAAAGAAAACTAAGGGTTGCCCTGGGCAATCTTTAGTTAACCTTAGCCTTATGCAAATTAATCACAAGTTGTTGATTCAATTACAACAATCAAGTATCCAAGTGTAAAGACAATGAATGGTGTAGTATTTTGTGGCTTCAAAAGACACGGTTTTGTGTAATATGATGATGGGCTTGATAGGAAACAATATCTATCAACAACTTAACTTTATTTGTTGCAGAATTTAGGACAAATTGCAGCTTGCCCTTTTTCCTTCGAGGGTCTCGTGTTCTCTTCTTCTTTTTTTTTGCCGATTTTTTTTCTTTGTTTCTTTTTTTTTTCTTGGCTCTTTTAATATTCTACCGAATGTTTTATTTTGTTTTCGGTCTAAGAGGCAAATATCATAGCCAAACGTTTATTGCCTGCTTCAGAGGTATGACAGTTTTGCAACTAACCTCTCTGCTCCACAAAAAGAACTGTACCCTTGTGCGTAAGCTTTATCTCTCCTGTAACTGTAGGAGGCCTTGTGATGCTTTGTTATGGAATCGTTGGTGTTGATAAAATGGTTTTGTTGTAAGCTCAAGGGTTTGGCCGAATAGTGATAAGGACACCAATGGTCTTGGATACAAGAAAATTGCAACACTAATCAAGCAACAATGCAATCAAGTCACACAAGTCTAAACTCAACTAAAAGCTTCGTTAGCAACAAGATTTACGAGTGACACTAGGTAGCACTTTTAAGCAATGGACTAAATTTATATGCTATGGCTGAATTTAAATTCTGACTCAATGAACCTATTGTTAAGTGTGTGTAAAGAATTGACCATGAAATGTTAAGAGTACAAATTATTCGCAAGGTCTAAAGTTTTGTGCGTCGTAGCAAAATTCAACGTGATCTGAGGCAAGAGACATAGGACTACGTTTCTCCTTTTGCTTTCTATATATATGTTGACCAGAAGAATAAAAAACAAACGCAGCCCTTTTTTTGTGAACAAGATGACAAGGAAATTGAGGTAAAAAAATAAAGAACAGAGATGGAGTGATGGGTGTTTGGGTACAGGAAGAAAACAGTGAGAAAAAAATAAGAGAAAGAAGGATATGCGAGTTGTAAAGAAGAAACCTTCGCTTTGATACCAATTTGATACGATCTTTGATCGTATTGAAATGACGATCGCTTCTTTCAACTCCAAAAGACACCTTTGATCAACCCTTGCGTGGGACAATGGCGCAAACACCACCTTCTTGGACAAGAGAAGTCAACAACGTCTACGTTGAGCAATCTACGTTGAGCAATTCGAATCTCCCAATCCAACACGTCGTTCCGTATCCTTGGATTGTGATTCACCAACTAGGTTTGCTCAAACCTTGATTGGATCTAGCCTTGATTTTAATTTGTAAAAACCAAAGAAAAACACACAAGAGGAAGAGCACTATGGCAGCCCAAAATGTTAAACTCAATTCTGAAAAATCTGAACTATCTACTGCCGTTTTTTGTCATAATATAATGCTATATTTTTATATTCCTAAAAGTTAACTAATCAATCAAAGTCATAAGAATACTACCTATCAATCTAAATCAAATTTACATAAAAGATAAGTCAAAGCTAATCAAGGAAGATTACATAATTCAAATCCCTAAAATCTCGAATTGGAATTACATCCTGTCGGTTATTGGCTTCTCTCCGCTTTTACACGCCGAATTAGGGTTTACACTCTTCAGAAAAGTTGTAGCTCATGAAATTCCATTGAATTTGGGATTTTGAATCACCTCATTTGGACTCTTCCTGACAACGATACGGGTCTCCAAAGATTAGGTATCCATCCAGTGATCTTCAGTACTTTCCATTCTGGACTCCCAACTTGAACCTGATTTCGGTCCATCTTGTAGCCCGAATTAGCAAAAGTGTAAAACATGAAAATCGTCAAAAATTGAGTTATCTGAAACCTCCAACTGGTTTGAACCCATTTGGATCAGTACTCCGACCTAGACGTCCAAAATACCGACTGGTGTCTGGCTGCCTTCCTGAAAAATAGGGACTCTCCAAGCCACTTTCCTTATTTAGCCTTGTCACCTTAGAAAACACTCAAAAACGGTAATTAGTACTATAAACACATATTACAAGACTCTATAAAATATCCTAGACCTAAAATAAAGACAACGCAAACAACTAGACTCGATATTACAATGACAACGCATGAAATGACCATCATGCCCTCTCACCAACCCTTACATCATATAATGTGCATTGAAACACTTAGACAATCAGATCATGGACTCAATAAACATTGAAAAATCATGCATATACATTCCTTGGCTCATCTTGTACATGTTTGAACAAGAAGCTCTTTAGTTTACATCTTCTATTTGTGCAAAAACTTCTTGTTTGTGGAGTTTGTATGTTCAAGGCCCTTGTTTGCGAAGCTTGTATGTTTAGGGCTCCTTGAATCACATCATAAGTGGGAAGTGTTGTGAGAACAGATTTCACAAGTAAAGCTTGTGCAACCTGGGATAGGGTCCTGGCTTTCCAATGAGACAATCTATTTCGAATTTTATCCACAATGAATTCGTATGTACTTGATGTCACACGGGTATGTAGTACCAGTATTCCTAAATATTTACCTAAGTCACCTGTGGCCTTCATGTGTAATGTATCGTTCAACTCTGCAATGACAGCGGATAGAGTATTCTTAGACACAAAGAATTGTGATTTAGAGAGGCTTACACATTGACCAGACATCGCACAGAAGCGGGACAAGATCCCCTCCATAACCCGCGCCTGCTTTGCCGAGGCCTCTCCAAACAATAAGAGATCGTCAACAAAAAAAATGTGTGATACTCCAGGTCCTGACCGGGAAGCTTTGACAGGTATCCACTCCCGCCTATCCACGGCCTGCTGTATTGCACGGACTAGTGCATCCATGCACAACAGAAACATATAAGGCGCCAATGGGCCGTCTTGACGAATACCTCGCGTCGGTTGAAAAATTTGTAGGCGTTCTCTGTTCCAAATAACCGATAGACGAGCTAAGGTAATCGTATACATTATCAGCATGACCAAATCTCCACTGAAGCCGGCAGTTTGTAAGACCTTGCGTAAAAACCCCCAATCCACCTTATCGCATTTTCACCGCCAGCGAATCTCTTTTACCGGTTTTTTGGCGCATGGAGTGAATTAACTCTTGGGCCACTATAATATTCTCTGATGTTGTACGTCCCGCTGTAAAGGCACACTGTTCAGGGGCTACGAGCTAATGAATAACCAACTTCAACCTATTCACGATAGCTTTAGATATAAGTTTGACCACGACATTGGTCAGCGCTATAGGTTGAAATTGGGTAATACTGTCTGGATGACTGACCTTCGGTATAAGCGTAAAGATTGTCTCGTTTAAATCCTTTGGGAAGTGTTTCACCCAAAATGCCTCCATCACAAACATACCGACGATCGCACAATTTCCTAATTCTTCTGATAAAAGGCCGGTGGCATTCCATCAGGTCCCGGGGCCTTGTTAGGACCCATCTGGAAAAGAGCAGCCTCAATCTCCCGCTGTGTCACTGGACGATTAAGCATCCTTTTATCCGAGTGGGATAATGTCGGGAACTCGAGTCCGGGTGGTGATGTAAGAGCGGCTGAACCAGTAGAATATAAATTGGAAAAATATGTAAAGACCTTCTCTTTCGTTAAACTGGGGTCTGATATCCATTCATCCGTACCACATTTGAGCCGAAGCACTTGCTTCGGCCTTCTACGCGTCGCAACCATCCTATGGAAGTAGCCAGTATTTTGTTTTCCTTTCGTGAGCCATTTGAGTCGTGAGCGTTGCTGCCAATACAAAGCATCCAACTTGGTCAGCATATTATATTCATCCACAAGCTTGACCTCTAGGTTGGATAGATAGCATGACGGTCTTATAGATAATGCTTCTTGAATACCTTGGATACGCGCTAAACAACGTTTCTTCTTTTGCGTGACATTCCCATAAACATCTTTCTTCCACAGCCTGGCCCTCTCCATGAAATTTCTCAATGTTCCCGCAAGATCCCTTGGCAAATCTACCCAGGTTGTTTTTATGAAGTCTGGAAAGGCTGAATGTTCCATCCAAGCAATGTTGAATCTAAAGGGAATAGCAGTGCGCTGCACAATCTGCATCTCATCAAGACTTAGAAGCAAAGGGTGATGGTCCGAATGTACCTTCGGCAAATGTTGTATACCTGCATGTGGAAAGAGGTCATGCTATTTCGATTTTGCCCAGCTCTGATCTAACCGCTGTTGTATGCTGAGGCGGCCCGTATGTTTATTCTTGTTATCCCACGTAAATCTGGGACCAGAGAACTGGAGTTTGAACAAATCACACGCATCAACCATACGTCACATGCACTCAACTGGGTAACCATTAACTGCCCGACCGCCCCGCTTGTCTTCTTGGTTGGTGACTTGGTTAAAGTCCCTTATCAACAGCCACGAGACTTTAACAAACCTGTGCATTCGTTCAACATAGTCACAAAACTCATCTCTGATAACCACGATCGAGGAGGCGTACACTAGTGAAAGTAACCATGAATGACCGTCGGTCTTGATCAATAGATTCAAAACCTGCGCAGTGCAGTTGAGACATTGAACATCCATTATCGTGTTGTCCCACAAGCACCAAAGGCCCCCAGAGAACCCCCTTGCTAACGATGCAACCATATTTGTAAACTGACACCGTCAGAGCATCCACTCTGCATATACACTCTCTGTGCGGGTTTCGCACAAGAACACCATTGTTGGACGATATTCTCGTAGCATCTCCATATAAGCTGTTCGAAAGGATGGGGAGACTGCTCCCCAACAGTTCCACACAATTAGCTTCATCAAGAAAGATGATTTTGTTCAATATCCATTCCATTCTTCTCGGTCCCAGCGGTATGTGCATAAGTAGTTGCTCCTTCTTGGAGAAGATTCATAACTACCTGTAATCTGCCAGCTGTAGTCTCAGGTGTCCTCTCCATTCCATCAAGAGGGCGACAATCAGGGGGCTGCCGCTTGATAGACTCGCCTACACTTACCACCTTGCCACCTTGGATGAGATGTGGCCACTCCTCAACGGACTCCAAACTAACAAATCCATCATTGTCCTTAGTTGGGTGAACTGAGATATTAGAGATGTCCCCGAGGGATCGTATGCCAGCGCCCCATCCTCTTGATCCCGATGGAGCGCCCTTGCCCCTTAACGAAACGCCCTTCGTCAGTAGCTTACTGGATCCTTCCTCAAAGATGTGGTCAGCCAAAGTATGCAACTTCTGCGCTCTTACAGTATCTTTACTATGCTTCTCTGACCTCTTTTGTGTCGCGTCCCGTTTAATAGAATCCTTGGTCACTGTTTGAAATGTCGCAAGAGGGCTTTTGTCCTACATATCACGCAGATGGTAACCCAGGTCATCCACAGAAACATCCTCAGTCAAGGCGTCAATCGAATCTCCCAAGGGACGAACCACGAGCCCCCCTCTGTCCTAATGGCTTGCTGACCATTTTTTCAAATAGCAACCATCTCTTCCGGGGAAACCACAGCATTTGATTCATAGAGATTTTGGACTCGACGTCGCATATTGTTGGTTGCAATCATCCACGGGCCGTAGGGTGCCGCTGAGATTTCCTCTTTCTTCCTCTTTTCAGTACCATTCTCAATATCCCCTTCTTATCTTTTTACCATATTCCTCCACCACATGTCCATAAAGTCTACAGTTGAAACAAATTTGAGATAAACCCTCATATTCCACATTAAACACCTTACTGTTCACCTTAATCCTAGACTCAAGAGGTTTCTGCAGATAAATTTCTACACAGATCCGGGCATACTTCCCTCGGCCCTGCCCCCGTCCAACCTGTGTGGTAGTATGATCCACTTTCACAGCTTTACCAACCAGATTGCCCAATTTCAGGAGCGCCCCATCATCAAATAGTTCCAATGGAAGGTCTGGGATACGTATCCACGCAAGAGTTGAGGTTACCACCTTATTCTTCGTCGAGAAGAATGGCCTCCATTTCGACACAGTAATGTAATGACCTTGGACAATCCAAGGCCCTCCCTCAAGAGCATGTACATATTGGAGCTTAGAAGAGAATCTCACGACATAATAACCATCAGACAAATCAAAAATATCAACTCTACTACCCAGCCCCCACATATCATGCAACCGTCTCTCAAGCAGGCGATAGGAAATCTGCTTACCAAGCACCTTGATGATGAGAGCTCGTCTCCATGGTCTCCACAGCTCTTTTAGTTCCTCAATAGGTATTCCCAGTTCCCGGCCCCCTGTATCAACCCCGTTGTCCTCTATCGCCATCACGTCATCGTAGCTTTCTAGGAATTCATCAATCGTGTCGTCTTCAGCATCGCTGCCCGTATACAAGTCAGAAGGTAGCTTAGCATAATTGAATAATACAGCCCAGCCATCAGATTCCATATTCACATCTGCAATAGGGGTAATCGAATCACCTTCTATACACCTCTTGAACTTCTTCACGCTGTGTTGTAGGAGGTCCATCTCTTCCTCACTTCGATTAAGAGGGTCAGATTCCATGGGGTATCTTGTTGATAGTCGGCCGGCAGACAGCCGGTGGAAACCTAGGGTTTCTTCGAAAATCGTCGGAATCACAGGAGAGAGAGAGAGTCTCTATCCAATCATTGATACACTTTTAGCGCAAAGGACTAACACATCATCCATTTGCAAGAATACCACATAGACAATTGAGTTGAAGTTGCTACCTTATATATTACTAGAATAGACACTTTAGATGTGGACTAAGGGCAACATAATTTTTGACCGGAGGAAAGACATAGAAAGTTGCCAGACGCGCGCCACCGCCTGCCCATCCAACAAGGTTTGGGATGGGGGATCTGCATTTGCTACGGCCGGCATGGGTTGAGAATTTCCAATCGATAGAGGAAGGTTGAAGAAGCTGCATTTGTGATTTGTCTTTGTCACGGTACCCCAAGTCGCAACAGCGTGGAGGCTGGACTCTGGAGACTTCGAGTAGGGTTGAAAAACCTTTAGTTAGTTTTTTTTATTAATTATTATTTATAAAAAAATTAAATATTATTATTTATACGGTTCGGTTCTAGTTCTAGCGTTTTATAGAAATTAGGAACCGAGCTGGAACTGTGAACCATAAATCTGGTTTAAGAACCGAACCTTTAAGTTATACGGTTCCAGTTCGGTTTAAAACCTATATTTTCGGTTTGATTTCGGTCTAGTTTTACGGTTTCTAATTTTTTTGCTCACCCCTACATGAGATAGCTCATGGAAGCCACGGTTGACTGTGACCATTTACGCTCAAACCATGAACACATCATGAATTTGATTTGATTTGACCCGCAGAGCGGTCGACCGAGATACTGTCAGTTAACTGCACGTAAAACACAAAATTTTCGACACTTTTGTACAAGTAGATCTAGATGAGTAATCTCATTCTAACCTCTCTTTCTCCACTTTCTTCAAAGATTTTTTCTCTCTCTCTTTCTTTTATTTTTCATTTTGTGGATTAAGGTGAAGATTTATATGTTCTTCATCTCCTCTTCCTCTTTTGTCTTCTCCATCAACTTTTGCTTAGATTAGTTTTTCTTCTCTTTTTCTCTACTACTTTTCCATTTCTCCTTCCATCATTAGTGAACTTTTTTGAAAGATTTGTAAATTTTGGATTTTTGGTCTTTATTATTATCTATTGATGAAACCTTCTCTTTTCATTTGTAAGGGCTGCGAGATTTCCCCATCATGATCGACTAACAAGGAAGTCGTTCGGAGATATTGGTTCAAATCCAATTCGTGAGCACATTACTTAGCAGTGAACTGTCCCCCTTTATTTCACCGGTTTCAGTCTGTGCTTTATAAATAGCTTCGGCACAAAATAAGAAATGATCTCTCCAACGCATAAATGGTTGGGAGTTCACGTTTGCATCATCTTTGGTAAAATCAAGTCCACCACGAAGACATTCGGCTACATTTAAATGGGTCTGAGGTTGAATCATACGATTTTTACTTTTTAAATCTACTCATGTAGTTTAAATTCATGGCTTAGAATCAGAGACGTCTTGGTTTATGCCATGTTTGAGTATCATTTGATGTATATTCATGGAATCCATTGATTGTAGATATTTATGATGTTGAATTGCTAGGTTTAAGAGGTCTTCATTTATTTCTTCACCTTTTATTGTATGATTGAGTATATTATAGTTTCTTGACACTTGACTTATGACTCAAATAGGTTGCGTGTTTATATTTGGACTTAAGTTAGATTCTTTAGCTTTAGATCATTAGATTGACAACCCAAGAAGGCTGGTATTCAGTATTCCAAGCATTAATGATTTGTTAGCTTAATCATCACAGTGTGTTTGAATCTATATAATCAGAATAAATGTTTTGGCTATTTACATTAGGAAGTTCACAATTATTTAAGAAATTTCACTTAATTGAATATGTATTAATACAACTGCTATTTTAATTGAAGCCTAGACCATTGGTTTTGATAAAGAGCAAGGATGACCTATTTAATTGTCTTGTATTGAGTACTTTATATTAATTGCTCTATAATTAGATTATAAGCAACAAATAGGAATCATCGTCTTTGTATGATCGACTCGCACTTGCTCTAATTACCTTAGGAAGGACGAATACACTATTAGTAATTTAATCGTCCTTTTATCGGAATTAACAAAGCAGATGACCAGATATCCAAAAGTCAGCATAAGTATAATTATAAAACTATAGATAACAAAAGGAAAACAAATTTCAAAAAGAAAATTAAACCTATTATATATGATAGCTGCCATTCGGCAGCCTTCATTTTTGAGAGAAAAACGAAATAGGAGTTCACCAAAAAAAAACAGAAAAGAAAAGAAAGCGAGAGTGTCAGGGAGGGAGCGAGAGGAGGGGAGCAGCCAGGGAGAAAGAAAAAATAATAACGCTGGTTTCTTTGAATAATCAGTCCCTACATAAGAAATTAGTGTTTTTCCATCCTATTTGTAGCGCCCCGACCCGGACAGCGGTATCCGAACAGGTGCACCCGTCGTAGCTTACTGAGAAGACTACAAGACGTCTCATCTCTCGAATACACATCATCAATGACGTCAGAGAAATAAGTGCAGAAACACGTAAGTCACAAATCTAAACCATCAAATTTGAACCTCAACGTATAAAGTATTTACAAACGAGTATCTTGAAAGCCAACTAAATCCTTAAATGAAGGAAAAGAACTGGAACAAATGGCAACAGCCTCAACTATCTCCCAATATGTCTCTAAATGTCCCATTCAGCCCACTCACCGGCGTCTTCTATGAAAATCATATCGTAGCTAGGCTCATCTGCAATGACAAAGGCAGTACCCTTAGCGAAAACGCTAGCAAGTAACCCGCTTATAAGACATACGGGATCAACACATGGCAAGACATAAGTGATATATAATTCAAGGAAAAGGGGCACATGTCTTGTATACTTCCGAGAGCATAGATTTAAAAATACAAGAACATAAAACAGTAGTTCATAACCATTAACAATTAACGATCATTCAAGTCACATAGCAATTATCCCAACTAACTCACGTGATGCATGGCAAAATATGCACTACACTACACAGTCACAAATGCATGAGCAATTTCTTTTCAAAATAGTGCAATGCATGTCACAATGTCCGGTCACATAACTTTATACCCTGTAATGCACCTCGGCTTATATTTCCATCCTGATTAACATTACAGACAACTTTATACCATGTAACGCACCACGGCTTATATTTCTATCCCGTGTAACGTTACAGACAACTTTATACCCTGTAATGCACCTCGGCTTATATTTCCATCCCGATTAACATTACAGGCAACTTTATACCCTGTAACGCACCAGGGCTTATATTTCCATCCCGTGTAACCTTATAGACAATTTCACAAACTTGTGCCGAAGCATAACTCTTTTCAAACAATATGCAAATGCAAGTGCCATGATGCAAGACTCCTCATTTCAATCACATTCTTCGTTCACATACATTCAATTCACATTCGGTATCAATCCGTAACACAAGATTCCCCTCACTTACACATTCGGGCTTATGCTTCAAGCTAGGTCATCAACACTTAACATTGATCCTAAAACTCCCAAACTTATGCGAGAACCCCACATTCCTCTATGGAACTCTATAAAACCTTCATACGTTCATTTCCTAACCCTCTTAGGTTATTCACGTCAAAATCAGATTCAAATACCCTTCAAATTCTCCAAATTTGATTCACCATCTTAATTAATGTTCCCAAGACTTAGACTAACCTCAATCAGGTCCTAAGAAGTCTCTAAGGTCACCCAAAGGGTCCCCTAGCTTCCCTCTTTCTTCCCTTATTTTTCCACAACATTGATGGACATCATCCCCTCACATCGATCGATCGATGTGACTTCATACCCTCACATCGATCGATCGATGTCCATCAGAGAACATCGATCTCTCAAACCTTCCTACATCGATAGATCGAAGTGACTTCATACCCTCACATCGATCGATCGATGTCCATCAGAGAACATCGATCTCTCAACCCTTCCTACATCGATCGATCGAAGTGACTTCATACCCTCACATCGATCGATCGATGTCCATCAGAGAACATCGATCTCTCAACCCTTCCTACATCGATCGATCGAAGTACTTCAACCCCTCACATCGATCGATCGATGTCCACGATTCCAGAAAAAAAATTCTGCGATTTCTGCAAAAACTGCAGAACCACAACTCCAATCGATCCCAAACATCATACCAATCAATCCAAGCCTAATCCCTGCTATAATCTCATGCTTAAACTACAAATTAAACACTACACACATGCCAATCACAGATTCAAGCCTAACACTCAAATCATCCACCAAAACAACCCAAAAATCCTACCTTTCTCTCCCTTCTCCCCTCAACCGAAAATAGCAGCAAAGAGAGGGTTCAAGGGATTGGGATTTGCAAGATTTCAAGTAATCCACAACAACAACAAAGGATTTCAATATACGGTGGCCAAATCTCAAAACCAAAACACATAAAGCACACACATAGATTCACATAAAGAAACTACTGCATGGTGATCCAATTTGATATCAAAATTAGGTCTTTTTCTTTCGCAAATCGTAAGAACTTATAAGTAGATTACTTGCCTCTGATTAGTTGAAGAAGATTCGGAAAACAAACGAAGAACGGGTTGATTCTTGAAGGAATTTTTCTCCTAGGGTCTCAAAGGTGCTAAGGGTCGCCTATGGGATGGAGAGAGCGTCGGTTTTCTCTGCGTAATGAGAAAACTGATGTTCTGTCAGTTTTTATATGGGAAGGGGAAAATTTGGAGTTTCTAAATTATTTTCTATTTTCTTATTTATCTTAAAAGATAAATTTCTAATATTCAATTCTAAAATTAAATACAATTTAATTCTAATATTTAATCCTTTCAATTAATTCCAATTAATCCTAATACTTAATTCGTAATTCAATACTGTTGACCGTCATTAATCTCATTTAATTTCTCCTTTATCTTTTAATTATCCTACGGAGGGTGCGGGGCATAACACTATTTTGTTTATTTCATACAATTTTATGTGTGTTCATGTGAGATTTTGTATAATTGACCTACTGTATTTGGTATTGGCTGTTAATCATTAGACTATACTAGAGAATAGGAGCAACTTGGAGAAGATTGCTTAAGTGAATTCCCAATGAAACGATAAGCAAATTTGGCGGTTTAATTTGCGAACTTCCAGCAAATGAAATCATGACTCTCCATGTTACAAAGAGGCGTAAGATTAAGACAAAACCCAATCTTCTAGAAAATGTTAAAGTATAAGCAGTTTGGCCCGTAACAATTGACGTCAGTCAGTCTTAAAGGGTTAATGTCGGTCACACTTGAAATAATTACACAAACAAGTTGGTGAGACCAAGGAAATTCAGGACATCTCTTCAGTGTTGACAGAGACCTTAAGATAGCATTGACGGTACATCTCATGGGGCGACAAACTCCAACTGACACCTCGGCCAAAGTCTCCACCTCGACCATAACTACTACACAACATTGGCCACAACGGTCACCTCGTCCCCAGCGATCCTCTTGACCATACCCACAGGATCATCCATTGACACTGTGCCCATGGCCTTTCATCTCTACTCGGTCAAGAAGACACCAGTCGGGACAAATTCGAATCCAACCAACAATATACTGCATAAATGAAATATATTTTTCTAATATTGTAGCATATAAGCATGGTTAAGCCCATAACTGTTATGACCCGAGATTTTCATTGAAAACGTACAAAATGAAAATATATATTACACACACATAAACGGTTAAAAGAAAAGAAAATAAAACAAAATAAACCCTAATATCCTGATGTGGTTTGGGAGTAAATAAGATAGAGTTTGAATTATATACAAATCCGAATTATTTTAGAATTATGAAAACCTAATTAAACTAGGATACTAACTATACAAACACCTATATCTATATACAAATAGCACCAATTATACACCCTAAACCTAATAACAATCGGCAGCTCCATATAGCAGCCGCCATTCTTCCATTCTCCCAATCTTCAAAATCAACGGCAGCACAATCCCTAGCAAAGCTGCCACTTTTTTCTTCCCCACCAAAATATCACGGCAGCAATGAAGGCAAAAGGAGAAAAAAATTGAGGTTTCCTTTACTTTTATATGTAAATGGTCATAGATATATACATACACATGTCACACCAAATTCTTGCCCATCTGCATTCTTTTTGAATGGCCGTCACCCTTCCCTTATTCTCCCAAGCGGCCGCCAACCATATAAAGGAAGACACAGTAATTTTTGGTCTGTTCCAACCCTGATTCTTCCTATAGCGCGTATAATCGAGACAAGAGGCAAGTACCCTATCTATATTTGCTATTAATTTGTGAAATTTGTATTTATATTTTCGTATCAAAAGATGGATCATACATAAGTATATGTGATTCCATAAAATGATGAATATACAGGTGTTTATAGCCGTGTGTATATGTGTGTGTATATACAGATATTGAATTGTGCATTTTATTTGCAGTGACCGAAAATTATGTTAGATATGTTACTTTAATAGGCCAGCTAGTTTGGTAATTTGAAATATGTCATATGAGTATAATATGTGTATATAATAGAATGTATGTATGTATGTTTGACCGTATATTTATTGTTTGGGGTCATGAGATTACTATAAAACAGTACCTTTGTTTCTCTTTAGAAAGTAAACAGTGGTACATTAGAAAGATTTTTCATACCATTTATTTATTTATTTCCTATTACAAAAATGCTTATGCCAAGATTCACACCATGGATTCAAGTGGAACTATTTTTTTCAAGAATATATGCATGTACCTAACATTTCACATTTGAGTTTTTCTCTTGTATTAATAAAGAAGTAAATTAATTGTTTTATTTTTTGTCTAGTTCTGTATACTTCTTTTTCAAGTGGTTAGATTCTCAATCTGGATAGTGTAATGGTTGCATAAAATCTGCACAGTGGTCAAACTCTCTTATTTACAAATTGTTTGGGACATTGATAAGAGGAGGGGCATGTGTGAGTGGTACTGAGTATTCATGTGTAAATATATATGAATGTGTGGGTGTATGTATAAACATGTATATGCACATGTATGGGCATGGACATACATGTGTATATACGTACATGTGAGTGGTGATTACTAGGACATTGATATTGTAATTTAGTATGCGATCGTATTTGAGTATTTGTATATTTATATTGGATATGATTGTAATTGACTGGACTTTATCGTTTGGAAATTGTTTTTGGAACGTTTACATTTGAAATCGTTTTTAAAAATCGTATCGATATTTGAAAATCGTTTTGAAATTTGCAACGTATATTTTTGAAAAGTCACCCTTATAAAGAAAATATATTGTATAGTTGGGTTTGGTTCCAAACAAATGGCGGAGACTGATTGCTATTGTGGCACGAGGTGGCTGAGCAGTGGCAGTTATAAGCAATAGAGAAAATCTCATTTATTAGCCTAAGGTTTGGTCCATTACTCAGTTAGCAGCCTAACGTTGATAAAACTCACTTAACAATAACTCTTTTGCCGAAATGTCTCACTTGTAGCCAGTCACCGGAAGGTGACTTGATACAGCATGTTTCCTTTTTTTTTAAAAAAAAAATCATTTCTAAAAAATGTTATTATTTGTAAAAATTCTAAAAAATTGGAAAAATTAATTAAAAATTATTTTAAAAATCAAAAAATTAGGAAAAAAGATAAAAATAATAAAAAATTACCCAGCATTCCACCCACCTACCCCCACCCCCCACGCCACCCCCCCCGCACCCCCGGGCCAAAAAATTTTTTAAAATTTTTTTCTAACTCACTCATAACGCTCCGACCACCCCTGCGTCCCCTCCCCCCCCCCCTCCTCTCGCGAATTTTTTTTTAAATTTTTTCTAACCCATCCATAACATCCTAACCACCCCTGCGTCCCCTATCCCACCCCCGTGCACACCCCAAAAAAATTTTAAAATTTTTTTAACTCACCCACAAAGCTCCGACCATCCCCCAGAACCCGAAACAATCCAACCCCCCAGTCCAAAACATGATAATTAAAATATAGAAGTTAAACTTAAACTAAACACCTATAACAAGTAAAACCATACACAGCTATGTAATTAACATAATGTGAGTACTTAAACAAAATTAACTAACGTAATTATATAAGTAACGCGTACATAAGTACTTAACTAAAATTACACTTTAGACCATAAGAAATTAAAGGAAAATTTTGAACAACTGCAACAAGCACACATCATAAAAACTATACATTATCTTATTTTCTTGAAACCATTCGTTATGGATTAAAAATATAATGAAAATCGTGTTGGTCAATATTACATTGCTGCTGGCTCCACATGTGATTTATCTCGTAATGGAGCAGGGCCTACATATGGCCATCCACATAATTACGTGGTTAACCTAATATCACCATAATATTTGTTTAAATTCATCACTACCATAACATTAATTTAACTTAGTATGGTCTCACCACAATATCACAGTGTGTTATTATCCCTACCAGAACTTATGGTCTATATCATTGGATGCAAATATGTTGTGATTGACCTTCCCATTTTGAGTTTAAAAAATTTAAATTTTTTTGGGGTGTGCGCGGAGGTGGGAGAGGGGACGCGGGGGTGGTTGGGACGTTATGGGTGAGTTAGAAAAAATTTTAAAAAAACATTCGCGAGAGGAGGGGGTGGGGGAGGGGACGCGGGGGTGGACCAGGTGGTCGGAGCGTTATGAGTGAGTAAGAAAAAAATTTTTTAACAAAATTTTTGGCGGGAGGGGGGGTGGTGTGGCGTGGGGGGTGGTGTGGCGCGGGGGGTTGGGGTAGGTGGGTGGAGTATTGGGGCGTTGTGGGTAATTTTTTTATTATTTTTATCTTTTTTTTCTAATTTTTCGATTTTTAAAATAATTTCAATTAATTTTTACAATTTTTTAGAATTTTTAAATTCCTTTTAAATCACATTATTCAAAAATACAATTTTATTTATTTTTAATTAAAAAGGGTCCCCACGTGTCAACTTCTGGTTGGTCTGAGAAAGTCAACGGCTGGTCAACAGTTGGTCAACGGTCACCTGACTACAAGTGATACATTTCGGCAAAAGAGTTGTTGTTAAGTGAGTTTTATCAACGTTAGACTGCTAACTGAGTAATGGGCCAAACCTTAGGCTAATAAGTGAGATTTTCTCTAAGCAATATATAGGGCTTGTAGTCAGGTAAGTGGTCTATTTGTGCTTGTTATGTTTGTCATGCATTAGTGTGTTGTTGTTGCATATCTGTAATTGGATTTTCTCTATATGTGAGTTGTGTGTATATGTGAGACATGTATGTAAACTGGGTGTATGTAAGGTTGTACAATTTCAATGCGTATTATATATGTATATGGATGTGTGGGGGGTATACATACACATATATATTCACGTGTATGGGCGCGAGCATATGTATGAGTATGGATACAACAGATTACGTATGATATGCATTTGCATTCATGCCACGTGTATTTGCATGAGGTATACTGCGTCTATAGGGCGTGGGTACCGGGATGATATACTATGTCTATAGGGCATGTCATGAGACAGGCCGCGTCTATAGGGCGGGGGTGTCCAAACGGCAAGTGGTGACTAGAGACCACGATGCTGGATTTAGAACCCGGGAGCATGCATTGCACGATAGAGGTATGTGTATCGTGCATGACATCTCTTTTGTTGCGCGTGACCCGTAGAGAGAAGCATGCATCATGAAGTTGCGCATTGTTATATGGAGTGACTTACCTTCCGCAGTTTATCTACTTGATTTGTATGTGTTATTCTCTTCTTTGTTATGTGATTATTTGGTTGCTGTGTATGTCATATTTAGGAAGAGCATACATCACGGTAATTGAGGTTGAGCTGATGAATTATTTATTTTGTGTTTTTGAAGTGTTAACTGTTAAGATAATTAAGTGAAATTATTTGTGGACTAAGGACATGTATGTTAAATATAAAGGTTATTTGTATTTGCTTCTGCATGTATGATTTCTATAACGAGTATATGTAGGTTGCTTACTGAACCCATTGATTTTGGCTCACACCACCACTCACCAGTTTTGCAGGCATGAAGTTAGGGTATGCTTACACAGGAGTTGGTATACCGTAGAAGATCGAGATGAGAGATTTCGAGACTAAGATATTCAGAAAAGACTTTCGAGGGTTGGTTGAGACAGTTATTTCGATATTCGAGGTTATGTATTTTCGAGATTAGTGTTACACACCTTTGACGATTGTATTGATTGAGAACTTCTTAGACATTGTATTAATGATGATGATTATTTTATCGAGGATCTTAGAAATGACTTCCGCTGACATCGATTTACGTTATTGTGATGACGTATAGTTGATTTGTATCGACGCCTTGTATTCTCCTTACTGAGATACGGCGGGCGAGTCGTTTCGAGTACTAGGGCTCGAGACAGGTCGCTACAATAACTGACTGGAGCATTGAAAGGATTTTCTCGAAGTAATAACTCGAGGACCTCTAACGTTGTTTATCTTGTGCAGATTTCAAGTAACAGAATATCTAGCAAGAGACTATATCTGTGTAAAATTTTGACAACGTTTTCCATTATTTAGATCATCTCTAGTGTAAGTCAAGATCTGACTTCGCCATCAAAATTTGTCCGCCATATCAAAACTAGATAAAACTTGCTGTTCCTCCCAAGTAGCACTCTTCCTGTCAATCAGCTCACTAATAGTATAATCCAACACCAAAATTTATTGAGGTGTAAATCGGCATACAACTGGTTCCCTCCAGAACCCATGATCAAGGAGTATTCTGGCCGTTTTGCCGTTCGCTATCCTCCAAACAAAACCCAATTGTAATGCGTCTCTCGCCTCTATTATACACCTCCATGAATACGAAGCAATTAGCACGCAGAGTAGCCTCAAGGAAATAAGAATCCTAAAAGTACCTGGGTTTGAAAACATTATGCAACAGGGAATCTTGAATAGTCATTAACCACCATGCTTGTTTGCTAGAGATTAAATGCTTTACGATCATAGAAGCTGAGCCCCCGATGTTCTTGGCATCACAAAGCAGATTCCGATTCATCCAATGTGCTAATCTATGAGATTTGTTCTTTTTCCACTACTGCTACCAAGTTAATTTCAATACTTTTTGTATCTTGGGTTGGAAATAATTCAGACAAATTGACTTCTGTACAGCATAGCCGACCCGCCGAGCTCAGGGTAGGCTAGATTGATCTGCAGAGGCAAGACAGTTCAGATGGTGCACCTCTGCGTTCTGAACAGTCAGTCGACCTGCTGACCTAACCGAGCAACACTTCATAACCACTGCTTTGTGCTGTCAGCCTTCCAGCCGAGCTGAACTTGAGAATCTGATCAGACAGTTCCAATCAGTCCAGTCAGCGCAATTGTATTTGCGTTCTGGACTGATCACTGACCTGCCGACCTCGACACCTCAGCACAACAACCTAGTTGTGCTTTCATCCGCTTCAGCCGATCAGAGCTCAGCACGACAGAGCTGCATAACAACAGATGTCCTCAGCCGAACATCAGATCTCGACAAAAAGCAGAGCTCAGCAAGATGATGCTTCAGAACAACGAATGTTCTCGGTACAACAGCAAAGCTCAGCACTCAGCAGCGCTTGGCTCGGCAACACTACACCAGTGCTGCGTTCTTCCCACAGATACCTGAGCTTGGCACACAACAGAGCTCGGCTTGGTAATAACCTTCTTAGCTCAACAGAGCAGAGATCCAAGATGAGTCCAGGACTCTGTCCTTAAGACGTTATTGCTCCGGTACACTGTGTCCAACCAGAGGAGCAACCGTCTCCCAGGATACAACGAAGACCAGTTCAGACGTGCAGCACTGTAGCGCTGAACTCTACGAACTTTTAAGAGTGTCCTCACCTTCTCGGTATACTGGAGTGCAGATTGTTTATAAGTATGAAGATGCAGATAGAGGGAAATGCAGAGAATAGAAGAGTTCGTGAAGTATTGTAGGTGTGTTCACACAGATCACACTCGACCACTATTTATAGGAAAATTCTGAGGCCAGCTGTTACAGTCGCTAAAATCTCGATCATAGGATCAGATACCGGTTTGACCTGAACCGTTGGATCAGAACTGCACTGGGTCTGCCTCTCAGCCATCAGATTAGCTAACTGTTTAATTTGAGCCGTCAGATTATAACGACTTCAAGTCAGCTCAGCCGACTAAATCTAAACAACCTTTTCAAATTTAACCGCCATCCTATCTCAACAACTTAGCGAGTTTGAAAATAACAACCTCCACCCAGCCGCCTAGATCCGACATGATGCTATAAAACTCGACTGGTAGTCTGCAGCCCACAGTCCGGCCTGTAGCCCAGTCCATAACCTGAGCCTTTCAGGTTTGCAGCTCAGTCTGCTACCTAGGCCCACACCCATGTCCGGGCCGAGCTGAGCTGACTTTCCTTTTACTTTGAGCATTAATTTATCATTCACCCGGTATTGAATTCGAGTGATTCAAAAGCCTACAGCTATCTACTCATCGTGTAGATAATCAAGGACTCATTAGTTTCCACTTAGCACTAGTGGACCTAATCGTGATATTAGCTTAAAGTACGTTGCTACCTCAGTTTGCAACTTGGCCCAATTACACTATCTTTTTATTTTGTACAACAATCCCCCACATGAATGAGAATTAATGCAGAGTGTTTATGCAGACTCTACCAAGAAGTTAGACAAGAAAATGTTGTATCAGACAAGGTAGCTTTTGGCTTTGGACATTTCTTAGTGAAATACTATCGGATCCACTCGGCTAATTAGTGAACTTAATGTCTTGAACTAACCGGCCTTTAGTGTGAACCTAGACAACAGTACTCACAAAACATTTCCTTTAACACCCTTTTGGTTCTCATGGCGTTCATTTTGTCCATGAACCGCATGGTTTCAGAAAGTGTGCTAGAGAACTTTGGCCTTACAAAGTCCCCATAGAAGCGGCCTCACTTCACACTTACATAGGTGATTCCTATCAGGAGTATTCTGCCATACCCACTTGAATATATCAAGATATAGGAACCATTAAAAGCCTTAGCTTACCCTCATTCCTCTACAGACAACACTTTTATTTGACAGAATGGGTAAGTGCTTACTAATCTTCATAACTTAGTTGTCCCATTGAACCAAGATTCTGGGATCTCCAGTCAACAAGGTTGGGTTACCGTTATAAAGAATCATGCATTATAGGTTTTAATCCCATTCCGTTGTCAAAATTGACATCCGATCTCTAGGCAAACTTTTTGTAAGCGGATCCGCAAGATTCTCTTTTGATTTTACATAATCAATGGAAATCACGCCATTAGAGATCAACTGCTTAATGGCATTATGTCTTCGACGCATGTGTCGAGACTTGCCATTATAGATGCTGCTTTGTGCTCGTCCTATAGCTAACTGGCTATCACAGTGTATGCTAATAGGAGCTATTGGCTTAGGTCAGCAAGACACATCTTCCAGGAAATTCCGATGTCATTCAGCTCATTCCCCAGCTTTATCAAGTGCTATAAACTCTGCTTCATCGTGGAACGAGTTATGCACGTTTGCTTCGTGGATTTCCACGACACAGCACCACCACCAACAGTGAATAAATATCCACTCATGGATTTAGAGTCCTTATTGTCAGATATCGAATTGGCATCACAATAGCCTTTCAATATGCTGGATATCTTGAGTAATATACTCACTTGGATTACTAGTAAACCTACTCAATTTGTTCATCGAACACGCTAAGTCTTGTCTGGTACAATTCATTATGTACATCAAACTTCCGACCTACTCAATTTGTTCATCGAACACGCTAAGTCTTGTCTAGTACAATTCATTATGTACATCAAACTTCCGACCTCTCTTGAATACTCCAATTGAGCCACTGGCTCATCTCGGTTCTTCCTTAAGTGAGTACTTAAGTCAAGTGGAGTCTCACTGGTTTTACATCAAGCATATTGAAATGTTTTAGAACAGATTCAATATAGTGAGTTGTGACAACACAAGTCCTTCGATTATCCTAGAAATTTTTATTCCTAGAATAACATTAGCAACTCCTGTATCCTTCATGTCAAAGTTCATCGTCAACATCTTCTTAGTATTTAAGATGATGTATCGAGTATTTCCCATGATTAGCATGTCATCCACATAGAGACATACTATTACATATGCATTTTGTGTGTTTTTGATATCGACACACTTGTCACACTCATTAATCTTGAAGCCATTAGCTAACATAGCTTGGTCAAATTTCAAGTGCCACTGTTTGGGAGCTTGCTTAAACCCATATAGGGACTTAACGAGTCTACAAACTTTAGACTCTTGTCCTGGAACCACCAAACCTTCTGGTTGTTCCATATAGATTTCTTTATCTAACTCACCATTCAGAAAAGCAGTCTTCACATCCATCTGGAGGATTTCCAGATTGTAGACTGCAACAATTGCAACTGGAATCCTTGTAGACGTGATTCTAGTTACTGGTGAGTAAATGTTAAAAAAGTCAAAGCCTTCCTTTTGTCAATATCTTTTTGCTACCAACCTAGCTTTGTACTTTTCGATATACCCATCCTCTTTCAGTTTATTCTTAAAAATCCACTTGCACCCGAGTGATTTACTTCCTGGTGGAAGATCAACCAACTCCCAAGTGTGATTCTGAAGAATCGAGTCTATTTCACTGTTGATTGCCTCTTTTCAGAATGGAGCTTCTGGAGTTGACATTGCCTCGGAAAAATTCCTTGACTCATTTCCTTAGAAAATCAGGACCAAACGAAGTTGGTATTCTGGCTCTCTTACTTTGACGAATTTCCTCATCACCTTGAGGAGTCGCCTCACGCATTCGCTACCAGCTCTCGTTTCTTCTTCTTGTTTCTTGTATTTCCTCGGAAAGACATCCTCGAAGAACACTGCGTTCTTTGACTCCATATTTATGTTTTCATGTATGTCAGGAATATCTGATTTGTGCACCATGAACCGATATGCACTACTGTTCGTTGCATAACTGATGAATATGCAATCAACCGTTTTAGTTCCAATTCTAACTTGTCTTGGTTTAGGTACAACAACCTTAGCCAGACACACTCACACTTTCAAGTATTTGTAGCTTGGCTTGTAGTCTTTCCATAGCTCATAAGGGGTTTCATCCATTTGCTTGGATGAAATTATATTCAAAATGACATTAGCTGAGAGTATGGCCTCCCCACACAAGTTTGGGGTAAGCCCGAACTTATCAACATAGCATTATCATCTCTTTCAGAGTTTGGTTTTTGCGTTCCGCAATACCTTTCGATTGAGGCGTATATGGTGTAGTTGTTTGATGAATAATGCCTTGTTCTGAACAGAATTCATTAAATGGTGCATCATATTCGCCACCTCTATCACTGCGAATTGCTTTAATTCGTTTGCTTTGTTGATTCTCAACCTCATTTTTATAGTCCTTGAAAGCATCAAAGGCCTCGTCTTTGCTACTTAGCAAGTAGACATAACAGTATCGTGTGCAATCTTCGATAAAAGTCACGAAATACTCTTTATCACTCTCGTTTGCACAATCTTTAAATCACACACGTCGGTATAAATTAAAATCCAAAGGTTCGGAGTTCCTTTCTATTGAATGAAATGGCGCTTTTGCCAACTTCGCTAGGCATTTTTCATTATCAAATTTTAATTTTGGCAACAAGTCAAGATTAACCATACGTTGTAATGACATATGATTCACATGTCCCAAACGAAAATGCCATAAACAAGAAGATTCAAGCATGTAAATAGAAGAGAAAGCATTCTCATTAGCCTCTACGGGCAAATCTTTCTTTGGTACAATAGTGGCGACATTTAATTTGAACATCCTATTAGTCAAGTACCCCTTCCCCAAATACATGCCATTTTTTGAAAGAATAACTTTATTGGATTCTAACACTAGTCTAAAGTCATGCATGACTAGAAGAGATCCAGATACCAAATTCTTCCGAATGTTGGGACGTGCAGCACATTCTGCAGAGTCAGATGCTTCTCCGAGGTCAGCTTCAGAAATAACTTTGCCCTCGCCTTCAATCTTCGAAGAGGCTGAGTTCCCCATGTAAAGCTGTTCATTATCCCGAACTTGTACTCTGTGAACAACTCTCTGCTGGAGCAAACATGTCTATTGGCGCCAGTATCCAGCCACCATTCCTGTATGTTCCCCACAACATTACACTCTGAGACCACCGCACAGAGGTTCAGATCATCAATGGCATCGACAATATTGACCTTTGCCTTGGTCTACTTCTTTTTGGGCTTTCTGCACTCATTGCTGACATGCCCTTGAATGCCACAGTTGTAGCATTTCTCGGTGAACTTCTTGGTGATCTGCTTGCCTTTCTTGTTCACACCGAGCTGGCCCTTCTTTTTCTTGGCCTCTACAACATGGGCCTTGGCCTGACCAGCACTTGTCTGTGACTTTCATTCAGATCTGCGATTGTCTTCCTCTATGTGGAGTTGGGACAATCAGATCTTCCAACAACATCTCTTTTCGCTTGTGTTTGAGATAGCTTTTGAATTCCTTCCACGAAAGAGGTAGTTTCTCAATCACTGCAGCCACCACGAAAGATTCACTGAGCAACATGCCCTCCTCTTCCATCTCGACTACTAACGCATGAAGTTCCTCAACTTGAGAAACAACAGTGCGAGAGTCAGAAAATCTTGAAATCCATAAATTTACCGACAATAAACTTCTCAGTGCCGGCATCTTCCGTACGATATTTCTTTTCCAATGCTTGCCACAGACCTTTTGCGGTCTTGTACGTGCAGTACAAACCGTATAAGGAGTTGTCCAAGCACCCCAAAATATGGCTCATACAAACATAATTGTTGAAGTTCCGGGGGCAAAATCGTCCGGTAATAAGATTCCAGCTAGAAGCATACAAGTACTCCTCTTTCTTTCCTATTTATCATTTTGTTAATTGAAAAAGAAGAAGCGCTAAACTCTGGTATAAATTAAGAAAAAGAATCGAAAAAATCCTATTTGAATTAAAAGGTAATTCCTTACTTAAGACCCAGCGAGTGGAATACTTAAAACGAGCATCCCTTGTAGAAAAAGGTGGGTTAACTAACGAACCCCAATAACCGAATACTTTTGTCTGTAAATACTACAAAATGTCACAGGTTCAAATCCTGTCATCCCGCAGTATCCACTAATTCGGAACTTAATTTGAAAACCATATTTTGACCTGGATGTTTCGGGATGCCGCTGCCTCAATAGAGAGTTTGTAGTCCATATATTGGGTCTGGTCCTCCTCGAAACCCCCACAGGTGGGTCCTCGGTCAGAAACGATGCCAGTCCCACGGCAGTCAGAAAGAACAACATCTTCTGCTACCACCGTTTGAAGAAGCTCCCACTGAACTTCTCCGGTTTCTCCACTTGGGCCGCAGCAGGATCCTCTGTAGGAGCGTTCTTTGGCACCCCAGCATTTGGTGCCATATGAGCAGAGCTATGCACGTCTCCGTCTTGAACTGAGTTTGAACTCGTGCTTTCCATTTAGTCTCTGACAATCAGAAACAATCAAAAATCAGTACAGAATCAAACCAATAACGTCTTAAGAATTGTTGGAAATAATTAAGACAAATTGACTTCTGCACAGTATAGCCGAACCGCCGAGCTCAGGGTAGGCTAGATTGATCTGCATAGGCAAGACAGTTCAGATGGCGCACCTCTGTGTTCTGAATAGTCAGCCGACCTGCTGACCTAACCGAGCAACACTTCAGAACCACTGTTCTGTGCTGTCAGCCTTCCAGCCGAGCTGAACTTGAGAGTCTGATCAGACAGTTCCAATAAGTCCAGTCAGCGCAATTGTATTTGCATTCTGGGCTGATCACTGACCTATCGACATCGGCACCTCAGCACAACAATCAAGTTGTGCTTTCAGCCGCTTCAACCGAGCAAAGCTCGGCATGGCAGAGCTGCAGAACAACGGATGTCCTCAGCCGAACAGCAGATCTCGGTTCAAAGCAGAGCTCAGCAAGATGATGCTTTAGAACAACGAATGTTCTTGGCACAACATCAAAGCTCAGCACTCAGCAGAGCTTGGCTCGGCAACATTACACTAGTGCTGCGTTCTTCCCACAGATAGTTGAGCTCGGCACACAGCAGAGCTCGGTTTGGCAATAACCTTTCTCAATTCAGCAGAGCAGAGATGCAAGGTGAGTCCACGGCTCTGTCCTTAAGACGTTATTGCTCCGGTACACTGTGTCCAACCAGAGAAGCAACCGTCTCCCAGGATACAACGGAGACCAGTTCAGAAGTGCGGCACTGCAGCGCTGAACTCTACGAACCTTTAGGAGTGTCCTCACCTTCTCGGTATACTGGAGTGCAGACTAATTAGAAGTATGAATATGCAGATAGAGGGGAAATATAGAGAATAGAAGAGTTCGTGAAGTATTGTAGGTGTGTTCACAGAGATCACACTCGGCCACTATTTATAGGGAAATTCTGAAGTCAGCTGTTACAGTCGCTAAAATCTCAGCCGTAGGATCAGATACCGGCTCGGCCTGAACCGTTGGATCAGAACCGTACCGGGTCTGCTTCTCAACCATCAGATCAACTAACTGTTCAATCTGAGACGTCAGATCATAACGACTTCAGGTCAGCTCAGCCGACTAAATCTGAACAACCTTTTTAAATTTAACTGCCATCCTATCTCAACAACCTTGCGAGTTTGAAAATAACAACCTCCACCCAGCTGCCGAGATCTGACATGATGTTACAAAACTCGACCTGCTATCTGCAGCCCGCAGTCCGACCTGTAGCCCAGTCCATCACCTAAGCCTTTCAGGTCTGCATTTTAGTCCGCTACCTAGGCCCACGCCCAGGTCTGGGCCGAGCTGACTTTCCTTTTACTTTGATCATTAATTTCTCATTCACCCGGTATCAGAATCGAGTGATTCAAAAGCCTACAATTATCTACTCATCGTGTAGATAATGAAGAACTCATTAGTTTCCACTTAGTACTAGCGGACCTAATCATAATATTAGCTCAAAGTACGTTGCTACCTCAGTTTGCAACTTGGCCTAATTACACTATCTTCCTATTTTCTCCAACATCTTGTTCGTAAGTGGAAAATTTTTATTAAAATGCCACATCGGCATTGTTATAACGGGTTGAGATCAGAGGAGGCCTCATGTGAGGTAAAATATGCAGACCCCAACCACGCGACATCACGTGTACAAAGTGGCCCGCGGTTTATTTTTTTTAAAAAAGGGCCACTTTGTACACGCGGCGTCGTATGATTGGAGTCTTCATATTTTGCCTCACTTGAGGCCTCATCTGATCTGAACCGGTCAGAGACGATGTTAAAACCACTCATTTGATCTTAAACATTGAGGTTGCATCAACACACTTGAGCATAATTACTACCTGTGTTGTAGTAACATGGACCGTACCTCACTAGAATATAGCATACACAACGTTTGTTATGGTTTCTTTGCCTTACTAAACCACACAGCACACAATACAAAACCCAAATCTACAGAGCCTCTCAAGGTCATGAGGCCAGAATAAAAGAATCAGCAATCTTATAAAACTGAGGTTTTATCTCAGGCCAAGAGGATTCAGGGGCCTGAGCATTGAGAGTAAACAATCTTCCTCTTCTAGCACAACATACTGCAACATTATGTCTTTGAAATGTAGGGCTCTCCACTTGAAATTCTAGTGTGTAATATTTGATATCTCTTGATAAATCTTGTCTTAAAGATGTTTCCATCAATCTTCCTTTAAGGTTTGGACGGCGACCGGAGCCGGTTATTGTCTTAACCAGAGCTTCTCCCACCTCCTTTGGCCCTCCAAATGCCTCTATCCTGCAATGTAACAGAGGAATCTTCTTATGATATCAATACCGGCAAGATACCATGTCTATTAGTAATGACCATTCTTTTCTGAGAAGCACAACTGTTTGTAAACTAGAGACTAATATACACTGATGTTTAGTCAATTATCTACTATTCATCATATTAAACACAAATTTTAAGGAAAGTAGAACGAATAATACAATAGGCACCCTCTTTTTTTAGAACAGATCTCATAGAGTTGGCCATCTTCTATTATTTATTAACGACCAATTACTATTAGCTCCATATTTGGAGCAAACGAATGAGCGAGTTACATACCTCCTCGCTCGTTACTACTCCACTTGCTTCCTATTTCATCCTCTTAAACTTACGTATCTTGATGTTGATTTAGTATATTAGACTAAAACTATATGTGCTTACCTGAAATCAACAGGAATCGATGAGACAATGACACTGACATTAAGCTCCCCGGTCGATCCCGGCGGCCCAAAAGCAACCACTGGCTCGTTGATGCTTTTCCGGCCAAGTCCCTGCTCAACATCTTTGAGGGAAGGTGGATCAAGTGATCTTTCTGCTTTTCTGGCCGCTCGGTTATATATACCCTGATCTCCTACCCACTTTGCTGGATATATGAATTCTGCATCTCCAAATACTAAATCAAACACAAAGTTCCAAATCGAAAATTTTCTCTAATGAAAATAAATAGCATTAGAAACGACGAATGCAAGAGAGAATGGTAGCACACAAAGTTCATCTTATTTATTGTTGCCGTGATTTTGGTTTTGTGCCATCTTTTTCAATCAATATAATTCAAACAAAATTATAATAACCGTTAGTATAATAACCTCCCAAAGGCAAATGTTTTCTGGCCTTTCTAGCAAATTTATTTTAGTGCCCAGAGGACGGATGACTTAGGCACGTTGTAGCAACTCATATGGACAAATAGCACTAAATTTCATCTGAATCGGACTTTTCATTCTTTGTGAAAAGGATTATTCTTTTTCATGCCGTCGTCTTCTTTTTTCCGATCTGCTTTTTTTTTTTCTTTACTCACGTAATCAAATAATAGCCTGGGTAAAAGACAACGGACTTAAGACTTACTAACCAAAACCTTCATCTGCTTGAATGCATCTGCTATACCCTCCAATCGGATAAAGAACATCAAGCTTCAAACTCCGAGCAGCTTCCGGCGACAATCCCAGAAGGAAGCTAGTGGTTCCGGCAAAATTAGCCCCCAGGGTAACTAGAGAAGCAGTGCCAACACCCGTAAGGAGCCTACGCCGGAAGGTTGATGCAAGCGGTGCGAATTGTTCAGCCGGAGACGTCTCAGATGGAAAGCTCACTTGGGGAATTCTCTCCTTTGGGTCATCTGAATATCGCTTCATACACTTCGGGAAGAGGAGGTTCGTGTTGATTTTACATAAACTGTAGAATTGTCTAATAGCCATTTTCTCAAGCAGTTGGTGGTTTGTTTGGTGGACAAGGCTGAGGCATGAATGATTTTGACGTTGGTTAGTTTTGGCATTGCACGGGATAATACTTTCACATTCTAGTGGTTGTCAATGACTGGAAAAAAAAGAAAAGGAAAAGAGACACACAGAGAAGGGGGTGGGGTGGAGGAGGGGAAGAAAAAGAAAAAGCACTACAACTTGAAATT
This sequence comes from Eustoma russellianum, assembly GCA_036186865.1. NCBI lineage: Eukaryota > Viridiplantae > Streptophyta > Magnoliopsida > Gentianales > Gentianaceae > Eustoma > Eustoma russellianum. The sequence goes on along the minus strand of AP025043.1, from coordinate 37,596,513 downwards.
TTAGATTTAAGAGTATACGTTAACCGTTAACGGTTTTACAAGGGAATCTCACCTGGTTTTGACTCATTACTTAATTAATGACCAAACATTAATAAAATTTATTTAACAACCATTTTATTGGGATAACGACTCATTTATAGTCATGAAACCAACTGATCACTAGTTGATGCCTATTTCTTTACAATTTTTGTTTAATATTTGTTTTGATGAAATTGGGCGCCACATCAGACTTTCTCTCCTTCACCAACAGCCCAACTGAGTCAATTAATCAAAACCTCCCCATCTCTCCGGCCGGTCGTCAAACTCTACGGTCCGGCCAACAATCCGGCCTCCTTTTACATCCGTTTCGGTCTCCTCTACAAACCTGTCTCATTACTTTTCACTCCTTAAATCTTTGAGTCTCCAGTGCTCTATAACAGCTCCGACGTGGTCTCGGGCACGGTGGAGGAGATAATGCTTTATTTGGACACAAAGTTCCCAGAGCAAGCGTCACAAAGTTTCCAGAGCAAGCGTTATTGCCCGAGGAATGGGTCGACGTTTGGTTGGTATGATCAGATGACGCCGTTGAAGGTGTAGCTGTTGACCTTGCAGCATAGGAGTATGATGTGGCATTTGGAGAGGATAGAGAGGTGGGCGGAGGATATGGCTGCTGCGTGGCGGAAAGACTAAAGGGGATCTAGTGATAGGAGTCCAAAGATGGAGATGAAGAGGTTTGGGCGAAATTACAGTCAGGTCCTTGAAGTTTTGCTTGAGCATGCTCGTATGGAGGAGAAAGTTCCTTACGCATAAAGAAAAAATTAATTTGGATGGGTAAATATGAGTCAATGGTTTTTTTCATTGGTTGAAATTTCTCAGCCGGTTGCGCGGTTGTAAATGAGCCATTATAAAAAAAGAATGCTGTTAAGTGAGTTTCATTAATGTTTAGCTATTAATTGAGTAATGAGAGAACCGTTTGTCTACTAAATGAGATTCCCTCATGGTTTTATGGGATGCGAAATGGCAATAAGAAAGTCCCATATAAGATCCGGCATGTTTATTTACCTCGTGTGTTTATGTCTACACATACATGAAGGTTGATGAGGTCTAATACAAGACACATAGGCCTCAAGTCTCATATGTCTTACACATACGGGCACACAAAAAAAATAATCATACCGGATTCTATCCCACTTCAAAGTCCATCTATACATATATACTGGCGACGTTGGGTCCGCCATTTAGATCGAAAGGATGACCCATATAGAAAAGGTGTGGCTTGCCACTGTAACATGCAAGAATCAATAATGTTAGAGTTTCAGAGTTGTTACTTCGGAGAAAACTATCTAACACTCAAGTTAGTTACTGATTGTTCCTTTTTAGGTATTTTATTTTTGTTGAAATTTAAAGAAACCTGTTTGTGGGAATTTAGTGTGTTTCAAGACGAATGCTTCATAGAGTTGTCTGAATATTCGTTTAAAACGTAACCCCATTCTGTCAATTTGACAAAATGCTTTTGTAGTTGCTGACTGAGCCAAAGCATGTTTGAGGCCGCTAAGTCCTTCCAAGTGTTATGTCCTGCTTGGGCATGTTTGGCAATTGTTAATGAGTTTGCGCAATGTATCGTCACATTAGGTGAAGCTGTTTACATGGCAAAGGCCGAGTTGAGACGAAAACTTCTGACGTTGAAGGCCAAGCCGAGATTATTTCACTTTCGGTCTAAGTTTTGTGGGCATACTAGTGTAGCCGACGTGATGGTTGAGGTCGACCCACCGGTTGAGGATGACCTCGTATGGTGCCGATTCTTTTAATGACGCTGACCTGACTGCGTATCTGGATCAGTGTGACTGACTCATACTTAGAGACCGGTGTCTTTATAAAGTCAGTTATCTTTAAAAGTCAGTTACCATAGTGAAGACATTTTCTAGTTCAACTTCTAGGGAAGAGTTTGTATGACGCGGGGGTCAAATGGACGCTGGTGACGCGGCTAATCCACGGCTGACACGTGTCACCTTCATTTTTTTTTTAGCTTTTAGCCGAAAATTTTAGAAAACCTCCAATTTTTCATCTTCTCTGTCGCAGAAACGAAAAGAAGTCCCTCTTTCCCACCACGGCAAAAGCTGATCCACGATTAGTAGTGGTTCCAACTTTCATGTTTCCTAGTTGCAGAGAGAAATCGAACTGAGGCAATCATTCGAGATTCGTTCAGTTTTAGTCTTGCTTTGCACTATCAGCAATCAAAGTGCAAGCTTGCTGCATTCAAGCTTGCAAAAATGTGTATCCACATAACACGAGATGCACCATAAGTTCTTACAAAATAACACTATCAAGTACTATGTTGGAGTAGTTCATTCAACATGGGCAAAATACAAGATTGAGTGTCAAGGCGAGTAGACATCTTCCAACAGACTCTTTCAATTCACAAATATCTAGATTCCATCTTAGTTAAAGACCAAAGCCAGAGGCTTTGGTTCTATCAAGAAACAGGGAGAACCTTCTTAACAATCTCATCAGTAAGAGCAGTAATCTGAGAGTCGAGTCTGCAATTTGGTTGGAGATTTCTTCCTTGCTGTGATGTGGGTGGAAGACGACTGGGATTGGGAAAGGGGGACTTGTTTTCGTTTCCGCAACAGATAAGATGAAAAATTGGAGGTTTTCTAAAATTTTCGGCTAAAAGCTAAAAAAAACTGAAGGTGACACGTGTCAGCCATGGATTGGCCGCGTCACCAGCGTCCATTTGACCCCCGCGTCATACAAACTCTTCCCCAACTTCTAGAGCAGTTACATCTGCGGATTTAACTGCATTGTCGACATATGTTTCAATTATTACATTCAAAATTTCGAGGATCAGGAGTCCCTATTAGGTTCATATTTTATCCTCCTAAAATTTGGATATAATTCTATGTCTGTTCATTTTCTCCTCACTTTTTTGCATTCACATTTTTCTAACTTACTTGCTAGAGTCCTTTCTAAGTTGCCGCCCTTCTCCGTCCAACTTCTTACAAGTTTTCTCCTTCATCTTCAATTTTCTGTCCATTGGCACCAAGTAAGTCTCCTTCATCTCACTTTATCTTTCAAACATATCTTCTACTTCTGATTATGAAAATATCTCTGAAGAAGCTTTCTAGGTTGGTGGTGTTAATGAAGAGGCTAAAATTTTCAGTTCTTCGGAGAAGACCATTTATGGAACAGAGGCAGCAATCCCCACACTGCTGTAAGCAAAAAGGGAGGGAAAAGCCACTGGCAAGCCACTGCTATATGTAACGTAGAGCTAGAGGTGATCCTTCCCACGTAGTCTAGGCGTTTGATTTCAATTTTTGATCTCTAAATATGTTACATTACATGATTTCAATGAAAGCTCTTTTTCTTCAGAAAAAGGGTGGGAAAAGCCACTGGCAAGTCTAGTGGTGTTGCTTTGCCTGAGTCGATGGTTGTGACTCCAGAATCCTCGCTTGGGAAGCAACATGTCATTTTTTTTTGTCCTTCGCACGTTCGATTACTCTTCTCTTTCTTTTGGTGTCATAGATAAAGGGTCACCATCTCGAGTTGTCCAACAAACTTCTTGTAATTTGAGTGACGCGACCTCCGGTATATTTGTGAGGTTTTTCAGATTCATTGTGGTAGGTTTGACCTAACTTTTACTCCTATAGGTCGGACAACCTATTAAACCAAAGGGCTGTGAGGCTTTCTATTAGTAGTGCTTTAGGATAGGTTTGCGTTTGTCCATCCCTAATCCTTTGAATTTGATCTTGGGGTACTATCATATCTGATTGCCCAAATGGTCTCCAATGGTCTTACAATGATTTTCTGTTACCTCATCTTCTTTAGGTCCATCCAAAACATCTTTGAGCTTTAAAAATTTAGAGGCTTCTTCATATGCAAGTCCTCTTGAAAGCTTATATTATTTCAGCAAGAGGCTTTGGAATAGAAAATTCCAGTTTATAGAGAATATGTCGACATTCAACAAAAGGTAAAAAGATAGATTTTTATACACGAAGAAGGTTGGTATAATGAGTGACGAGGTTTGGCACACCTCTTGATAAGATAAATTCTCAACTCTATCTGATGAGATAGAGAATGAGATGGAAGATCCTCTCGATATTCAGCATCGAAACATTGGTAACCTTACAAAAAAACTATGGTTTTAATACATCATATAAAATCCGAGAAGGTGAGGAGTACGCATTTCTCCTTCCTCCTATCTTTAAATGTAAAAAAGCCTTTATATTTTGTTTTTTTTTTTTGGGGGGGGGGGGGGAATCAAGGTATGAGAATAAATGAGGTGCTCATTGTGAGATATAATTTAGATGATGTTCCACCAAAAGAAAAAGTGCATATGTTAACAGTTAATGCTATTCTCCACCAACATATGCTCAAAATCTTCACATGATATTTTCTCGGGAAATTATTGTGGTTAATAATTTATTTCATAATTGGGAAATTGTGAAAAAAAAAAACCCACTAAAACCAAGTTATTACCGGAGCCAAAAAGTGGCACGTACTCAATGCATATGACGAAATTTTTAAATGTCGAATTTTCAAGAAATAGTATAACTAGACGAAGGTAATATTCAGATATATGACTTGACCATTTTCTTACATCCTCCTTGAATTCGTTTATGCAGTCCCAGGATATAGCCCAAAGGCAAGAATGACACTTTCCAACAAGTGCATAGTGTAAGAGCTTCTTGGCCTGTAGGCTTGCCTGCAGTGCTGGGGACTCTTTATGCAGACTACTGTGTAAATGACCAAGCTCCTGCTAACGGGTCGTCGGATACCTGATTTATCTCTCTACACTACCTTTGGGATTGGATGTGGCAGGACCCTTACTGGTTGGGGTTCAACCTTTTTTGAATTCGTTTATACAGCTCATGGTTGACTTGATATTCCTACAATATACACTTTGACTTGTCTACCAAAGACTATTCCTACGCGAAGGTTGGTTCACTATACTGATTCTAACGCAAAGGAAGCAAGGGGGAGTCCAAATCCTTTGTGCCTAAACCATGATGAAAGAGGAAGTTTAAAGTGGAGAATGGATCACGCACCGTGCACGCATCATTTGGTATCAGAGCAAGATCACTCAATCTATCCATATTTTGCACCTTCTTGTTCATTTCCTTTCCATTCAAATCTGTTTTTGTTGACCATCTTTTCTCTTCATATTTGATGTTTCCATTCTGTCCAAATATCCCAAATTTTTTTTTGCCTTGAATTAGTCCTAAAAAAAAGCTGTGAACAAGATTGTGTGCAAAACTGAATTCTTTGGTTCAAAAACATACCCCATGGCTTACCTATTATTTGTACTTGTTTATCTATCATTTTATGCATCTTATAAGTATAAAGGTCTGAACTTTTCTTTGCCAAACTTGAACAACATAGGCCTTGAATATAGAACTAAAATTCAGCTTCACAAAGATTGAGGTGGCGTTTGGTTGACACTTGGGAATCGGAATTAGAATCAGAATGGGTATGATAGGGAATGAGTTTGGAGGATATGTGTTTGGGGTTAAAAGTGATAGTTGTTTGGTATTAAAGTGGAAATGGTAATAGTGACCGGTCGGAATAATGGTCGCCGACGGCGGCGGGCCAGCGACTGCGGACCGGCGGCGACGGACTGGCGTTGGGCCGGCGTGGACGGCGTCGTTGACCGGCGTTGACCGGCGGCTCCCCATTCCCACATTTTGAAAGATAAGGGGGCCTAGTATATCAAAAAATGATATCCATTACCAAATAGTTGGATATCAAAATGAAATCCATTCTGCCATTTACCCCAAGCAAACAGCCGGAATGAGTTTGGATTCCTTCAAACCCATTCCTTCATTTCCATTTCTCCCAACCAAACGCCACCTGGATTACTTAGCGTATAAAGCAGCCTAGTCCACATCTACTTTTGTTGCTGTGCAAATTTACGTTAATTGAGTACTTTGTGCATCTTATTTCTTACTTTGTGACTGAATTTATGCATCAATTTGGTTGTTCATGTGTTATTTCTTCATTTCTCTAATTCAGCAAACCCTAAATTAGAAAAAAGCCCTAATTTCCCCAATTTACATTCCACGAACAAACACCACCCAAACAAAACATACCATCCACATAACCAGACCCCTCACAATCCAAATTGGTCCTTAAATCAGAACCACAAGTCAACTGGACCAGAATCCATCAAATCCGAACCAAAAACCCTAATCATATAAAAAGCCAAAAACTTGCAATTTTTAGCCCCAAATCAGTTCAGATCAAATCCAAATCTAAGCCACGGAATTTATACATCAAATAATAGTCCATGTAAGACAAATCAGAGTTCAAAACGTTCTGTCCAAAGTTTGACAAAACAACTTGTGAAATTACGTTTTATCCCTTGTCAAAAGAAATTACAGAATCTGAAACTTGCTCACATCATTCACAGCAAGTAAAGAAAGAAAAGTGAAAAGAAAAGCAAAAGAAGAAGTGAAAAGAGAGAAAGTCAAAGTGCAAAGTTGTTTGAACTCGTGTTGTGCAATTATGAAAAGCTTGCTTGACTGTCCTTTGTCGTGCTTAACCTATCTTTTTCCTACTTTTTTTATACCATCAAGTGATTCTAATATACTATCCAAACACTTGAACACCTGATTGTTGTATGCTTTGAGTCCCATGGTGAGTTTGAGTGCAAAAGGTCCAAAGTTAACTAAAGATTGCCTAAGCAACCTTTAATTCTTCTTTGGCTCAGCTTCACACATCATTTTTGGTCTCATTTTGTCAATGAATCTTAGTTCAATTGTTTAAATTTGTGTGGGTGTGACCTTATTCTGTTTTGGACATTTTTGGTGCATTTTATGATCAAAAGTGGATTGTTTTGTCCCTCTTAGATTTCACCACTTTTGTGACTATTTTAGCATGATGTTGTGACTGTTTTGAATTTAGTTGAGGTGTGAATTGAATTTTTTGGTCTAGCAAAGAATCATATTCGTTTGTGGCTGTTTTGAAGCAAGTTTGTGTGAAAGGTGAAAGATTAAGATCATTTGATTGAAGATTGACATTCATCTTTCTTATTTGCTCTCTTTAAGTGCTATTAACCTCAGATTGGTCAAGGAAAAAAGTAAAAATGAGTGAGAAATAAAGGAGAAGAAGTGAGACAACAAACACATACAAACACAAACTGATTTTAATTAACCATCTTTGCAAAAGTTTGTTTAGTGTTTGGTTTTCATGTTTACTATGTTGGTTAACACCAATTGGGGAGTCATGCTCCATGAAGATGACCTTGAAGACATTAAGGTACGGATGCAATACTTTGGCTGTTCTCAAGATATTTGGGTAAAATATTTTAGAATGGAGTTCCAAGGTACCAATCTTTTCCTCAATACCATCTTAGTGTGAAAAGTTTTACAAAGAATTGTTATATGGTTTATATATTGCCAATTTTAGGGAAAACGAGAGATTGACAATGATTAGATTTTTTACTGGTTTAAAGAAGAAAATTGTTGCGCGTTTACCTAATGTTAGATTTAGAAATCTTGATCATTTGTGTTATCTTGCTGATGGTTGTGAGAAACAAATGGCATATAAGGCAAGAAAGGCATACTTGAAAAGAAAGGCATATGAGAAAGAGATAAGAAGCATCAAATCTCCTTAAAGTTACATGAATCTAATGTTGAAATTAAAGCTAAAGAATCTGAAAATTTGCATGAATCTAGTTCTTATTCTAATGAGCTTAATGATGAAGTCTTGCATGATGTAGTTGAGCATGGTGTGCATGAAAATATTGCTGAAATTCCTTTGGTTGAATGGGATTTAAATGTTATTAACAATGAATAACCTAAGGAAGATGCATTGCATAATCAAAGTCCTAACTTGCATGATGATTTGTTGGCTTTAAAAGATGAGTTACCTACCAATTTGCATGACTTCAATGATGATTTAAATGCTATTAACATTGTGGAACTTGAAAATGATGGCATACAATCTGATTTTTTCCATGATTTGCCTTGCTTAAATGATGATTCAAGCGATGAACTAAGTGATATTTCAAATGAAAGTGAGCATAAAACTTTAGAAAAGAATGAATGGACTATTTTTAATAATCTTTTGTTTGAATGGCATGACAATGATGTTGCATTATATAAAACTTCTAACTTTCATTCAAATGATGCTGTGTATGTCAATCCTTTGTTCAATAAATGAGTTTGAAAATGAAATCCCACTTGAAAATATGTCACTGATTTCAATGGTAATGATGAGTTGGAATCAATGGTGAACAAACTGATTTGGAAGAGCTAAGCACACAAGGTACGTTGCTTGTCCCTTATGTTACACATTCTTTTGATTCCATGCATGATACACCTTGTGTAAAAAAATGTGCTGCTTTATGTTCACAACCGTGAGCTAGATTGTCTTCTATGTGCATCTAGTCAAAATGATAATATACACGGTTATGATTTAGTCCATTGCATTTGTTGCTACAAAGTCCATCTTATGTGTTTGTGGATCTTTATGCACCCAAGTTTGCTGCATGGATGCGTGAACATGAAGTTCAAATTCAAATACATGTGATAACGATTCCCATACATCCAAATCACATAAGGAAGAAAGCTGCTTTGCGTGTTTCATGTGTTGCATCATTCTTTGAGCTAAATTTTGAGAATTCCTTGTTTATGCATCCAAAACACATTAGGAAAGGTGCTGGTTGTTTAGCATTCATGATAAAATATGCTACTATGTGTTGTTGGGTGTGTGCTTCTTTGTAGAGTTATTTATTCACCCTAAGCATATTAGGATGAAATTGTGCATGAACATTGTGTTTGAATTGTTTAAGTGTCTTTCATATAGTTGCTGGATTGTTGTGTTTTTTTTCCTTCATTGCATACATGCCAATATTCGAAGACGAATCTTTTCTAGAAAGGAAGGATTGATACACGGCTATAGGAGTCATTATGACATTTCAGAATTTATATGAAGAACTTCTTGTTCTTTTGAACACAATGTGTTCTTTGTTTCTCTAGGTCTTGCATGATAAAACCTTAGATTAGATCTTTCAACGCTAAAGCAACCTTAAAGATGATATTGCCCACGTCCAAAGATTGAGCCGTCCACTAGTGTGTAATGCTTGTATGACAAACGATGAAATCATTGGTGTGATTGGCTCAAAAACCGTCCCCATCATCATTGGAAGCAAGAGAGAGTATTACACTTTTGTGCCTTAATCAACGTTTGAAGCGAAGCTAGAGTTAAAGGAAGGATTCATCAATAATCTAGAGGTTTGTGCTTGGATCACCACTTTCTTACATCCTCCTTTAATTTGCTTATACAATTGATCGTTGACTTGATATTCGTATAATATACACTTGACTTGATGTATGCGTATATTATTAGCTTTTGATATGAAAGAGAGGTAGTAGGATACAATTAACACAGTGGAAAAACTTGTGATGATTTGAGTGGATATGACTAGTTGTCTGGATTTCATTATGTTTTTTGATACGTAAAAGACTAGGTGAATCATTGCACACAAACCTTTGTGACAGATGCATAAAGAATCTGCAAGAATAGTTTTATTTTAAATAATGTTTTAGTGACTACTTGTTAAATACTTATGACAATATTTTTGAACGGAAAGAGTATTTTCTAAGAAAAATGCTTCCTTATAGAGCACAGATGGCATAATAATTTGTGGGATGTCAAATGGACTATTATAACCGGATAAAAGAAAAGAGAAAAAAAATAATAACAAATAATTCAAATGAAAGGTATAGGGTAAATGAAAAAAGTAAATAATAAATAATTTTTTAAAAAACAAAGCACGTGGATAATGGGGGGATAACCGCCCCCTAATTGCATACAATTGACGTTAATAATAAAGGGGTAAGGGAAAAGAATCGTAAGAAAAAAATAACAAAAAGAAAATGGAAGAAAACGTAGGAGGGAGGCGGCAGTGAGGAGGAAGGGAAAAGAAATAGAAGAAGGAAGAAAAAAGTAGGGAAAGAGAGAGAAGAAAAGGAAGTAATCTTGTCTTTCACTGGTTGATATTCAGTCTACAATCGAGGTAGGTTTCCTTTCTCCCTGCAAATTGGTACGATTCAAGCATGCTTTGGTGATATATTATTTGTTTTGTTGTTTAATTGTTGAAATCTATGTCATGTTGTAGAATCTGTGAAAGACTGATGTTCTTGGGTACTGCTAATGTGTATAAATGTTATGCGTGCTTTGGATTTGATGTTAAGGATAAATTTGATAATTAAAATATCATACTTTTGACATGATTAGGACTTTTTTACTTTTGTTTTGGCCTTAGGTTAGGTTCCTATACACTGGAAATAGGCGAAAATGTAGATCGAGGTCAAAAAAAGGTCGCCGAAGGCTACCGGTGCGCACGCACCGTCAGAAATGGCCGCGCGTGGATTGCACGTGCCTTTGGCGTCTCTGGGTTGGGAATTCTGATTAAAAATAATAATGGAAGAAAAGGGGGCTGAGGGCCAGACCAGGAGTGAGGGCCGCCCTTAACGGGCTAGCTGTGCCTTAGGGGCTCGGCCTAATTACGGTTTAAATAAAAAAAGGGGTGACGGTTTAGCAGACCGAGCTGAATGGCCAACAGACCAGGCCAGCTGCCAGCCTGGTCAATAACCTCCAAAAATAAAATTAAAAGGATGAAGCAGGCCGGACCCTAGTGGGCTGGGCCGACGGAGCGATTGGACCAAGTCTGGCGAATGAGGCAGCCCAATTGCTGCAGAATTTGTTAATTTGAATTTTCTGAATTTTAGAATTTTCATCATTGTTATTTAATTAAATAAAAATAGTAATAATTACAAGAAAAATATAAATCAATATCAGAAAATTATAAATAAATTCTAAAAATTATAAAATACTGAAATTAAATTATTTAAATTAAACTTCGGTAAATGTGATAATTTATTTAATTCAGATAATTAGGTAATAGATAGAAATAAATAGGAAAAAATGAGAAAAAATATAGAAAATGCATGATAAATGTATGCAAGCCATGGAAAAATATGTTTGATGCCAAACATCATTAAATCATTACTCGAATAATAAATAAACCTAGATTTGAGTGCCAGAGGATGGTGAGGATGGGCTAGGAGCCTCAGGCGATTGTGTTGTTTGCATTCATGCAACGTGCATTGCATTTATGATGGGTTATGACGTACGGTCACAAGTGCTCAGTATGGTGTATGGAGGCGGGCCCAAGTACACTCAGGATGGTGTCTATGGGTGGGTAGACCCACAGCCACTCAGTAGGTCCCAGGATCATTTATTACATAGTGGAGATATTGGCATTCTGTGTGACATGACTTTGTTGCGTGTGACATGCATAGTAGGACATGCATCACGATGTTGTGCATTCTTTATCTGGAGTGAATTACCTTTCCGCATGTTTTTCATATGCTTATGTGATATCATGTTATGTGCTATGTGTTATATCATTGTTGTATGCTCATCTTGTACTAGTTGAAGGCAAGTGCCTACTGGGTGATTTCCGTCCCTCACCCCTACTTCCCCCCCTCCGTGTGAGTATGAGGACGTCTATGACTATGTTTTTGTTGAGGACGGGGCTGATATGGTAGAGTGGGAAGACTGACGGTCGCATCTAGGACACGAAGAGATCTTGTGGCTGTCTGTCATTATTTCTTTGGTATTCCATCAGACCTTACCCTGTTTAGATAGATTTTAGATGTTAGCTTTTGATATTATTGTCATGACTTGTTTATAATTCTATTGAGATATTTTCTTTTATTCATAGAATCTAATGTATGGTACTTTGTTTCCGCACGAAAAATTTCTACGTCTTTTCGGACATGTTGGAAATTGATTCGACGCTTTGTATTCTTCTTAGCGAGATACGGTGAGTGCACTATTCCCAATGCTAGGGTTCGAGAGCTGGGCGCTACAGGTGGTATCAGAGCCGATGCTTCAGATCCGCCTCAGAAACGCAATATTAACTAGATTACCTAGACATGAGCTATGATCTTTTCCTAGAAACAACAAATATACCTATAATAAATGAAGTAGACTTAAGCCATTGATCGGGTTAAGGGAGGTGTGTGCCGATGGCGAGCTTTTTTTGTTAATTGCCGTTGAACCATCCTATCAACTATTTAATTTATTTTTGACTAAGCTACATACTTTTTATGAAATCAAACTCTAGGAAAATGCCTCCATGACGTGGGCCAGTGGGTAATAGAGGACACAACGGTGATGACCATCAGGGTCAGGGGGCCATACCCCAAGTCCTTGCAGATACTCTAGCCACGCTAACTATCTTAGTGGCTCAGCAGCAGCTACAGATGGCTCACCTACAACAGCAGCAGGAGCTGCAGCCACCACCACCACCCCCCAGGACTTTGATTCTTCTATAGGGAGATGCAGTTTTCCAGTGTACCGATGTTTATGGGTACTACATGGCCAGAGGAGGCTAAAATTTAGCTCCAGAATGTGACCGACCAGCTAAGGATATTGCAGGTTCCGGATGATCTGAAGGTGGAGGTGGTCTTTACATTCTTTGAAGGTAATGATAGAGAATGGTGTCTTAGTTTGCAGCATCAGTTGACCCCATAGTTGACTTAGATCTAATTTCGGGAAGAGTACCAGAGGCACTATGTTCCTGAAAGTGCCATACAGAGGAGGATGATTATATTATAGTTGCTTACACAGGGGTGCATGACGATGGACCAGTACTCGGAGAGATTCCATGCACTAGGTAGATACATGACTTTCGTTATGGATAACAAGAAGGCAAACATGTCGAAGTTCAAGACTGGGCAGAGCCCTCGCATTCAGTACTTGATTATTTGTGCCAGACCAGGGACTTTTAAGGAGCTGCTTGAGGCATGCCGGGATGTCGAGAGTGACCTCAGGAGGGTCGCAGTAGATGATTAGACGAAGCTGCCACGGGAGGAGTATCGTTCTAGGAGACGAGAGAGATGGCTGAATGTACCCTGCTGCCAGTAGCTGGGAAGCACTTTCCGACCACCGCAGCAACAGAGACCATTTACCCAGCCACTTGCCATCGAGGGACCAGTGGTGACTCACGCACAGCCAGTGAGGGCGGTGGCACCCACTACAACATGTGTCCATTGTGAACGCTTTCATACGGGTCAGTGCTGGAGGGCTAGGGACGTTTGCTACAGATGCGGCACCCTAGGGCACTTTGCCATAGACTAACCCGTGCAGAGACAGGCACCACCCCCACAGCAGGGCCAGACACAGCAGAAGGGGAGGCCGAAGACTAATACCCGAGTGCATGTTATGACACACACCGACGTCGAGGAGGCCGGCGACGTCGTATCAGGTACATCTTAATTAAGAGTTTAAGTTCAGTTTGCTTTAAGTACATTTTATTCTTGCGATTAAGATCTATATGTATAACCCTGCATATGTTAGGTGAAATTCTAATTAACAAGTGTTGAGAAAAATGTTTGGATAATTTTCAAAGACATGATTTTAAGTGGTGAATGTTTAAAAATATCACACATGATGTTATATGTGATTAAAAGTTAAAAAAGAAAACTTTTACATCAATCTCTCAGGTAGGTGCACATCAATCGATCTATGTACATAGATATCTCACGTCGATCGATCTATGTAAGGCAGTGAAGTTCAAGACCTTACGGTGAGACATTGATCTCTAAACCTGAGACATATCGATCGATCGATGTACATCGAACCCTCACTTCGATCGATTGGTGTAGGTCAGAGACAAAACTTGAACCTTTCTGTGAGACATCGATCTCTGAAGATGAGGCACTTCGATCGATCGATGTCTAGGGTTTTTAAAAATAATTTTCTAAAATTTATTGAAATGGTTGTTTTTATTTGTATATAATTTATACATGCTCATTATGTGATAATTATGTGTTTTTGGTGATTATAATTGTCTTGTGACTATCGTGCCTTGAAAGTTTCTACAACTTACCAAAAAGAGCAAAATTGGTATTTTGAGTTTTGTAGGAACATCACAAGGTGAAAATAATTCAAGGGTGTATTCTTATACTATTTATCATGACAAAGGTGATATCATGATTATTTTTGACCATCGGGGTCATTTATGGAGTTTTCATATACCAGGGGTATTTTGGTCATTTCACCCCAAGGATATTTTTGGTATTTTCACTCAAAGAATCCCTTGAGCATATTATTATCTTCATTCTGGAGCTGATTTATTATTAATTTGAAGATAATATGGTGATTCTATGTTTTATTCTCTCAGATGATAATATTATTGACTATAACTGGATATGTGACGATTTGAGATGCCACATTCTATTTTTTCCTGAAGAAACTCTTATATGTGTTATAAGAGCATGTTTATCATCATTATTCAGAGATATCAAAGGTGTGAAAATGTTCATGACATATAAGAAGAAATATTGGGAATTTCTGTGTTACACGTTGACATAATCTTGTCAACTATTATCTATTAATTTCATATTCAAAAATTTGATTTGCTACACATATTTGTATGCTCAAAAAAGTGTATGAGCAGGTCAAGGTGATACATTATTCATTTTATGAGTTGGAGACAAGTGGACCAACCAAAAAGGAGCTAGTTGGCAAAATTGCCAACTTGGAATTTTCTAAATATAGCCAACGGCTATATGGCTATTTGTGGCAGATTTTTTGAGTCAAAATGAAGACTTCACATTCCCTATTCTTGTACTGGGAGTTGATGATATTTTGGTGGTATTATCCTTTCTTTTATTATCAACAATTCACAAAGGAAAATCAAAGTTTTTTTTTGGAAAATACTAAGTGTAGCCAACGGCTACGTGATCTTGGAGCTGAATTTTTGCTTTGAATTTGTCAAATGCGCACATGCCTATTATCTTGACAAAGAGTTGAAAAGATGATGGATTTGTTATGGTCATATTATCTTCACATTTTCAAGATAATTCCATGTCATTTTTGGAGATAAATTTTGGCCAACAAGGTGTATCCAAGGTGGACCAATTATGTTGTCTTATTTTGCAAGTGTACAAGGCCAACAAATGATGAGAAGACATTTGGACTTGATGATGAAGATGGTGTCACATTGGAATTCTTATCTCCAAGGCTCAATCCACACTATAAATAAAGGCAATGGTGAAGAAGATGAAACACACTTGAAGCTTACAATCATTTATTGAATTGTCTAGCTATCATCTTCTTCTTGGTGTTGTTCTTGTTTCATTCTTTGTAGAAAAGGTGTTCTTGTTGTTTTTGTTGTGCTACAAGCCTCTTGAACTTCATTTTTAATATTGATTAGCCATTCTTGCAAGGCTACATCAATAGGTGGTAGAGGTGTTGCAACTAAGTGTAGCTTAGAAGGTGATCATCCAAGTCTTGAATAGGGTTGGTGTATAACCCAAGGATCAATCTTGGTTCTTGTTGTAAGATGATTCATTTGATATTGAAATCCAAGGCAAGATGTTCCTTGAGACTGGAGTAGGTCAAATTGACCAAACCAGGA
This sequence comes from Eustoma russellianum, assembly GCA_036186865.1. Classification (NCBI taxonomy): domain Eukaryota; kingdom Viridiplantae; phylum Streptophyta; class Magnoliopsida; order Gentianales; family Gentianaceae; genus Eustoma; species Eustoma russellianum. The sequence goes on along the minus strand of AP025043.1, from coordinate 37,581,098 downwards.
TAAATCCTTGGTGTTTTTGTCTTGTTTCTTCATTTCTGTTTTCTGCCCGTTTTTACTGCAGTTTTCATACAATTTCTCACAATTTGAAAAAATAGCTAAACACTTTCAAAATTCGTGATTTTTGGTGGATTTATATTTCAGACTGTTAGCTTTCATTTTCAACAAGAATCACTTGATTTGAGCAAGGGAAAGTTAGTATTTCAGTCTTTGCAAGATAACTGATCTAGTCTGGCTGCAATCTGACTAGTTTTGAGAAAACTTAAATTCTGTATTTTTCAAGAATTATTTAAGGTCAGAGCCTTTTGGAAACATCCACTAAACATCCTAAGGAGTATTTTGATATAAAGATCAACCTTTTTGGTTGAATAATCAAAGAGAAACACGTTTTTCAAAAGCAGCAACATTCTGTTCAATTCTGTCCAAATTGACCATCTGAATCTTTTTATTTGTTTGAAGGGTCAAATGATCTTATTTTTGTCTGATTTTTGGAAAGTGTCTTTTTAACACATTGACGTTCAATTATGGAAAGTTTCATAATTTTTGGAGTTGTGTACACTTATTTTTGAATTTTTCAAAAACAGGTTCTGAATCTTAGGTGGTCTCAGATTCTGTTTTCAAAGGGGATTTTTACAAAGGGTTGTAGTGTAATTTCCGCTAACCACTATTCACCCCCCCTCTAATGGTGTTTAATGCAGGTGCACGGTCTAACAATTGGTATCAGAGAGAGGCTAATACCACTCGAAAGAAGCAAGACTCAACACCGTACAATCAATACAAAGCCAAGAAACAATTACTCTTTGTAGCCTGCTTATCTCAGATTAAAGGTACATACTATGAAAATAGTTTCTCACAAAGGTGAGTTGGAAGGTATGTCCACTCAACGCCCTCCACTTTTTGATGGCAATAATTTTGTTCATTGGAAACTAAGAATGAGGCTATTCTTAATGGCTATAGACATCGATTTATGGTCTATAGTTGAAGATGGGCCGTACATTCCAATGAAAGTTGTACAAGTTAGTGGAGTCACTCAAGAAGTTGAAAAATATAAAAGTGAATGGTCATCGGAAGATAAAAAGAAAATGTCCATGAATGCTAAAGCTATGCAATTACTTTTGAATGGACTTACAACTTCTGAAGCAGGATATGTTTCAAATTGCACAAGTGCACACGACATGTGGAAATCACTTGTATTAAAGCATGAAGGTGCTAGTGGTGTTAAAGAATCAAAAATAAACATGCTTATGACTGAATTAGAGTCTTTCAAAATGTTGTCAAACGAATCCATAACATCTATGGATTTGAGGATTACTAACATTTTTGATTCCCGTGAAGCTTAGGCAAATTATTCACGAACAATGAAAAAGTTCAAAAGGTGCTACAAAGCTCCCTTCTGAATGGGATCAAAAGGTGACTGCAATCGAGGAGACAAAGTCAATCACTAAGATGGATGAATTGATCGGGTCTCTTAAAGTCTATGAGGTAAACTAAACCAACGGAAGTCCAAGTCATCTAAATCATCAAGTAAGTCAATAGCTTTCAAAATAACTGAAACACATACAAATAATGATGATAGTAATAGTGATACTGAATTAGATGATGACTTGATATTAATAGCAAGAAAACTTAGAAAGCTTTTCAAACATCCTAATAGGAATAGACAACGTTCTTCCTCTTCTTCTCAACCTTAGAAAAATAACACAAACAAATGATATAATAAAGAATTAAAGTGTTATGAATGCGGTCAAAAAGGACATATTTCATATGATTGTCCAACGAAGAAAAATAATAATAATAACAACAATAATAAACAAGCCAAGGACAAGGAGGCACAAATGACAAAGACAAAGGAGTCAAGGGCAAGGAAAGGGAAACGAGCAATGAAGGTGAGCACATGGAGCGACTCATCCGACTCAGAATCTAAAACTGAGGAAGCTCAAGTCTGCTTCGTATCCAACAAGGTAAGTTCTTCTTCTGATAGTGATTCTGAAACTAATTGAAGAAAATGACAAGTTAAAGACGTCCAACTTGGAATTTTCCGATCAATTAGAATCTTTTAAACAAGAGTCTACTAATACTCTTGATTCTTTAGAGAATAAAATTGAATCACTTAGAAAAAATGAACAAAAGTTAAAAACGAAAAATAGTATGTTACAATCTAAGTTTGAAATTTGTGACAATGAGATAATGCAACTTAAGTCTTCTAAATTTAACTTAAAAAAAATGTTAGAACAATTTAAATCGGTGCTAATATGTTAGATACATTAATATCATCACAAAACTATGGAAATGATAAAACCGGGTTAGGATATAAAGAAGAAAATGTGAAAGTAGATGAAAAGAGTAAGTTTGTCTCATCTAGCACAAAGTTGCCATATAATACAACAAAATCAACTTTGTCTGCTACATCTTCTTCTAAATCTTCTTATACTTATATCCAGGCAAAAGTACAACACACACCCACAAATATACACACGCATAAACATCCATCCAGGCCAAATTTTGCATCTAGACAACCTAGAAATTATGCCTATATATATACGAATATAACTAGAAAGAATAAAATGCATCCAACTTATTATGAACCCAAGTATATGCAACACTCATATAAGTCCTATAGAAATGCCTATGAACACACTTATATAGTGCCATTCAAGAAACAAAATCGCATACCTTATACACATTATAAAAATCGGCCATCATATAATGATTATCAACCATGACGTAACATGTACAACAACAATACCATCTTCACGTATGTGGAATGATCATCTATATACTAATTCTTCTTATTTGACAAATTATAACAATGTTAAAAATGTACCTAGAAGGTATATTCAAGTTTGGATACCTAAGGGATATCTAAACAAGAATAGTGCCCTATCATTCAAAGACCCAAATAAAGGGTACCTAAAACTTTGTCCCCATTGTAGGACAAACGCAAGGAATTCAAGAAGTAGGCAAAGTCAAAGAATCTAAAAACCAAATGGTTTTTAGATAGTGGATGTTCAAGGCATATGACGGGGAACCCCAAACTATTCAACGAATTGGAACATATCAAGAATGGAGGAAAAGTAGCATTCAGTGAAAACAACAAAGGACAAGTTATTGGAAAAGGAACAATTGAGAACCCTAACACATTTCAAATACGAAATGTGTTGTTTGTAAGCAATCTCTCGTATAATTTACTTAGTATTTCTCAACTTATAGATTGTGGTTATCATGTCTCTTTTCTTTCCAATTCTTGTGATATAATAAATAAAAAAGGAGAAATAGAATTAAAAGGAAATAGAGATGGTAACATTTATACTCTTACCTTAGTTAACATGTTAGATGCTACGGTTAAGTGTCTAATATCACATGACTTAGATGTAAATTTATGGCATAGAAGATTAGGCAATATAGGAATTTCAACCATTAAGAAATTATCTAAGAAGAACTTAATTAGAGGAATACCTAAGTTAGACTTAAATAATTTTCAAATGTGTGAAACATGTATAAAAGGAAAACACATTAAAGAAACATTAAAACCGAAACATGAAGTGAGTACTAGTCATGTACTAGAATTGCTTCATTTAGACTTATTTGGTCCAAGTAGGACAAGAAGTCTAGGTGGATACTACTATGTGTGTGTCATAGTAGATGATTACTCACGCTACACATAAACATTGTTCTTTACACACAAAGATGATGCTCCATTAGCAATCGAAACTCTTATTAAGCAACTTGAAAACATTTACGAAGAAAATGTTAAAAGGATTAGAAGTGATAGAGGTGGAGAATTTAAAAACAAAGGTGTAATCAAATTTTGTAAACTATATGGAATTAAACATGAATTCTCACCACCTAGAACACCACAACTCAATGGAGTTGTTGAACGTAAAAATAGAACAATTCAAGAAGTTACTAGGACAATGCTTTGTGAAAATAAATTACCTAAATATTTATGGGCTGAAGCTGTTAGTTGTGCATGCTATATTATAAATAAGCTTACTATTAGAAAGAAATTAAATAAAACGCCTTATGAATTGCTAAACAATAGACAACCTAAGATAGATTATCTTAAAGTATTTGGATGTAAATGTTTTATGCTGAACACTAAGGATAATCTAGATAAATTTGAACAACAGTCTATTGAATGCATATTTGTTGGATATTCAACTAACTCAAGAGCATATAGGTGCTATAATCCTGCATCTAGAAAGATAATTGATTCCATATATGTAAAATTCAATGAAAATGCATGCCTTGAAGTTAGTGATAAAAATCAACATACACAAGAAACTAATGTTGAAAATATGTTTGATGATGATGTATTACTTGAGTCTGTACTTAATCATCTAGAACTAAATCCCCCTGAACAAGACATGCATGAACCCCTAGATGAAATAAATGAAGAGTCTTTGCAATTGAAAGATAATACAACTAATGATCTAATTACATATGATAATGTTCACACTAATGAAACATCTGAACAAGATGAGTGTGAACCTAGTTAATCTAGGAATTGGTGGCACCCTAGAGAATTAATCATTGGGGATCTAAGAGTTGGGGTTAGAACACGTGGAAGTATAAGTCAACTTGAAGGACATAGCTTAATCTCACAATTAGAACCTAAGAATGTAAAGGAAGCCTTAGGTGATATATCTTGGATAAATGGTATGCATGAGGAATTAAATCAATTCACAAGGAACAATGTGTGAGACTTCGTACATAAACTCGAAAAAAATTCTATAATAGGAATGAAATGAGTGTTTAGGAATAAAATGGATGAACAAGGAAAAATTACCAGAAATAAGGCTAGACTAGTCGCACAAGGTTATAACCAACAAGAAGGAATAGATTATGAAGAAACCTTTACACCCGTTGCACGACTAGAAGCAATTAGATTGTTACTTGCAATTGCAAGTTTAAACAACATTAAACTCTTCCAAATAGATGTCAAGAGTGCATTCTTGAATGGATACATCCAAGAAGAGGTGTTTGTCAAATAACCCACTGGATTCGAAGACCCAAAGAATCCTAAGCACGTGTACAAGCTTAAGAAAGCTTTATATGGTTTGAAACAAGCTCCAAGTGCTTGGTATGATAGATTTGCAAACTTTCTTATTGCAAATAATTATTAAAGGGGAACCATAGACTACACATTATTCCTAAGAAGAAAAGATAATGATTTGTTAATAGTTCAAATACATGTAGACGATATTATCTTTGGTTCAACTAACCCTACCTTAGTAAAAGACTTCGAAGAGTGTATGAAGTCAGAATATGAAATGTCAATGGTAGGAGAGTTGAATCATTTCTTAGGACTTCAAATCAAACAAACCCCTCAAGGAATTCACATTAGCCAACTTAAGTATGTCAATGATATGATTAAAAAGTTTCGCTTTGAAGAATTGAAACCAACACCTACACCTATGAATGTTAGCATCAAACTAGATAAGGGTGAAAATGGCAAACCATTTGATGACACACTTTATAGGTCTATGATTGGCTCATTGTTATACTTAACTGCATCAAGACCAGATATTATGTTTAGTGTGTGCATGTGTGCTAGGTTTCAATCTTGTCCTAGGTATCACATTATAATGCAGTGAAAAAGGTTATCACCTCACTTAGGACTTAAGTATGATAGAAATACTAATTTGGAATTACACGCATATAGTGATGCTGATTATGGTGGTTGCAAATTAGATAGAAAATCCACTAGCGGTACTTGTCAATTCATAGGAACCAACTTGATCTCTTGGTTTTCTAAAAAGCAAGCTAGTGTAGCTCTTTCTACCACTGAAGCCGAGTATATTGCTTTGAGTTTATGTACTACCCAAATACTTTGGCTTAAACAGCAACTTAGTGATTTTGGCATTAAAATGAAAAAGATTCCAATTTTCTACGATAGCACTAGTGCGATCAATCTTTCACAGAATCCGGTGCTTCATTCTAAGTCCAAACACATTGAGGTGCGATACCACTTCCTTCGAGATCATGTTCAAAATGAGGATATAGTCATAAACTATATAAGAACTGATCACCAAATAGCTGACATCTTTACCAAACCCCTTAATCAAGCCACTTTTGAAAACTTACGAGCCAAGTTAGGCATGATGACTTACGACACCATTGTATAATTCTATCTTTTGCATGATTTGCAAAATAAGGGAGGAGATAAAATAAGAACATGATTTAAGTTGGTGAGTCATATGCTAAATTTCAATTGGTATAAGTTGAGTCATATGCTAAGTTTCATTGGTATAAGTTGAGTATAGGTTAAGGGGGAGAGTATAAGTTGAGGGGGAGCCTACTATTTAAAAGTTTGTTAAAAACAAAGTTTTGATAGACTATTGGTTGAAAGTTATGACATTAAAATCATGTTAGGTTATTTTGAAAATCATCCAAAAGGGGGAGAATGTTGAAAAATATGTTTAGATAATTTTCAAAGACAGGATTTTAAGTGGTGAATCCTTAAAAATGTCACACATGATGTTATATGTGAGTAAAAGTTGAAAAAGTTGACATTGATCTCTCAGGTAGGTGCACATCAATCGATCTATGTACATAGATATCTCACATCGATCGATCTATGTAAGACAGTGAAAGTTCAAGACCTTACGGTGAGACATCGATCTATAAACCTGAGACACATCGATCGACCGATGATTGAACCCTCACTTTGATCGATCGATGTAGGTCAAAGACAAAACCTGAACCTTTCTGTGAGACATCGATCTCTAAAGCCGAGGCACTTCGATCGATTGATGTCTAGGGTTTTTAGAAATAATTTTCTAAAACGTGTTAAAATGGTTGTTTTTATTTGTATATAATTTATACATGCTCATTAATTCTCAGTGAACAATTCTTGTTTTCTACAACTTACCAAAAGGGCAAAATTGGTATTTCAAGTTTTGTAGAAACATCACATGGTGAAAATAATTCAAGGGTGTATTCTTATACTATTTATCATGACAAAGGTGATATCATGATTATTTCTGACCATCGAGATCATTTCTGGAGTTTTCAAATACCAGGGGCATTTTGGTCATTTCACCCCCAAGGGTATTTTTGGTATTTCCACTCAAGGAATCTCTTGAACATATTATTATGTTCATTTTGGAGCTGATTTATTATTAATTTGAAGATAATATGGTTATTCTTTATTTTATTCTCTCACAGGATGATATTATTGACTATAGCTGGATATGTGATGATTTGAGATGTCACATTCTATTTTTTCTTGAAGACACTCTTATATGTGTTATAAGAGCATTTTTATCATCATTGTTCAGAGACATCAAAGGTATCAAAGGTGTGGAAATGTTCATGACATATAAGAAGAAATATTGAGAATTTTGGTGTTATACGTTGACATAATCTTGTCAACTATTATCTATTAATTTTTTCTTCAAAAATTTGAGTTGCTACACATATTTGTATGCTCAAAAACGTGTATGAGCAGATGGAGGTGATACATTATTCATTTTATGAGTTGGAGACAATTGGACCAACCAAAAAGGAGCTAGTTGGCAAAATTGCCAACTTGAAATTTTCTAAATATAGCCAACGGCTATATGGCTATGTGTGGCAGATTTTTTGAGTCAAAATGAAGAATTCACCTGCCATATTTTTGTGCTGGGAGTTGAGGATATTTTGGTGATATTATCCTTTCTTTTATTATCAACAATTCACAAAGGAAAATCAAATTTTTTTTGGAAAATACCAAGTGTAGCCAACGGATACTTGATAATCTTGGAGCTGAATTTTCGCTTTTAATTTGTCAAATGCCCACATGCTTATTATCTTGCCAAAGAGTTGAAAAGATGTTGGAGTTGTTATGGTCATATTATCTTCACATTTTTCAAGATATTTCCATGTCGTTTTTGGAGATAAATTTTGGCCAACAAGGTGTATCCAAGGTGGACCAATTATGTTGTCTTATTTTGCCAAGTGTACAAGCCCAACCAATGATGAGAAGACATTTTGACTTGATGATGAAGATGGTGTCACATTGAATTATTATCTCCAAGGATCAATTCACACTATAAATAAAGGCAATGGTGAAGAAGATGAAACACACTTAAAGCTTACAAGCATTTATTGAATTGTCTAGCTATCATCTTTTTCTTCTTGTTGTTCTTGTTTCATTCTTTGTAGCAAAGGTGTTCTTGTTGTTTTTGTTGTGCTACAAGCCTCTTGAGCTTCATTTGTAATATTGATTAGCCATTCTTGCAAGGCTACATATAGGTGATAGAGGTGTTGCAACTAAGTGTAGCTTAGAAGGTGATCATCTAAGTCTTGAATAAGGTTGGTGTATAACCTAAGGATCAAGCTTGGTTCTTGTTGTAAGGTGATTCATTTGATATTGAAATCCAAGGAAAGGTGTTCCTTGAGACTGGAGTAGGTCAAATTGACCAAACCAGGATAAATCCTTGGTGTTCTTGTCTTGTTTTTTCATTTTTGTTTTCTGTCCGTTTTTACTGCAGTTTTCACACAACTTTTCACAATTTAAAAAAATAGCTAAACACTTTCCAAATTCGTGATTTTTGGTAGATTTATATTTCAGACTGTTAGCTTTCATTTGCAACAAGAATCACTTGATTTGAGCAAGGGAAAATTAGTCTTTCAGTCTTTGTAAGATAACTGCTCCAATCTGGCTGCAATCTGACCAGTTTTGAGAAAACTTAAATTGTATATTTTTTAAGAATTGTTTAAGGTCAGGGCCTTTTAAAAACATCAACTAAACATCCTAATGAGTGTTTTGATATAAAGATCAACCTTTTTGGTTGAATATTCAAAGAGAAACACGTTTTTCAAAATCATCAACATTCTGTTAAATTCTGTCCAAATTGACCATCTGAATCTTTTTATTTGTTTGAAGGGTCAAACGATCTTATTTTTGTCTGAGTTTTTGACAGAGTCTTTTTAACACATTGAAGTTAAATTTTGAAAAGTTTCATAGTTTTTGGAGTTGGGTACACTTATTTTTGAAATTTTCAAAAACGGGTTCTTAATCTGAAGTAGTCTCAGATTCTGTTTTCAAAGGGGATTTTTACAAAGGGTTGTAGTGTAATTTTCGCTAACCACTATTCACCCTCTCTAGTGATGTTTATTGCACGTGCATGGTCCAAAAACAAGGTCCCAGCTTACGTCCTATTTGATAGTGGTGCCAGCCACTCATCGCTAGGAGATTTGCCAAGAGTTTGAATATTTTACCAGAATGGCTCGAAATCCTCTATCATGTCCAAACCGCCGATGACCAGGTGTTTGTATTGCACTATCAGTACAAGAATTGTTCACTGGGAATTAATGATCTGGAATTCGATGCAACTTCAATTCCGATCCAGATGCAAGATTTTGATATATTATTATAGACATGGATTTTCTAGCTAAGCATCAGGCTATGATCGAGTGTTGTCAGAGGCAGGTTATCATGCAGATGCAGGTAAGCAAGAAACCATCTTCCAAGGGGATTTCAAGATGCAAAAGGTGCCCAAGAAGATTTACATGAGTGCAACGCAGGCATACAGAGCATTGAGGAAAAGTAATCAAGGTTTTCTTGTATATGCTATTGGTGCAGAAAAAGAGTTACCCTTTGATAGATTCTAAATTAGTGATGAATGAGTATAATGATGTATTTCCTGACGAGCTGCCAGGACTACCACCTAGTCAGGATGTAGAGTTTGAGATTAATTTATTGCCCGGTGCTGAGCTGATATCGAAGGCACCATACAGGAAGGCTCCGACTGAACTGAAGGACCTGAAAGAACAATTGCAGTAGTTGTTTGACCGAAAGTTCATTCAACCCAGCATCTCTCCCTGGGGAGCTCCGGTCTTGTTCGTGAAGAAGAAAGGCAGCAGTATGAGACTCTGCATTGATTATAGAGAGATTAATAAGATCACCATCAAGAACAAGTATCCTCTACCCCGGATCGAGAACCTCTTCGATCAGTTAAAGGACCTTTAAATCAATGCAACTCAAATTAATACCGTAGAATTTTTCATTTGACTCCTCATCTTTGGCATTTTTTAGGGTGCTAAGGTATTCTCTAAAACTGATCTTCGATCGGGATATCATCAGTTGAGAATTAAAGCCGAGGATATAGCAAAGACTGCTTTCCATACCAAATATGGGCATTACGAGTTTCTAGTGATGCTGTTTGGACTGACTAAGGCTCCCGTAGCCTTCATGGACTTGATGAACATGGTGTTCGAGGGACCAGCTTGATAGGTTCGTGGTGGTCTTTATTGATGATATTCTAGTCTATTCTCCAGATGAGGAGTCACACGGAAAGCATTTGAGGGATGTTCTGGACGTCCTCAGGCAGAAGAAGTTATATGCTAAGTTTAGTGAGTGCGAGTTATTGCTGAGGAGCGTTGCTTTATTGAGACACATGGTCTCTGAGGAGGGAATTTTTGTTGATCCCAAGAAGATTGAGGCTATTACTGAGTGGCCCAGGTCGACTAACGTGACTGAAGTGACGAGTTTCTAGGGTTTGGCCGGCTACTACAAGAAATTTGTCGAAGGGTTTTTGTCTATTGCAGTACCACTGAGCAGATTGACACAGAAAAAGTCAAAGTTTATATGGACTGCTGAATGGGAGTGAACTTTTGCTGAGCTGAAAATAAGGTTGACCACAACCCCCATACTGGCACAGCCCTCTGGCTCGGAAGGGTTTGTTATCTATAATGACACATCGAAGAACGGGCTAGGTACATGTATATGATTTAAATTCGATCTTATATACATTAAAATTGTGGTCTAACTTTTCATTGTAGGATGTGTCCTTATACAGAATGGTAGAGCCATCGCATATGCTTCACGCTAGTTGAAGCCATATGAGCAGAATTATCCGACTCACGACCTGGAGCTAGCTGCCGTGGTTTTCGTACTTAAGATTTGACATCGTTATCTTTATGGAGTGAAGTACGAATTATTCACGGATCCTAAGAGTTTGAAGTACTTATTCATCTAGAAGGAGCTGAACATGCATCAGAGGAGATGACTTGAGCTAGTGAAGGACTATGATCTAACTATCAGCTATCATCCGAGGAAAGCGAACCGAGTCGCAGATGCTCTGATTAGAAAGTCCTGCCATGCCAGGCAGACGCCATTAGAAAAAGATATGGCAGAATGGGACCTTGATATCATGGACTCCACAGCTAACGTTTTAGCAGCACTGATTATTACTCCATCCCTAATTGAGCAGATCAAAGAGGCGCAGAAGAGAGATGTAGCGCTTAGTAAGATCCGAGAGAAGATGATGACCATCCAGGTTGATGGATTTCAGATACATGACGATGCTAGCATGTAGTTTCAAGGGAGACTGTGTGTTCCTGAAGTTGAGGATCTCAGAAAGACAGTTCTGAAGGAGGCGCACAACTCAAAGATGTCTATTCACCCGGGTACTACAAAGATGTATAATGACCTGAAGAGGCATTATTGGTGGAGCGGTATGAAGAGACACATAGCAGAGTTTGTTGAGATATGTCACCAGGTCAAGGCGAAACACAAGAGACTAGGGGGTTTGTTGATGCCGCTAGAGATCCCTAAGTGGAAGTGGGAGCACTTGACGTTGGATTTTGTGATGGGTCTTCTAAAAACAAGGAATGGCAATGATATGATATGGGTGATCGTGGATTGTTTAACTAAGTCCACTCATTTTCTACCCGTGCCAAATGATGTGACTCTGGACAGATTGGTTACGCTCTACATCGATAACATCATCAGTTTATATGGTGGCCTAGTCAGTATTGTCTCCGATCGTGATCTGAGATTCACTTCTAAGTTTTGGTCAGCATGTTAGAGAAGGTTGGGGACCAAACTACAATTGAGTACTGCATTTCACCCGCAGACGAATGGGCAGTCAGAGAGGACGATACAGATATTAGAGGATATACTGAGATCTTGTGCCATCGACTTCAAGGAGAACTGAGACGGTATGATTAAGTTGATTGAGTTCTCCTATAACAACAGTCATCATAGCGCCATCGGCATGGCACTGTTTGAGGCGTTTTATGGACGTAAGTGCAGATCTCCTATCTATTGAGATGAAATTGGAGAGCGCGCTATCACTTGTCCAGAGCTGGTTGAACAAACCAAGGAAAAGATTAAGTTGATTCGAGAAATGCTTAAGGCTGCTCAAGACAGAAATAAGAGCTGGGCAAGTTCGAAGAGGCGTCCATTAGAGTTTACTGTCGAAGAGAAGGTTTATTTGAAGGTGTCGCCGATGAAGGGTGTTACATGTTTTGGTCTGAAGGCTAAGCTGAGGCCTCGGTATAGTGGGCCTTATGAGATACTCGAGAGGATCGACTTGTTAGCTTACCGTTTGGCGTTACCTCCGACGCTGGCCCAAGTAAACAATGTGTTCCATGTCTCTCAGCTAAGGAGTTATGTTTCCGACAAGAGTCATGTACTGGACGCACCGCCCTTGAAGATCAGACCGGACACATCATATGAAGAGACTCCTGTTCAAATTATAGACCGCAAAGATCAGGAATTGAAGAGGAGAATCATTCCTTATGTTAATGTACAATGGAGCAATCACCGAGAGAACGAGGCGACTTGGGAGCTGGATGACCAGATGCGCGAACGCTAACCTGAACTCTTCGATTAGGGTATGTCGAGTCTCCTCGGTCTCTATGATTAAGTTACAACAAGTTTCGAGGATGAAACTTTTTGTAAGGTGGGTAGGATATTATAACCAGATAAAAGAAAAGAGAAAAAAAGGAATATAATAACAAATAATTCAAATGAAAAGGATAGGGTAATTGAAAAAACATAAATAATAAATAAAATTTTTAAAAAAATAAAGAACGTGGATAATGGGGGGATAACCGCCCCTTAATTGTGCACAATTGACGTTAATAATAAAGTGGTGGGGGAAAAGGATCGGAAGAAATAGATAACAAAAAGAAAAGGGAAGAAACCGCAGGAGGGAGGCGGCAGTGAAGAGGAAGGGAAAAGAAATAGGAGAAGCAAGAAGAAAGTAGGGAAAGAGAGAGAGAAAAAGATGAAGTAAAGTAATCTTGTCTTGCACTGGTTGATATTCAGTCTACAATCGAAGTAGGTTTCCTTTCCCCCTCCAAATTGGTACAATTCAAGCATGATTTGGTGATATATTATGTGTTTTGTTGTTTTAATTGTTGAAATCTGTATCATGTTGTATAATCTGTGAAAGACTGATGTTCTTGGGTACTGTTGATGCGTATAAACGTTATGCGTGCTTTGGATTTGATGTTAGGGATAAATTTGATAATCAAAATATCACACTTTTGGCATGATTAGGACTTTTTAGTTTTGTTTTGCCCTTAGATTATGTTCCTATAAACTGAAAATAGGCAAAAATGTAGATCAGGGTCAAAAAAGACTGTCGGAGGCCGCCTGTGCACCGCACTCATTGCCGAAAATGGCCGCGCGTGGGCTGCACGCGCCTCTGGCGTCTCTGCACTGGGAATTCTGATTAAAAAAACTAATGGAAGAAAAGGGGACTGAGGGCCGGACCCTGGCTGGCCGGGCCGACGGAGCGAGTGGACAGGGCTGGCGAACGAGGCCAGCCCTATTGCTGCTGGATTTGTTAATTTTATTTTTCTGAATTCTAAAAATTTTATAATTGTTATTTAATTAAATAAAAATAGTAATAATTATAAGAAAAGTATAAATAAATAAAAAAAATTATAAATAAATTCCAGAAATTATAAAAAACTAAAACTAATTTATTTTCATTAAATTTTAATAATTGCGATAATTTATTTAATTTAGATAATTAGGTAATAAATAGAAAAATATAGAAAATACATGATAAATGTATACAAGCCATGTAAAAATAGGTTTGACGCTAAACAACGTTAAATCATTAATCTAATAATAAATGAATCTAGATTTGAGTGCCGGAGGACGGTGAGGATGGGCCAGGGGCCTCAGACGATCTTTCAATGAACCTAGATTTTAGTGCCGGAGGATGGTTATGATGGGTCAGGGGCCTCAGACGATTGTGTTGTTTGCATTCATGGCACGAGCATTGCATTTATAGTGGGTCGTGACGTACAGGTCACAGACGCTCAGTATGGTGCACGGTGGTGGGGCCAAGTACACTCAGGATGGTGTCTGTGGGTGGGTATGACCCATAGCAACTCAGTAGGTCCCAGAATCATGCATTGCATAGTGGAGATATCGACATTCTGTGCGACATGACTTTGTTGTGTGTCGCATGCATAGTAGGACATGCATAACGATGTTGCGTATTCTTTATCTGGAGTGAAATACCTTTCCGCATTCTTTCATATTCTTATGTGATATCATGTTATGTGCTATGTCTTATATCATTGTTGTATGCTCGTCTTATACTAGTTAGAGGCAGGTATCTACTGGGTGATTTTCTGTCACCCACCCCTACCCCCCCTCCAAGTGAGCATGAGGACGTCTACGACTATGTCTTTGTTGAGGACGGGGCTGATACGGTAGAGTGAGCAGACTGACGGTCGCATCTAGGACACGAGGAGACCTTGCGGCTGTTTGTTATTATTTCTTTGGGATTCCATCAGACCTTACCCTGTTTAGATAGATAGATTTTAGATGTTAGCTTTTGATATTATTGTCATGACTTGTTTATTATTCTATTGAGATATTTTCTTTTATACATGAAATATAATGTATGGTATTCCGGTTCCGCGAGAAAAATTTCTACGTCTTTTTGGACATGTTGGAAATTGATTCGACGCTTTGTATTCTCCTTAGCGAGATACGGCGGATGCATTGTTCCCAATGACAAGGTTCAGAAGCTGGGCGCTACATGGACAGTGCAACAAAGTACAATGCACGCATTCATAGTTCATGTGAAATCTTGTGAAAGCTATTCAAAGCCTTGGAAACATTAACTGATCTTAGGAGAAAAAACTTATAGTAGGGATGACATATGTAAGCAATATTTCGTGGACAAGTTTCTTCCGAAGTTTAGAAAGTTTTGCATCACACTACTAGAAGCTATAGTTATAAGCACATACTTATTGAGTCATTTTCTAAAAGTGACACATTAGCCGATTTATGGCACGTTTCTAAATGAACTCCGCATAAGCTACAATGCTGGTCAAAGATATTCAGTTCCATAAGAAATCGCAAATAATAATAGGTACCGACACTAGACTCGCGCGTTTGTACAGGGTTTGAGAGAGGTCAGATCAGTTCGCAATATGATGTTCGCAATCTTATTTTACACTTTGTGTAAGAAGCTGTTTCCGTAGCTCGAACATGTGACCTCAATATCACAAAGCAGCAACCGTACCAGCCACAATAAAAATATATTAAATATATTAAGATTCTGAAAGGCGGGAAAATGGTTACTAATAGTTACAGATGGCAACACGATATCAGTGTGTGGCTGGTGAACCAAAAATAATTATCTGTTAGTCAACAACAGTTAACAGCAGATTTTGGGCATAAAGTGTTAAGTCCTGCAGGTCGGTACAAAAGCACTGCTGCTCAGCCATCCTATCTCGGCCGCATATTTGAGTCAGGTCGGCACTTGCCCAACATGACTAAGACAGATCAGGATTGGTTAGAATGAAGCCTCATATAGTATCACATTATTTTGCATCTCGGCTCGTCAAAGTCATAGTCAACTTCAGCAGAACAATTCATCTCGGTCTCGGCTGCATATTGACTCTGCCACGCTAAACATTATTGGATAAGATCAAGAGAAGATATTCTCTACCGTCTGCTGGGACCCACTAAGCGGCTCTGCAGAATAACTTTCCAGATGTCAGGCGATGATTGATTCAGGACAAGGACATCATTACAAACTGACCTACACAACAGCTACGGTCTCAGGCTTTAGTCCCATCACACTGAGCTCTGCAACGGACTAGACCGCCATCTCAGCCACATCACCATCTCATCAATCGGGCAGGGGGTCAGACCTCCACAATCTCAAGTATAAATACCCCTCTATCCAGACGAGGAAGGGGATAGGGATTCTTGGAGAACAACTGGAGCATTACTTCTAGAACTCCATTTCGGCCATAACACAAACTCAGAAACTCAATGAGATTTTTCCCAGGTTTTATTTAAACATCTATTCCAGCATAAATTGCATAGGCAAAACACCCATAACTGACTTAAGCGTTGGAGGGTTTTCTCAGGGCAGCGCCCTGGGACCTCTGACGTTCTTCTTCCTTCTCAGGTTCCGTTGAAAGAGATAGACGGAAGATTAATGACACAAAACTCGGATCACCTCTGATCCACCCGATTAGCGATTTAAGCCTCATCAGTGTCTCTATATATAGTGAAATGATAGCTCTCAAGTCTCTGGTGCACAGAATATTCACTCAACTCTAACGACCAGAAAATATTCTTCTTCTTCTTATTGTTTTCTCTCGTATCATCTTGAACAAAGATTCAACATTCTCAGTTGAGTTATACTTGTAAATAATTTTGTTTCTTTGCGAAATTAAGTTTGATAATGGCTGAAGACGATCAACAACAAGATCCAAAACTACCAATACACAACGTGAGTAACATCATGAAGAAAATCATTCCTCCACATGGAAGAAATTCCAAAGCAACCAAAGAACTCATGGAGAAATGTGCAAGAGAGTTCATAAGTATTGTTACTAATGAAGCATGTCATAAGTGTCTCAAAGAAGAGCGCCAGATAATCAAAGGAGACGACATCTGCTGTGCTATCAGATCATTAGGACTTGATGACTATACTACAGCCTCCCTCAGGTACTTGGAGAAATACAGAGAGTTCGAAGACAGCCAAGAAAATAGAGATCATGGAGCATCAACGTCTAATTTATTATTGAATGATGAGGAAGATGTGTCAGATGAATCAACAACTCCAGAACCCAATGAGTTTCCTGTTCTTGACATGGTGCATGGTAGGGAAGATTCGCCAAATGAATCCGAATCCTCAGTTCTTGGCGAGGTTATTGACAGTGAAGATCAACCAGATGAATCAAGAACTGTAGCGTTCCGTTCCCGAGCCCTAGTATCAGGAACAGTGCACCCGTCATATCTCGTTAAGGAGAATACAAGACGTCGATACAAATCAACTACACGTCATCGTAATAACGTATCTCGATGTCTGCGGAAGTTATTACTAAAACCTTCGATAAAACAATCATCATCATTAGCACAATGTCCAAAAATTTCTAAATCAATACAATAGTCAAACGTATGTAAACACTAATATCGAAAATACATAAACCTCGAATAACGAAATAACTGTCTGAACCAACCATCGAAAGTCTTTTCTGAATATCTTAGTCTCGAAATCTCCGGTCTCGGTCTTCTACGGTATACCAACTCCTGTGTAAGCATACCATAACTTCTCATGCCTGCAAAACTGGTGAGTGGTGGTGTGAGCCAAAATCAACGACTCAGTAAGCAACCTACATGTGCTTGTTATAGAGATCATACATGCAGAAGCAAATACACATAACTTTTATAATTAACATACATGTCCTTAGTACACAAATAATTTCACTTAATTATCTTAACAGTTAACACTTCAAAAACACAAAACAAATTAATTCATCAGCTCAACCTCAATTATTGTGATGCATGCTCTTGTCAAATATGACATAAACAACAAACAAATAATCACATAACAAAGAAGAGAACAATCCATACCAATGAAGTAGATAAACTGCGGAAGGTAAGCCACTCCACATAATAATGCGCAACTTCATGATGCATGTCCCTCCCTACGTGTCACACACAACAAAAGACATGTCATGCACGATGCATATATCTCTACCGTACAATGCATGATCCCGGGACCTAATGGTGATATAATTTATCACCCCGACACCTGTGCCCATTTAGACACAGCCTGCCGTTGTCGACACCCGTGCCCAATTAGACCCGGCCTTCCTCGGTACCCGTGTCTATCTAGACCCGGCCTACCGTCCGACACCCGTGCCCATTTAGACCCGGCATGTCGTCCCCGACACCTGCGCCCATGTTAGCCGCAGCCTGTCGTCCTCAGCACCTGCGCCCATATTAGACGCAGCCTGCCCTCCATCACTATCCATCAAAAACCGTGCTCTTGTTAGGCACAACCTGTCAAATGCAATGCAATGCTCGTGCCATGAATGAAAATGCATATCATACGTAACCTTGTGTATCCATACTCATACATATGCTCGCGCCCATACACGTGCATATATACGTGTATGTATACCTTCACACATACATATACTCATACAATACGCATTGAAATCGTACGACCCTGCATACACCCAGTTTACATACATGTCTCACATATACAGACAACTCACATATAGAGAAAATCCAATTATAGATATGCAACAAACAACACACTAATGCATGATAAACATAACAAGCACAAATAGACCATTTACCTCTAATGCATAACAGTATAACAAGCACAGATAGACCACTTACCTCGAATCAGGTACTCACTTCTTTGCCGTCCTACATTTGAATCGAAACAATCATAAGCAAAGATCATCACTTAACCATGAAGCCAAAACAATTTCACCCTAACTGATTCACTTAATTAACCCCCTTGTATCCCCTTACTATTTTAATATCGAATACTATGCCTTATATCAAATTTTTTATGTAATACATTAAACATTAATTTTCTGGGTACTTTTTTGTGAATATCAGTGTGTTAATATGTAGTTCCACTCGCCTCCGGTAATTATAAATATTATTAAAATGATCCCAAGTCATCGGTTTTCATTCTACCTGATCAATACAAACAGTAGTAGGAAATTTTTATTTTATACTATACCAAATATATATATTTCCATTGACCACGTTTGCTACGCGACACCACCAGCTCATGCTTCCATGGTTTGAGATATATTTTGGTAAGTCATAGAATTCCCTAACAAATAAAAATACGAATGGTGCTCAACCGTAAATATTATCTCATCCTCCTTGTATAACATGTATAGTTTTGTTTACAAACTCGGTTAAATACAACTCACATATCACCAAGCTTTTATGCTTTTCGTATCTTTTATTATTTTAATGCCTTTTCCATCTATACCTAGCACATAACTCTGTTTGATGATCATGTTTGCTATATACAATATTTGTCATAGCCTCATTTCCTCTAATATTAACGCTTCACAGTAAACAATCAATCACATCCCAATAGCATCTACTTATCATCAACCCCATCATATTACTCATTTTGCTCTCTTTCAAGTCAATCATTTCATAAGGAGGAAAGGAAACCCATCATATTCCCAACAAATATCTTGAGAATTAAACAGAATATTAAAACCAAAACACCAGTTATAGTAAGAGAAATTTACCAAAACAAGGCTGGATGAGTGCTCCACGAGAACCGGTAGAGATGTCGGAGGACTGGACCACGGAGAGAAATGAATGGAACAAAGATGCCAAAAAGAAAAAGCAAAGGATTCTATCGAGCGGATGAAAACAAGTGGAAACATGAGAATGTAGGCTATGTACTGTGTAGCAACTCTCCCTTCATGGCAATTTATAGAATTGAAGGAACAAAACACAAATAACGCTTGTTAATTGATTGAGGGCATATAGAATGTTGATTTCGACGAGAAAAGAATAAGCCTGAAAGAGGATTGATTTATTGACTCCGGAAGTAGATCAAAATCATCAACATGACTCGAAGGTGGCTGCTCCTGTTGGTGTTGGGAAAATGTTAAGAGCTAATTCTTTTTCTTGATCCTTATGTATAGTGGTAAGGCTTACATTTTGGGAGAAATCTCCTCCTGATTCTCGGCTACCTAATGATAAGGACATGACTAAATCAAATCAGCAATTAATGGGATAACAATCGATATTGAACTGATTGTCTGTTACATATTGCTATCCAAAAATAGTTGGAGCCTGCTAAATGAATTTTTGCACGTCTTTGTTTTAATTTTAGTGAAAATTAATTAAAGCTTATAAATTGGTAATGCTAATCAAATGTGTGTTCAGGCTAAAAGCTACATAAATTATGTTATTTGCTATTATAGCCATCTGCCGCAAAGATTTTCAGAATTCCCACAATATTTTTTTTACAATTACTTGTCCACTCTCACAACCTTATGATCCCGCGTGTCATGCGGGATCCAACAAGAACCCCGGTCGAAAAGGGTTCTTGGCAAAATCCTTGCGGTAAAAAAAAAAAATCAAGAAACTGACCTCAAGATACACACACATAGATGATTCTTTTAGTTGTTCTTGGAATCTGGAGAAATCGCAGGTGAATGATTGAGAGTTGTGTAACTCTTGTTTTTTTTTCCTTTCTTTTTTCCCGGTAGAAATTGAATATTGGCAATTACCGATTTGTGAATTCTTGGAAAATATGGACGACTATTTTGTTTTCATTTTATTTCTGTTGTGGTTCTTTAGTTTTGTGTGAGAATTGTACGTTGAAGGTTTGTAAAGAACCCGAAAGTGTATGTTTTTTTTTTTTTTTGGAAAATGTGGATCTTTATTGATATACCAAAAACAGAATATTTACAACAGCCCTATTCTGCGATATCTTCTGCACTACTTAAAATAGACCTATGTACATAAGCTAACAATCTAACACGTTCAAGTATATCTTGGTGAATGAAATAAGTGCTCGGCAGCTTATGTATACTTCTGTGTACTAACTGATTCCTCCAATACCATATACTTTGTATACCCTGTCGGAATACATATCTCCATTGAAGTCCCATGAATGAGCGTGGATTATCAACATTCGTGAAGACCCATTCGCGCAGGTCAGCTAGTAGGATGAACTTGGCCAAGTCGTCTTTATGTATCAATCGTCTCCAAACCTTCATTGCCCACGAACAATCCCTGAGTGCATGCATTATGGTCTCCACCGCAGAGTCGCAGATTGGGCACATGGCATCGGCATCAGGTTGTATCAGCCGAAGATGTCCTAACGTGGGAATTCCCTCCTGGCATACCTGCCACAAGAATAGATTCAGTCGCATAGGTCCTCGCAGACACCAAATTGTTCGCCAGCCATCATGGGGTGGGCTTATGTCGGATGATAAACAACTGTAAGCATTTGCTACTGTAAATTTGCCGGATGCTGCCGCTTTCCACCTGTAGGCCGGGTTATTATCATCATCATGTGTATTTGCTGATTCAATCCCTGCACGTAGTAGCGGGACGGTGCTTCGAATGTGCCTCCATACTGTTGACGACACATGAGATGTATGCGCTTGTAGGACATCACCATATTTATAGCGTAACACCTTCACCCATAATTTGTCTGGGTTCGTTACAATCTGCCAACCCAACTTTGCGAGCATTGCATTGTTCATATCTCTTAATCTCTTGATACCCAACCCACCATTTTGTTTTGGCTGACAAATAACATTCCATGGGCACCAATGTAATCGCCTTTTACCGTCCATCTCTCCCCAAATAAATTTTCTTGAGAGCTTCTCAATCTCGTCAATCAGCCCAAGTGGTATTTTGACCGTTTGCATAGCATATGAAGGCATTAACGATATTACACTCTGTACTAAGATGCATCTCGCCGCAAAAGATAGTGTTTTCGCACGCCATGCACTCAATTTAGCTCGTACCTTATCAACAATGAACCCATAGGTTCGTTTTCCTGCTCGGCTGTGTAGTAATGGTAAGCCCAGGTAATTTCCAAAGTCAGTAGTGCAGCGAATACCATGCATATCGAATACATCTGGATGAAAGTGTCCAAGAATATTTTTCGAAACAAGGACTTGCGACTTGGATAGACTTATGCTTTGCCCCGATATAGCGCAAAAATCCCATAAGATTTTCTTTATGGTCTCAGCGGTGCGAGTATTAGCAGACCCAAATAATAGCAAATCGTCAGCAAAGAACAGATGTGATATTTTTGGTCCGGCTCGTGATGACTGCATGGGTACCCATTTACCTTCTGTAACGGATTGCGAAATCATCTGGCTAAGTACCTCCATGCAGAGTAAGAATAGATACGGCGCTAAAGGGTCACCCTGACGAATGCCTCTTTGTGGCTGGAACGGTTCCAGCTGCTGGCCGTTCCAGATAATAGATAACGTAGCTGATGAGATGCTGTACATAATGAGATCAACCATGGTCGGGCTAAAGCCAACTAAGTGTAGTAGCCGTCTGAGAAATGGCCAATGGACCTTGTCATATGCTTTTTCCAAATCGATCTTTAAGGCCATATAACCTTTCCTTCCTTGTTTCATCCGCATGGAGTGCATTAATTCTTGCGCTATTATAATATTATCCGATGCTTGCCGGCCAGGTATGAAGGCGCATTGTGATGTCGAAATAAGTTTGTCTATGACTCCTTTCAAACGGTTTGCAATAACCTTCGAGATTATTTTAACCACCACATTGGTAAGTGCAATTGGACGAAAGTGAGACGCATTCTCCGGTCTAGACATCTTAGGTATCAAGACAATAAGTGTTTTGTTCAAGTCGGCGGGGAAATGGCCATGCTGAAATGCCTGCTGTACAACTTCAACTACTGAAGGGCCCACTATACTCCAATTGTTCTGATAGAAAATCGGGGGAAAGCCATCTAGGCCTGCTTCCTTGTATGCACCCATTTGAAAGATGGCCTGTTCAATCTCAATAGCTGACGCAGGGCGGTTGAGCAAGCTAATATCCGAGTTTGGCAAGGACGGTAAATTTATATCGAACACGGGAGTATCCCCTACAGTGGGAGTCATGAATAAATTCTTGTAATGATTCAGAATAGTAGATTGAATGTCACCTGCATTGTGTAGCCAATTTCCATGTGCATCTTGGAGAGTGTTGATATTTTGGAGCCGCCGTTTGGATGCCATAGCTGCATGAAAAGTACGACTATTACGCTCTCTGTCAAATAGCCATTCTTGTTTATACTTTTGCTTCCGAAACACCTCTTCCTGTCGTAATATGTCCATATACTCCTCCTGTAGCTCAAATTCCAACCGTTGTAAATATGAGGAGGGGTGGATGGACAGTGAACGTTGAATTCCTGCCAAGCGGGCTATACACCTTTTTCGTCTTTGAATGACATTGCCGAAGACATTGTTTTTCCATGTTGACACTTTTTCCGTAAACGCCTGCAAAGTACGGGTAAAGTCTCCAGGATAATGTACCCATGCTTTTTCCATGAATGATGTGAAAAGTTTGTGCTCCATCCAATTGGCTTGGAACCTAAAGGATCGGGTTCCTTTCTGTTGCTGTACATTCCCGTCCAATGTCAAGAGAAGGGGATGGTGGTCTAACGATACTTTAGGTAAATGCTGAAGTTTGTATTCAATAAATGTCCGTTGCCAAGCTACGTTAGACCAAGCCTGATCAAGTCGTTGCTCAATAAGTTGATGGGATGATTGCCCATTTGACCATGTAAATCTAGGACCCTCAAACTCAAGCTCTTGCAAAATACATGTGTCTACCATTTGCTGCATCCGTTCCACGCCATGTCCGCCCACTGCTCTACCACCCCGTTTGTCTTCTTGACGTAAAACTTGGTTAAAGTGTCCAATCATCAACCAAGGAATGTTCAGATAAGGTGAAATACCTTCAACATATTCATAAAAAGACTCTCTAACCGCCTGCACCGGGGATGCATAAACCAATGAGAGAATCCAAGAGAGCTGCCCATTCATTTGTATGCCAAGCGTCATCATCTGTGCCGTATAGGAGAGGACTCGCAAGGTAATACTAGTATCATCCCAGAAGCACCACAATCCACCTGAATAACCCCGAGCTTCGATGCACGCTATATTAGTGAGGTAGGTCCGCTTTAGTATGTGGTGAGCTCGGGAGCTAGGAACTCTCGTCTCCATCAGAAACAACACGTTGGGTCTATGCTCATTAACTAGACGAATAATCGTGCGAACAGTATTAGGTGCACCTGCACCACGGCAATTCCATGAAAGGATAATCATTTAAACAATTACATGCTTGTTCTCTGACCAGTGTCATGGTCAGAGAGTATGGGATCACCAATAACCATCAAAGGCGCTTCTTGCATCATATCCTGGGTTTCATCAATTGTCATAGTGTTTGATTCCCGACTATCCGGCGGCTGGTGTTTTGTGAGGTCTGTTACTGGTAATGTCACCACACATTGCGTTTCAGAGGTTGAACCTGGGAGGTAACCGCTGGCTGCGTGTGTAACCACATCCATGGCTTCAGTAGTGTTGGTGATATCGTGTAAAGGTGGTAGCATTTTACGAGTGTGGTTGACGACTGTAGGAACCGATGGGTTATTCTTCACCTGCCAATCGCTTTGGTCCCCACGTGATCGATTATAACTTTGGGTTACTTGGGCCGCCTTTTGGTGTCGCTCATCTTTACGATTAGTACGTGGAATCTGGATCCGGACCTTAGCTCCTTCCTTCATTTGAACTCCCTTTGCTTTACGGCCAGCTATCGTGGGGATTTTGTCTTTTGTAGTAGCGCAAAATTTGACAGATGGACCAGTGTCCATAACCTTCTATAGTCCTGCGATCATGGATTCATTTGATTCGTCCTCATGATCTTCAACGTCTTCAGTTGCAATAGGATTGAACCTAGATCCTTTAAGGTCTTTTTGTACAGCCGATGTTGGTTCCTTCTCCTTTCGTGTATTAGGGTGCATCTGAGGGGCACCAGACCCATCTTGGTAATCATATCGAATGTCTTTTGCTCCTAATTGTCGCCGTCTGCGATTGTTTCTTGCCAGCATCCAAGGGCCAAATGGTTCCGTGGGGACGGGCAGTTTTGGATCTACCACTTCGGGTTCTTTAGCTTTCGGATGAGTTTCTTGAACACTCGGACACTCTTCCTGGCAGTGGCCATACTTTCCACATACAAAACATATTTGGTGTAAGTTTTCGTATTCCAATTTGAATGCCGTACCATTGAGCATAATTGTCGACGTTAGCGGCCTGCTCAAATCAATTTGTACGCAGACACGTGCGTACTTCCCCCGAGACACCTTCATTGTGCTGTCGTCTACCTTTACTGCTGTGCCCAACAAGTCCCCAATACGCATGAGAATTTTCTCATTGAAATACTCAAGGGGTAACCGAGGTATACGAACCCACACCATGGTAGATGAGAGATGCTGATCTGAAGCTAGAAACCCAGGCCTGAACTTTGATACTGTTAAATAATGGCCTTGTATTATCCATGGACCTTTCTCAAGTGCCGCATCATAGTCCTCTTTCGTGTAAAAACGAATCACATAGAATCCATCTTCTAGATCAATAATATCCAGTTGTCCATTCGGAGTCCACATATCCGTTAATCGCTGTGCTAATAATCGATAAGAAATGGTGCGTCCCAGAAGCATCACAATAACCGCACGCCGCCACGGTAGCCACAGTTCTTTAAATTCTTCAGGCGAGATGTCCAAATACACCCTCCCCGGTATATTCATATCAGATTCATCGTTGGATAAGCCAGAGATCACATCGTACCGTTCCTCATCATAGTCGTTCTCTTCCCCATCGCCAACGTATAATCGCAGATTATTAAATGTAGGTTCAACTGGGGGTTGACGAAGCAAATCTGCCCATACAGTATTCGTCTGCCATGCGTGATGGGTTGGAGAAGGAGGTTCCCCTTCCGCTGGCCTTTTGCATTTTTTTACACTCCTTTGGACTTGATCCACTTCTTCAGTACTTTTCTCCATCAAGTTTGGATCCATCGGGAGAGCTAACCGGCAGAATCCACCGACGGCAGCAGCGCCGAAATTGTTTTCCTCATAGCGTAGAATTCAGTTACAATTTCTTTCCGTAATTTGTGGAGCGTTAAAGTGTATGTTTTCGTTCAGAATGAAAATCAATAAGATGTGCAACTCCCCCCTATCTCTCTTATTTGGGTCAAGTGAAAATTTGCTCCTGCTTCTTCATTATTTTCCCAACCTACTTTTTTTCTTCTTCTGCTGAGATGGCGATTTCTATATTCAAATATGTTAGAATTTTGAAATGAAATGAACTATGACAATTTAAAGCTTAAGTTTGAAGATAGAAGACACAATGTTATAATGTTCACCACAAAAAAAAGCATATATTGACAGACAAAACAGGTCGCACTTTCGTCGCTAAAGGCATGTGACGAAATAACGACGAAAACTGTAGGTCGTTATACGGCTTGTCGCAAAGTGATTTTCGTCGGTGAAGCGTCGCTATATTGCGACGAAAGAAACCTCGTCAGTGTTTCGTCGCACAATTGCGACAAAAATCTGTCAGGTCTGCGGCCTGTTATTGCCGTCGTTTTTTCGTCGGTATATTTTTGTCGTCGCTATTTTATATTTTTTATTTTTTTATTTCCGTTCTGCGACATTTTATTTCGTCGCAGATTTTCGTCGGTATATCTTTTGTCGTCGCTATTTTAAAATTTTTGATTTTTTATTTTCGGTCTGCGACATTTTGGTTTCGTCGCAGGTTCGTCGCTATTTTTAATTTAATAATAAATATTAAATATTTTTAATTTATTAATAATATCAAATATTATTAATTAAATAGTTTTTATTATTATTTAATTTTTATAATGTATTTTATTTTGTATATTAAATCATTTGTATGAATATTATACAGAAATACGGTATTTGCGTATTGAAGTTCGTATAATTAAATGACACAAACGAAATGGAATCTGTATAAATGTCACATAAAATAAAAAAGTACAAAGAATATGTCAATACAATAAATGAAATAGTCTGTACGAAAAATCAAAAAATGAAATACTATGCAGAGGAAGATGGAGGGAGATCATGCAGAGAAGAGTGACCATCAGGAGGGCGAGGCTGAGGCTGCGAGGAGTTGGAAATGAAAGAGATGATGAGATGCGATAGCTGCGAGATTTGCTGGTTCGTCGCCTGCTGCACCTGCATCGTCTGCTGATGTGCATGCTCAACCGCCTGCTGCAGCGCCTGCTGAACAAACTGCTGCAGCGCCTGCTGGGTCTGAGTCAGCTACGACTGCAGTGCCTGTACACTCGCCTCATGCTGCGCCCTGATGGTCTCTATCTCACGCTGCAGCGCCGCATGATCTAATTCTATGCGCGAAATATCCTCTAGCGTCGCAGAAGGCGCGGAGGTGCTGGCCTCAGAGGAAGCACCTCGATGCAGAACTTTGGGAAAAAATCGCGGTGCTACTGATCCAACCCTGTACACCTCTCTCTTCTTCTTATTCTGAGGGCCGACGGTCCGAACCGCATCCCAATAAGCATGGTTCTTGTCGGCCTCTTCTCCTTTATGTGTGAGTAATCTGTTATACTTGTCCTGAAATGAGAATAAGAATTGTTAGGGTTTAGAAATAAAACAAACTAAGGAAAAAACAAATGATATCGTATCTATTTACACTGATGTCGCGGGTCTTCGTCGTGATCCAATCCTCCGTCCCGTCGGAGGTTTTCTTCCGATGCGTCTTGTAGAATAGATCGTAGGAGGCTGGCCACTACCCCGTCTCCTCGTGCTGAAAGAATTAAATAAAATATGTTATTGAAATCCAAAATTTTAAAAATTTTGGCATGGCCTATTCGTTTATCGGAGGTATCCCGGCCTTAAAAAGGCCTCTCCCAAGTCAAATGAAAAATAAAAAGAAAAAGGCAAATGAACACATATACTACTTACATTAATCATATACGAATACAAAAAAAACAACAGTGAAACATAAGAAATCAATGAATCAAAATAATCCACTTAAGTCAATGAATCTAAATAATCCACTAAAGTCAATGAATCTAAATAATCTAATGAAAACAATGAATCTAAATAATCCAATATTAAAATACCTACGATAAAACGCACCGTGGTGGCGTGGAAAACCGAACCACCTGAGTGTGTGGCAGGTGCTGGGCCCTGTACATTGCCGCTGCACCGGTTCGCCGCGTTCCGGGCGCTGCAGGCTTGGTTAGCAGGGTCCCTCCACCCTTCTATCCACCCTGCCCAGGTGGCCTCGGATACGTAGGCAGGCCTAGCAGAAACGGGGTCACGCTCCCACTTGGTCTTGAGCGAGTTGACAAAGTCCCTGTGGCGTTTAGCGACTCTATGCCACCAGGCCTGCTCCACGTCGTGGGTGATGTCGGCCAGCCAGCTGTACGACTTCTATAATTATTATATGGAGGAAAAATAAAAATGTGGTTAGAAAAGTAATGATTAATTACGCATCAAAAAAGTGAAATTCATCAAATTTGAATACCTGAAACTCATCCCAGTAGAACCTATGTGTCTGCGGGGTGACACGGCACCAGGCATATCCAGCTGGGTCCTGCCTCAGGTGGAAGGACCGAGTGATGCAACCGAAAAGCTGGCCCGAGTCCCGTTCAAACCTGAAAGAGGTGAAGTTGTTAGGAAAAAATAACACGTGAAATATATTTGAAAACGTGAAAGCTGGCCCGACGCCCTGGTATGAAACCCTCGTCCGATGCCGCATCAGACGCCGGATGAGGTGCTGAACCGGTGGGTGTGGGTTGCGTCGTATATCTGGGGGGTGCGGACCTATCGGCAGACCCTCAAAGGTCTGCGTCCGCAGCCAGAGCGGCGGTCGAAACGGAACCAAGTAGCTCATGCTGAGAAAGGAACATATTAAACTCTCCTGAGAGGGCCTGTGTAGCTGGTGGGTAGGTGGATCGAGTCAGTAAACCCTCACTAGCCATCAGATCTGCAAGGAACAGATTAAAATTTTGAAAATTTCGGCATGACCTATTCGTTTATCGGAGGTTTTCCGGCCTTAATGGCCTCTTCAAAGACAAATCCAAATCCAACAACATGACATGATTAACCAAACTATATAATCAAACTTCATCATCAAATTACACTTCAAAGTATACATCACTTGAACTTGATACTTAAATCATAAATATTCTTTCCTTAAAACCGCTACATGCAGATTTCTGGAGTGACCGATTTTACTATAAATTTTAGTGTGACCACACCGTAATTCCTTTTCCGAAAATTCCAACTCTTGAGCTTAGTAAACACCTTGAACTAGTATCATACCGAAAATCATATGCAAACCTCTTACAAAACAGTTTGTACATGTATCATTCATTGGCCAATCACACCACATTTCTACTAATTCAACCTTAACAACAATTTTGGTGCATACGCACCCTAGTCACCAACAGCCCCTTTTCGGTACATGCAAGGCAAAATAATGCATCCACAAGGAACATGTTAGATCTAACACACTAAAGCATAACTTTTTCTCCACTTTATCACATAATTTATCGTTTCATGCCAAAACCACCCCTATTTCCTTAACCCTCTCCACCGTATGCCCTTTTCATGCCAAAACCACCCCTATTTCCTTAACCCCATCCGCGCCAACAGCCACCCCCTGCGCTGCCAACCCCCCGCCCACAGCCCACACACCGCGCACAGCCCACCCCCGCCATTCACCACCCCAACCGCCCCACCTCACCCCAACCTGCACCACGCAGCCCGCAACCCTGCCGCACCCAGCCCCACCCCACAGTCCCCAGCCCGCACCCCCTCCACACCCAGCCCCACCCCACAAGCCACACAGCCCGCACCCCCGCCACACCCAGGGCCCACCCCACAGCCCCACCCTGCACCCCTGCCACACCCCAGCCGCACCCCCGCTCCACCACAGCCCGCAACCCCGACCACAGCCACCACCCCCGCCACAGCCCACCTCTGCCCACATCCGATATAAATAACCGGAGAAATAGGAAAGAAATCATTAAAAACGTTAAAAACGAAATATAACTAATTAAAAATCATTAAAAACAAAATATGAAGAAAAACTAACCGGAGAAGGGAGGTCACCAGAGAAGAAATGGGGTTTTCGCCGAGGGAGGAGAGGGGATTTCGCCGGTGGGGGGGGGGAATTTTTCGTGGGGGAGGGAAATGGGAAGAAAAAGGGGGATTTCAGCTTATCTTCGAAATTTTGCAACGAAAGTTCGTCGCTATTACTGTGTCATCGCTATTTCATGTGTCGTCGTTATTTCAAATTTGCGACGACACGTTTCGTCGGTAACTCGTCGGTGCCATCAATATTGAAAAAAAATAATACAAAATATAAAGTACTTACAGACACACATTATGTATATACATGTGTATAAGTACATCAACACATACACACTTTCACATAATGAGGTACATAAAAAATTTTGACTAACCTCAATCTTCATTGTCATCCGCATCCTCATACGCATCTTCATTTTCATCTTCATCTACATGCTCGTCGTCCTCTTCATCCTCGTATTCGTCTTCACCTACATCTTCAATATTGTCAGCCGGTTGTATGTTGAGATGAATTTCGATGAAACCGCCGTTGGGGTCATTTAGAGGGAGGTTGTGCAGTTCAACATGTGTCGTATCCACAACAGGCGGGTTTTCTTCTTGAAATGCGGCATCCATAACATTTGAACCTCGCTGTATACTGACATCAAACTTGCTCGATTTCACTTTGCACACGGCTCACCAGTCTTTTGAGCTCGCATTCATCCTCGTCGTCAGATACGATAAATAGTACACCTGGGACGCTTGACTAGCCAAAACGAATGGATCGTACTTTCTGTACCGTCGCCCTTGATGTATGTCTACCAACTTATATCGGTCGTGAATCTTTGTGCCAGCACGATAACCTTCCCAAGTTGGATTGTACCATTCGCATTTGAATAACATCACCCACTTTATAGGCAATGCGGGATATTCGAGCTCAATGATGTCAGTAAGGTAGCCGTAGAAGTCATCCTCGTTCGGGCTATTGTCATACCGCTTGACACACACTCTGCTGTTCTCCGACGATTTTTGGCTAGCATAGGAGACTGCATGGAATCTATAACCGTTCACAAAACACATGTCATGGCGCGTGACTCTGTTCAATGGACCCTCGGCTACTGGTGTCAGAATGTAACCGTACTCTTCGTCAGCCAGATGACCTTTGCTCGCCTGTAAAATGGCAAGTAAGTACACATCAACGGGGCAATAAATGCGTATTGCATGACGTACACGTAACCAGCAAATATGTAAACTTACATGCCATCTGAACCAATCAGCAAACTTGGCATCTGACTCATTGTTTATTGCATCGCTCGATATACCTGGTGAACGTTCTTACAATAAATCAACGAACAAACTGAAGCAAATTAAAAATGAGTACCCTGTATACCTTTGTAATATAATGGATAGAGTAGCGCAAGGTATTTACAAATTAAAATTGGATATCGTTTATACCTCTGGAAATGGTCAACTTGACGGCAGTTGCGCAGAACATAAGAATGAGCAATCTTCAGATCGCTGTCCCCAATATCATTTCCTTTCCATGTCCGTGAAATCTGATCGGATGTGTGAATATCGGGAGGACACCGAATCTGGAAATGCCGTCATTGTTCCGGGGAACATATCTGCACCTCGACGGGACATCTGGCTTGAAGTAATGCGACACGAAGGTCGAGGCTTCCTCTGTCAGGTAGGCATTGCACATCGAGGCTTCGACTTTCGCCTTGTTCTTAATGTTCAACTTCAAATGCCTGAGATATCTGTTCATATAGTGAATATCTGTTCAAATGCTTGCGCTTATACACATAAGAACGTCATGTAATAAATAAGAGTACCTCTCGAAGGGATACATCCACCTGTACTGAACAGGACCACCAACACGTGCCTCGTATGGTAGATGAACTGGCAGGTGTTCCATTGAATCAAAGAAGGCCGGAGGGAATACAGTTTCCAGCTTGCATATGATCATTGGGATTTCGCCCTCCAGCCTTGACATATCATCTGCACTGAGTCTCGTGGATATAAGACATCTGATAAACAGACTCAACTCGGTAAGCGCTTCCCATACATTGGTTGGAAGCAGCTCGTGGAATGCAATGGGCATCAACCGTTGCATGAGCACATGACAGTCGTGGCTCTTCATCCCGTACAAACCATGTTTATTCACGTCGATGTTCTT
The DNA here is from genome assembly GCA_036186865.1 of Eustoma russellianum. Taxonomy (NCBI): domain Eukaryota; kingdom Viridiplantae; phylum Streptophyta; class Magnoliopsida; order Gentianales; family Gentianaceae; genus Eustoma; species Eustoma russellianum. The sequence continues at coordinate 37,549,268 of AP025043.1, read as the reverse complement.
TGATAGGTTTGAAACATGGCCGTCAGGAAATCTAGCTGTCCCCAGTCACGCTAACAACGCACTGACCTGCTCTGCATTCAGCGTGTAAGAGGACTTTGGCATGTAGGATGTGCCAACAGGATGCAGCTCTGATCGCATATTGAGGTCGTGCATATAAAGTCGTGCCTTCAAATTGTCTTTCGTTTTTCCAGGCACATTCAGCATCGTATTGAAAATGTTTTCAAACATGTTCTTCTCAATGTGCATGACATCCAGGTTGTGTCGGATCATATTGCTCTTCCAATACGGAAGCTCCCAGAATATGCTTCTCTTCTTCCACCCGATACAGTCACAGGCCAGGTATGCGTTGTGGCTGCCGTTCGGCTCATTAGCGACCCCCACGAATCCACAACTGTCTATCTCCTCCAACACCTCCGCACCCGTGAGAAGCTCGGGCTTCGTGTCCTTCTCGACGATGCCAGGCATGAACGCCGCCATGTTCTTTCTGTACAAATGACGTCTGGGCAGGAACTTCCTATGGCTGTCGAAGCAGCAAATCTTACGTCCATGTTTCAAGGACATCGTCTTCGCTTGCTTCATGCAGCAAGGGCAAGCATATTTCCCCGCTGTGCTCCACCCCGACAACATAAAATAAGCCGAGAAGTCACTGATGGTCCACATCAGCGCAGCGCGTAGGTGGAAGTTTTGTTTGGTCGATACATCGAACGTCTCCATGCCAAACTCCCACAACCACTTCAGCTCATGTATCAATGGCTGCAGGTATAGGTCGATCTTCTGTTTTGGATTCCTAGGCCCCGGTGCAATCACAGTCAAGAACATGTACGGCTTCTTCATGCACATCTAAGGTGGTAGATTGTACGGCGTCATGATTACATGCCACGACGAATACTGCTCTCCCGACTATCCGAACGGGTTGAACCCGTCGGTGCATAACCCCAACCTAACGTTCCTTGTCTCTGACGAAAAACCCGGATGTGTCGCATCGAACGTCCTCCAAGCTTCGCCGTCTGATGGATGACACATCTCACCGTCTTTCGTGTAGTGCTCCGCGTGCCACCTATATAAACAGGATGTACCGTGACCCCCAACTACATAGAAAACAACTTCTCCTTTATAATCATATAAAAAGACCCAAATATGGTCCGTACTAAATCTCAAGCGCGACGTGGTAGTGGCCATTCATACCCAAGACGGCCTATTCAACAACCCGCACCTTCAGCGGTTCCTACACCACAAGAATCACCCCACAGGCTGAGTCCTCTGAACCCAGTCTTTTTGGGCCACGTCGGGATAGCCAAATTGGCGATCCCCGAATAGAAATACAAGAGCTATGGAAAACAGTGGATGACCTGAGGGCGCATATTATGTATCAGGATGAGCGTCTCCACTACCTAGACACAAGGCAGATGCGGATTAAATCCAAAGCTGCACAGCTGAGACGCCTCCTGAAGGCGCGCAGAGAGTGTTGCTACTCTCTGTTCGGATGACGAATAGTGAATAGCTCCTCTCCGCTATTCAGTTAGATTGTTTTTTCATTATTGTCCTTATATATTTTGTAATTTATAATTCTATATTAATGAAGTTTTTTTTTCTAATCATCGCTTTCGTTTTCTTAATTTAAACACGTGTTTAATCTCTTACGAATCTTGACGACGCTAAAATACAAACGAAATGTGGCTCAGAAAAATTTGAGACGACTAATTCACCGACTAAATATCAACTATATACCGATGAAACTTAATACAACGACAAGAACCTACTAACCATATCGACGAAACTTAATACAACGACGAGAACCTATTAACCGCGAATTTATTATCGCAGTTTTAATTTAGCGATGCTTTACCGACGAACTAGCGACGCACGACGTCTCTTCACACCATTCGACACGTTTCGTCGCTACGGCGTCGCTAAGGCGTCGCTATTCCACAGTGTCCACATAGTTCCCGATGGCTACAACGTACGATGAGTTTACATCGCTAAGTCGTCGCTAATTCTTTGCTAATTCGAACGAACCGTCACGCCCGCACATATTACGTCGCGAAGTCGTCGCTAATTCATCGCTAACTCAAACGAAGCGTCACACCCGCACATATTCCCATCTTGATTAACGGTCGAAAAATTCGTCGCATGTTCGTCGCTATATCGTCGCTAAATTTACCTATAACCTCACATCCTTACATAACACACAAACAAACATTACACACATACAAAGTTATAAAAATTCAAAGTATACCGCGTCGTTATAGAAGAACTCCAAGGCATGGAGGGGCAAACAGTGCACCTCTACAACGGCCTCCTCCTCAACCACAACCATCGGTTGAGCGGGAGGGTTCAATATCTGTGCATCGCCCAATGCCGCCAGAGGATCCTCAAGAAGAAATGCCGGAACTGGATATCGACTACCGTATGCTTATAGCAAACATGCAGCAGCAGTCGAGGCAACTGCACAGCATGAACAGAAGGTTGCGCAAGTTGAAATCCAGATATTGCAAGCTGAAGCGCCTCCTCAAAGAGTTCGCAGAGATTGTGGCGGCCACTCTTTCTTTCGATGACGAAGAGTGAACGGCCCCTCTCTGCCTCTCTTTTAGATTTCTTTTTTTAATTTTTCGTCTTTATAATGTAAATTTTTATTACTAAATGAATAAATTTTTTTCTCCATCACCGCTTCATAGTGTTTATGTTTCTGGAATTTTTGCGACACATTACCGACGATATAGTGACGAAACGTTACAAACTACATAGCGACAAACAAAAGACACAGAGTAGCGACGAACCACCGACAAAACACCGACGAAATTGTAACGAAAGGATTAACCTGACTACTTTTTTGTTAGCGACAATGTGTTTCATCGTAGTTTCGTCGCAATTAACGACGAAATTGCGTTTATCGCTACGTCGTCGCAAAATGCCGACGAAATACCGACGACACGTGGTACGTCGGTGAATTTTTCGTTGAAAAACAGAATTTTTTTGTAGTGGTTTCTTTCAATCATTTGTTATCATTCGATTATACTTATCGTAAGAATTGTATATTCTTGAAATTAACTATAGTTTTCTTCTGATTAATTACATGTTTAACATAAAACATCATGTTCAATGACAGACTATCAAAGTTTTTTAAAGAAGCTGTTCAACTTGCATTCTTCTCTTTTCCAACGTGGCGAAAGTACTTTATGTCTCACTTTATTGTAAGTTCTAGTATTAGTTTTATTATGATCAATGAATAAACAATAGACATTTTAACAATTAATCATTAATGAATAAAATATACATAAGTGAATAGATATTAAAATATCAGAGGGTGGGTGAATGTCTTTTTAGACTTATTCCGCTTACTTATTTTTCTTGCATATTACGAACAATATCAGGATCTTTTACTTTATTTATTTGGATCAAGTCTACATCGTATTTCTCTTGTTTGTCTCATCTTGTGCATGTAACTTTTTTATTTATTTTTTGTTGGGGGTATTTGGGGCCGGAGGGGGTTTGTAACCTTTTTTTCTTTATCACAGTACAGGAAGTTCTCACTTGGATAGTTTCATTACACCTGGTCAATGGCAATGCAATAATTTTTTTAAATATAAAATAAAAAATGGCTATGCAATAAACTATGAAATGATGCAATCAAATATTTTATTAATTATAAATGTTCTTATATATTAGAATTCATTAGCTCGATCCAACCATTAACTTTCTTGTAAAAGGTGGCATTGTACTCAATTCTCCTTTTATTAAAAGAATGGAAAATCTAAATACGACTTATGTTGCAATAAAAAATGAAATGAGAACGTATGGAATAATTAGGCATAAACGGAAATATATCAGAAAGAAATCTCAACACAAGGTTTCTGATCACCATTGAACATAGTATCAATTAACTTTAGAAGAACAAGTACACGATGACATGAAAATAGAAAAACAATGTTTACTCAGTGTTAGAAAAGATGAAGAGATATAGACACCAAACAAGATAAAACGAAAAATCGCAAGAAATATTGAAAGCCGAGACACAACGAATGTTGCTATCCTTAAAGCTAAAATCCTCCACCACGAGCGAGGTGAACTACTTGGCACAAGCCTCCCAGGATACAACGGATTCTTCATTTCGTTCGCTCTACAAGAGGAAGATGAACTTGCAAATTAGAAGTGTTTGAATGTAGAAGAGAATGAGAAGAAGGACTGATGAAGTTTTCTGCACTAAGGATTTGCAAGAGTTCTCTATCTTTATGTAAAATAGTTAAGCCTTGTATTTATAGGCTTTAGGATTCTAAAACAATGCTTAAAAGATGGTTTCAGCAGTTTTCTAACTCCCAGATGCAGTTGAATAACATTCACTTTTGAAGCGAGATGATTCTTGGACCAAAAGATGCAACTCAGCATGAAAAGTTCTGTCCATTGGCACATTGATCGATCGATGTCACTTCGATCGATCTATGTGATCGATCGAAGTCGGACAGAATGCTTCAGTTTCATATGGATCGATCGACGTGAGAGATCTATGTTGAGCTGAAAGCTTCTAGAATTGCAACACTCTACATTGATCGATCTACATATACATCGATAGATCGATGTGCTTTACATTGATCGATCCAAGTCCTTCTGAACACTTAACTTTATTTCTCTTTCACTTGGTTCGATCTAACTCTTAATTGGATCGATCCAAGTGATATTCTCAAAGTTAAAAGTGTTCAAATCATTTACCAAACTCCCAAACAACATTACACATGCTTCTATATAAGTTTGGAGCATATTTTAAAAGTATTTAAACATAATTTTTCTAACAATCCCCACATGATCCAAACTTATATACAAGCAATCACGAACGTTAATAAACTAACCTCTCTACTATGAAACAAAGACAATGATACATAATGGACAATGACTCGCGTCTTGAATTGCCATTTAGTTCAAGAAGAAGTATATAAACGGAAATAAGATGACATTGACGTCTTGAATCTTACTTCTCTATTGTTTATATAAACTTACACCCGACATATCATTGACTAACTTCAGACAAGTTCGCGGTGTGGTGCGAAATCGGCCATGCACCCAGTCCCAGGTTTTCATAAGCGCTCTAGTGAGTTGTTCCAAACTCTCATAGGAAGCGGCACCACTTCCACGCTTATATCGGTAGAATTCATCAAGTGTGCACTGCTCACATCATCATCAAATATGACTATGAATTCCATTAAGAGATTCTAAAAATCTCACCCTCAATAACTTGCAGCAAGTACTATTTGCAACAACATCATAGGGAGGAACATATCATAGCGCCAAGAAGGATTCTTCTGTGACTTGTTATTACCACATTGAACCCCGTTCGTAGGATCTCTCCTAATAGCAGGTTGGGTTGCCGTCACACAGAATCCACTTCGAATATAACAAGTCCCATCCCCCTTGATGTTTCGCAGACCAACTTTTTACATAGTCCTTTCATCAGTGGGTCAGCCAGGTTAAACTCGGATCCTTCAAACTCCAAGTTAACCACCCCTGAACTCATTAAATCTCACACAATATTGTGTCTCAGTCGAATATGCCAGCTCTTCCCATTATAAACTCTGTTCTTTGCTCGAGCAATCGCAGCCTGTGAATCACAATGTATAGACACAGAAGGCATAGGTTTAGTCCACAAAGGAATGTCTATAAGCAAATTCCTTAACCATTCCGCTTGTGTACATGCAAGTTTTAAAGCAACAAATTTAGACTCTATAGTTGACTTTGCTTTACATGCTTTCTTAGATGACTTCCATGAAATAGCACAACAACCTAATGTAAACATGTAACCATTGGTTGAATTAACTTCATCAGTATCGGTTACCCAATTAGCATCACAAAATCCTTCTAACACACAAGAATTCCCACTAAAAAATAAGCCAAGATCCATGGTTCCTCTAAGATATCTCAAAAGTCTTCTTAGAGCAAACTAATGTACATTACTTGAATTGTGAGTGTATCTAGCAAGTCTATTAACAACATATGCAATATCCGGTCTAGTGCATTTCATTAAATACATTACACTACCAATATCCGGTCTAGTGCAATTCATTAAATACATTACAATACCAATAATTCTTGCGTATTCACATTGAGAAACACTATCACCATTGTTCTTTTCTAATCTTCCGTTAGGATCATATGGAGTACTTACAGCTTTGCAATCAAAGTGATTAAATTTCTTTAACATTTTTTCAACATAATGACTTTGACAAAGCATATAACCCCCACATTTCTCAACTAACTTAAGACCAAGAATAAAATCAGCATTTCCCATATCTTACATATCAAAAACAGATGACAAAAGCAATTTGGTTTTATTCACAATATCTGCATTCGTGCCAAATATCAACATGTCATCAACATATAAGCAAATAATTACACGATCAAGATTTTCAAACTTGCTATAGACACATCTATCACTTTCATTAACTATATAACCATTTGCAACCAAAGCATTATCAAATTTTTCATGTCATTGCTTAGGGGCCAGTTTCAAACCATATAGAGACTTCTTTAATCTACACACTTTATACTCTTGGACTTTAACAATCATTCTCTCGGGTTGTCTCATGTAGATTTCTTCATCTAAATCTCCATTTAGAAACGCAATTTTTACACCCATTTGATGTATTACAAGCTTATAGATAGAAGCTAATGCAACTAGCACTCTAATGGTTGTTTTTCTTGCAACCGGTGCATATGTATCAAAGAAATCTACTCCTTCTTGTTGAGTAAATCCTTTAGCCACTAATCTCGCTTTAAATTTATCTATGGTACCATCCGCTTTCAACTTCTTTTTAAACACCCACTTGCAACCTATGGGTCTATAACCTCTAGGTAAATCTACAACTTTCCAAGTATGTTTGCTCATAATAGAATCTAACTCGCTGTTTATGGCTTCTTTCCAAAATGTTGCATCTACGGACTTCATAGCTTCTTGGTAAGTTTTCGGATCACTTCTAAGATAAACACTTTAGTAAAATCATTACCAAAGGTTTTCTCGATTCTTTTCCTTTTGCTTCTTCTTAGTGAATCTGGTTCTGTATTGATTACAGCTTTGCTAGATTCACCTTTTTCAAAAGTAGAATGATCCGAAACCTTTTGTTGTTTCATAGGAAATATAGTCTCAAAGAATTCAGCATCTTTTGACTCTACTATTGCAGAATTTTCAACAATCATAAACCTATATGCCGCACTGTTTTAAGCATATCCTATAAACGCACAATCTCTGGTTTTTGGCCCTATCTTATTCCTTTGAAATTCAGGAATACCAACTTTTGCCAAACACCCCCACACTTTCAAGTATCCTAAGTTTGGAGGATAACCTTTCCATAATTCTTAAGGGGTTTTATTGGTCTTTTTGTGTGGTATTCTATTCAAAATATGACAAGCACGAAGAATAGCCTAACCCCACAAGTTATTCGGTAAACCGGAACTAATGAGCATAGCATTCATCATATCCTTAAGGGTCCTATTTTTCTTCTCAGCTACATCATTAGATTGCGGAGTATAAGGTGGTGTCACTTCATGAATAATACCATGTTCTTCACAAAACTTTTGTAATGAAGTAATCATGTACTCACCTCCTATATCGGACCTTAACCGTTTAATTTTCCTTTCTATCTGATTCTCTACTTCATTCTTAAACTTATTGAACATTTCCTCAGCCACATCTTTATGACTTATCAATATACTCTAGTGAACCTAGAATAATCATCAATGAAGATAATATAGTACCTTTTACCTACTTTACTTACATGATTCTTGAAATCACCTAAGTCACTATGAATAAGGTCTACTTTATCTAAAACTCTTTCAACACTCTTGAATGGTTTCTTATGATATTTTGCTTCAATAAAATACTCACATCTATTAAACTTATCCTTATCTGCTATAGTTATGATATTCATGCTTTTTAATCTTTTCAATGCATCAAGATAAACATGACCTACTCTAGCATGCCAAATGTCATAAGAATCCAACAAATACACAAAAGAAGAAGTATTATTATTAGTTATGCAAGTAGCATCAAGTACAAACAACCCAACATTACAAAATCCCTTCCCAATGAATTCTCCATTTCTAGTAAGGACTAACTTATCAGAATCAAAAACAAGTTTAAGATTAGCCTTGTTTAGAAGTGCTCCAGAGATCAAATTCCTACGTATAGTAGGAACATAGAGCACATTACTCAACTCTAGTCTTTTTCCTGAAGTTAACTTGAGGAGCACTTTACCTTTCCCGAGTACACGGGTTCCACGTGCATCCCCAAGTAAAACTTGGTCTCCACTATCTATTTCTTGAAAGTCAAAAACTAGATTTCTACTGGTAGCAATGTGTCTGGTGGCTCCAGTATCAACCACCCACTCTGTTGCACATCCATCATGGTTTACCTCGTCTATGATGACTACAGCGATAATCTCCTCGTCCTTTCTTCTGTTGTTCCCATTGTGTTCCATCAAATTTGCATGACCACTTGCTTGAGCCTTTCTTTTATTGCAAAAGGACGCCTTGTGTCCAGCCTTGCATCATATCCAACAAACTTCTTTAGGCTTCTTTTGTCCCTGCACAAAACTCTTACCTTTGTTGTGATGAACTTTGACATTCTGGATTTTTAGCCTTTTCGTCTTTGGATTATGCTCCAAAACGTTAGCATGAGACTCATTCTCAGTACCCTCTGCATCTTCCAACCGGTTGTTTTCTTCAATACATATATGTTTGATGACACCATCCATGGTAAGCTTGGCGTCATCATGTTTACCTCTCTTCTTGTATTTGTTCCAAGAAGAAGGTAACTTTTCCAACAAGGAGGCAGCCTGGAAGATCTCATCTATCTTGATGCCTTCTTGTTCAAGATTGTCCACCAATTGCTGAAACTGATGGATTTGATCTTTTATAGGTATGTGGTCAACCATTTGAAATTTGAGGAACCCACTGACCACATACTTCCTTTTTCCAACATCTTCAAAACCATACTTGTTTTGAAGTGCTTTCCAAATCTCCTTTGTAGATGTAAATTTGACACGAATGTCAAATAGAGAGTTTGATAGAAAATGCAGGATATGACCCCTGCAGGTAGTATTGTTGGCTTCATATTTGAGTGCTTCTCCTTCTTCAGTAGGTTTCTCCTTGGTGAGCACATAGGATACAGACAGCATCTCAAGGAAAAACAAAACTTTAGCAGACCATCTTTTGAAGAATTTGCCATCAAAAGATTCTATCTTTGACATATCGTGAATATCGTGATGTTTGGTAGCCATATCACAAAGGTTTTAGTTTTAAGATTGTTAGAAAAGATGAAAAGATATGGACACCAAACAAGATAAAATGAAAAATCGCAAGAAAAATTGGAAGCCGAGACACAATGAATATTGTTGTCCTTAAAGCTAAAATGCCTCCACCACAAGCAAGGTGAACTACTTGGCACAAGCCTCCCAGGAAGAAATTGCAAAGTAGAAGTGTTTGAATGTAGAAGGGAAGGAGAAGAAGGACTGCTGAAATTTTCTGCACTAAGGATTTGCAAGAGTTTTCTATCTTTATGTAAAGTAGTCAAGCCTTGTATTTGTAGACTTCAGGATTCTAAAACAATGTTTAAAAGATGGTTTTCAGCAATTTTCTAACTCCCAGATGTAGTTGAATGACATTCACTTTTGAAGGGAGATGATTCTTGGACCAAAAGATACAACTCAGCATGAAAAGTTTTGTCTGTTAGTACATCGATCGATCACATCGATCGATCGATACTTCGATCAATCGATGTGATTGATCAAATTCAAACAGAATGCTTCAGTTTCACATGGATCGATCACTTCGATCGATCGACGTCACATCGATTGATCAATGTGAGATATCTATGTTGAGCTGAAAACTTCCAGAATTGCAACACTATAAATCGATCAATCTACATATACATCGATCGATCGATGTGCTTTACATTGATCGATCCAAGTCCTTCTGAACACTTAACTTTATTCCTCTTTCACTTGGTTCGATCCAACTCTTACTTGGATCGATCCAAGTGATATTCTCAAAGTTATCATCATCATCATCATCATCCAGGCCCAGTATATCCCAATGACAGCAAAAGCTATCATTAAGGTCTGGGGAGGGTAAGTGGTAGGCAGACAATACCTCTATCCCAAGGGATAGATAGTCTGCTTCCAGTGAGACCCCCGGCTCTACCTGCATAAATGACATGACAATAGAGATATGTTGTGCTAGTGTTTGAGTGAGTAAATTCAAGAAATACAAAGAAAGGTCTTTCAATATTAAAATACACATCACGTATATATGCACATGTAATGTAGAAACAATGGTATAACATACACCACCAAGTGGAAAGTCAACCTAGAGCGTAGATAGTGTCTACACCTATCTATGTCCCTAAATATACTCTAAAGTGTCTATATATATATGACCTATACCTCGTTAACCTTAATCTTATGTCTTCATGAACTCCTATCCTGGATCATGTCCTCAGAGATGTGCAAATCTAGTAAGCCGTGCCATATCTGCTCATCCCAAGTCAGTTTGGGTCTGCCTTTACTCCGGTGTCCCTCTACAATGAGGCTTTCAATTGCTCTGACCGACGCCGTTATCTGTCTCTCCTTGACATGCCCAAACCATCTCAATCTTCCCTCCATTATCTTATCGGCTATACTAGCCATGCCTAACCTTTCTCGAAACATCTCGTTTCTGATCCGGTCTAGCCTTGTATGCCCACACATCCATCTTAACATTTTCATCTCTGCCACTTCCATCTTCTGTAATTGTGAGCTCTTGATGGCCCAGCTGTCTGTCCCATATAGCATTGCCGGTCGCACTGCCACCCTATAAAATTTTCCCTTTAATTTAGTTAGGAAATTTTTGTCACACAGCACCCCTAAGGCCGCCCTCCATCTACACCAGCATGCTTGGACTCGTTGTGCTACATCATTCTCTATGTCGCCATTCTGCTGCACAGATATTCTCAAAGTTAAAAGTGTTTAAATCATTCACCAACTCCCAAACAACATTACACATGCTTCTACATAAGTTTGGAGCATATTCTAAAAGTATTTAAACATACTTTTTGCAACAAGAAGAGTAATGGTAAACCTGTAATCAAGAGAATAATTGGGTTTTTCAAGTACACTAGGAAACTGGAGAATTTTGAAGAATTTGCAAATTTGGATGCTGAGCAGAGGTGTAAACAAGAAGGACCAGAGTGCAAGTATAGAAGAAAGAGAAAGAAACATGGAGAAACGAATGAAGATAGCTGAATAGTCAGATGCAGCTGAGAGTATGACAAGCTAAGATGATGGAAGGAGGAAGAGGATAAACTGCGCGTGCTACATTTAAAAGGAAGAATAATTGACCATTATGCCCTTATGCAATATATTGGAGTAGGAAGTTAGTTGAGGACATTCTTGTAATTTTGCAATCTTCTTCTTTAAGCAACTGCTTCTGCAGTAGTTTGTAGACAACTGAATTGCTCCTTTCCTTCATAGGAAATTCCAGATTTTTCCTCCTCCACAATTCTTGATTTCTTGATTTTCTTAGTTCTAATTCTTGCTTAGTATAGTGTGTACTTGATTGTTTTTCGATTGATCAAGAAATATCACAGAATTTCACATGGTATAAGAATGAATTTTGGTACTTTCATGGCGTCCAACAATTTTACTGCTATGAATGATTCCCCTTATACATCTCGTTCAACTCATATGACAAATGATCCTACTAAAGATCCATATTACATTCATCATAGTGACAGTCCTTCAATGGTACTGGTCCAACCATTATTAGATAGCAATAACTACCATCGTTGGAGTAGATCAATTAGATGAGCATTGGAATCCAAGAACAAATTTGGATTTATTAATGGCGTACATGTGAAACCTGCTGAAACAGCAAGGAGATTCAATGCCTGGAACAAGGCCAACAATATGGAAGCATCATGGTTAGTGAATTCTTTAACACCTAGCATAGCACAAAGCGTTATGTGGCTTGACACCGTTGTAAAAATTTGGAATGATTTAAGGTACATATATGGAAATGTTGGTTCATTTAGACTCTCGGATTTACAAGAAGAATTTTATGCGATTAGACAAGAAACTAGTTCTGTGACAGAATATTATACCAGACTTAAAGGAATTTTGGAAGAGCTATCAGTATTGCAAACTAATCCTACTTGCACTTGTAATATATGTACATGTAACATTGCCACGCAGATCAATAGATTTGTAGAGAATGATTCTGTCATTAAGTTTCTCAAAGGTCTTAACTATGAGTTTGAAGTGATGAAATCTCAAATACTGTTGTCTACCCCGCTTTCTAATCTTAAAACAGCCTTTGCAATGGCAGTCAAGTAGGAAAGGAAGTTGAGATACTCTAATGGTCACAATCTGTTTGTTAACAATCCTTCATCTGTGTTGAGTATAAGTTCTAGTAATAATTAGTCCAGATTTGAGTCATTTTCCTATAAACCTCATCAGAATGGGGATGGTCTGTTGCAGAAACCTGTTGGCATGGGTATTGGTAGAGGCAGTTTCAGGCCTAGCCAGAATAGGCCTAGAACTCTTTATTGCACTTATTGCAATAATTCTTGACAAACTATAGGTTCTACAGGAAGTACGGTTATCCACCTGGTTTTAAACCAAAAGGATATGTAAATCTGGTTTATGGAGATCAGGTGTCTCAGCAGGAAGGAGATACAATGATTCATGAAGGATATGAAGTGTTTGAAAATCATGAAGGGACTGCTCAGAGTGAAGTGACAACAACCCTTACCCTAACTATAAACCAGTGCAGTCAGCTGATTAGCCTGCTGCAGGACCATCAAATGAAAGGAGGAAAGATCAATGTTGATTCCTCAAGTGCAGTGGTAACTCACCATTCCATCATGTCAGCACAGCAGGATACTTATTCATAATGTATTGAAGCAAAACTCAAACATATCGATTTGGGATTCTAGAGCTAGTGATCATGTTTGTGCTTGTCTTAATCTCTTTGAGTCTTATCATTCTGTTGCTTTTCTGTTTGTCAAACTTCCAGATAAATCATTAGCCAGGGTAACTCATGTTAGAACCATTAAAGTTTCTTCTGAATTGCCTCTTACAGATGTATTATATGTCCCAACATTTGCCTTTAACCTGTTATCATTGAGCAGATTAACCCGATCCCTAAATATAGTTGTATCATTTGTAAACGATATGTGCCATATTAAGTATCTAAGGACCAGAAAGATGATTGGTTCAGCTAAGGTGGGCCATGGACTCTATTATCTGCAGGGAGAACCTATAATGGTGCAGTATATATCTTTTATTTCAAAGGCCTGTTCTATAACTCTCTCAGCATCACTGTTGTGGCACGCCAGACTTGGGCATATATCTTCTGCAAGAATGAAAGAAATGCAAAGGACAGACCCAATAGTAGAAGCATCCCATGATTGTCGGAATAAGTGTACAGTTTGCCCCTTAGCTAAACAGAAAAGAAACTCATTTCCTATCTCCTCTTCTGTGGCCTCTAAACCTTTTATCTTGTACATATTGATGTTTGGGCACCTTATAATTACCCCACCATGTATAAACAGCATTACTTCATTACTATTGTAGATGATCATAGTATATTTTATTGGATGTATTTGATGAGATCAAAATTAGAAACAAGATCTATTATACACATCTTTTATGAATATTTTCTTGTTCAATTTGGTGCTCATATCAAAATAATAAGGACTGACAATGGTCAGGAGTCTAACATGGAATTCTTCTATGCATCAAAAGGAATAATCCATCAGACTAGTTGTGCTTACACTCTGTTGGACCGTACACCTGCAGTAAACACCACTAGAGGGGGATGAATAGTGGTTGAAAACTACACTACTACCCTTGGTTAAAATTCCCTTTGAAAATGGAATCTGAGACCTCCTAAGATTCATTACCCGTTTTTGAAAAATTCAAAACTTAGTGTACACAACTCCAAAAATTATGAAACTTTTCATAAATTAACTTCAATGTCTTGAATAGACTGTATCCAAAAATGAGACAAAAATAAGATCGTTTAACCCTTCAACCAAATAAAAAGATTGAGATGGTCAATCTAGACAAAATTGGATAGAATAGTGCTGAACTTTGAAAACGTGTTTCTTTTTGATTACTCAATCAAAAATGTTGATCTTTATATCAAACCCTCCTTAGAATGTCTAGTTTATGTTTGCAAACGGCCCTAACCTTAAATTATCCTTGATGAAAACATAATTCAAGTTTTCTTGAAACTGGTCAAATCGCAGCTAGAATGGAACATTTATTTTGCAACGACTGAAAGGCTAACTTTCTATTGCTCAAATCAAGTGATTATTATTGCAAATGAAAGTTAAATATCTGAAGTATAACTCCACCAAAAATCATGAATTTTGAAACTATTTTTCTATTTTTTGAGACGTATGAAGTTGTGTGAAATTTGCAGTGGAAACAGGCAAAAAACAGAAAAGTAGAAAGAAGACAATAACACCAAAGATTTATCCTGATTCGGTCAATGTGACCTACTCCAGTCTCAAGGAACACCTTTGCTTAGATTTCGCTATGGTATGAACATAAATACAACAAGATCCAAGTTTGATCCTTGGGTTAAACACCAACTCCATTCAAGACTTAGATGAACACCTCTATGCAACTCTTGGTTGTAAAACCTCTATCACCTATTGTTGTAGCCTAATAAACTTAGCTAACCAATCTTACAAAGACACCAAGAGAGGCTTGTAGCTCTATAAAAAATATCACAAGAACACTTTGGCTACACAAAGAATGAAACAAGAATGAAGAGAAGAAGATAGCAAGACAATGAGATTCAACTTTTTTGCTTTGAAGTGTGTGTTCTTCTTCTTCACCTTTACCTCCTATTTATAGTGCGAACTAGACCTTGAAGATAAGAACTCCAATATGTCAACATCTTCATCATCAAGTCTTAATTGTATTCACATCATTGGTTGGCCACATAATCACCTTGTACACTTGGCAATATCAAGTAACATAATTGGTCTACCTAAAATTTTTAGCCTGACCGATTTTTCTACCATGGAAATGTCTTGATTTATCCTTTGCAAAATGAAGATAATAAGAAAGAATATGCCACGTGAATCTCTCAACCCCCTGCCATGAGAATAGGTCAAGAGAAGGCTACTCATTGTGGATAAAAACAGCCCCATTTTTCAGCCTTGTAGCCGTTGGCTACATTTCAAATATTTCCAAGTTGGCAATTTTGCTAAATAGCTTGTATTTGGTTGGTCCACTAGTAACCAAGTCATAAAATAACTACATCATCATTTTCACTTGTTTATGGACATTTTTGAGGCTGCATATATGTTATGCCCCACACCCTCCGTAGAATGATTAAAGGATAAAAGGAAATTAAATGAGATTAATGGCAGTCAACAGTAATGAACTAAGAATTAATTTTTAGATTAATTGGTATTTATTGAGAGATTAAATATTAGAATTAAGTAGTATTTAATTTAGAATTAAATATTAGAATTTAATTATTAAAGAAAAGGATTTAATTAAAATACAATTTAGAAATTCAAGTTTTGCCCTTACCCATATTAAAACTGACAGAGCGTCAGTTTTCCCTATTTTCTATCAGAAACCGTCGACGCTCTTCTTTCTCCCCAAGCCAGCCGATTTCTTCAAAGGTAAAGGAGAGGAAGATATCCTCCAGGAATCAATCCAATCACCGTTAGTTTCCCAATCCAAGTCTCAGTAATCAAAGGTAAGTAATCTACTTATGAGTTCTTACGATTTGCAAAAGAAAAAGGCCTATTTTTCATATCAAAATGGATCACCATGCAGTAGTTTCTTTTCGTGAATTTATGTGTGATTTATGTGTTATGGGTTTTGATGTTTTGGCCATTTTAGGTTGAGAATCGTTTCGTTGTTGTCGATTTCGTGAAATCGTGCAAATCCCTACCCCGTAAATCCCTTCTTGATGTGACTTCCTTGTTGTGTGGGGTTTCAGGGTGAAAGGTGAGATCTTTGGGTTGATAAGGTTGGAATATTTGAGTTATAGGCTTGAATCTTTGTTTGGTAGGTGTATAATGTTCAATGTGCAGTTTAAGCGTGAGATTATTGCAGGGATTAGGCCTGGATTTTTTGGGATGAAGTTTGGGATCGATTGGAGTTTTGGTTCTGCAATTTCTGCAGAAATCGCAGAATTTCTTTTCTGGAATCGTAGACATCGATCGATCGATGTGAGGGGATGAAGTACTTCGATCGATTGATGTGGGGTATGATGTAGGATAGAAAGTATTCTGATGGACATCGATCGATTGATGTGAGGGGATGAAGTACTTCGATCGATTGATGTAGGGTATGATGTTAGACATTAAGTATTCTGACGGACATCGATCGATCGATGTGAGGGTATGAAGTGACATCGATCGATCGATGTAGGGGATGATGTCAACCAGTTTTGTGGAAAAATAAGGGAAGAAAGAGGGAAGCTAGGGGATCCTTTGGGTGACCTTAGGGACTTCTTAGGACCTGATTGAGGTTAGTCTAAGTCTTGGGAACAGGACTTAAGGTGGTGAATCAACGGTGGAGACTTCGTAGGGTATTTGAGTCAGACTTCAACGTGAATGACCTAAGAGGTTAGGAATGAATGTATGAGGCTCTACAAAGTTCAAAGAGAGGAATGTGAGGGTTCTTACATTATCCTTTGGGTTCTAGAATAAATGTTTAGGTGATGTTGACCTGTCGGAAAGGGTACGCTCGAGTGTGTGAATGAGGTGAGTCTCGAATGATTGATTGACATTTGAATGTGATTTAATGATGAGAAGTCATGCATTTTGCATCATGGCACTTGCATTTGCATTATGTTTTGATAAGATCTGTGCCTCGGCACAGGGTATCAAGTTTGCGAAATGAGCTGTGATGCGTTACAGGGTATAAAAACAAGCTGTAACCATCACAGAGTATAAAGTGAGCTGTAATGTGTCATAGGGTATAAAGACAAGCTGTGGCACAATACAGGGTATAAAGTTGAGCTGTGTTGCGTCGCAGGGTATAAAGACAAGCTGTGGCCACTAAAGGGTATAAAGTTATGTGACCGGACTTTGTGACATGCATTAAACTGATTTGAAAAGTGAAGCACAAGCATTTGGGGTGGTGTAGTTTAGTGCATGCTTTGAACTGCCATGCATCACGTGAGTCGTTACAGTGTGATTGAATTGAGATTGGATTGCTATTGAATTGTTGAATGTGTATTAATTCTTGTTCTTATTCTGTTGTGCTATAAACCTATATTCTGGAAGTTATACAAGACATGTGCTCCATCAACCCCTTGATTTACATATTACTCATGTCTTGTCATGTGTTAATCCCGTATATCTTATAAGCGGGTTATTTGCTAGCGTTTTTCGCTAAGGGTACTACCATTGTGATGCAAGTGAGCCTGAATATGATATGATTTTCATACAGGATGACAGCAAGTGGGCTGAATGGGATGCTTAGAGCTTATGTTGGGAACTGTTCTAGACTGTCTTTTAATATTCGAGCTTTCTTTTCATTTATTTGAGGACTTAGATGGCTGCGTCCATAAACAATCCTCGATGGTTACATTATCTTTCGATGTACAGATTTGATGGTTTAGAATTATTTTATACATGTTTCCGCGCTTATTTATCTTGCGTCATTGATGATGTGTATTCGAGAGATGAGACGTCTTGTAGTCTTCTCTATAAGCTACAACGGGTGCACTGGTTTAGATCCGCTGTCTGGGCTGGGGCGCTACAGATGGTATCAGAGCCTAGGCTTCAGTTCTACCTCGGAGACCTAGGTTATGTCATGTAGAGTTCTAAGCTATGATTTTGACCTTAAGTTGATCTTTAAGTCTAAGTACATGATCTTAAATATAAGTTTGATTGGGTTGGGTGTGTGCGAGCGCGATAAAACTTAATTTACCACCAGTTTTATTTTCTTCTGGTTTACGAGTTTCGCCTTGTGCAACGCATATGGGCCTTCAGTATTTACTTTTGGAATTGCTGAATGCTAATAAGCATTGATTTTGCAGACAATGCCTCCTAGAAGAGATAACCAAGGAAACAATAGCAACGGGAACGAGAACCCTCCACCAACGCAGATGGTAGTTCCCTAGGAACTTATGGATGCTATAATAGTGATAGCACAGGGTGTTGCCCAACAGCAGCAACAACAGCCCCCTCCACCACCACCGGCTCAGCACGGCATTCGATACTATATTGGGGAGATGCGGAAGATGCATGCCCCACCTTTTAGGGGACCACCGATCCAGAGGTGGCAGGATTTTGGTTGGACGAAGTTGAGAAGTGCTTCAGGCTGGTGCAAGTGCCTGAAGAAATTAAGGTGGATGTGGCTACGCCCTTGTTGAGTGGCCGAGCGAACGCTTGGTGGAATGGTATTCTACCTAAGATGACTCCCCCCATCTTGTGGAGACAATTTGTTAAGGCCTACAAAGATTACTGCGTGCCTCTGAAACTGCCATTCTAGAGAGATTGAGACAGTTTGACAAGTTGGAGCAAGAAAGAATGTCCATTTTAGATTATGCTGACAGGTTCCATGCCTTGGGAAAGTTCACACCCATGGTATTGGAAAATAACAGAATGAAGATGCTCAAGTTTGAGCAAGGATTGAACCCCCGCATTCGGACAGCTATAGCGGGGTCTAGTCTGAAAACATTTGAAGAGATGTTGGATGCATGTTGCCGTGTGGAGAGTGACATGCACAGGTCGCAACCTAGAGAGGCTTGTGACGATACCAGTAAGAGACCGAGGGATGACAGAAGTGGAGGTAGACCTGAACGTTGGGTCAAGATTCCTAGAAAAGGACAGACGGGACAGATTCAGTGGGCACCACAGCAGAATCAGCCTGATCGTCAGGCACCCGGAGTGTGCCCACATTGTCAGAAAATTCATGTTGGGGAATGTTGGAAGAAGACCGAAGCGTGTTTTTATATGTGGCAAGACAGGCCACAGAATCAAAGATTGTCCCGAGTGGAAGTAAAAGCCACAGGGAGACATCGGGCCGTCACAGCAACAGAGAGCTAGGCCCAAGACCAATGCGAGAGTCCATGCAATGACGGACGCCAAAGTGCAGGAGAGCACGGACATTGTGACCGGTACGACTTAAGTTAAATATTAGTTGTTTAAGTTGAATACTAGTTGTTTAAGTGGAAATTAAATGTGCTATACATGAGAACCTTTATGTGCTACCCTCTTTGTGTTTAGGTGTTATTCTAGTTAATAAAGTCCCTGCGAACGTATTGTTCGATAGTGGAGCGAGTCACTCATTCATCTCTAATCGATTCGTCAAAGGACTCGACTGTCTACCCGAATGGCTTGAAACCCCCTTCAGGGTGCAGGCAGCTGGTGAACAAGTATTGGTTTCACATCACCAGTATAAGGACTGTGAGTTGGAGTTGGATGGAAAGGTGTTTCCCGTTACGTTGGTTCCAATTACGATGAAGGATTTTGATGTGATATAGGGCATGGATTGGCTGACCAAGTATCATGCGAATATTGAATGCAGACTTAAGCAAGTGACCGTTAAGGACCCTGAGATGAATGAAATAACGGTACAAGGAAATAACAAGCTAACCAAAGCCCCGAGGAAGATATACTTGACGGCGATTAAGGCTTGCAAGGCTTTGAAGAAAGGAGCAGAGGGACTTATGGTGTATACTTTGGATGCGACGCAAGAAGTCCCCTCCATAGATCAGATTCCGGTAATCAACGAATTCAAAGACGTATTTCCGGATGATTTACCGGAAGTTCCGCCATCGAGAGAAGTGGAGTTCGAAATCAATTTGATCTATATCCAAGGCACCTTACAGAATGGCTCCAGCTGAACTTAAGGAGCTAAAGGGACAACTTCAGGAATTGTTAGACAAGAAGTTGATTCGTCCCAGTGTGTCACCCTAGGGAGCCCTAGTATTATTTGTGAAAAAGAAGGATGGCAGCATGCGGTTGAACATTGATTACCACGAGTTGAACAAAATCACCATTAAGAATAAATATCCTCTGCCAAGGATTGAGGACTTATTTGATCAATTGAAAGGTGCCCGATTATTCTCAAAGATTGACCTTCGTCAGAGGTATCATCAGTTGCTCGTAAAAGTAGGTGACGTCCCTAAAACAGCTTTACGGGCTCGATATGGGTATTATGAATTTTTGGTGATGCCTTTTGGACTGACGAATGGCCCAGCAGCCTTTATGGATTTGATGAACAACATATTCCGAGAACAATTGAATCAATTTGTGGTGGTGTTTAGTGATGACATCTTGGTTTACTCCCCTGACGAGCAAGCTTATGCAGAACATTTAAGAGCGTTGTTGGAAATTTTGAGGCAACAAAAGCTTTATGCCAAATTCAGCAAGTTTGGATTCTGGCTAAGAAGTGTAGCCTTTCTCGGTTATGTGATTTCGGAGGATGGGGTCTCTGTGGATTCTAAGAAGATAGAAGCCATTACTGAATGGCCAAGACCTACAAACGTGACTGAAGTAAGAAGCTTCCTAGGCTTGGCAGGCTACTATAGGAAGTTTGTTGAGGGATTCTCAACATTAGCAGTTCCATTAAGTCGACTTACACAGAAGAAGACTAAGTTTGAATGGACTGCTGAATGCGAGCAGAGCTTTTCTGAGCTCAAGAAGAGATTGACCACTGCCCCGGTGTTGGCGCAACCCTCCGGCACCGACGGTTTCGTGATATATATAATGCGTCCAAGAAAGGACTAGATATGACATCATTACAACTAATGCATTGTATATACATATGCTAGCCTTAAACTAAATTTTTGCTTATAGGTTGTGTTTTGATGCAAACTGGACGAGTTATCTCGTACGCGTCAAGACAGTTAAAGCCATATGAACAAAATTACCGGACGCACAATTTAGAGCTCGCGGCTGCAGTATTTGCTCTTAAGATCTGGAGGCACTATTTGTATGGAGAAGTTGTGTGCCGTGTTCACTGACTATAAGAGTCTGAAATACTTATTCTCGCAGAAAGAGTTGAATATGAGGCAAAGGAGATGGTTGGAACTACTTAAGGACTATGATTTAACCATTAATTACCACCCTGAGAAAGCAAACAGAGTCGCAGACACGTTGAGCCGAAAATCTAGCCACGCATTATAGTCTCCTTTAGAGCGCGAGATCGAAGAGTTTGGCCTGGATGTTATAGACTCAGTGGCGATTGTTCTTACAGCTCCGTCTATCATCCCAGACTTGGCAGACAGAATTAAGGGAGCGCAGTATGATGACACGGCACTGAGAGAAATCCGCGACAAATTGTCTACGGGACCAGTAAAAGATTTCCAATTGCGAGGAGTCGGAAGTCTATGGTTTCAGAATCGGTTGTGCGTACCAAATAATGAAGAACTTTGGAAGGAATTGCTTCGCGAAATGCATAACTTGAGAATGTCTATCCACCCCGGGAGCACAAAAATGTACAAAGACCTCAAAAAGGAATTATTGGTGGATAAGAATGAAAAGAACTATCACGGAGTATGTTGAAAGGTGTCTAATATGTCAACAAGTCAAAGCTAAACATCAACGACCTGGTGGTTTGATGATGCCACTAGAGATTCCAAAATGGAAGTGGGAGCACGTGACTATGGACTTCGTGATGGGGTTACCCAAAACCAGAAATGGGAATGAGATGATTTGGGTAATTGTAGACCGCTTGACAAAGACCGCTCATTTCATAGCTATGCCACATTGTACCTCTTATGAGAAATTATCCAACATATATGTGGATAATATTGTGAGCTTGCATGGAGTCCCCGTCAGTATTGTATCGGACCGTGATTCCAAGTTCACTTCTAAGTTTTGGAGGGCATTTCAGAAAGCGATGGGTACCGAGCTAAGAATGAGTACCGCATACCATCCTCAAACAGATAGACAGTCGGAGAGGACAATCCAAACCTTAGAGGACATGTTGAGGTGGTGCGCGTTGGATGTTAAAGGGAACTGAGATAGCATGCTAAAGCTGATGGAGTTCTCATACAATTACAGCACAGTACAATTGGCATGGCACCGTTTGAAGCTCTTTACGGACGGAAGTGCAGATCCCCGATTTGTTGGGACGAAGTTGGGGAAAAGACGATCACTGCGCCAGAGTTGGTCGAACAGACAATTGGAAAAGTGAGAATCATAATAGAGAGGCTAAGGGTGGCGCAGGATCGCAGTAAGAGTTGAGCCGATATTAAAAGACGACCCTTGGAGTTCGAGGAAGGTGAAAAGGTTTATCTACGAGTGTCACCCACCAAGGGAGCTGCGAGGTTTGGAATAAAGGGCAAGTTAAGCCCCAGATATATTGGTCCATATGAAGTGCTCGGCCGAGTTGGGGAAAGAGCATACCGACTAGCCTTGCCTCCTATCCTATCGCAAGTCCACAATGTGTTCCATGTGTCTCAACTGAGGAAATACGTGTCGGATCCGAGTCATATCCTTGAGGCTCAACCATTGGATGTTAGAGAAGATGTCACATATGAAGAACATCCAGTGAAGATTGTGGATAGGAAAGATCAAGTCCTGCGCAAGCGCGTGATTTCGTATGTCAAAGTGCAATAGAGTAATCATACGGAGCATGAAGCCACGTGGGAGCTTGAGGAGCAAATGAAAGAGTTATATCCACATCTATTCCAATAAGGTACGTCAGTTTCGAGGATAAAACTTTTTGTAAGGGGGGTGGAATGTTATGTCTCGCACCCTCCGTAGAATGATTAAAGGATAAAAGGAAATTAAATGAGATTAATGGCAGTCAACAGTAATGAATTAAATATTAATTTTTGGATTAATTGGTATTTATTGAGGGATTAAATATTAGAATTAAGTAATATTTAATTTATAATTAAATATTAGAATTTAATGATTAAAGAAAAGGATTTAAGTAAAATACAATTTAGAAATTCCAGCTTTGCCCTGACACATACTAAAACTGACAGAACGTCAGTTTTCCCTATTTTCTATCAGAAACCGTAGACGCTCTTCTTTCTCCCAAGCCAGCAGATTTCTTCAAGGGTAAAGGAGAGGAAGATATCCTCCAGGAATCGATCCAATCACCGTTAGTTTCCCAATCCGAGTCTCAGTAATCAAAGGCAAGTAATCTACTTATGAGTTCTTACGATTTGCGAAAGAAAAAGGCCTATTTTTGATATCAAATAGATCACCAGTTTCTTTTCGTGAATCTATATGTGATTTATGTGTTGTGGGTTTTGATGTTTTGGCCATTATAGGTTGAAAATCGTTTCGTTGTTGTTGATTTCGTGAAATCGTGCAAATCCCTACCCCGTAAAATCCCTTCTTGATGTGACTTCCTTGTTGTGTGAGGTTTGAGGGTGAAAGGTGAGATCTTTGGGTTTATAAGGTTGGAATATTTGAGTTCTAGGCTTGAATCTTTGTTTGGTATGTGTATAGTGTTCAATGTGTGGTTTAAGCGTGAGATTGTAGCAGGGATTAGGCCTGGATTTTTTGGGATGAAGTTTGGGATCGATTGGAGTTTTGGTTCTGTAGTTTCTACAGAAAGTGCAGAATTTCTTTTCTGGAATCGTAGACATCAATCGATCGATGTGAGGGGATGAAGTACTTCGATCGATCGCTGTAGGGTATGATGTAGGACAAAAAGTATTCTGATGGACATCGATCGATCGATGTGAGGAGATGAAGTACTTCGATCGATCGATGTAGGGTATGATGTTAGACAGTAAGTATTCTGACAGACATGGATCGATCGATGTGAGGGTATAAAGTGACATCGATCGACGATGTAGGGGATGATGTCAACCAGTTTTGTAGAAAAATAAGGAAAGAAAGAGGGAAGCTAGGGGATCCTTTGGGTGACCTTAGGGACTTCTTAGAACCTGATTGAGGTTAGTCTAAGTCTTAAGAACACGAGTTAAGGTGGTGAATCAACGGTGGAGACTTCGTAGGGTATTTGATTCGGACTTCAACGTGAATGACCTAAGGGGTTAGGAATGAATGTATGAGGCTCTACAGAGTTCAAAGAGAGGAATGTGAGGGTTCTCACATTATCCTTTGGGTTCTAGAATAAATGTTTAGGTGATGTTGACCTGTCGGAAAGGGTACGCTCGAGTGTGTGAATGAGGTGAGTCTCGAATGATTGATTGACATTTGAATGTGACTGAATGACGAGAAGTCGTGCATTTTGCATCATGGCACTTGCATTTGCATTATGTTTTGATAAGATCTGTGCCTCGGCACAGGGTATCAAGTTTGCGAAATGAGCTGTGATGCGTTACAGGGTATAAAGACAAGCTGTAACCATCACAGAGTATAAAGTGAGCTGTAATGTTTCATAGGGTATAAAGACAAGCTGTGGCACAATACAGGGTATAAAGTTGAGCTGTGGTGCGTCGCAGGGTATAAAGACAAGCTGTGGCCACTAAAGGGTATAAAGTTATGTGACCGGACTTTGTGACATGCATTAAACTGATTTGAAAAGTGAAGCATAAGCATTTGGGGTGGTGTAGTTTAGTGCATGCTTTGAACTGCCATGCATCACGTGAGTCGTTACAGTGTGATTGAATTGAGATTGGATTGCTATTGAATTGTTGAATGTTTATTAATTCTTGTTCTTATTCTGTTGTGCTATAAACCTGTATTCTGGAAGTTATACAAGACATGTGCCTCATCAACCCCTTGATTTACATATTACTCATGTCTTGCCATTTGTTGATCCCATATGTCTTATAAGCCGGTTACTTGCTAGCATTTTTCGCTAAGGGTACTACTATTGTGATGCAGGTGAGCCTGAATATGATATGATTTTCATAGAGGATGACGGCAAGTTGGTTGAATGGGATGCTTAGAGCTCATGTTGGGAACTGTTCTAGACTGTCTTTTAATATTCCAGCTTTCTTTTCATTTATTTGAGGACTTAGATGGCTGTGTCCATAAACAATCCTCGATGGTTACATTATCTTTCGATGTACGGATTTGATGGTTTAGAATTATTTTATACATGTTTCCACGCTTATTTCTCTTGCGTCATTGATGATGTGTATTCGAGAGATGAGACGTCTTGTAGTCTTCTCTGTAAGCTACGACGTGTGTACCGGTTCGGATCCACTGTCCGGGTTGGGCGCTACAATATATGTATATCAACTGAGATTTTTGGAAGAGAAATCAACAAATAATAGTTGACAAGATTATGTCAACATATAATATCAAAATTCCCACAATTTCTCCTTCTATGTTGTGATCAATTTCACATCAAACACATTTAAAAACTCTGCAAGATGATGAACAATACTCTCCAATAACATATATAATAAGGCCTTCAAGAAAAAATAGAGTGTGACATCGAATACTGTCACATATACCGCTACCGTCGATAAAATCATCAAATAACAGAATAGAGTAGAAAACCATCAAATAATCTTCAAGAATATAATAAATAAACCCATAATGAAGATTATAAGATACTCAAGAGATTCTTTAAGTAAAAATATCGAAATTGTCCTTGGAGATAAAATGACCAAAATACCCCTGATAAAAGAAAACTTCAGAAATGACCCTGATGGTCAGAAATAGAGATAATAGCACCTTTGTGATGATAAATAAGAGATGAATGTGTCCTTGAAATATTTTCACGATATCAAGTACCTACACAAACTCAAAATACCAATTTTGCCTTTTTGGTAAGTTGTAGAAACTTCCAAGGCGAATTAGTCACGAGATATAATTATAATCATCAAAAACACATAATACTAACATGATTAACATATATAAATCATGTAAAAATAAAAACAACCATTTTGTTACATTTTAAATAAATATTTAGAAAAAAACCCTAGACATCAATCGATTGAAGTGCATCTACTTGAGAGATCGATGTCTCATAGTGAGTTTCAGAGTGTCTCTCTGATCCACATGGATTGATCAAAGTGAGGGTTCGATGTATACATCGATTGATTGATGTGTCTCCGGTTTAGAGATCGATGTATCATAGTAAGGTTTGGCTTTTTTCTGCCTTACATAGATCGATCGATGTGAAGGATCGATGTACATCGATCGATCGAAGTGCAATAACCTGAGAGATCAATGTCACTTTTCTTTATTTAATTGATATATGTGAACTCTTAATCATTTGTAACATCATGTGTGACATTTTTATGACATGTAACACTTAAAATCATGACTTTGAAAGTTATCCAAACATATTTCTCAATATTCTCCCCCTTTTGGATGATTTTTGAAATAACTCAACATGATTTTAATGTCACAACTCTTTATCAATTGTTTATCATATATCTACTATAACAGTTCTCAGAGATAAGCATGGCGGAGAACCTAGTTCAGCACGACAAATCAAAACATGTAGAAATTGACATACATTTTGTTCGAGAAAAGATAGAAGACAACGAGGTCAGACTAATACACGTTTCTACCAAGGACCAAGTAACTGACCTACTCACAAAGCCAGTCTCAACCAGTATCTTTCAACACTTAATGTTCAAGCTTGGTAGTATGAATATATACAACTAAGCTTGAGGAAGAGTGTAGAAACTAAGTCCTATCCGAGCTGAGTGAACTGCCGACCTGTCCAGAGATCAGGTCGGCTAACCTGATCTGAGCAACCAGTGGACAAAAGACTGTTAGCTGATCTGAGCTGAGCTGACAGATATGAAGAGTGACCGCGCTGAGCTAAAGTGTAGCTGAGGCAAAGTACGGAACAAAGACAAGTTCAAGTATAGCTGTGTTGAACTGAAGAAGAGCTGAAGAGCTGAGGTGAAGGACAAACAATGGTGTGCCTGAAGACAATGCTGAGCTGAGGTTACGAAGTGAAGCACTAGCTAAGAAGGCAGACCTACCATACTTGTTGTAGATATTACTTAGAATTATTTTCTGTACATAGCATAGCTGCCTTGGTAACTAGCCGTTACCACAGCTGTTAGAGTTTACAGTAGGTTGACTGCGACAGCTGAAAGTGACAGCTGCAGAAAGCCAAATGGCTGTTAGAAATATTTTTTCAACCCTATAAAAGAAGAACAACCATGTAAATTAACCTTTAACTTGAATGGAAATTTAATTTCTTCAATCTCGACACATAGTTCATACATGTGAAATCTTCTAAAAGCTATGCAAAGCATTGGAAAGAATAAGTGATCTTAGGAGAGAAAAAACTTACAGTAGGGATGACATATTTTGGTCTAAGCAATATTTCGTGGATAAGCTTCTTTCGATGTTCAGAAATTTTATGTCACACTACCAGAAGATATAGTTATAAGGACATACTTATTGACTCATTTTTTTAAAAGTGACCCGTTAGCCTATTTACGGGACGTTTAATATAAATGAATTCTGCATAAGCTACAATGCTGGTTCAAGATATTCAACTGCATAAGAAATTGCAAATATAAAAAGATGTTTCTGGTGCACTAAGCTCCTGGTCAGCGATCGGTTCGCTTTGCGATCCTATGTACGCAGACTTGCATTTGTGCAAAAGATTGTTTCCGCAGCTCGAATCTGTAACCTCAAGGTCACAAAATTATAAGCTTACCAGTAGCAATATACTACAACAATATATACCCAGTATACCCCAATGACAACAAAAGCTATCGTTAGGGTCTGGGGAGGATGAGAGGTGGGCAAACTATAATGATAGAGAGTTTGTTTCCAGTGAGACATCTGGCTCTACATGTACTACATAGATGACACATTAATAGATATATGATGTGATGGTGTGTTAGTGAAATAATTTAATAATACAAATAGAAATCTTCTAATATTAAACTAGCCGTAACGGCACAAATAATGAAAAACAAAAATTCTGAAAGGCGGAAAAGTGGTTACTAATTGTTACAGATGCCAACATGATATCCGCGTGTGTGTGTATATATAGAGTGAAATGATAGCTCTCAAGTCTCTGGTGCACCGAATATTCATTCAACTCTAACGATCAGAAAATATTCTTCTTCTTCTTCTTGTTTTCTCTCATATCATCTTGAATAAAGATTCAACATTCTCAGTTGAGTTCTTCTCGTAAACAATCCCGTTTCTTTGCGAAATTAAGCTTGACAATGGCTGAAGACGATCAACAACAAGATCCAAAACTACCAATACAAAACGTGAGTAAGATCATGAAGAAAATCATTCCTCCACATGGCAGAAATTCCAAAGAAGCCAAAGAACTCATGGAGAAATGTGCAAGAGAGTTCATAAGTATTGTTACTAATGAAGCATGTCATAAGTGTCTCAAAGAAGAGCGTCAGATAATCAAAGGAGACGACATCTGCTGTGCTCTCAGATCATTAGGGCTTGATGACTATGCTACAGCCTCGCTCAGGTACTTGGAGAAATACAGAGAGTTCCAAGACAGCCAAGAAAATAGAGATCATGGAGCATCAACGTCGAATTTACTATTGAATGATGAGGAAGATGTGCCAGATGAATCAGCAACCCAAGAACCCAATGAGTTTCCTGTTCTTGACATGGTGCATGGCAGGGAAGATTCCCCAAATGAATCCGAATCCCCAGTTCTTGGCGAGGTTATTGACAATGAAGATCAACCAGATGAATCAAGAACCCTTATCCAGTTCTTTTAGTTGTTCTTGGAATCTGGAGAAATCACCGGTGAATGGTTCAGAGTTATGTAATTCTTGTTTTTTTTTTTCCTTTTTTTTTGGGTAGAAATTGAATGTTGGCAATTACAAAACACCTCTTAGCTAGTATTCTTACGGATTCTTGGGAAATATGGACGACTATTTTGTTTTCATTTTATTTCTGTTTTGGTTCTTTAGTTTTGTGTGAGAATTGTACATGGAAGATCTTAGACGTGATACGTTTTAGCATGTACGTTGAAGATTTGTAAAAAAAAACTCGAAAGTGTATGTTTTCGTTCAGATATATTGGAACCAAATTCTCTATCCTTTAGTATAAAAGTATTGTTTGTCTGCTGTTTATCTTTTCCAGGTTCTAATGATATCTTTTAATGTCATTGCAATATAATATAATAGGTATGATTAATTGAAGATGTTATCCCCTCTTTTTATTTGGGTCAAGGGGAAGATTTGCCCTGCTTTTTCATTATTTTCCCTCCTTTTTCCCCCTTCTTCTGCTGAGATGGCGATGGGTATATTCAAATATGTCAGAATTTAATGAAATGAAATGAACTATGACACGATGTCATCAAAATTAGATTTAAATCTTATGTTTGAAGATAGAAGACAATGTTATAATGTTTCTTTCAATCATTTGTTATCATTCGATTATACTTATCATAAGAATTAAATATTGCTGAAATTAACTATAGTTTTCTTCTGATTAATTCATAATTTTTGAACCAGCAACCGTAATTCAATTAGAATAAGCAATCAACAAACAATAATGCTTAAGAAGTAACTTGAAGAAGAAAAGATAATTGAATGTTGCAGTAAAAACAATAAGCTAGCACATGGAGCTTAGCTTTGAAGATGAAGAAGAGTTTAGAGTTTTGAAGGACAAACTGTTATTTCGTCTAACTGCAAATGTACAGCTTCCTACTCTATTTATACAACCAATGGAACGTTTTAGAAGGCAAAAATATCCCACGTGCATATAACAATTTGTTATTTCAATTTACTGCATCCTCCCAGCTGCAGGCGCGTTTGATCTGACGTGGAACGTCAACTGCATCACCTCTTCGCTAATCCTCCCGCAACATATTCAGTTAGGCGAGCCCCACACGCAATAACCGGCTCTAATCCAATGCAGAGATCAGCAACATAACTCTTCTGCACTCTGCGTACTTGCCACAGTCTTGGCACGCTGACCCTGCCTGCCAACCACGATACCACTTGTGCCAATCATGCCAACTGTGCCACTGCCAATGCCACTCATGCCAACCATGCCTCTACTTCTTTTCTTACATGCCGAATGATTAGAATCTTCAACCCTCCCCCTTCAATTCTGACTTCTCATACACAATACAGATTCCCAATGCAGAAGTCAAGAATTGCAGCTGCTTTGAATCCAAGGCCTTAGCAAAAATATTTGCAATCTAAAAGTGGTCCTCACAGGCATAGGTTTGATGACACCTGCCTGATACTTGTCTCTAACAATATGGCAATCAATCTCAATGTGCTTAGTCCTCTCATGAAACACTGGATTTTCCACTATATAGATGGCACTCTTATTGTCACAGAAAAGCTCCACAAGTTGACTATGCTCCTGCCCCATGTCCTTCAGTAAATATAACAACCATTGCACTTCACAAGTTGCTGCAGCCAGAGATCTATACTCAACTATGAGGAAGACCTAGAAAGTGTAGTATGTTTCTTTGCCTTACATGACACCAAGGCATCCCCAAAGAACACATAGTAACCTGTAATTGACCTCCTGGTTTCTGAACAACCCCCCATTCTGCATCTGCATAGGCCTTCAGCAAATTAGAACCTGTACTGGGAAAAAGAAGTCCTTGGCCAGGTGTCCCTTTCAAGTACCTCAACACTCTATACGCAGCCTTCCAGTGCAACACTGTAGGAACATCCAGGAATTGACTTAATTCATGAACAACATAGGCAATATCTGGCCTGGTAGTTGTGAGGTAAAGAAGTTTTCTCACTAACCTTCTACACCCTGAACTATCACTCAACAATTCGGTCACACTTGAACTAATTACACAAACAAGTTGGTGAGGCCAAGGAGACACAAGACGTCTCCTCAGCGTTGACAGAAACCTTAAGACAACATTGAAGGTACATCTCATGGGGCGGCAAACTCCAACTAACACATCGGCCAAAGTTTCCACCTCGGCCGTAACCCCATTGACACAACATTAGCCACAATGGTCACCTAGGCCTCAGCGACCGCCTCGACCATACCCATAGGATCGGCCATTGGCACAATGCCCATGGCCTTTCACCTCTGTTCGGCCAAGGAGACACCTTCGAAGCAAACACCTGCATGCGAGTAACTTAGCCATTTAACTCAATACGTGGCACCACTTGGCGCCATGCACGAGCAGAACAACACACTTGACACTCTTCCATAGCTCCTCGACATGTATTGGCTGCCGAATTATACAAAAGTCGTAAGCAAAGTCCCACATAGGAGGAAATTCGAATTCAACAAAAAAAAAAATATACTCCACAAATAAAATAGGTTTCTCTAATATTGTAGCATACAAGCATGGTTAAACCTATAACTGATTGGAGCATCGAAGAATTTTTCTCGGAGTAATAACTCTAGGACCTCTAACGTTGTTTATCTTGTGCAGATCTCAAGTAACAGAATATCTGGCAACAGACTACATCTGTGCAAGATTTTGACGACGTTTTCGTTATTTAGATCATTTCTAGGGTAAGTCAGTATCTGACTTCGCCGCAAAAATTTTCACGACATATCAAAACTAGATGAAACTAGACCAAAGCTCACTAATAGTAAATGAAAATATTATGCAACATGGAATCTTGAATAGTCATTTAACCACCATGCTTGTTTGTCTAGATATTAAATGCTTTGCGATCATAGAAGCTGAGCCCCCGATGTTCTTGGCATCACAAAGCAGATTCCGACTCGTCCAATATACTGATCTATGAGAGTTGTTATTTTTCCACCACTGGGACCAAGTTAATTTCAATACCTTTTTGTACCTTGTTCATAAGTGGAAAATTTTCATTAAAATGCCACATCGGCATTGTCAGAGACGATGTTAAAACCATTCATTTGGTCTTAAACATTGAGGTTGCATCAACACATTTTAGCATAATTACTACCTACATTGTAGCAACATTGGAATATGATGGAATAAAACAAAATGATTCACTAAATTGGTTGTGCTTCTTATATTGTGAAGTAGCAGTTGATCGACATAGCTTGGCGCATCATTATGGGTCATCAGAAAACAACCTCTGTGTGTTTCCAACGCATGGGTATGGTTAAATACATTCGACCCTCCATATCCCGCCATAAGCGGAAGCCTCTGGCAATGGACTAATGTTGTTCTTGTATTGTAGTAACATGGACCGTACCTCACTAGAATATAACATACACAACGTTTATTATGGTTTCTCCGCCTTAGTAAACCACATAGCAGACAATCACAAAACCCAAATCTACAGAGCCTCTCAAGGTCATGAGGCCAGAATAAAAGAATCAGCAATCTTGTAAAACTGAGGTTTTATCTCAGGCCAAGAGGATTCAGGGGCCTGAGCATTGAGAGTAAACAATCTTCCTCTTCTAGCACAGCATACTGCCACATTGTGTCTTTGAAATGTAGGGCTCTCCACTTGAAATTCTAGTGTGTAATATTTGATATCTCTTGATAAATCTTTTCTTAAAGATGTTTCCATCAATCTTCCTTTAAGGTTTGGACGGCGACCGGAGCCGGTTATTGTCTTAACCAGAGCTTCTCCCACCTCCTTTGGCCCTCCAAATGCCTCTATCCTGCAAAGTAACAGAGGAATCTTTTTTTTGACATCAATACTGGCAAGATACTGTGTCTATTAGTAATGAACATTCTTTTCTGAGACGCACAACTGCTTGTAAACTCCTCATCATCATCATTCGTACCCAGTATATCCCAACGACAGCAAAAGCTATTGCTAGGATGTGGGGAGTGTAAGTGGCAGTCAAACATTACTTCTGTCCCAAGGCAACTGCTTGTAAACTAGAGATTAATATACGCTGGTGTTTAGTCAATTATCTACTATTCATCATATTAACCACAAATTTTAAGGAAAGTAGATTGAATAATACAATAGACTCCCTTTTTTTAGAACAGATCTCATAGAGTTGGCCATCTTCTATTATTCATTAACGACCGATTACTATGAGCTCCATATTTAAAGCAAGAGAATGAGCGAGTTACATACGTACTCCACTGGCTTCCTTTTTCATCCTCTTGAACTTATGTATCTTGATGTTAATTTAGTATATTAGACTAAAACTATCAGTGCTTACCTGAAATCAACAGGAACCGATGAGACAATGACACTGACATTAAGCTCCCCGGTCAATCCCGGGGGCCCAAAAGCAACCACTGGCTCGTTGATGCTTTTCCGGCCAAGTCCCTGCTCAACATCTTTGAGGGAAGGTGGATCAAGTGATCTTTCTGCTTTTCTGGCCGCTCGGTTATATATACCCTGATCTCCTACCCACTTTGCTGGATATATGAATTCTGCATCTCCAAATACTAAATCAAACACAAAGTTCTAAATCGAAAATTTTCTGTAATGAAAATAAATAGCATTAGAAACGAAGATTACACGAGAAATGGTAGCACATAAAGTTTATCTTATCTGTTGTTGTCGTGATTTTGGTTTTGTGTCATCTTTTTCAATCAATATAATTCAAACAACAATTATAATATTCGTTAGTATAATAACCTCCCAAAGGCAAATGTTTTCTGGCCTTTCTAGCAAATTTATTTTAGTGCCCAGAGGACGGATGAATTAGGCACCTTGTGGCGATCCATATGGACAAATAGCAATAAATTTCATTTGGACTTTTCATTCTCTGTGAAAAGGATTAAATTTTCTTTTTCATGCCGTAGTCTTGTCTTTTTCGTCTTCTCTTTTTCAAGACTCGTTCTGTATAGTAAAACTCCATAGTAAGACTCCGTACATGAGATTGTTGAAAAATTTGCATGATTGAGTGGTGAACATGAAGGTAACAGTGTAGAGAAAATCCGCAAGCTTGAGAAGAGAAGACAACAGCATTGTGACGAATGAATTGTGCAATCCAAGATTGAGATGATTAAGTTGGATTGCGTGGGTGAAAAATTGCTAAGTGATAGAAGAGGATGGCTGAAGTCATTGGTGTGACAAGGAGTGCAGGAAGACGGGACTGCAGAAGGAAGAAGAAGGACAGTGTTGCGCGCCAAGTTTAAAAAGAGAGCTGAAATGTCTTATATGCCCTTAGACGAAATGCTATAATAGGAATTTAGTTAGGGGTATTATAGTAATTTTCCTGTCTTCTTCTTTAAATAACCGCTGGGAGTAGCGGTTACAACTGAATGTTGATTCTTCCTTTCTACTTCGGAGCAGAAGATATTCTCTCCCTGAATTTCTTGATTTTTCTGAGTTTTCTCAATTTCTATCTCCTCATCATTACGGTTACTTGATTGATTGTTTAGTTAATCAAGAATTGCATTAGTTTTTTCACATGGTATCAGAGCATTGTTGATGAATTTTGGTACTTTTATGGCGTCCAATACTTTTGCTGCTGCAAACGATTCCCCCTCCTCATCTCATTCGCCTCATGTAACCAATGATCCTAGTGAGGATCCGTATTAAATTCACCCAAGCGATAATCCTTCGATGATACTGGTTCAACCGCTGTTAGATGGCAACAACTTTCATGGCTGGAGTCGATCTGTTAGACGAGCGTTGGAATCCAAGAATAAAATTGGATTCATCAATGGTGTACACGCGAAGCTTGCTGAGACAGCGAGAAGATTCAATGCCTGGACCAAGGCCAATAATATGGTAGCGTCATGGTAAGTTAATTCCTTAACACCTACTATAGCGCAGAGTGTAATGTGGCTTGACACTGCCGTAGAAATTTGGAACGATTTGAAATTTAGATATGGAAATGCTTATTCGTTTAGGCTCTCCGATTTACAAGAAGAATTTTATGCCATTAGACAGGATACTAGTTCTGTGACAGAATACTATACCAAACTTTTTTTTTGTAATTAGAATACTATATCAAACTTAAAGGAATTTGGGAAGAACTTTCAGTTTTGAGGATTATTCCTACTTGCACCTGTAATAGATGCACATGTAACCTTGCCTCCCAGATCAACAAGTTTGTTGAAAATGATTGTGTTATCAAGTTTTTGAAAGGTCTAAGTGATGAATTTGAAGCTGCGAAATCTCAAATTTTGTTGTCTACACCAATTCCAGATCTCAAGATGGCCTTTGCTATGACGGTTAAGCTTGAAAGGAAGTTGAGATATTCCAATGGTCACAACCAATTCAATAATAATCCTACATTAGTGTTGAATGTAAGCTCTAATAACAATCAGTCCAGGTTTGGCTCGTTTTCCCCTAGACCATATCAGGACGGATTTGGTCTGTGGCAAAAGCCCGTTGGTAGAGGCGCTGGTAGAGGAAGTTATAAATCTAATCAGAATAAATCTAGAGCTCCGTATTGTACCTTTTGTAATAACGCAGGACATACAATAGATATGTGCTATAAAAAGCACGGATATCCTCCTGGCTATAAGCCAAAAGGACAAGTAAATATGGTGTATGGAGATCAAATGTCTCATCAGGATGGAGACATGGCAAATCATGAAGCATATGAAGTATTTGAAAAATCATGAGGTGAATGCTCAGAGTGAGGTGGGAGCAGTTCCTACGCTGACTGCAGATCAGTATAACCAACTGATCAGCTTATTGTAGGACCA
Source organism: Eustoma russellianum (assembly GCA_036186865.1). NCBI lineage: Eukaryota > Viridiplantae > Streptophyta > Magnoliopsida > Gentianales > Gentianaceae > Eustoma > Eustoma russellianum. Next base: position 37,513,908 of record AP025043.1, on the reverse strand, counting down.
TCAGACAAAGTGAGGAAAGATGAATGCTGATTCCTCAAATGCGGTGATGACTCATCACTCCATCATGTCAGCACAGCAGGCTCCTGACTCAGGTAAGGATTCAGGTAATGTATTGAAGCAAAACTCAAACATATGGATTTTGGACTCTGGAGCTAGTGATCATGTATGTGCTTGTCTTGACCTCTTTGAGTCCTATCTTCTGTTGCATCCTTGTTTGTTAAATTGCCAGATAAGTCCAGAGCCAGAGTCACTCACATTGGAACCATTAGAGTCTCTTCTGAACTCTTTCTTACAGATGTATTCTATGTACCAGTGTTTGCCTTTAACCTTCTGTCATTGAGCAGATTAACCCAATCACCAAATATAATTGTTTCGTTTGCAAACAATATGTGTCATATTCAGGATGTAAAGAGCAGGAGGATGATTGGTTCAGCTAAAGTGGACCATGGACTATACTGTTTACAGGGAGAACCTAAAGTGCTGAAATATACATCTCATGTTCCAAGGACTTGCTTTGTAACATCTACATCATCACAACTATGGCATAGACTTGAGCATATGTCTTCTGCAAGAATGAAGGAAATGCAGAAAGCAAATCCAACAATAGAAGTATCTCCAGACTGTTTGAATCTGTGCACGGTCTGCCCATTAGCCAGACAAAAGAGAAATCCATTCCCTATATCTTCTTCTATGACCTATAAACCTTTTGACATTGTTCATATTGATATCTGGGGACCGTATAAATACCCCACCATGTATAAACAACAGCATTTCATTACTATTGTAGATGACCATAGCAGATTCTGTTGGGTTTACCTGATGAAATCAAAAATAGAAACTAGGCCTATTATATACAGCTTCTATGAATATGTACTTGTTCAGTTTGATGCTCATATTAAGACAATTAGGACGGATAACGGCCAAGAGTTTAACATGGATCATTTCTATGCATCAAAGGGAATAGTCCACCAGACAAGTTGTGCCTACACACCTCAACAAAATGGAGTTGTTGAGAGGAAGCATCAACACATCCTATCAGTGGCAAGATCTCTCAAATTTCAATCCCATGTGCCCTCTTTCTACTGGGGATTTTGCGTCCAACATTCAGTTCTCTTGATTAACATCACTCCTTCTCCTATCCTTAACAAAAAAACCCCTTACCAAATACTCTACCAGAAACAACCATGCTACAGTGACCTCAGAGTCTTTGGGTGCTTAGCATTTGGTGCTTGCACCCAGCCACATAAAGAAAAATTTGCTCCCAGATCCAGGAAGAGCATTTATCTTGGAATGTCCTACACTACAAAGGGATATATTCTTCAGGATCTTAGCAGCAATTCTATATACATATCCAGAGACGTAATATTCCATGAAGAGTAAATTGCACTTAGCACCCAAAAGTTTGTCACATAATCCAGTTAGCAATTAAACGTTCCGAAACCTCAGTTGGCATCCAAACATGGGCAAAATTGATTCAATTAACACCAAATTACCGGCTGCGACTTTTGACTTTTTAAATTTAACCGTTGACTGACTTATTTCACATTAAAATACCAATTTTACCCCTGAATTTATGTCATTGGCGGTAAAATGTGGCAACCGTCTGATTCCCCCCATTTTCCCCTCAGACTTTATCCCTCCCCCTTCGCAATTTTCCCTCTCCCAATGCAAAAGTTTCCCCGGCTCCCCCTGCGAAATTCTCCCTCTCCCCTAGATTTTCTTCTCTCTCAGTGCATGTGTAGATCTAGTACTTATTTCATAGAGATTCTGTAGTTTCTGCGTTGTTCCATCCAATTGAGTGTGTATTGGAGTGATTCGGGCAAGAAGCCATGAGTTTAAGGCTACCTAACAGACGGAACGAGAGTCATCACATTTATGGTAAGATTCAAAGCATTTTTGTGTTAAAGGTCATGTTTTCATGCAATTTTTAGACATTATCTGGTATTGTATCTTGTTAAGGCAGAAATGTGGGAATTTAATTTTCGTACACCATCACCATTTGCATGCGTAGGGATTCTCTGTCTGAAGAACAATTTTTAGTTCTATTTTTAAATATTGGTATTGTTTCAATGGTGTTTAGAATGAATTTGCCTAATTTTGTCTGAAAAGTTATGATCTTCAGGCCCTTTTGCCTAGTTTTGTAGATATAGGCTGCAAAGATATGATCTTCATGCCCTTTTCTATTTACCCTGCTGTATAAGAAAACATTCGTTTGGATGATGCATTTGTTAAAAGATGATGGTGTATAGTATGTTGTTTTATATTCAGCAAATGCACATGTTTGTAAATTGTTTTATACATTTGGCTGTGAATAAATCTTTATTTCACAGCTCCAAATACTGGGCTATTCACACTGGTTATGCATTATGGGGGGCTGTTGCTGCATTTGCCTAGGGCAAAGTATACTGGGGGTGACTATTTTATATATGATAATGTGGAGGAGGATGAGATATCATTAGTGTATGTTGAGCAAATGTGTGAAGAAAATAGCATGTTAGGTAAGAAAAAGTACTATATGGTTGAGGGTGAGAAGTTTGTTCAGTTAGGAGATGATGGGGCATTATACTGTGCTGCTCAGTCTATTGTGTGTACATCAAGAGTACTTAAACTTTATGTTGAACAGTTAGTTGAACATGTGAGTAAAACTCCCTTGGCCTTGGAGACTGGTGTGCAGAAAGAACAAATGGTGAATGAGGAAGTGGAGGCCAGTGATAGGCAGGGAGAATCTGATGGGGATAGTGAGGAAGATGACCACATATATGAGGAGATTGTTGAAGGTGATGTCAGGGTAGAGGAAGATACAGAGGAGTCTGAGTCTGAATACAATGCTGAGAGACTAGTAGATTCAGATTTGAGTTTCAATGATTATAGTAATGAAGATGATGTTTCTTTAGTTAGTGGGGGCGAGAATAGTGGGGATGGTGCAGTTGTTCTGTTAGGAATTGTGTTGTACGGTCAGGAGTGATTGCAAAAAAAATACATGGATGAGTTTGCTGCAAATCCAAAATTGAATTTGATGCTCTTCAGACAAAAGGTGATGAGGGAGTTGAGGTGCAACGTCAGTAAAAGTCAGGTCTACAGAGCAAAGGAAAAAGCTATGGTTTTAATTAGAGGTATGCAGGAGGATGAGTATAAATTGATATGGCTTTACATTGAGGAGGTGAAAAGGAGTGATCCTAGTGCAACCATGTGTCTTGCAACATGCACCCCCTCTAATGACTCAGTACCAGTGAGAGAAGAAGATGTGTTGTTGAGAGATGCAGATATACTTCTTGTAGTTGACCAGCCTAGATTTCAAAGGCTATATTGCAGTCTTACTTCTATGAAGCATGGCATGTTGAATGGTAATAGGAAGATATTTGGTATTGATGGCTGTCATCCAAAGTCAAAGTACGGGGGGATGCTGCTCACTGCTATAGGTATTGACCCAAATAATAACCTATACCCCATAGCACATGCAGCAGTTGAAGGTGAGAATAGGGAATCATGGGCCTGGTTCCTTTGGAATTTAAGGACAGATTTGAAGGTGGTGAGTGATTTTGAGTGGACAATTATTTCAGACTAGCAGAAAGGGTTGATCCAAGCTTGTGAGGAGGTGATTCCAAACGCACAGCACCGGTTTTGTGCAAGGCACTTGCATGGAAACTGGGCTCTTGCTGGGTACAACACAGTTCCATTGAAGAAAGCATTTTATGAGGCTGCCATGGCAACAACTATAGTTGATTTTAAATGTGCAATGAAGAAGATTGATAAGATGAATCCTGATGCCGCTAAGTGGTTGGAAGACAAACCACCTAATCAATGGAGTAGGTCACACTTCAGTCCAATCGCGAAGTGTGATATGATTTTGAACAATGTTTGTGAAAGTTACAATGCAGTCCTTCTTGAGGCAAGACAAATGCCTATTTTGTCTATGTTTGAGTGGATAAGGAAGTATAACATGGTTAGGATTCAAGAGAACAGAGAGAGGGTGCAACACAAGTGGGCAAATATGAGATTTTGTCCAAGGATTAGCGCAAGGTTAGAGAAGATGAAAGATGAAGCTGCTGATAGTATTCCGTACAAGTGTGACTATAAAAAGTTTCAGTGTCAGCAGCGGAATGACAGGAGTTTTTGTGTTGACTTGAAAGAGCACACGTGTACTTGTAGAAAATGGCAACTGACTGGGATTCCATGCTCTCACGCATGTGCAGCAATTAGCTATGACAGGGAAGACCCATTGGACTATGTTGATGAGTGTTATCTGGTTAGCACATATATGAAAGTGTATGAGTTGCCAATACACCCATGTCTGGGCTTGAAACAATTACTTGAGGTAGAACAGGAACCTATAGTCCCTCCACAAGTGAAAAGACAAGCTGGAAGGCCAAAGCGGATTAGGAAGAGATCTGCCGGGGAGGCTGACTTAGTTAAGGCTCAACGAACAAAAACAGCCGTGATACACAAATTGAACAGAGTTGGTCAACTGCAAATGTGCAGGACTTGCAAGCAGACAGGGCATAACAAGAGAAGCTGTCCAACACTTTTGGGTGAACAGACGGATGTCCCACATGAGGTAATATTTCACACATCTAAGAATAGCTGTATTATTCTGTATTTTATATCATAACTATTACAATGTCCGCTGTAATCTGCAGTCCCAGAATGAGAGCCAGATTAGTAGGAGGAAGAGGCAGTTTCAGACATGTAAGATCTGCTGTCAATCCGGGCACAACATGAGAAGTTGTAGACTTCGTGTAGGGTCACAGTCAAGTGTGGCATCTCAGGTGATGCATTTTTCTATTTGATTATTTGTCTATTTTAATGATTATATGTCTATTTGGTTGATGCTTTTTTCTTTTTTATACATCCTCCGCCATCTGCACCAAATGAGCCAACTGCATCATCTGCACCAACTGCGCCAACTTCGCCCATTGCATCATCTGCACCAATTGCACCTGCTGCACCAACTGGACCTGCTGCACCAACTGGTTTACCTGTTGAAGTACCAAAGACTTGGCCGCATTCCAGGAAAGTCCCAGGGAGTGAGCAACTTCTTCCCAACTTCAAGTACCGTGATGGGAAAGTTTACTTGCCAAACTCACTACTTGCAAAATCCAGGCAGAACATGAATCAAAACTGATTTTCCTATTGTTTGATGAAAGTTTATGACAACCACAACATGTGTATTTGTTTTGGGTGGAGATGCTTGTTTGTATACACAAGCTTATGACTGTGTTAGTAATCTTTATTTTTGCAATTGTTGACATTTGTTGTTTTGCTGGCTATGGAACATCATATTTGATGGATGTTTGACAATGCTTATTTTATTTTTACTGGTGTTGAAGGTTTACACTTTTGCTAGTTCAGTCTGCTTTGCGTTTGTATTCCATAACAGTGCCACAAGGCACCAACAAACAGAGCCAAATATACAAAACAAAGTGTCCAAATAATGGCAGCTCCAACATCACATTTCCATTGATAACATTTAATCAACAATATCTCCGCATCATCGTTCCAAACGCATACATCACAACTATCTAATAAAAATGCACACTACATTGACAGTTTATTGATCAAAATCACCCAACTAAGGATCAAAATACACAAGAGGATCCGACTTTTCCTCTCCAACTGACGTATCTTCATGTTGCAATTGTTTATCTCATCCTCGTACCTATTGCACCTCCTTAGCAGCCCCGGTATAATTTGACACGCGCGTTCACCCATTGGGTCATCCAGCCATTGAAAGAACCCGCATCCTCCAACCCCATTCTAACAAGAAAAACGAAAGAAACAATCACATTGCATACAATTGAGAACTCAACAAACTTTGGCAGGAGTATTTCAACCTTATCTTTGTCAATGGACATGCTAGAAACCTACGCCCAGGATTTGCTTTGGTCCATGATGTTGTCTCTTCCATTTTTATACCACAAAAGCATCGGCCTTCCACCCCCAAGTCAGCCCGCCGCCGGCGATTACCAATCGATGATGAGGTAGACATATCCCAGCACAATAGAGAGAGAGAAGGGAAGAATGAAGAATGTCTATATTTGGGGATTATGTGAATTGAGGGCTAATTTATGGAAGAAAACGGCCATGGAACTATAGCAGTATAAGGGAGGGAAGTGGATGACGTTGATTTTGGGGGGAAACTTAATTTGGCGCTAAAATTTGCTGAAACCGGCTGCAGCAGGTCAGCAGCCGGTTTCTGGTGTTAATTAAATCAATTTTGCCCATGTTTGGATGCCAACTGAGGTTTCGGAACGTTTAAATGCTAACTGGATTATGTGACAAACGTTTGGGTGCTAGGTGCAATTTACTCATTCCATGAACATACATTTCCCTTTGAAACTGAGTCATGCGCCTCTGATGACAAACCAGCTCAACAGTCATATATGTCATTCTCCACAGACTGTCCCTCTTCAGAACCTTCGACCCATCACTCAGCCTTACCTAACTCCACAACTTGCACCCAAATTCCTTTGGCTCCAACCTCTTCCCACAATCTGGAAATTTTAGCCAGAGGCCCAGCATCATCAAACAACATCCCTTCAGATACACAACCCTCACAACCTTCAGGTACTATAGTAACTGATCTGCCTATAACACCTCGAGTGACTTCCAATGAACAACATCTTGCTGAACCTAATGAAAACAGAAGACCTCAACGCACAAGAAGAGCATCACTATATCTGCAAGATTATCACTGTACCCTTGCATCCGCTAGTCTCATTTCTAAGTCATCTGTCAATCATACTTCACCTCACTCATTAGACAAGTACTTTACATTTGCATCATTAGTTCCAAAGTACAAAGCATATGTCTTAAGTTTATGCATCAATACAGAGCCTAATTCTTATTTGGAGGCAGCTAGATCTGCTGTTTGGCAGGATGCAATAGAAACAGAAATAGCAGCTTTGGAGGCTAACAAAACCTGGACTATGGTTAAGCTACCCCCTGGAAAACAACCCATTGGGTGTAAATGGGTTTATAAAGTGAAGCTTAACTCGGATGGGACAGTGGAAAGATACAAGGCCCGGCTAGTGGCAAAAGGGTACAACCAGCAGTTTGGAATCGATTATCAAGACACGTGTTCTCCCGTTGCAAAGATGACTACAGTGAGATTAATAGTTGCACTTGCAGCTAGAAACAGTTGGCCTATACATCAACTAGATGTCAACAATGCATTTCTTCATGGGGATCTCCATGAAGAAATCTACATGACTCCTCCTCCAGGATTGAAAGTACCCGATTCTCAAACTGTATGCAAGCTTCAGAAATCATTGTATGGCCTTAAGCAGGCCAGCCGGGAATGGAATGCTACCCTCACATCTCATCTTGTAAGCCTAGGATTCACCTAATCCAAATCAGATTATACTCTCTTCACTAAGCCAACAGGATCTGATCTTCTCATCCTCATAGTCTACGTTGATGACATAACTGTAACTTGTGCCAATGAAGGAGCTATTCAGCAAGTGAAGCATTCACTGCACACCAGGTTTAAAATCAAGGATATTGGAGACTGAAGATTTTTCCTTGGCATTGAAGTAGCCAAGGCTCAAGGGGGGTGTGTATCAATCAGAGGAAGTACGCTACAGAATTGCTGGAACAAACAGGGTTCCTAGAAGCCAAACCAGCTAGAAGTCCCATGCAGATGCACACTAATCTGACACATGATGATTCACCTAGACTGTCAGACGTCACACAATACAGAAAACTCATTGGAAAGCTCATATATCTAACTATCACTAGGCCTGATATAGCATTTCCTATACAGCAGTTGAGCCAATTCCTAGACTATCCCACTGAATATCACTTGAGAGCTGCTCACAGAGTATTGAGGTACATAAAAGGAACTATAGGGCAAGGTTTACTGTTCCCAAGTGGAGGAGACCTCCAGTTGAAGGCATTTGTAGACGCTGACGGGGGAGGATGCAATGAGACGAAGAGGTCCATTACAGGATATTGTGTATTTCTGGGGAATGCATTAATATCTTGGAGAGCCAAGAAACAAACAACGGTGTCAAGGTCTTCAGCTGAGGCTGAATACAGGGCTATGGCCATGGTTACATGTGAGGTGCAATGGATCAGATACTTGATGAAGGATATAGGTTTGGATACTCAGAGACCAGTAAATTTTTTGTGATTGTAAAAGCTCTATTTACATAGCTGAGAATCCGGTATTTCATGAACGTACAAAGCACATTGAGATCGAGGACTGAAATGCAACTTGCGGATTTATTTACAAAGGCCCTTGACGCTAGAAGAATGAACACTCTGATTGATGCATTAGGAGTCTGCAACATTTATTCCAAGCTAGGCTTGAGGGGGGTGTTGAAGAATTTGCAGGATTGAGTGGTGAACATGAGGGTAACAGTGTAGAGAAAATCCGCAAGCTTGAGAAGAGAAGACAACAGCATTGTGACGAATGAAATGTGCAATCGAAAATTGAGATGATTAATTTGGATTGCGTGGTGAAAGATTGCTAAGTGATAGAAGAGGATGGCTGAAGTCATTGGTGTGACAAGGAGTGCAGGAAGACGGGACGGCGGAAGGAAGAAGGAGAGTGTTGCACGCCAAGTTAAAAAAGAGAGCTGAAATGTCTTATATGCCCTTAGACAAAATGTTGTAATAGGAATTTAGTTAGGGGTATTATAGTAATTTTCCTGTCTTCTTCTTTAAATAACCGCGGGGAGTAGCAGTTACAACTGAATTTTGATTCTTCCTTTCTACTTCGGAGCAGAAGATATTTTCTCTCCCTGAATTTCTTGATTTTTCTGAGTTTTCTCAATTTCTATCTCTTCATCATTATGGTTACTTGATTGATTGTTTAGTTAATCAAGAATTGCATTAGTTTTTTCACAGAGATTGCTAAGTCTTCTCCTGGTATCCTGTGCACTGTTCTGCCCCTTAATCACGTAATCAAATGATAGCCAGAGTAAAAGAAAAAGGACTTGAAACTTATAACCAAAACCCAGAGTAAAAGAAAAAGGACTTGAAACTTACTAACCAAAACCCAGAGTAAAAGAAAAAGGACTTGAAACTTACTAACCAAAACCTTCATCTGCTTGAATGCATCTGCTATACCCTCCAATCGGATAAAGAAAATCAAGCTTCAAACTCCGAGCAGCTTCCGGCGACAATCCCAGAAGGAAGCTAGTGGTTCCGGCAAAATTAGCCCCCAGGGTAACTAGAGAAGCAGTGCCAACACCCGTAAGGAGCCTACGCCGGAAGGTTGATGCAAGCGGTGCGAATTGGTCAGCTGGAGACGTCTCAGATGGAAAGCTCACTTGGGGAATTCTCTCCTTTGGGTCATCTGAATATCGCTTCATACACTTTTGGAAGAGGAGGTTCGAGTTGATTTTACATGAACTATAGAATTGTCTAATAGTCATTTTCTCAAGCAGTTGGTGGTTTGTTTGGTGGACAAGGCTGAAGCATGAATGACTTTGACGTTGGTTAGTTTCGGCATTGCACGAGATAATACTGTCACATTCTAGTGATTGTCATTGACTGGACCCAAAAAAAACCAGACACACAAAGGGGAAAAAGAAAAAAATGAAAAAGGAACTACAACAAGAAATGTTAGAATTTTTGTAAAAGTTAATGGGTCTAATACAAGATACATGGGCTTAAAATATGTCTTGGACAGACGAGCATACCAAA
>AP025043.1:37486670-37504247 GCA_036186865.1 Eustoma russellianum | reverse complement strand
GCTTCAAAGTCCATATGTACATATATACTGGCGATGTTGAGTCCACCATTTAGATCGAAAGAATGACCCAAATAAAAAATAGTAAAGTTGTCACTGTAACTTACAAGAATCAGCAATGTTAGTGTTCTGTAGTTGTTACTCCGAAGAAACTATGAGACACTCAAATCATTTGCGAATTGTTCCTTTTCAGACATTTTATTTTTGTTGAAATGTAAAGAAACCTGTGTGTTTGTGATAATTGTGTGTGCTTCGAGAGTAAAACGTAACCCCCTTCTGCCAGTTTGACAAAAATGATTTTGTAGTTGCTGACTGGGCCAACATTTGTTTGGAGCCGCCAAGTCCTTTCCAAATGTCATTTTCTGCTTGTGCATGTTTGTCAAGTATCGATGAGTTGGCGCCACGTATTATGGCAATACGCGAAGCTGTTTACATGTCAAAGGCCGAGTTGAGATGAAAACTTCTCACGTTGAAGGCCTAGCCGAGATTATTTCACTTTTGGACTAAGTTTCATGGGCATACTGGTGTGGCCGACCTAATGGTTGAGGCTGACCTACCGATTGTGGATGACTTCATATAATGACAACATTGAAGGAACATCATGCGTTCTTTTAATGACGCTTAGATGACTGCATATGTGGACCAATGTGACTGACCTGTACTTAGGACGACCGACTTCTTTATAAGGTCAGTTGTTCTTAGAAGATGGTCTGATTACACTTGGCAATGTTTTAGGAGACGTTGGTTTTTGCCTCATCACATGCCTCCAGGTCAGCCTTGTCAATTTAAATTGGTAACAGAAAAATCATTTGAAAAGTTAACCACTGCACGCCTCTAATTTGTGCTTCTCAGGCAAGGAAACTTTGACATGCCATAATGATGAGATTTTTTGGTGCAACTTTTAGAGCAGTTATCGTTGCGGATTTAACTACACTGTCGACACATGTTTCAAATATTACATTCAAAATTTTGAGGAGCAGAAGTCCCTATTAGGTTCAAATTTTATCTTCCCAAAAATTTGGATATAAGTCTATGAATGTGCATTTTCTCCTCACTTTTTTGCATCCACATTTTTCTTACTTACCTACCGAAGTCCTTTCTGAATCACTCCCCTATCAGGATTCATTTGAGATACGTGTAATGCACAGCATGTTGATAAAGTTTATACGAATTAATCATAAAGTAGACGTTATGTATGATAATATTATATGTCACATATGTCACGTAATAATATTAATTGTTACGTATGACATCCACACGTTAAGTGATCATCGGGTATATTCGTGGATATATAGTGTGGTTTAAAATTGAAACCCCGAATATGTAGAAAGTCATATGGTCAGAGACCGCGATGGATGGGCTCAAAGTGCAACGACCATAAAGTGTACGACATCCGGTCTCTGAGGGGCGGCAACCCACGTGTGGCTAGTAGATAAATGTTGGTACATCAATTAAGTATTAAATAATATTTAATATCAAATATTAGATAATAATATTTATTATTAAATAATATTTAATAAAGGATAAAGATAACTTCATGATAATATCAAGTATATTCCTTTGTATTTGGGATAAGGAAATCTCTATCCACAAAGGAAGAGGGCTTGGCTTCAGACAAAACTTTGAACCTTATACCCATCAGGATTCTTCCTTTGTCTCTCTATATAAAGGAGAAGGGGTTACACCTCCTCACAATATCTAATGACCGCCGGCCATACAGTATACAGAGGGAGGGTGTGCCAAATTTTCTATAAAGCCATACTTCCTAGCCTCTCCATCGGGTAAAATAATAAATTGTTGAATCCATTCAAGGGGTGCATCAACAATTGGTGGGAGGTCATGAATCATTGGATCACGCCAGATTCATCAACAGGAGGAACAATACATAATGTTCAGATTAACATCAACAATGGGGCAAGGTTGTAGGATCTGCAAGGCACCACTAGAAGGGGGGGTTAAATAGTGGGTGCGGAAAATGTGGTTTTTAAAATAGTTTTAAACCAAGAACTCAACTTCTGAAAACAGTTTCTGTTTTCAGTACCAGTTTTAACACGTTTTGAAAACTAGGTTGCAGGTCTTCAAAAATTCTGAAATTTTGAGAGACCTTAGCCTCAGATGTTATGAGTGTCTCCTAAAAAGTTCACATTTAAATTCAACCTCTAACCCCTTGAAAATTCGTTGGTGGTCAGATTGGACAAATCTGCCAGAACCTGTAGATTGATTTGAAAAATTAATTCATATTTGTTTGTCCGTAACTCCAAATGCTCTGAAATTTTAAATACTAACCCCTTATTAGTTTTATTTAAATAGTTTTAAACAGTTTTGAAAAATTCTTTTGGGAAGTTAGTCAAATGTGATCAAAGTCTCAACCTTTGCAAGCCTGAAAATCAGACTGCACTAGTCTCAGAACTTTGGACGTTTGAGTGACTTATACTCGTCCAAAAGGGTTAAAACTTGTGCCAAAAGAACCTTAAAACTTGTGTCTATGTTTCCTGAAACTTTCATAATTTTTGAAATTCGTTTACTATTTTTACGAACGTGATCAAAAACGATAAACAGTGCTGAAACTGAAAGTAAGTGCTGAAAGTAAATGACACCAAGAATTTTATACTGGTTCGGTTATAAACAACCTATTCCAGTCTTCAAGGACACCTTCCTCGGTTAACACCTAATCACCAAACACAAAATAACACCTTACCTCAGGGTTGATAGAGTTACACACCAACTCCAACTCTTTACAAACCTTGTATGTGAATACAATAATCACGAACACCACCACCTTGCAAGTGCAAGATTGATCACACCTTGATCAATCTTTTACAACAATAAAAGAATATGTGGTGGTTTATATGAAGCCTATTCAAGTATATGAATATGAGTACAATAGGCTTTTAGAGAGAAGAAAGAAAGAAAGGTAGAAGAAGAAAGTCTAGAAAACGTTTTTCGCTTTTTGCACTTGTGAGACCTTGTCTTCTATTTTGCAATACTTCTTCTTCCTTTTATCAACCTTGGCCGCCCCCATGATGCTATTCGTCTCTTGAAAATTATCTTCTAAGTCTTGGAAGAGTATATGGAATCATTGTGATATGTCTTTGCTTACTTGGCATCTCCTCATTGGATGATCATTAAGCTCTTGCTTACTTGGCACTCATTGATTGGATGGAAGTTGTCATCACTTGATGACTAGATAAATCTGAAATTAAACCTTAAAAACATGTGCCAATTAGTCTTAAAAACATTGTCAATTGTCTTACAATCAATCCCACATAATTTGGAAGACAAATTGATCACCATTTACATCCATAAATTCTGCCACCCCATTTTACACATGCTGAATTTTTCAGCATGTGCACTATTCAAGACACATGAAAAATGCTTCCATTTTATCATCAAATCAATCCATTTAAATTGAAGAGGTAAATATGTCACAATTAAGATGCAATTTTTGGCCACTATTCACATGTGCTGAAAATTTTCATCATGTGTTGCATTTTTGAAATCTTTCCTTGTTTGTTACCCCCTTCAAAGTCACCCATCATGTGTGGCTTATTTTCCACCAATTAAAATGCGAAATAAGTGTCAAATAATCTCCACCTAAGCTCCATCATGGCTGAAGTGGCGTGTAATATGGCTTGTACATGTGCTGAATTTATTTTTACAAACTTTGTAAAATAGTGCGCAATAATTATACACATATGGTATATTCCAATCATCCCTTAATTGAATTTTCTAGAAAACTTTGAGATGTATGAAATATGTAAAAAGTGTCTAGATACATGTTATATGATATGCCAAAAACGTTCCATGTGTCGTGTACGTAGAAAACCGAATTTTCGACGTTTATCGATTACCCGATTTTTCTCTAATTAAATTTCAACTTTTTGCACATGTTATATATATATTATGTTGCACATAATATACATAAATTAAACTTTAATATTCAGCACTTAGGCGGATCTTAAAGTGGCGCCCAAAACATGTGATGAAATTGAAATTCGAATCTCCACAATTTGGCCTTAATGTGGGGTGATTTGCGTGTGACAACATGGAATGATTTTATGGCTGCATATAGCATGAAACCCACGAAATTTGTGGATATTTTTGAAGTGTAGGGGCTGACCATCTATTTATGGCAAGTACGTGACACGTTGGCGAAGTTTCGATGTTCGTCCGATACGACAATTTTCGGTTTAGAACCTTTTAACGTGTCGCAATAAATTTGTCATCACCATGACTTATATCATATGATATAAGACCTGAATATACTCATAAATATGAGTTAAGTATAGTGGTGTGACGTTAACGTACATACATAAAATATATAACGTGTCGGTAGTATGTTGGAATATATGTGTATGTGCCTTTTTATAAAAAAATCTGAATATATATAAAAATATATATATATAAAAATGTGTAGAGAGTGGGTGAAGAAGACTTTCCATTGTTCAACTTGTTGCCTTTGTGCCTTTTCCAAATATAGCTTCCTTTAATGAACTACTTAGTTTAATTAACTAAGTACTTCACTTAATGAACTAGTTTAGTTCATTAATGATGGCACCTGAAAATAGTTCAAACGCAACAAATGCTTGCCATTTGATGTAAGCTTTAAAGCTTCATGGCTCGTTAGTACGACAACATTATATATGAACTATATAAGGCAAGTTTTATGCAAAAACGTGTCATGCCATAAAATATATGTATTTTAATATCGAAAGACTTTCTTTGCATTTCTTGAATTTACTCACTAACACACTAGCATAACATATCTCTATTATCATGTCATTTATGCAGGTAGAGCCGGGGGTCTCACTGGAAGCAGACTCTCTATCCCTTGGGATAGAGGTATTGTCTGCCTACTACTTACCCTCCCCAGACCCTAACGATAGCTTTTGCTGTCGTTGGGATATACTGGGTCCGCATGATGATGTTACTTTGTCCATTGATTCGATTAAACGGTCCTATTCAGGGATTTATTAAATTAAATTCAACAAGTGGTGTCAGAGAAGGCCTAATCGAATCAATTATGTAAATTTGTTCATGTTGAAAAATGGAATTTTTCAGGTCAAAAACGTTTTTCTGGAATAAAGTTTGGTGGAAGAAAAGTTTCTGTTTTTGGTGTATACACACACACACACAAAATCCCTCTGTTTTAATAAAAACCAGGCCAGCGCCTCTGCCAGCATTTGGAAGGGTCTCAGGTTCAAAGCCTGTAGTCAAAATTTTAGGTGTTTTTGTTTTCTGGAATTTCTATCAGATTCAATATAAATATAAAAGTTTCCCTCATTTTAACCAAAAAGACTGCTGGCCAGCGCCTGGGATAAACAGAGGGAAGACGATGGATGGAATCCTGCTGCTGACAAAATTCTGGAGTTTTTTTGCTTGCGGGTCGGCTTGTGGTTTGGGCTCGCATCCAGGTTTGACCCAGTCTGGTCCTGCAACAAAATTGGGCTCGGCCCAAATTGCAATTAAATTAAAAAAGGGTTTCAGGCGGGTTGGCCTTTCAGATTCGGCCCTAACTCGGTTCAGAACGACTTTAGCCCAATTCAGTCACAAATAAGAAAAAGGAAAAATGGTAAAATCGGGTGGGCAGGTTCTGACCCGACCCGATCCACGCCCAACCTTTTTCATTTTTTAGTTTTTTATTTTAGTTGTTTATTATTATTATTATTTTGGATAAAGTAAATAATAATAATTTTTATTATTATTATTATTTAAAGTTTTTTTAAAAAAATAGTAATAATAATAAATTGTTATTGTTGTTGTTGTTCTTATTATTATTATAAAGTTTCCTTTTAAATAATATATTAATAATGATGATGATAATTTAATTATTATTGTTATTATTATTAAAAGAAAATAGTAATAATCATAAGTAATTATTATTATTATTTTAAAGTTCTTTTTAAAGGAAAATAAAGTAAATAATAATGATAATAATTTGATTATTATTATTATTTAAAGTTTATTAAAGAAAATAGTAATAATAATAATAATAATAATAATAAATCCTTGTTATTATTATCATTATTTTAAAGGAATTCAAAATAATAATAATCAAGTATTAAGTTTAATTTCTGGTTATTGCATTATTTGTTTATATGCATGCAGTTAATTATTTATTTATTTATGTCGTTTATGTTTATGCATGTTAATAAATAAATGAAAAAATTAAGAAACTTAACCCAATAAGGATCCGAATCTTGTTTGACTCGGTTTGACCGAGTTCAAACTCAGTTTGACCGAGTTCAACCAAGTTAATTCGATGGGCTAAGTTGACTATGTTGACCAATAATATCCATACTTATCAATGCGGTTTAAAACTCGTGATAGATGACTTATTGAATTGTGAAAAAAAACCGTACACATACTTCTGTCTACGAAATTCGGTACTTAAACGAGGCCATTGTGACTCCACTGGTGGCCTAGGAATTATGTGGAATGGCAATACACGCTAATGGAAATTGGGTATTACCGAATCGGTTCATTTCACAACTCATAATGACTCATCATAAGGTTATATCACTTCTTAAATTGCTTGATGAGATATTGTTTTCTTAAACCGTAAGGATAATCAAGTTTGGTTCAAGGTGGTTCTTATTTGAGCCGTAAAGGGAATCAAGCTAGTTTAAATTGGTTTAAACAAAACAAAATGTATATTGAGGTCAAAGTATGCACAATACGTGCAAAAGGGTCAGTCAAGAAACTACGGATCACTTAGAACCATAAAGTTACGCGACTTAGCAAATGTAGGGCTTTAATATGACCTCCTTAAAGTGCGGCAATCATATCATCGCCACTATGTTTGTTATGATCATGAAGGACACGTATGTGTTGTCATTAACCGGCCCAAAGGAAGATGTGATTGTCTAAAGCACGTATGAGCATGGTAGTGGACCCAAATAGGTCCTACGGCGAAGCTTTAAATGCATAGGTTAACTCATCGGCCCAAAGGAAGATGGTTAACCCGTGCTTGGAGAGCCGTCACATTGACCACTACACCCAATTGTTGGAAGCTATTGGGATGACTCCAAATAGCCCTAATGCTGAAAGACAATTGGTAGATGGAATTAAGGTTCTATTTTGATATTCAGATTTTATGCACTTTAAAGATTACAAGTGTTGTGTATTTACGTCTGTTTTTTGTTTGTTTTTCAACAATAATGTCTAAGATTAAGGACATTCCTATATTGAATGGTTCGAACTATAAGCAATAGAAAGATCAACTTGAGATCTTTCTGGGGATTGCTGATCTAGACACTGCGTTGCAGATAGATCGTCTAGCTGTGCTAATAAATAAAAGTACCAGTGAGGAAAAAGCTCACATGGCACGCTGGGTACGATTGAATCTCATGTGTCGCATGATCATGCAAAAGACTATCTCTGAATGCTTCAGGGGACAAGTTTCTGAGTCCACGGCAATCAAAGAATTTTTGGTCGATCTCGAACAGAGTTTTGTAAAGAATGAGAAAGCTGAGGCATGCAATCTCTTAAAAAAACTTTGCTCGAAACAGTACCATGGAAACGACAGCATAAGGGAGTACATCCTAGAGATGACTCATATTGCTTTTAAATTGAGAAACATAAAACTGGATGTCTCTGTTGACATGCTAGTTGTCATGATTCTCAACTCCTTGTCTCTAAAGTTCAAACACTTCCTAGTAAGTGACAACTGTTGGAAAAATACGTTGAAGTATCTTTCCAGGTGTTCCAAACTTATATAGGATGTGTATAAGGTCGTTTAGGAGATTGATATGAAGTGTTAAAGAGCTGAAGAGCCTCAGCTGGATGTCGATCTATCACATCGATCGACGTGAATCTGAGGCTTGCTGAAGTCTCTGCTAGACGTCGATCGATCACATCGATCGATCGACGTGATCGATCGACGTGAATCTGAGGCTAGGGGAAATCTCTGTCAGACATCGATCGATCACATAGATCGATCGACGTGACGTTGATCGATCGACGTGATCAATCGACGTCTGAACGGACAGGACTTTTCCCCAACAGTTGCAGCTTTTTGTCCAAGAATCATCTCTCTTCACCTTTGAACGGTAATAAACGGCTCTTGGAGGTGGAAATGAGGCTGAGACATGTTTCAAAACAAGTTTAAAACACACCCCAAGATCTATAAATAGAGGGTCTTGGTATTTTCAATTTACACTTTTTCACTTTTGCAAAAACTAAGAGAATTCTCAGCATTTCTTCATCTTCTTCTTCTCTATCTCTACCTTCAACAAGCAAGTTCAGTCGTTCTCCTCTAGAGCAAAGGGAAGAAAGGCAGCCATTATATTCTGGGAAGCATTTCCTTGTAGACTACCTTGCTCTTTGGTAGGAGCAAAATTGCTTTAAGGACAGTGACGAGTTTGTCACGTCTCGGCTTCATCTTACTGCGATTTCCATATTCTCACTATTAATTCTAACAATCTTAAAGCAATTTTGGAGAATATGGCATCAAGACAAGCACCAGTTCCTGATATGTCGAAGATGGAGCCATTTGATGGCAAATTCTTCAAGCGCTGGGCGGCCAAGGTGCAGTTTTTCTTGGATATGATTTCTGTTTCATATGTGTTGACACGAGAAAAACCAATAGATGAAACAGAAAAGGTCAAGTACGAGGCTGACAACACGACATGTAGAGGACATATTCTGCACTTCCTCTCAAATTCTTTGTTTGACATTTATGTCAAATTTCCGTCAGCTAAGGAAATTTGGACAGCACTTCAGAAAAAATATGGTTCTGAAGATGTTGGTAGAAGAAAGTATGTGGTCAGTGAATTTTTGAAGTTCCAAATGGTGGACCACATACCGATCAATGATCAAATCCATCAATATCAACAATTGGTGGATAACATGGAGCAAGAGGGCATCAAAGTTGATGAAACTTTCCAAGCAGCCTCCCTGTTGGAAAAGCTTCCTTCGTCTTGGAGTAAGTACAAGAAAAGAGGAAAGCATGACGATGCCAACCTTACTCTGGATGGGGTCATCAAGCACATCCGCATTGAGGAGAATAATCGGCTTGATGACACTGAGCGTGATGAAAGGAGTTCTCGAGCCAACGTGGTGGAGCACAAACCCAAGAGGTAAAAGACTCAGCACAATGGCAAAGGTAAGACATTTGTGCAGGGACAAGGACAAAAGAAGATGAAAGGCGCATGCTGGGTGTGCGGAAAGCTAGGACATAGAGCGGCCAAGTGCAACCAGTTGAAAGGCCAGCCTAGCAATCAAGCACTTCTCGTGGAGTCTACTAGGACAAGCGACGAGGTCATTGCTGCAGTCGTCTTATCCGAGGTAAACCTTGTCGGTGGTGCTTCGGAATAGGTGGTAGACACAGGGGCTACCAAACACATTGCAACCAGTAAAGATCTATTTTTTGAATATCAAGAAATGGATGATGGCGAGCAAGTCTTCTTGGGAGATGCACATGGTATCAAGGTTCTTGGTAAAGGAAAGGTGCTTCTCAAGTTGACTTCTGGCAAGAGACTGGAGTTGAACAATATGTTGCATGTTCCTGCGATGCATAGGAACTTGATTTCCGGAGTACTACTGAACAAGGCTAATATTAAACTTGTTCTTGAGTCTGATAAGCTTATACTTTCCAGGAATGGAGAATTTGTCGGGAAAGGTTACTGCTCCGGGGGCTTACTTGTATTAGATGCTGTGTGTACTGTGAATAATAAGAATGCATCTAGTTCGGCTTACGTTGTTGACTCTTTTAATATATGACATGCGAGATTAGGACATGTTAACAAAGATGCATTAAAGAGGCTAAAGTTCACCAACCTAATCTCCTATCTATGTGAAGATGACTTTGGGAAGTATGAGTTTTGTGTAGAAGCAAAACATCACAAGAAGTCGTTTAAGTCTGTTGAAAGAACAACAGATAAGTTGAAACTCATACATAGTAATCTTGGTGACTTTAGAGGTTATACAAGTAAAGGTGGTAAGAAGTATTACATAACTTTTATTGATGATTTTTCTAGATTCACTAGAGTTTATTTGTTAGCAAACAAAGACGAATCTGAGAGCATGTTCATCAGGTATAAAAATGAGGTTGAAAATCAACTAGATAGAAAGATTAAAAGATTGAGGACAGATAGGGGTGGTGAGTATAATGTATTATCCTTACAGAGGTTTTGTGAAGCTAATGGAATTATACATGAGTTCACACCTCCTTACACTCCTCAATCTAACGGAGTCGCTGAAAGGAAAAATAGAACGCTTAAGGATATGATGAATGCCATGTTAATAAGTTCAGGTTTGCCTAACAATATGTGGGGAGAGGCAATCCTTTCGGCATGTCATATCTTGAATAGAATACCACATAAGAAAACCAATAAAACTCCTTATGAACTTTGGAGAGGTTATGCACCTAACTTGAATTACTTCAAAGTGTGGGGGTGCTTAGCCAAGGTTGGTATACCAGAGTTCAAAAGAAGTAAAATTGGTCCTAAGACTAATGATTGTGTTTTCATAGGGTATGCTCAAAATAGTGCTGCATATAGATTCATGTTGGTTGATAATGGTTCTATCGTTGAATCTAAGAATGCTGAGTTTTTTGAGCATATTTTTCCTATGAAGAAAGAGTCATTAGTCAGTCTTGAATTTGAAAAAGGTGTGTGTCTAGCAAAATGTCTAGTAATGATACTTCACCTAGAAGAAGTAAGAGGAAAAGAGTAGAAAAATCCTTTGGAAATGACTTTGTCACTGCATTCATTTTAGAGAATGACCCTACTACATATCAAGAAGCGGTAATGTCTATAGACTCTAAATTTTGGAAAGAAGCTATCAATAGCGAACTTGAGTCTATACTTAGAAACAATACTTGGGAGCTCATAGACTTGCCTAGAGGTTGTAAACCTATCATTTGTAAGTGGGTCTTTAGAAAGAAACTAAAGGCGGACGGAACAATTGATAAGTTTAAGGCTAGGCTTGTGGCTAAAGGGTTTACCCAACAGGAGGGAATAGATTTCTTTGATACCTATTCTCTTGTTGCTAGGATTACTTCTATTAGAGTGTTAGTAGCATTAGCTTCCATTTATAAGTTAACTGTACATCAAATGGATGTTAAAACAACATTTTTAAATGGAGATTTAGAAGAATAAATTTACATGAAACAACCCAAAGGTATGATAGCGAAAGGCCAAGAACATAAAGTTTGTAGGTTGAAGAAATCGTTATATGGCTTAAAACAAGCACCTAAGCAATGCATGAGAAGTTTAATAATGCCATGTTGTCCAATGGATATGTTGTAAATGAAAGTGATAGATACATTTACAGTAAATTTGAGAATCTTGATGGTGTTATTGTTTGTTTATATGTTGATGATTTGTTAATCTTTGGTACAAGTCTTGATGTTGTAAATAGTAATAAAGTGTTTTTATCCTCTATTTTTGAAATGAAAGACATGGGAAAAGCGGATTTAATTCTTGGTCTTAGATTGATAGAAAAATGTGGGGGTTATATGCTTTCTCAATCTCATTATGTTGAAAAGATTTTGAGAAAATTTAACCATTTTGATGTCAAACCGGTTAGTACTCCGTATGATGCATCCATAAAGTTGGAAAAGAATAAACATGATGGTGTGTCGCAATGTGAGTATGCTAAGATTATTGGTAGTGTCATGTATCTCATGAACTGTACTAGGCTAGATATTGCATATTCTGTTAACCGTTTGGCTAGATATACTCATAGTCCAAGTAAAGAGCATTGGGATGCTTTGAAACGACTATTGAGATGTCTAAGGGGTACTATGGACTTAGGACTTACCTTTGCCGGTAGTCCTGCAGTTCTAGAAGGTTATTGTGACGCTAACTGGGTCACAGATAACGATGAAATAAATTCCACCAGTGGGTATATATTTACTTTGGGTGGTGGTGCCATTTCATGGAAATCCTCTAAACAAACTTGTAAAGCTAAATCAACAATGGAATCAGAATTTGTTGCTTTAGAACTTGCTTGTTCAGAGGCGGAATGGTTAAGGAATTTATTAGTTGATATTCCTTTGTGGACTAAGCCTATGCCGTCTGTTTTTGTTCATTATGACTCACAGGCATCTATTGCTCGAGCAAGGAACAAAATATATAATGGAAAGAGCCGGCATATCCGCTTGAGGCACAATATTGTGCGTGACTTGATTAGTTCAGGGGTGGTTAACTTGGAATACATTAAAACCGAGTTGAACCTAGCTGATCCCTAAACTAAAGGTTTGAACCGAAAAAGGGTTCTTAAGACATCAAGAGGAATGGGACTTTTTCTGTTGATGTGAATTCTCTGTGACAGGAACCCAACTCGCTATTAGTAGAAATCCTACAAACGGAGTTCAATGTGGTAAGAACACATCATAGAAGAATTCTATAAAGTACTATTATGTTTGTCCTTGCCTATGCTGATGTATATGTGGATAGTACTTACTGCACATTTGAGGGTGAGATTTAAGTCTCTTAATGGATGATTCATAGCCATTATAATTAGTGGTGTGTTGCAGTACACACTTGATGAATATCACCTATATAAGTGTGGAAGTGAGGCCGCTTCCTATGAGAGCCTGGAAAACTCTCTAGAGCACTTATGAATTCTGGGATTGGGTGCAGGGCCGTTAATGCGCCATACGCGAACTTGTACGAAGTTAGATGTTGATATGTCATTTGTTTGATCATATAAACAATAGTGAAATATGTGGTTCAAGACGATTGTCACCCTATTTCCGTTTATATATCTTCTCATGTACTACCGGATAGTTCAAGACGTTTGTCACTACTCCGTTATGTATCATCATCTTGTTTGATAGAGAAGAAATCCGTTGATTATTGTTTGAAAGGTCCATATATAAGTTTGGATCATGTGGAGGATTGTTGGAAAAATACGTTGAAGTATCTTTCTGGGTGCTCCAAACTTATATAGGATCTGTATAAGGTCGTTTAGGAGATTGATATGAAGTGTTAAAGAGTTGAAGAGCCTCAGTTGGACGCCGATCTATCACATCGATCGATTGACGTGACGTCGATCGATCGACGTGATCGATCGACGTTTAGCAGAGACTTCAGCAAGCCTCAGATTCACGTCGATCGATCGATCGATGTGACGTTGCTCGATCGACGTGCTCGATCGACGTGAATCTGAGGCTAGGGGAAATCTCTGTCAGACATTGATCGATCGACGTGATCGATTGACGTCTGAACGGACATGACTTTTCCCCAACAGTTGCAGCTTTTTGTTCAAGAATCATCTCTCTTCACCTTTGAACGGTAATAAACGGCTCTTGGAGGTTGAAATGAGGCTGAGACATGTTTCAAAACAAGTTTAAAACACACCCCAAGATCTATAAATAGAGGGTCTTGGTATTTCCAATATACACTTTTTCACTTTTGCAAAAACTAAGAGAATTCTCAGCATTTCTTCATCTTCTTCTTCTCTATCTCTACCTTCAACAAGCAAGTTCAGTCGTTCTCCTCTAGAGCAAAGGGAAGAAAGGCAGCCGTTATATCCTGGGAAGCATTTGCTTGTAGACTACCTTGCTCTTTGGTAGGAGCAAAATTGCTTTAAGGACATTGACGAGTTTGTCACGTCTCGGATTCATCTTACTGCGATTTCCATATTCTCACTATTAATTCTAACAATAACTGGCAAAAGGAAAATTGGACAGTGAATAAACTTATCGCGCATTGCGTGCAAGAGGAGGAAAGGCTAAAGAACGAGGGCCACGAGGTTGTGAATGCTGTCGCTACCAAGTCCCATAGAAAGAAACGAAAAGCTGCGGTTAAAGATGTGCAAAAGGCAAATAAAAAGGAAAAGGGGGCGCCTACTACTGACGCACCTAATATCATGACTTGTTTCTTTTGCAAGAAAGAAAGACATCTAAAAAAAATTGTACCGGTTATATTTCTTGGCTCAAGAAAAAGAGTACGTTCTTGGTTTGTTTTGAAGTTAATTTTGTTTCGGATATAGCCACTTGGTGGGTCGATACGGGGCCACGACTCACTTATTAATGACTATGCAGGGTTGCCTAAGCCACAGAAAATCAAGGGACGATGAAAGATACGTCTATTGGGGAAATGACAGCGGCATAAAGGTTGAAGTCATCGGGTATTTCAGATTGCTGTTGACATCTGGATTTTATCTAGATTTGCATGACACTTTTGTGGTACCATCTGTTAAATGAAACCTTATTTCGTTTTATCGGTTGGATAAAAGTGGTCATTGCAGTCATTTTGGAAATGGAAATTTTCAACTTCATCATGCTTCTAGATTAATTGGTCACCGTATAATATCCGAAATTGATAAACTTTATTCATTAAATATCGCTTCTAATCAAGAAACCTTGCATGTTGTAAAGCAAAACATTAAAGCAAAATTAACTCATGAGAATTTAGGATCATTATGGCATCGACGTTTGGGACACGTGTCCAAAAGTAGAATAGAACGTCTTGTCAAAACAAAAATTCTCAATCTTTTAGACTTGACCGAGTTAGATTCGTGTGTATTTTGTGCTAAAGAAAAACAAATTAAAGTCTGAAGTTATGAAGCAAATCGTGCAAATAGTCCATTAGAGTTGATTTATACCGATATTAGTGGCCCATTTCATTAGGTTACTTGAAATGATCACTCTTATTTTATGACCTTTATTGATGATTGTTCGCGATATGGCTACATATTCTTTTTAAAGAAAAAGTGCAAGCACTAGACATGTTCAAATTTAAAGCTGAAGTTGAGCTTTAACTCAACAAAAGGATTAAAACCGTCAAATCAGACCATGGGGGTGAATACTACGGTCGATATGATGGAGCAGGAGAATAATGTCCAGATTCATTTGCTAAATACTTAGAGGAAAACAGAATCTTCCCTCAATACACTATGCCTGGGTCACTAAGCATGAATGGTGTAGTTGAAAGACGAAACCGCACACTTATGGATATGGTACATAGTATGATCAGTCAAACTACGGTACCATTATTTCTCTGGGGAGAAGCGCTTAAAACCGCAGCTTACATCCTCAACCGAGTACCAAAAAATGCTATGATAAGGACCCCTTATAAGTTATGGACTAAGCGTAAGCCTAGCCTTAACCACATAAAGGTTTGGGGTTGTCCAGCAGAGGCGAAGCCTTACAAACCAAATGAAAGAAAGCTGGAGATCAAAACAGTTAGTTGCTATTTCGTTGGGTACTCGGAAAGGTCATAAGGGTATAAATTCTACAATCCCACAAGTAAAGTGTTTTTAGAGAAAAATTCAGTAAAGTTCTTTGAGGATACTTTGGTTCCGAGTGGGAATGATTTGCATCAGTAGATCATCGAGTTAGATGAGGGTCACTCAGATGCGACAGAAATGCAAATCGAACCATCTTTTGGAGAGATAGCATTAGCGATACCCATACGTGAGCTACCTCATCCCAATAGTGACGCCCCACAAGAACGAGTTCCTGAGAAAGTCATTGAAGAACCCACAGAATTGCCTATTTATGTAATTCAGGAACCTACAGTATCCCAAGAACAAGTGTCTCTAAGGAGATCCACTCGTGAGAAAGAAACCTCAAGCGACTATGTGGTGTATCTCCAAGAACACGAATCCAATGTTGGCATGTTGGACGATGACCTTGAACACGTCCAACAAGCATTACAATGTCGAAATTCAGAAATGTGGATAAAAGCCATGGAAGAAAAGATTAAGTCTATGCACGACAACAAGGTTTGAGAGGTCGTCTCATTACCTAAAGGTTCGAAACCCGTTGGTTGTAAATGGATATTTAATACCAAACGAGATTCAAAAGGCAACATAGAATGATATAATGGCCGAATTGTTGCTAAAGGGTTACCTAAAAAGAGGGCATAGACTATACGAAAACCTTCTCTCTAGTATCCATGAAAGATTCCTTCCAGATAATCATGACTTTATTGGCACACTTAGATCTTGAGCTATATCAGATGGATGTTAAGACTGTGTTTTTAAACAGAGAACTCGACGAAACCATTTACATGGTTCAACCGCCTTAATTCGAGGTGGGAGAACCAAAAAGCATGGTTTGTCGACTAAAAAAATCCATCTATGGCTCAAGCAAGTGTCTCGACAAGGGTACTTCAAATTCGCCAAAGTGGCTACCTCCTTTGGTTTTGGGGCAAATTAAATTGACGAATGCGTGTATCACAAGTTCAGTTGAAGCAAGTTCATATTTATGATCTTGTACGTAGATGATATACTGCTTGCAATAAACGATGTAAACATGTTGAGTGACACCAAGGCCTTTCTGAGAAAATATTTCAAGATGAAAAACCTTGGTGAAACCTCATTTGTGTTAGGACTTGAGATACGAAGGAATCGTACCCAAGGTACCTTAGCCCTCTCATAAGAAGCATACATCGAAAAGATGTTGAAGCGGTATAGCAAAGAAAATTTAAACCAATTAATACCCCTGTGGCAAGAGGAGACAATTTCAGTCTGAAACAATATCTCCAAACAGAGTTTGAACGTTCAGAAATGAGGAATACTCCCTATGCTTCAGTAGTAGGGACTATAATGTATGCCCAAGTATGTACATGACCAGACTTGGCATATATTACGGGAATGTTAGGCAGATACCTCTCTGATCTGGGTAAGGATCACTAGACCACAACAAAGAGAGTGCTGAGATATTTACAAGGAACGAAGCAACACGTACTGACGTATCGGAGATCTGATAAGTTAAAGATCATTGGATATATAGATTTCGATTTTACTGGATGTCAGGATAGCATGAAATCGACCTCGGGCTACGTGTTTACCCGAGCCGGAGGTGGGATCTTGTGGAAAAGCGCAAAATAGACTTATTGGCGTCTCCACTATGGAGGCGGAAATCATAGCTTGCTTCCATGCATCCAATACGATATGACTTCGCAGTTTTGCCACAGGGCTGCGAGTATTGGAGACTATCTCGTCTCCAATGAGGATTTACTGTGACAGTAATGCTACGGTGCTATATTCGAATAATAACCAGAGTTCATCTAAGGCAAAATATATAGAGATGAAGTATATGGATGTTAAAGAAAGAGTTCAGAGTGGTCTGATTAGAATTGTGCATATCAGTACAGACTCTATGGTGGCTAACTCTTTGACTAAGGCCGTGGAACCGATAGTGTTTCACAAGCATGTTAGTCGTATGGGTCTTAGTCCGGTTGAGGATGTTTTATCCTAGTGGGAGTCTGTGAGGTTTATGTTTTCTTATGCTCAATAAAGTTGTTTATTTCAGACAACCAGTATAATGTACATTTTGGTTATATTAAAGTTTTCTGCAGAAGTAATGTACATTAAGCAGTTACGACATACATTTTAAATTCTAGTGATCTCGCTAAGGTAGGGCCAAGTTGGAATTAAATATGTACAATCATCTAGCATATTAATTCCACACTACATATCCATTTCAATATCCATGTCATTCAATGGAATGTTAGTATCATGATTTAAAAGGGACAAGTCACTAATTCAATATGGCGGCGTGCGGCTTAAGTCTTTTGCTAACATTTGCTGATGGACTGGAAAAAGAAAGACACACTAAGGGACATACAATATATGAGCTCAAAAGGGTGACACATAATCTTTAAGATACATACATAG
>AP025043.1:37346457-37486660 GCA_036186865.1 Eustoma russellianum | reverse complement strand
TTGCTAACATTTGCTGATGGACTGGAAAAAGAAAGACACACTAAGGGACATACAATATATGAGCTCAAAAGGGTGACACATAATCTTTAAGATACATACATAGTCCAAGTGGAAGATTATTAGGATTAATTCGAGATACGTGTAATATGCAGCACGTTGATAAAGTTATACGAATTAATCATAAAGTGGACGTTATGTATGATAACATTATATGTCACATATGTCACGTGATAATATTAGTTGTTACGTATAACATCCACACATTAAGTGATCATCGGGTATGTTCGTAGATTATAGTGTGGTCTAAAATGAAAACTCCGAATATGTAGAAAGTCGTATGGTCAAAGACCGTGATGGATGAGCTTAAAGTGCAACGACCATAAAGTGTATGACGTCTGGTCCCCGAGGGGCGACACCCACGTGTGGCTAGTAGATAAATTTTGGTACATAAATTAAGTGTTAAATAATATTTAATATTATCTAATATTTATTATTAAATAAGATTTAATAAAGGATAAATATAACTTGATGATAATATCAAGTATATCCCCATTTATTCAGGATAAGGAAATCTCTATTCATGAAGAAAGAGAGTTTGGTTTCAGACAAAACTCTGAACCCTATACCCGTCATGATTCTTCCTTTCTCCCTCTATATAAAGGAGGAGGGGTTACACCTCCTCACCATGTCTAATGACTGCCGGCCATACAGTATATAGAGGGAGGGTATACCAAATTTTCTATAAAGCCCACACTGCCTAGTCTCTCCATGGATAAAACAGTGAATTGTTGAATCCGTTCAAGGGGTGCATCAACAATTGGTGGGAGGTCGTGAATCCTTGGATCACACCAGATTCATCAACAAAAGGAGCAGTACATCGTGCTCAAATTAACATCAACAATGGAGCAAGGTATGATTTCGACATTTTGTTACTTTTTCTATTGATTCGATTTAACGGTCCTATGCAGGGATTTATTAAATTAAATCTAACACGCCCTTGTCCATCCAACTTCTTACAAGTTTCCTCCTTTGTCTTCAATTTTCTGTCCACCCACACCAAGTAAGTCTCTTTCATTTCAGTTTATCTTTAAGATATGTCTTCTACTTCTAATTATGAGAATATATCTGAAGAAGCTAGGTTGGTGGCGTAGATAATTAGGAGGTTAAAACTTTTAGCTCCTCCGAGAATACCACTTCTGATGTCGGTTTTATGTAAGAATATAAATTAATGGTTTTATGGAAATGCGAAAGTGCCATATGAGATTCGGAATGTTTATTTAGCTCGTGTGTTTATGTACAAACATACATGAAGGTTGACGGGTATAATACAAGATAAGTGGGTCTCAAGTCTCATATATCTTGGACGCATGGAAAAAAAATATAAAGTCCATGTATACATATTTATTGACGAAGTTGGGTCCGCCATTTAGATCGAAAGAATGATCTAGATAGAAAAGTGGTGAA
Source organism: Eustoma russellianum (assembly GCA_036186865.1). Taxonomy (NCBI): domain Eukaryota; kingdom Viridiplantae; phylum Streptophyta; class Magnoliopsida; order Gentianales; family Gentianaceae; genus Eustoma; species Eustoma russellianum. Next base: position 37,485,196 of record AP025043.1, on the reverse strand, counting down.
GTTGCCATGGTAACCTGCAAGAATTAACCATGTTAGAATTCCAAAATAGTTACTCTAGAGAAAACTATCCGGTAGCCAAGTTAGTTGCGAAGTGTTGCTCTTTAGGCATTTAATTTTTGTTGGAATGTAAGAAAACCTGTCTGTTTGTGAGAATCTTGTGTGTTTCAAGAGAAATGCTTCATTGAGTTCCGATTACCTTTTCTCTGTTTGTAACTTTCATTTCCAGGCGATGTAATGATCAAACTTTAAATGAAATTTTATATTTATGTAGGAATATAGGTTAATTGTTTTATGGCAATGCGAAAGTACCATATAAGATTCGGAATGTTTATTTAGCTCGTGTGTTTATTTCCAAACATACATGAAGGTTGACGGGTCTAATACAAGGCACGTGGGTCCTAAGTTTCATATATCTTGGACAGACGGGCATGCAAAAAAAATTATAAAGTCCATGTATACATATTTATTGACTACGTTGGGTCCGCCATTTAGGTCGAAAGGATGATCTAGATAGAAAAGTGGTGAAGTTGCCACGGCAACCTACAAGAATTAATAATGTTAGAGTTCTAAAATAGTTATTCTAGAGAAAACTATCCGATAGTCAAGTTAGTTGTAAAGTGTTCCTCCTTAGGCATTTAATTTTTGCTGGAATGTAAAAAAACAAATCTGTTTTTGAGAATCTTGTGTGTTTCAAGAGAAATGCTTCATTGAGTTCCGATTACCTTTTCTCTGTTTGTAACTTCCATTTCCAGGCGATGTAATGATCAAACTTTAGATGAAATGAAAGCTTTTGGCCCTACGACTCTTGTATATATTTCATGGCTTCTGACCTGGTCAGCTTTTGGCCCTATGGCTCTTGTATATGTTTCATGGCTTCTGACCTGCTCACTGTCGACCAGAAAATTGTAAAAATTTTCAAATTTTTGGAAGTAGGATTGCCTTTGGATCTTTTAAAACTGAGTTGAATAATATGTGACAAAAATCCCAACTAATTTCCACAAGTGTGACTGCCTCAGATCCTTTAGGACTTAGTTGTGTTGGAGATTGCAAAAACATTCACCAATTTTCACATGTATGATCATCTCGGACCACTTGGAATGAAGATGACCATAATTTGAGAGCTCAATAGTAAATTGCGGAAGTCCTAACTAATTTTTCTAAGTGTGATCACCTAGGATCTTATGAAATTGAGCCATGTACCAGTACAACCTCATTACATATAGTGTAATAACTTGTTAAAATATATTTCAGGCTAAACAACCTGTTTCATTAGTCTCATCGTAAGATTTTCTTCGCTCATGTCTGTTGTGAGATGATAAATTAGGAAAATATATTCTGCTTGCGTTCATTGTTGGGACGTACACTTATACATGCTGAGATCAAATGGATAAACCTGTTTCGCTTAGCTTTCTTGTTAGGGATGACGTTCAGACCTGCTGAGGCCAAGTGGAAAAAACATGTTTTGCGTCTCTTGTTCGATATAATGATGATTTGGGCCTGCTGAGATCACTAGGTTGAGGACCTGCTGAGAATAATTCCTTTGTATTAGATAAGATTGAGTCGTGTTCATCAAGCCTTGTTTTGTGGCCTACCTATTTCTACTTTGAAATGAATGGCCAATGAAGAATATAAAGATTATGATTGATTTTTGTTTGAAAGAACAAGCATTATACATGAAAAAGTTTCAAAATTGACACATGCCAAGTGTTTGACAAATTTCTACTAGCCACGGTTCCTAGCTTGGTAGCTCCATAGGAAAAATCATTGATGATGCGGTAACCTTCCTATTTAGGGTCCAGTTTCTCAGATGGTCTGACTTGACTGGCTGAATTCTTATAAGGGCAAGATCTTCGACCTTACATAACTTACCGCACCCTAGCACTGTAATACTAAGAGATCAAGTTCTTATAATGTTCCATGCGAATGTAAGTTTGTTCTTTTTTTTTTCCTTTGGTTCATCTACATTGAGGATGAGCCTTTGAAGTTCTCAATTCTATTTGATGAGTTAGAGAATAAGATGGAAGATCCTCTCCCAACATTCATCATCAAAACATTGGTAACCTTATAAAAACTAAGGTTTTAATACATCATATAATATATTCGAGAAGGGGAGGAGTACACATTTCCCCTTCCTTCTGTCTTTAAATGAAAAAAAAGAACTTTATATTTGAAAAAATAAATCAAGGTATGCGAATAAATGAAGTGCTTATTGAGAGATATAATTCAAAGTGCATACGTTAACAGTGGATTAACACAGTGGAAAAACTTGTGATGATTTGAGTGGATATGACTAAGTGTATGGCTTTCATTATGCTATATATATATATATATATATATATATATATATATATATAAATATAAGACTAGGTGAATCATTGATACTCAAAAACCTTTGTGACAGATGCATAAAGAATTTGCGGGTGTTTAAAAGTTTTATTTTAAATACTGTCTGATCAACTATTAGTTAAATACGTATGACAATATGTTTGAATTGAAAGAGGATTTTTTGTAAGAAAAATGCTTCCTTTTAGAGCACAATGGCCTAATAATTTGTGGGCTGTCAAATGGACAGTGCAACAAAGTACAATGGCCTTTTCAAAGCATTGGAAAGACTAAGTGATCTTAGGAGAAAAAAACTTACAGTAGGGATGACATATTTTGGTCTAAGCAATATTTCGTGGATAAGCTTCTTTCGAAGTTTAGAAATTTTATATCACACGTGGATAAGCTATAGTTATAAGGACATACTTATTCACTCATTCTCAAAGAGTGACACATTAGCCTATTCACGGGACGTTTCTAAATGAACTCCGCATAAGCTACTATGCTGGTCCGAGATATTCAGCTGCAGAAGAAATCCCAATATAAAAAGATGTTTTTTAGTGTATTAGGCTCCTACATTTATACAGAATCAAAAGACCGACCGGAACGCTTCACGATTAGATATACTCAGCCGTGTCTTATACTTTGTGTAATAGTCTGTTTTCGCAGCTCGAACCCGATTTTAAGTTCACAAAGCAGCAACCTTACCAGTCACAATATAAATATATTAAGATTCTGAAAGGCGTGAAAATGGTTACTAATAGTTACAGATGCCAACGTGACATCAGTGTGTGTGTATATATAGAGTGAAATGATATCTCTCAAGTCTCTGGTGCACCGAATATTCATTCAACTTTAACGATCAGAAAATATTCTTCTTCTTCTTATTGTTTTCTCTCATATCATCTTGAATAAGGATTCAACATTCTCAGTTGAGTTCTACTTGTAAATAATTCTGTTTCTTTGCGAAATAAAGTTTGACAATGGCTGAAGACAATCAACAACAAGATCCTACACTGCCAATACACAACGTGAGTAACATCATGAAGAAAATCATTCCCCCACATGGCAGAAATTCCAAAGGAGCCAAAGAACTCATGGAGAAATGTGCAAGAGAGTTCATAAGTATTGTTACTGATGAAGCATATTATAAGTGTCTCAAAGAAGAGCGCAAGATAATCAATGGAAACGACATCTGCTGTGCTCTCAGATCATTAGGGCTTGATGACTATGCTACAGCCTCGCTCAGGTACTTGGAGAAATACAGAGAGTTCGAAAACAGCCAAGAAAATCGAGATCATGGAGCATCAACGTCGAATTTATTATTGAATGATGAGGAAGATGTGCCAGATGAATCAACAACTCCAGAGCCCAGTGAATTTCCTGTTCTTGACATGATGCATGGTAGGGAAGATTCCCAAATTGAATCCGGATCCCCAGTTCTTAGCGAGGTTATTGACAGGGAAGATCAACCAGATGAATCAAGAACCCATATCCAAAAGGGGTTCTTGGGAAAATCCTTGCGGTGAAAAACCAAGAAAGTGATCTCAAGATCCACGCACACAGATGATTCTTTTAGTCGTTCTTGGAATCTGGAGAAATCACAGGTCAATGCTTCAGAGTTGTGTAATTCTTTTTCGTTCTTTCTTTTTTCCGGTAGAAATTGAATATTGGCAATTACCAAATACCTATTAGCTAGTATTCTTACGGATTCTGGGTAAATATGGACGAGTATTTTGTTTTCATTTTATTTCTGTTTTGGTTGTGTGAAAATTCAAGCTACTTCAGCTTGAGTTCCGGTTAATTCGTTTGATTAAAACGAAGAACAATCAAACAATATTCATTATAGACATCAATCAAGAAATGAATGATTGGAATTGAGAGAGAGAAAAACTTTGATACAAAGTTGATCCAAGAAGAGGAATCAAAAAACTGAGCTAGCAGCGGTTGCATCGCTATCAATGATCATAAGGCTAAAATAGTCATTTCTCTCATTTGAACAGTTACGTTCGCGTTCCTTCTTTTTCTTCCCAGGCTTCCTCCCCGCTGTGATGTTACTCTCTTCGATTCTTGCGGGTCCATCTAGTATCCTCACTCCTGCACAGCACGAACTCACCCACGTGACACACACCACAAAAAAAACCCATATAGCGACAGACATATTTCGTCACCATTTCGTCGCTAATTGTATATAGAGACGGCTTGTCGCAAAGTGATTTTTGTCGGTGCCGCGTCGTTATATTACGACGAGAGAAAGCTCGTCGGCGGTTCGTCGTAAAATTGCGACGTAAATCTGTCAGATCTACGACCTGTTCTTTCCGTCGTCGGTTCGTCGGTATATCTTTTGTCGTCTCTATTTTAAAATTTTTGATTTTTTTATATGCCCTCTCTGCGACATTTATGTTTCGTCGCAGGTTCGTCGCTATTATTTAAATAAATATTAAATTAATATTAAATATTAAATATTTATAATTTATAATTTATTAATAATATCAATATATTATTAATTAAATAGTTTTTATTATTATTAAATTTTTATAATATATTTTATTTTGTGTATAAAATCATTTTTACGAATATTATACAGAAATACGGTATTTGCGTATTGAAATTCGTATAATTAAACAACACAAATGAAATGGAATTCGTATAATTGTCAGATAAAATATAAAAGAACAAAGAATATGTCAATACAATAAATGAAATAGTCAGTACGAAAAATCAAAAAATGAAATACTATGCAGAGGAAGTTGGAGGGAGATCATGCGGAGAAGGCTGACCATCCTGAGGGCGAGGCTGAGGCTGCGAGGAGCTGGAAAGGAAAGAGAGGAGGATCTGCGATAGCTGCGAGATTTGCTGGTTCGTCTCCTGCTGCGCCTGCTTCATCTCCTGCTATGCCTGCTGAAGCGACTGCTTAACCGACTGCTGCAGCACCTGTTGGGTCTGAGTGAGCTGCGACCGTAGTGCCTGGACACTCTCCTCATGCTGCGCCCTGATGGTCTCCATCTCATGCTGCAGCGCCGCATGATCTGCGTCCAGGCGCGAAATATCCTCTCGCATCGCAGAAGGCGCGGAGGTGCCGGCCTCGGAGGAAGCACCTGGATGCAGAACTTTAGGGAAGAATTGCGGCGCTGCTGATCCGACCCCGTACACCTCCCTCTTCTTCTTATTCTGAGGGCCGATGGTCCGAACCGCATCCCAATAAGCACAGTTCTTGTCGGCCTCTTCTCCCCTCTCTGACAGTAATATGTTGTACTCGTCCTGAAATGAGAATAAGAATTGTTAGGGTTTAGGGTTTAGAAATAAAACAAACTAAGGAAAAAAACAAATGATATCGTAGACTACTTACACTGATGTCGCAGGCCTTCGCCGTGATCCAGTCCTCGGTCCCGTCGGAGGCTTTCTTCCGATACGTTTTGTAGAAGAGATTGTATGAGGCTGGCCACTCCCCTGTCTCCGCGTGCTGAAAGAATGAAATAAAATATGTTAGTGAAATTCAGAATTTTAAAAATTTCGGCATGACCTATTCGTTTATCGGAGGTATCCCGGCCTTAAAGGCCTCTCCCAAGTCAAATCAAAAATAAAAAGAAAAAGGCAAATGAACACATATACTACTTACATTAACCATATATGAATACCAAAAAAACGACAGCGGAACATAAGAAATCAATGAATCTAATAATCCACTTAAGTCAATGAATCTAAATAATCCAATGAAATCAATGAATCTAAATAATCCAATATTAAAATACTTACCATAGCACGAATCGTGGTGGCGTAGAAAACCGAACCACCTGAGTGTGTGGCAGGTGCTGGGGTCTGTAGATTGCTGCTGCGCCGATTCGCCGCGTTCCGGGGCTGCGGGCTTGGTTAGCAGGGTCCAGCCACCCTTCTATCCACCCCGTCCAGGTGACCTCGGATATGTAGGGAGGCTTCGCAGAAATGGGGTCATGCTCCCACTTGGTCTTGAGCGAGTTGACAAAGTCCCTGTAGCGTTTGACGGCCCTCTCGCGCTAGGCCTGCTCCACGTCATGGGCGATGTCGGCTGGCCAGATGTACGCCTTCTGCAATTATTATACGGAGGAAAAATAAAAATGTGGTTAGAAAAGTAATGATCGATTACGCATCAAAAAGTGAAATTCATCCAATTTGAATACCTGAAACTCATCCCAGTAGAACCTATGTGTCTGCAAGGTGACACGGGACCAGGCAAATCCAGCAGGGTCCTGCCTCAGGTGGAAGGACCGAGTGATGCAACCGGAAATCTGACCCGAGTCCGATGCAAACCTGAAAGAGGTGAAGTTGTTAGGAAAAAATAACTCGTAAAATAGATTTGAAAAAGTGTTAAAAAAATAAATCATTACTTATGTATGGGTAGCATGTGACCAAGGGAGGCACGACGCCCTAGTATGACACCCTCGTCCGATGTCGTATCAGACGCCGGATGATGGGCTGAACCGGTGGGTGTGGGTGGCATCGGAGATCTGGGGGGTGCGGACCTATTGGCAGGCCCTAAAAGGTCCGCGTCCGCAGCCAGAGCGGCGGTCGACACCGAACCAAGCAGCTCATGCTGAGAAACGAACAGATCGAACTCTCCTGAGAGGGCCTGTGTGGCTGGTGGGTAGGTGGGTCGAGTAGGTAAACCCTCACTAGCCATCAGATCTGCAAGGGTGAAAAATTTAAAAGGCACATTCAACAAGTTTAGGCTTGGTTGGCCAAACAAATAAGATGTCCAAAAATGACAAGTGTTAACATACATTTAATGCATGATATTAATAATTTTGAAAATTTCGGCATGACCTATTCGTTTATCAGAGGTTTTCCGGCCTTAATGGCCTCTCCCAAGACAAATCCAAATCCAAACAACATGACATGATTAACCAAACTACATAATCAAACTTCATCATCAAATTACACTTGAACGTATACATCACTTGAACTTGAAACTTAAAGCATAAATATGCATCACCTCTAAACAAATTACACTTCAAAATATACATCACCTCTACATCTTTATGATACATCACTTGTAACATAAATTATGCATAAAAATGGTATATTTAAGAGAATTATGGGCTGCCCAAAGTAAACACAATTCAGTTTAACAACAAACAGGCTTCAACCATAAACTAGCTAAACAAAATACATGGCTTCAATAATATACATCATTTGAGCTTCAAACTTGAAAAATAAATAAAACCTACTTAATACATCACTTGTAACATAAAATAGGCATAAAAATTGAGAATTTAAAAGCATTAGGGGCTGCCTTTGAACATACCTTAGTCACATGATCACCAACATGCTTGCTTCATATGTCGTCGGACACGGAAACCCAACTCCGCACCACCCAGCCCCACCCAGCACAAACCTGCACCCACAGCCACCCCCAACCACCACCGTCCCGCCCATAGCCACCCCCAACCACCACTTGCCCCCCAACCACCACTGCCCCGCCCACAGCCACTACCCCGCCCACAGCCACCCTCAACCACCACTTGCCCCCAACAACCACTGCCCTGCCCACAGCCACCCTCAACCACCACTGCCCCCCACAGCCACCCCAACCACTACTGCCCCTCAACCACCACTGCCCTGCCTACAGCCACCCCCAACCACTACTGCCCCACTCACAGCCACCCCAACCACCACTGCCCCGCCCACAGCCACCCCCAACCACCACTGCCCCGCCCAGCGCCACCCCCACCCACAGCCACCCCCAACCACCACTGTCCCACCCACAGCCACCTCCAACCACCACTGTCCCGCCCACAGCCACCCCTAACCACCACTGCCCCCCAACTATCAATGCCCCACCCACAGCCACCCCAACCACCACTGCCCCACCCACAGCCACCCCTAACCACCACTGCCCCGCCCCACAGCCTTCCCCATAGTCCCCAACCCACCACCAACACCCACAACCCAAACCCAAAATAAAGAATTGAATCTATAACTAATTAAAAGCATTAAAAACGTAATCGGAAGAAAAACTAACCGGGGAAGGAGATCACCGGAGAATGGCGGAAGCTGGAGGAGCGGCGATGGAGAGATTTCACGGGGGAGGGAGAAGTCGTGGGGGAGGAAATGGGCGGGGGCTGAAATAGGGAAGAAGAAGCGGGATTTCTGGTTTAATTTCGAAATTTTGCGACGAAATAGCGACGGGTGTTCGTCGCTATTTCTTGTGTCGTTGTTATTTCAAACTTATGACGACACGTTTTGTCGGTAAATCGTCGGCGCTCTTCAGTATTGTAAAAAAAATACAAAATATAAAGTACTTACACACACACATTATGTATATGCATGTGTATAAGTACATCAACACATATACACTTTCACATAAAGAGGTACATAAAAATTTTGACTAACGTCAATCTTCATTTTCATCCGCATCCTCATACGCATCTCCATTCTCATCTTCATCTACATGCTCGTCGTCCTCTTCATCTTCGTATTCGTCTTTGCCTACATCTTCAATATTGTCAGCTAGTTGTATGTTGAGATGAATTTCGATGAAACCGCCATTGGGGTTATTTAGAGGGAGATTTTGCAGTTCAACATGTGTTGTATCCACAACGCGCGGATTTTCTTCTTGAAATGTGGCATCCATGTCATCTGAACCTGGCTAGATACTGACATCAAACTTGCTCGATTTCACTCTGCACACGGCTCACCAGTCTTTTGAGCTTGCATTAATCCTCGTCGTCGGATACGATAGATAGTACACCTGGAACGCTTGACTAGCCAAAACGAATGGATCGTACTTTCTGTACCGTCGCCCTTGGTGTATGTCTACCAACTTATATCGGTCGTGAACCTTTGTGCTAGCGCGATAACCTTCCCGAGTTGGATCGTACCATTCACATTTGAATAGCACCACCCGCTTTATAGGCAATGCGGGATATTCGTGCTCAATGATGTCAGTAAGGTAGCCATAGAAGTCATCCTCGTCCGGGCTATTGTCATACCGCTTGACACACACTGTGCTGTTCTCCGACAATTTTCGACTGGCACGGGAGATTCTGTGAAATCTATAACCATTCACAAAACACATGTCATAGCGCGTGACTCTATTCAATGGACCCTCGACTACTGGTGCAGAATGTAACCGTACTCTTCGCCAGCCAGATGACTTTTGCTCGCCTGTAAAACAACAAGTATACATGAGTGGGGCAATAAATGCGTATCACATGACGTACACGTAACCAGCAAATATGTAAACTTACATGCCACCTGAACCAATCAGCAAACTTGGCATCTAACTCATTGTTTATTGCATCGCTCGATATACCCGGTGAACATTCTTGCAATAAATCAACAAACAAGCTGAAGCAAATTATGAATGAGTACCCTGTATACTTTGTAATATAATGGATAGAGTAGCGCAAGGTATTTAAAAATTAAAATTGGGTATCGTTTATACCTCTGGAAACGATCAACTTGACGACAGTTGCGCAGAACATAAAAATGAGCAATCTTCAGATCGCTGTCCCCCAATATCATTTCCTTTCCCTGTCCGTGAAATCTGATCAGATGTGTGAATATCGGGAGGACACCGGATCTAAAAATGCCGTCGTCATTCCGGGGAACATATCTGCACCTCGACGGGACATCTGGCTCGAAGTAATGAGACACGAAGGTCGAGGCTTCCTTCGTCAGGTAGGCATTGCACATCGAGGCCTCAACTTTCGCCTTGTTCCTGATGTTCAGCTTCAAATGCCTGAGATATCTATTCATATAGTGAATGTTCCAACGTCACATGATGAAACAAATTGGTAAGCATGTTCGCGCTTAGACACATAAGAATGTCACGTAATAAATAAGAGTACCTCTCGAACGGATATATCTACCTGTACTGAACAGGACCACCAACGCGTGCCTCGTATGATAGATGAACTGGCAGGTGTTCCATTGAATCAAAGAAGGCCGGAGGGAATATAGTTTCCAGCTTGCATATGATCACTGGGATTTCACCCTCCAGCCTTGACATATCATCCGCCCTGAGTCTTGTGGATGTAAGACATCTGAAGAACAGACTCATCTCGGTAAGTGCTTCCCATACATTGGTTAGAAGAAGCTCACGGAATGCAATGGGCATCAACCGTTGCATGAACACGTGACAGTCGTGGCTCTTCATCTCGTGCAAACCGTGGTTATTCACGTCAATGTTCTTCGATAGGTTCGAAACATGACCGTCAGGAAGTAGCGATGTTCTTCGTCACTACTAGCGTCGCTACGACGTCACTATTTACCCAACGACCGTGTCTGCACAGTGCCCAAGTGTTACAACATACGATGACCTTACGTCGCTAAGACGTCGCTATGTCGTCGCTGATTTTCCCTATATAAACAGCAAACTATCGTGTCTCTCCTAATATAAAAAAACAAAATCTTCTTTCTAATCATACAAAAGGAGACAAATATGGTTCGTACTAAGACACATGCAAGCCATGGTAGAGGTCGTACGAACCCAGGATGGGCTCTTCAATCACCCGCACTCGCACTGGTTCCTCCACAACCACAACCACCCCCACCGGCTGACTCCTCCGAACCTTCTATGGAGGGGCCAAGGCGGCAAGAGGATCGCCAAATTGGCGATCCTCGTGTAGAAATAAAGGATCTGTGGAACAAAGTAGAGGAGATGAGAGAGGTGCTTAAGCAGCAGGATCAGCGTCTCGAGTACCTGGACAGAAGGCAAATGTGGATCAAAGCCAAAGCTGCGCAGCAGAGACGCCTCCTGAAGGTGTGCTCGGAGAGTGTTGCTACTCTCTGTTCGGATGACGAACAGTGAACGGCTCCTCTCCGCTCTTCTTTTAGATTTTTTTTCAGTCTTTTCTTTATGTATTTTGTAATTTTTAATTCTCTATTAATGAAGTTTTTTCCCAATCATCGCTTTCTTTTTATTAATTTAAACACGTGTTTAATCTCTTATGAATCTCGACGACGCTAAAATACTGACGACGCTAAAATACAAACGAAATGTAAATCGAAAAAATTTGCGACGACTAATTCACTGACTAAATAGCGACTATATACCGGCGAAACTTAATACAGCGACGAGAACCTAATAACCGACAAATTTATTTCCTATGAATTTAGCGACGCTTTACCGACGAAATAGCAACGCACACGGTCTCTTCACACTATACAATGCGTTTTGTCGCTATAGGCATCGCTACAACATCGCTATTCACCCAACAGCAGTGTCCGCACAGTGCCCGAGTGTTACAACGTACGTTGACCTTAACGTCGCTATTGTCTCGCTAATTCGTCACTTGTTCAAACGAAGTGTCACGCCCACACATCTTCCGATGTTGAGTAACAGATGATAAATTCGTCGCTTCGCCGCTATGTCGTCGCTAATTTTACCTATATATAACCCCACAGCCTTACATTTCACATAAACAAAGTCATAAAACTTTTTAAACAAAATACAAAGTATGCTCCGTCGTTATAGAAGAACCCCAAGGCGTGGAGGGGCAAACTGTGCACCTTCACAATGGCCTCCTCCTCAACCACAAGCATTGGTTCTGCGGGAGGATTCAATATCTGATAATAGCCCAATGCCGCCAGAGGATCCTCAACAAGAAATGCCAGAACCGCAGATCAACTACCGTACGCTTATAGCAAACATGCAGCAGCAGTCGAGGCAACTGCACCGCGTGAACAGAAGGCTGCGCAAGTTGAAAGCCAGATATTACAATCTGAAGTGCCTCCTCAAAGAGTTCGCGGAGAATGTAGAGGCCACTCTTTCTTCCGATGACGAAGAGTGAATGGCCCCTATCCGCTTCTCTTTTAGATTTCTTTTTTTTTAATTTTTCGTCTTTATAATGTAAATTTTTATTTCTAAATGAATAAAATTTTTCCCAATCATCGCTTTCTTTTTTCTTAATTCATACACCTGTTTAATCCTCGACGAATCTGCGACGACACAGCGACGAATCGGAATATATAAACTACGAATGAAAAGTAAAACAAAACATTTGCGACGACTAATTCATCGACTAAACACCGACGAAACTTAATACAAAGCCGAGAACCTACTAACCGACGAATTTATTTCCTTGTTTATCCGTGTTTATGTTTTTGAAATTTTAGCGACACATTAACGATGACATAGCGACGAAACGCTACAAACTAAATAGCGACAAACAAAAGACATAGAGTAGCGACGAACCACCGACAAAACACTGACGAAATTGTAACGAAAGGATTAACCTGACTACTTTTTTGTTAGCGGCAATGTATTTCATCGTAGTTTCGTCGCAATTAACGACGAAACTGTGTTTATCGCTATTGCGTCGCAAATTAACGACGAAAGACCGACGTACCTTGTTTCGCCGGTGAGGTTTTCGTCGGTAATCGAAATTCTTTTTGTGGTGACCTAGACATTTTAATCTCTGATTGGTTCGATATTCTCAGCAAATTACGCTTGGTCTGCTCCTAATCATTGCATTGTGCATAAACTCATGCTTTAACAGGTTCTTTAGTTTTATGTGATAATTGTACATGGAAGATCTTAGGCATGATACGTCTTAGCATGTACGTTGAAGGTTTATAAAGAACCCGAAAGTATATGTTTTCTTTCAGAATTGAAATCAATAAGATGTGTCTACCCCCTCCCCCCCACCTCAAGGTGAAGATTTGCTCTTGCTTTTTCATTATTTCCCCATCCTTTTATGACACGATGTCATCAAAATTAGATTTAATAGTATTAGTTTTTGTTAGGTCCGAAATAAACTCTAGAGGGGGAGTGAATAGAGTGTTTGACACTTTTGCGGAATTTTCTTGTGTGACTCAACTCAAAAAAAATTCAAAATCAGAGTAAGAATGGGAGATGAGAAACAATGAATGAGTACACCGTATATAGAGTGATTCGAATCGCAAATGATTCTACTCCACTACCACTTTGTTGCCAAAGTGGATTTTAAATAACTACTCTTCTTATTAAAGACAATAAGAACAACCACAACAACATTTACACTAACACCTTAGTGTAAGTAACAACAACAACAGCAACTTCTTGCACAAAACACACTTGTGCAACAGCAGTAACTACAACTCTTAGCAAGAACAACTTCTTGCTACCTCACAACTTCAACAAAGTTCTCTCAAGAAACTTCTCACAGTGGGTTGAAGAAATATAGTAAGGTTCACACTTTCTCACTAGTCTAAGAACAAGCAAGAGATCAAATATTTATGGTTCCTCTTGTGCTTGACTCTCTATCTCTCAATTTACAACAATGAAGAGCAAGAAAAGTTAACAAGCTTTAAGCAAATTTACAAATATGAGAGAACTATACAACAATGAATAATGAAGCTAGATGATTTTGAAAGTGTGTATTTTCCTCATCTAAGCCTCTTCCTTTTATACATGAAGTTGTCCACGTTTTTTGAGGCTCTCCACCATGTCTTCATCTACACAAAATGTCAACATAATGTCCAAATAGTCTTTTGCCACTCTATGGAGTGATTTGATCTTCAATAGCCACTCTAGAGAATCTTAGACAATGATAAAATAGTCAAGGAAGCATGTAATATGTTGGGTTAAAGTCCACAAGAAATTTGAGTAAGATTGGAGAGAGAAAATATCATAAATCTCCGTTGGATTTTGTTCCAACGTTCAAAAAATTTTGAATTCTTGGGACGTCGATCGATCCACGTGCCAGTGCTGAGAGATCGACGTCCTCCAGAATAACGTCGATCGATCGACGTCTCCTTGGCTGAGAGATCGATGTCTTCCAGAATGACGTCGATGGATCGACGTCTCCTTGGCTGAGAGATCGATGTCTTCCAGAATGACGTTGATCGATTGACGTCTCTTGCTGAGAGACTCACGTGAGGTCGATTGATCGACATCCCTCTAATTGAGAGATCGACGTAGATCTGAGAGCTTCAAACTTTTACAACCTTCATATGAATCGATCCATGTACCTTCCTGAGGGGCTGATGTATACGTCAATCGATCCATGTGAGAGATTGACGTCTCACAGTGTGTTTTTCTTAATTTGCTTCAAACTCAAAGTGTGAATTTCCATTTTAGCCCTTTTAAAACATCTTTTAACATCATCAAAACATTTTATATTCCAACCGTTTTATTATGATCAATGAATAAAATAATAGACATTTTAAACAATAATTGTTAATGAACAAAATATACATAACTGAATATATATATATATATATATATATATATATATATATATATATATATATATATATTAAAATATCAGTGTGTGGGTGAATGTTTTTTTAGGCTTATTACGTTTACTTATTTTTCTTGTTTATTACCAACAATATAACTGTAGCGACCCGTCCCGAGCCCTAGTACTTGAAACGACTCACGCGTCGTATTTCACCAAGGAAGATATAAGGCGTCAAAGTCGAAACAAATATACGTCAGCGGAAGTCAATATTTAAAACCTCAAAATAATCATCATCATAAATATCAATGTCTAGGCAAATTTAAATATGATAAATGGTCAAACGTAGATAAATACTAAATCTCCAAAATTATATAAACCTCGAGTAGCAAAAATAACTGTCTCTACTAAATCTTCAACGAGTCTCATCGGAATATCCTCAATCCCAAAACCTCCATTCTTAATCATCCTCGGGTGCACTAACTCAATTACCTGTCTATCTGCGAAAAAATGTTAAAGCGTAGTTTGAGCGACAAGTTGCTCAAAAAGTAATCCCACTATACTTACCATGAGACCATACACGGAGAAGCAAGTGTGATAAAAATATATAACAACATAAAATAGTAGCATGCTTCTCTTCGTAAGTAAATTTACAATTATGCCCCTAACACCCAAAAGCAATTAGAGCAAATAGACCCAACAAAGTACGTAACAAAGTCCGATTAGGTACACAAAGTTCAATTGAGTACACAACAAAGTGCAATTAGGGGTTAGTCCAACTCCAAAATCGATGATGCAATTTTCCAAATATGTAATGACAAAATATCCAAAGTCAAAGGCTCAAAATTTCCAAAGTCCGAAAGTCCAAAGTTTCCAAGTCCGATTTAGACGGTTCAATATCCAAAATCCAAATCCGAGTACAACTCGGTTCAAATCCAAATATCCAAATCTGGCTTAACCGGTCCGAATTCTAAATTTCCAAAATATCCGAAACCCGGCTAAAACGGTCCAAAACAATGCAACGACTATAGCACATTCCCTATAACTGACTTATACCATAAGACTTATGAATTGATTCCTCCAAAATCCAAATATACTATAGACACCCTGTCTCAGACTAGGTATTTACGTCTATAGCACCAACTATATGCCTTTACACCATGTCCCAGACTAGGTAGTTATGCTCAGGCTCAAAATATGCATACAGAAGTCTTGTCCCTGACAAGGTAGTTATATTTGCAGCAACCGAAACAAGCATACATAAACCCTGTACTTGACGAGGTAATTACATCTGCAGCGCTCGATAACCAAAATAGGAATCAACTCGGCTTACCGATATATTTCCTTTGTAAGGGTGAATTTTCCAAAACTATGCAAATGCAACTTTCAAAATCATTTTCCAAATACCAAAGTTAGTCCAAATTTCCAAAATGTGCCAAAATATCAAATTTGTCAAAATTACCCAAAATTGCCCTTCAAATACCAAATAATTCAAAAAAATAGTCCAAACATGGCAGAATTATCCAAAATGCTAAACCCATCACCATTTCAGCCGTGTATGCATACACGTGCACATGTTCACGTCTATATATACACATGCACACACATATACGTACACGTATCTCCATCTAAATTTTCGGCCATACACACACCATATCACAAATATCATTCTCATATATGTAATACAAAATTCACATCGTTATATACATATACAAAAACATAGGGTCATAAAGTGACCTTTATTTAAATTTAGAATCTGAAGCTTCTAAATTTCCATAATGTGGCTGCCACTCTCTTCCTAATCTATATTCTTTTATTTAGGCCATCTTTTTATTTCTTTTCTTTTCTTTTATTTTAAAAAAAACCAACGGCCAGTGTGAAGAAATTTCCAATGGCCATTAAATTTTTATACATTTACACACATACTTCGGCAGCGACCAAATATTCCAAAGGCAAAATATCATTTTATGCGTTTGCACGTATATTACCCACCACTGCTTTATATTATATCACGTAATTTGATTTTTAATGTTTTTGATTTGATTTTTGCCTTTTTTTCTGAGAAATAATATATAATACATATATATTTCCACCTTCACACATGTCAGAGCACTTATCCATTCTTCAAACTGAAACCGAAACTCGTTACTTCCTAAATCCTTTTGATCACTGAAATCCTATATCACTTGCATAAATATGTAGGCGCACATGTTTATATCCATATACAATTATATTCTCGGCCACATAAGTTAGCAACAATTATGCATAAACCAATTTTCTTTCCACCGGCACACACACACATATATATATAATTCATGTATACAATTCAAAAATACTAATGCATGATCCAAAGTTCTTATCAAAATCAAAATAACGTATAGATTTTCTCAAAACATAGCAAGTATAAGGAGATTACTTACATCGATTGATATACTATACCCACCACAAAAAGAATTTGGTTCTGCGATGAAAAAGTCACCGACGAAACAACATATGTCGGTGTTTTGTCGGTAAATTGCGACGAAATTGCGATACACGTAATTTCGTCGTTAATTGCGACGAAACTACGATAAAATGCATTGTCGCTAACAAAAAAGTAGTCAGGTTAATCCTTTCGTTACAATTTCGTCGGTTTTTTGTCGGTGGTTCGTCGCTACTCTGTGTGTTTTGTTTATCGCTATTTAGTTTGTAGCGTTTCGTTGCTATATCGTCGCTAATGTGTCACTAAAATTCCAGAACACGGATAAACAAGGAAATAAATTCGTCGGTTAGTAGGTTCTCGGCGTTGTGTATCGTCGGTTTTTTGTCGATGAAACCCGCGTGTCGCAAATGTTTTGTTTTACTTTTCGTTCGTATTCCGATTCGTCGCTGTGTCGTCGCAGGTTCGTCGAGGATTAAACACGTGTATGAATTAAGAAAAAAGAAAGCGGTGCTTGGGAAAAAAATTTATTCATTTAGAAATAAAAATTTACATTATGAAGACGAAAAATTAAAAAAAGAAATCTGAAAGAGAAGCGGAGATAGGCCATTCACTCTTCGTCGTCGGAAGAAAGAGCGGCCGCCACATTCTCCGCGAACTCTTTGAGGAGGCGCTTAAGATTGTAATATCTGACTTTCAACTTGCGTAGCCTTCTGTTCATGACGTGCAGTTGCCTCGACTGCTGCTGCATGTTTGCTATAATTGTACTGTAGTTGATATGTTGTTCTGGCATTTCTTGGGGTTGTGGCTGAGGAGGAGGCCGTTGTGGTTGAGGAGGAGTCCGTTGTGAAGGTGCACTGTTTGCCCCTCCACGCCTTGGGGTACTTATATAACGAAGGGGCATACTTGGTATTTTGTTTACGAAGTTTTATAACTTTGTTTATGTGAAACAGAAGGCTGTGGGGTCATATATATAGTAAAAATAGCGACGACATAGCGACGAATCCGTGACGAATTTTTTTCCCGTTACTCAACACCGGAAGATGTGTGGGCGAGACACTTCGTTTGAAAAGTGACGAATTAGCAACGACTTAGTGACGTAAATTCATCGTACGTTGTAACCATCGGGCACTGTGCGGACACTACATAGCGACGCTTTAGCGATGCCTATAGCGACGAAAATCTTCGTATGGCGTGAAGAGACGTCGTGCGTCGTTAGTTCTTTAGTAAAGCGTCGCTAAATTCAAACACCGATAATAAATTTGTCGGTTATTAGGTTCTCGTCCTTGTATTAAGTTTCGTCGGTATATAGTCGCTGTTTAGTCGGTGAATTAGTCGTCCCAAATTTTTCGAACCATATTTCGTTTGTATTTTAGCGTCGTCTGTATTTTAGCGTCGTCTGTATTTTAGCGTCGTCGAGATTTGTAAGGGATTAAACACGTGTTTAAATTAAGAAAACAAAAGCGATGATTGGGAAAAAAAACTTCATTAATATAGAACTATAAATTACAAAATACATAAGGAAAAAACGAAAAACAAATCTAAAAGAATAGCAGAGAGGAGTTGTTCACTGTTCGTCATCAGAACAGAGAGTTGCAACACTCTCCGCGCACGCCTTCAGGAGGCATCTCAGCTACGCATCTGTGGCTTTGATGCGCATCTGCCTTGTGTGCAGGTACTCGAGACGCTCATCCTAGTCGTTAAGCACCTCCCTCATATTCTCCACTGTTTTTCACAGCTCCTGTATTTCTACACGAGGATCGCCAATTTGGCGATCCCCTTGCCGCCTTGGCCCCTGCACAGTGGGTTCGGAGGAGTCAACCGGCGGGGGTGCTTATGGTTGTGGAGGAATCGGTGCAGGTGCGAATGGTTGAATACCCCGTCTTGGGTATGTATGACCATTACCACATCGTGCCTGGGCCTTAGTACGAACCATATTTATCTTTTTATTATATGATTATAAAGGAGATTTTGTTTTTTATATTATGAGAGTCACGGCAGGCAGTTTATATAGGGGAATTCAGCGACGACATAGCGACGACTTAGCGACGTAAATGCATCGTAAGTTGTAACAATCGGGCACTGTGCGGACACTCAATAGCGACGCCTTGGCGACACATATAGCAACGAAATGCATCGTATGGTGTGAAGATATGTTTTGCGTCGCTATTTCGTCGGTAAAGCGTCAGTAAGAACACTCGGGCACTGTGCGGACACTGTTGTTGGGACTGTATAGTGACGCCTTAGCGACGCTCACAGCGACAAAACGCATCGTATGGTGTGAAGATACGCTGTGCGTCCCTATTTCGTCGGTAAAGCGTCGGTAAGCAATGAATACAGACATTAATACACGCACACCATATGACGTGTTTCGTCATTGAGCGTCGCTAAGTCGTCGGTATTTGTGTTTGTTTGTTTCCTTTTAAGCGTCGGTATTTGTGTTTCTTAGTCGTCGCTAAGACGTCGGTAATATTGCAGGCTGAGAACCATAAAACCATCTTTCTTTTTCCACTCTTCTCTCATTCTTCTCCCATTTCAAACACATAAATCATCACTTTTCAACGAAGATATAGAAGGAAGATATCTTATTGTGTGGGATTTTGAGGTTTTCCACACCGAGAAAAGATAGATGTTGTTATTTTGAAGGTATAGCGAGAAAATGGATCCGAGGAGGAGCGATAGAAAGTGGATGTACGAGAGAGTAAACAACGGAGAGTGGAGTTTTAGATTTGTTGAAGGTCTCGAAGAATTTGTGGATTTTGCGACGAGTAATAAAAGTGGAACGCAGATTAGATGTCCGTGTAAGAAATGCAAGAACCGTAAATATATGGATCCGGGTGACGTGAGGGTTCACTTATTGAAACAAGGTTTCGTGCACAATTACCATACATAGTACTTCCATGGCGAATATTAGGGGGCGTCTACATCTGCAACTGTTCACGTCGAAGGGGGACCCGGTCAAGTTGATGTCGAAGAAATAGGCGAGGGATCTTAGAACCCATACGTGCAGATGGTGCAAAACGCAGCCGCCGGCGCATTTACGGGAGAGCAGTACTTACAGATGCATGTCGGGTACAAACGTGCACAGGATCCGAATGAACAACCACGTATATTCGTGGAAGAAGATCCGAACCCTCAGGCGAGACAGTTTTTTGAGATGATGAATGCCACCAACACGCCACTGTATCCCGGTTACAGTAGTCTCACACAGATTTCCATGATCGGTCGAATGACGAGCATGAAGACGGAGCACCGCATGACGGATAAATTGTACGATGGGACGTGTCAGCTGATGATGGAATCTCTTCCCGAAGGGAACACGATGGTCGACAATTTTTATTCGACGAAGAACCAGCTGCAGGCGTTGGGACTGCCGGTTCAGAAGATCGATTGTTGTTCGGAGGGGTGCATCATATACTGGGGCATCAACGAGGATAAAGACAAGTGAAGGGTCTGTGGGACACGAAGGTGGAGAACGAACAAAAGAAACCGGAACGTTCCAAGAAAGCAATTCTACTATTTACCTCTCGCCCCTAGACTGCAGAGGCTCTACGTATCCGGTGCCACAGCTAGCCAGATGAGGTGGCACGTGGAGCACTACACGAAAGACGATGAGATGTGCCATCCATCAGATGGCGAAGCTTGGAGGACGTTCGATGCGACACATCTGGGTTTTTCGTCAGAGACAAGGAACGTTAGGTTGGTGTTATGCACCGATGGGTTCAACCCGTTTGGACAGTCGGGAGAGCAGTATTCTCGTGGCCTGTCATCATGACGCCGTACAATCTACCACCTTGGATGTGCATGAAGAAGCCGTACATGTTCTTGACTGTGATCTCACCAGGGCCTAGGAATCCGAAACAGAAGATCGACCTATACCTGCAGCCATTTATACAGGAGCTGAAGTGGTTGTGGGAGTTTGGCGTGGAGACGTTCGATGTATTGACCAAACAAAACTTCTAGCTACGCGCTGCGCTGATGTGGACGATCAGCGACTTCCCGGCTTATTCTATGTTGTCGGGGTGGAGCACAGCAGGGAAATACGCTTGCCCTTGCTGCATGAAGCAAGCGAAGACGATGTCCTTGAAACATGGACGTAAGATTTGCTGGTTCGACAGCCATAGGAAGTTCCTGACCAGACGTCATTTGTACAGAAAGAACGTGACGGCATTCATGCCTGGCATAGTCGAGAAAGACACGAAGCCCGAGATTCTCACGGGTGCAGAGGTGTTGGAGGAGATAGACAGTTATGGATTCGTGGGGGTCGTTGATGATCTGGACGGCAGCCACAACGCAGACCTGTCCCGTGACTGTATCGGGTGGAAGAAGAGAAGCATATTCTGGGAGCTTCCGTATTGGAAGAGCAATATAATCCGACACAATCTGGATGTCATGCACATTAAGAAGAATGTGTTTGACAACATCTTCAATACAGTGCTGAATGTGCCTGGAAAAATGAAAGACAATTTGAAGGCACGACTTGGTATGTGCGACCTCAAAATGCGACCAGAGCTGCATCCCGTTGGCACATCCTACATGCCGAAGTCCTCGTACACTCTGACTGCGGAGCAGGTCAATACGTTATTAGCGTGGCTGGGACGGCTAGATTTCATGACGGCCATGTTTCGAACCTGTCAAAGAGCATCGATGTGAATAAACATGGTTTGCACGGGATGAAGAGCCACGACTGTCACGTGCTCATGCAACGGTTGATGCCCATTCCATTCTGTGAGCTGCTTCCAACCAATGTATGGGAAGCACTTACCGACATGAGTCTGTTCTTCAGATGTCTTACATCCACGAGACTCAGGGCGGATGATATGTCAAGGCTGGAGGACGAAATCCCAGTGATCATATGCAAGCTGGAAGCTGTATTCCCTCGGGCCTTCTTTGATTCAATGGAACACCTACCAGTTCATCTACCATACGAGGCACGCGTTGGTGGTCCTGTTCAGTACAGGTGGATGTATCCGTTCGAGAGGTACTCTTATTTATTACGTGACGTTCTTATGTGTCTAAGCGCGAGCATTTGAATAGATATTCACTATATGAACAGATATCTCAGGCATTTGAAGCTGAACATCAGGAACAAGGCAAAAGTCAAGGCCTCGAAGTGCAATGCCTACCTGACGGAGGAAGCCTCGACCTTCGTGTCTCATTACTTCGAGCCAGATGTCCCGTCGAGGTGCAGAGATGTTCCCTGGAACGACGACGGCATTTCCAGATCCGGTGTCCTCCCGATATTTACACATCCGATCAGATTTTATGGACAGGAAAAGGAAATGATATTGGGGGACAGCGATCTGAAGATTGCTCATTCTTATGTTCTGCGCAACTGCCGTCAAGTTGACCGTTTCCAGAGGTATAAAAGATATCCAATTTTAATTTGTAAATACCTTGCGCTACTCTATCCATTATATTACAAAGGTATATAGGGTACTCATTCGTAATTTGCTTCAGCTTGTTCGTTGATTTATTGCAAGAACATTCACCGGGTATATCGAGCGATGCAATAAACAATGACTTAGATGCCAAGTTTTCTGATTGGTTCAGGTGGCATGTAAGTTTACATATTTGCTGGTTACGTGTACGTCATGTGATACGCATTTATTGCCCCGCTGATGTATACTTACTTGTTGTTTTACAGGCAAGCAATGGTCATCTGGCTGACGAAGATTACGGTTACATTCTGACACTAGTAGCCGAGGGTCCATTGAACAGAGTCACGCACTACGACATGTGTTTTGTGAACGTTATAGATTCCACACAGTCTCCCATGCCAGCCGAAAATCATCGGAGAATAGCGGAGTGTGTGTCAAGCGGTTTGACAATAGCCCGGACGAGGATGACTTCTACGGCTACCTTACTAACATCATTGAGCTCAAATATCCCGCATTGCCTATAAAGCAGGTGGTGCTATTCAAATGCGAATGGTACGATCCAACTCGAGAAACTTATCGTTCTGCCACAAAGGTTCACGACCGATATAAGTTGGTAGACATACACCAAGGGCGACGGTATATAAAGTACGATCCATTCGTTTTGGCTAGTCAAGCGTCCCAGGTGTACTATCTATTGTATCCGACGACGAGGATGAATGCGGGCTCAAAAGATTGGCGAGCTATGTGCAAAGTGAAATCGAGCAAGTTTGATGTCAATATCTAACCGGGTTCAGATGGCATGGATGCCGCATTTCAAGAAGAAAACCTGCGCGTTTTGGATATGACACATGTTGAAGTGCACAATCTTCCTCTAAATGACTCGAACAGCGGTTTCATTGAAATTCATCTCAACATACAACCGGATGACAATATTGAAGATGTAGGCGAAGACGAATACGAGGATGAAGAGGACGACGAGCATGTAGATGAAGATGAAAATGAAGATGCGTATGAGGATGCGGATGAAAATGAAGATTGACGTTAGTCAAAATTTTTATGTACCTCTTTATGTGAAAGTGTGTATGTGTTGATGTACTTATACGCATGTATATACATAATGTGTGTCTGTAAGTACTTTATATTTTCTATTATTTATTTTAAAATACTGAAGAGCGCCGACGATTTACCAACGAAACGTGTCGTCGCACGTTTGGAATAACGACGACACAAGAAATAGCGACGAACTCCCGTCGCTATTTTGTTGCAAAATTTCGAACTTAAACCTGAAATCCCCCTTCTTCTTCCCCATTTCCCTACCCCGCGAATTCTCCCCCCCACCCCGGCAAAATCTCCCTCCCTCCCCCGGCGAAATCTCCATCCCTCCCCCCCGCGAAATTCTGCGCAACTGCCGTCAAGTTCTCAGGTGACCTCCTTTCCCTGGTAAGTTTTTCTTCCTATTTCGTTGTAATGATTTTAATTAGTTATAGATTGAATTCTTTATTATAGGTGTTGGTGGTGGGTCGTGGGCGGGGGTGGCTGTGGCGCGGGTGGTTGTTGCGGAGGTGGCTATGGGCGGGGGTGGGCTGTGGGCATGGTAGGAGTGGTTGTTGGTGGGGGTGGCTGTGGCGGGTGGCTGTTGGCGGGGGTGGCTGTGGGCGGAGGTGGGTTGTGGGCGGGGGTGGTAGTTGGCATAGGGTTGCTGTTGCGGGCGGTGGCTGTGGACGGGGGTGGGCTGTGAGCGGGGGTGGTTGTTGGCGGGGGGTGGCTGTGGGCGGGGGTGGGCTGTGGGCGGGGATGGTTGTTGGCGGGGGGTGGCTGTGGCGGGGGTGGCTATTGGCGGGGGTGGCTGTGGGCGGCGGTGGGCTGTGGGCGGGGGTGGTTGTTGGCGGGGCGGGGCGGATGTGGCGGGGGTGGCTGTTGGTGTGGGTGGCTGGGTGGTAAAGCAAGTATGTTGGTGATCATGTGGCTAAGTGACTTATTAAGTAGTTTTTATTTATTTTTCAAGTTTGCAGCTCAAATAATGTATATTATTGAAGCCTTGTATTTTGTTTAGCTAGTTTATGGTTGAAGCTTTTTTGTTGTTAAACTGAATTGTGTTTACTTTGGGCAGCCCATAATTATCTTTAATTTACTATTTTTATGTATAATTCATGTTACAAGTTATGTATCATAAGGATGTAGAGGTGATGTATATTTTGAAGTGTAATTTGTTTAGAGGTGATGCATATTTATGCTTTAAGTATCAAGTTCAAGTAATGTATACTTTGAAGTGTAATTTGATGATGAAGTTTGATTATGTAGTTTGGTTAATCATGTCATGTTGTTGGATTTGGATTTGTCTTTGGAGAGGCCATTAAGGCCGGGAAACCTCCAATAAGCGAATAGGTCATGCCGAAATTTTCAAAATTATTAATATCTTGCATTAAATGTATGTAAACACTTGTCATTTTTTGGACATCTTATTTGTCTGGCCAACCAACTCTAAACTTGTTGAATGTGCCTTTTAAATTTTTCAGCCTTGCAGATCTGATGGCTAGTGAGGGTTTGCCGACACTATCCACCTACCCACCAGCTACACAGGCCCTATCAGGAGAGTTTAATCTGTTCCTTTCTCAGCATGAGCTGCTTGGTTCGGTGTTGACCGCCGCTCTGGCTGCGGACGCATACCTTTTAGGCTCTGCCGATACCCACCGGTTCAGCACCTCATCTAGTCTGATGCGGCATCGGACGAGGGTGTCATACCAGGGCGTCGTGTCCTCCCTTGGTCACATGATACCCATACGTAAGTAATGATTTATTTTTTTAACACGTTTTCAAATATATTTCACACGTTATTTTTTTCCTAAAAACTTCACCTCTTTCAGGTTTGAACCGGACTCGGGCCAGATTTCCGGTTGCATCACTCGGTCCTTCCACCTGAGGCAGGACCCAGCTGGATATGCCTGGTCCCGTGTCACCCCGCAGACACGTAGGTTCTACTGGGATGAGTTTCAGGTATTCAAATTTGATGAATTTCACTTTTTGATGCGTAATCGATCATTACTTTTCTAACCACGTTTTTATTTTTCTCTGTATAATAATTGCAGAAGGCGTACAGCTGGCCAGCCGACATCGCCAATGACGTGGAGCAGGCCTGGCGGCAGAGGGCCGCCAAACGCTACAGGGACTTCGTCAACTCGCACAAGACCAAGTGGGAGCGTGACCCCATTTCTACGAGGCCTCTCTACGTATCCGAGGCCACCTGGACAGGGTGGATAGAAGGGTGGATGGACCCTGCTAACCAAGCCCGCAGTGCCCGGGACGCGGCGAACCGGCGCAGCGGCAATCTACAGGGCCCAGCACCTGCCACACACTCAGGTGGTTCGGTTTCCGACGCCACCACGATGCGTACTATGGTAAGTATTTTAATATTGGATTATTTAGATTCATTGATTTCATTGGATTATTTAGATTCATTGACTTAAGTGGATTATTTAGATTCATTGACTTAAGTGGATTATTTAATATCATTGATTTCTTATGTTGCGCTGTTGTTTTTTTTAGTATTCGTATATGGTTAATTTAAGTAGTATATGTGTTCATTTGACTTTTTCTTTTTATTTTTGATTTGACTTGGGAGAGTCCTTTAAGGCCGGGATACCTCCGATAAACGAATAGGTCATGCCGAAATTTTTAAAATTCTAGATTTCACTAACATATTTTATTTCGTTCTTTCAGCACGAGGAGACAGGGGAGTGGCTAGCCTCCTACGATCTCTTCTACAAGACGCATCAGAAGAAAGCCTCCGACGGGACGGAGGGCTGGATCACGGCGAAGGCCCGCGACATCAGTGTAAGTAGACTACGATATCATTTTTTTTCCTTAGTTTGTTTTATTTATAAACCCTAAACCCTAACAATTCTTATTCTTATTTCAGGACGAGTACAACAGATTACTCGCACATAGGGGAGAAGAGGCCGACAAGAACCGTGCTTATTGGGATGCGGTTTGGACCATTGGTCTCATAATAAGAAGAAGAGGGAGGTGTACGGGGTTGGATCAGCAGCGTCACGATTCTTTCCCGAAGTTCTGCATCCAGGTGCTTCCTCTGAGGCCAGCACCTCCGTGCCTTCTGCAACGCCAGAGGATATTTTGCGCCTGGAATCAGATCATGCGGCGCTACAACATGAGATGGAGACCATCTGGGTGCAGCATGAGGAGAGTGTACAGGCACTGCGGTCGCAGCTGACTCAGACCAAGCAGGCGTTGCAGCAGTCGGTTCAGCAGGTGGTTCAGCAGGCGCTTCAACAGGCGCAGCAGCAGACGATGCAAGTGCAGCAGGCGACGAACCAGCAAATCTCGCAGCTATCGCATCTCATCATCTCTTTCATTTCCAGCTCCTCGCAGCCTCAGCCTCGCCCTCCTGATGGTCACTCTTCTCCGCATGATCCCCCTCCATCTTTCTCTGCATAGTATTTCATTTTTTAATTTTTCGTACTGACTATTTCATTTATTGTATTGACATATTCTTTGTTCTTTTATATTTTATCTGACATTTATACGGATTCCATTTCGTTTGTGTTGTTTAATTATACGAACTTCAATATGCAAATACCGTAATTCTTTATAATATTCGTACAAATGATTTAATATACAAAATAAAATATATTATAAAAATTAAATAATAATAAAAACTATTTAATTAATAGTATATTGATATTATTAATAAATTATAAATATTTAATATTAAATTAATATTTAATATTAGTTTCAATAATAGCGATGAACCTGCGACGAAACAAAAATGTCTTAGACCTGAAATAAAAAAATCAAAAATTTTAAAATAGCGACGACAAAAGATATACCGACGAAAATCTGCAACGAAACAAAAACGTCGCAGACCGGAAATAAAAAAAATCAAAAATTTTAAAATAGCGACGACAGAAGATATACCGACGAAATGATGACGGAAATAACAAGTCGCAGACCTGACAGATTTTCGTCGCAATTGTGCGACGAACTGCCGACGAGCGTTTTCTCGTCGCAATATAGCGACGCTTCACCGACGAAAATCACTTTACGACAAGCCGTATAACGACCTGCAGATTTCGTCGCAATTTCGTCGCTATATGCCTTTAGCGACGAAACTGCGACGATTTTTGTCTGTCGCTATATCTCTTTTTTTTTGTGGTGACCATACAACTGGATTAGGGCTTGATGTTTGAAGCAAAATTGCTCTGTTCCTCTCCGAGGTAACACCGCTTGAAGGCAAAGAAAAGTGTAGCCCTCATTTTTCTTTTTTGTGGCTTGTTGATGGGGACGGGTGGAACAAAATAACAATAGAAGTGTTGATGTTGCCTCACTGACGGCAACGACAAAAGATGTTTCTCTCAATATTTTTTTTGTTTCTCTTTTGATGTTGAAGGGGCGGTAGGTAGGGTTTTTTTGGGTGTGTGTACAATTTGCTTCGGTTAGGGTATTAAAGAGATAAGTGTATAGTAGGTAATCTAAGTATAATCCAACAAAGTTCAGGATTTATCATGGAAATTCTATCATATTTTTCTATTTTGATTTGATTTATGACTTATCCTAGGTTAAAAATTCTAAATAGACTAGCTAAATCATCTTTGTTTTATTAAATTTTCCTTTTTCTCTTTTTTTTAACCTAAAGTCACGTATGTAACAATAACCATATCTATTTTAGGTTGTTTATTGTCTATTTCTCTGTATCATAGTACAGGAAGTTCTCACTTGGATAGTGTCGTTACACCTGGTCAATGGGAATGCAATAATTTATCAAAAAATAAATTAAAGAATGAGAATGCAATAAACTATAAAATGATGCAGTCAAATATTTAATAATTATAAATGCTCTTATATATTAGAACTCATTAGCTCGATCCAACCATTCACTTTCTCGTAAAAAGTGGCACTGTACTCAATATTCCTTTAATACAAGAAGGGAAAATCTAGATACGATTAATGTTGTAATCAAAAAATGAAATGAGAACTTATGAAATAATTAGGCACAAACCGAAATATATCAGAAAGAAATCTCAACACAAGGTTTCTGATCACCATTGTGCATAGTATCAATTAGCTTTAGAAGAACAATTACACGATGACATAAAAATAGAAAAAAAAAAGTTTACTCAGAAAAGCAATTGTAAACATGTAGTGAAGAGAATAATTGGGTTTTCATTATCTAGTAATGAAAACATATATAATTTTTCTTTATGAACTAAAAGAAAGTTTATTCTACACATTCTACTATGATTTTTTGTGGTCTTTGAGTTAAGTATAATGCGTTTGGCCCTGAGCATTTTATGATGCAGACTTATTGCATGCTGTTCAAAAGCAAAATCTTATGAGACAGCGCAGATTGAAACTTATTCTTTTCAAAAAGATGTTTCGGTATATTAAAAAGATTTTTTTAAAAGAATTTTTAAAATAAGGTTTTCTAAGAACAATATGTTTACAGAAAATTGGAGACATTCAGCATCGAAACCATGACAAACTTATAAAGTACAATTGTTTAACGACATTATCTAGTAGTGTATAAGGGGAAGAAGTACGTATTGTTCCTACCTTTTGTCTTTAGATGAAATAGTACATACTTTGAAAAAAATAAATAAATCAAGGAATGAAAATAACAAGGTGTATATTATGAGATATCATGCAGATAATGCTCCACTAAAAAGAAAAGTGTATATGTTAACAGATAACTCGCTACCAATATATGCACAAACTCCTGACATGATATTTGCTTGGAAAATTGTTATGTTACTAATTTCATGGTTGTATAGTTTTGGATGAAAATTTACTAAAATAAAGTTAATACGGGAGCCAAAAGTGGCATCTTACTCAACGCATATGGCAAATTATTAAATATTTCTTTAATATTTATGTGGTGAACTTTATAGAGATAGGATAAAAGGTAATAATCCTATCCTAAAAATATGTCATAGTTGATTTTTTATATTTTTAAGATGGAAGGAATAATCATATATATGATATGACCCTTTCTCAGAAGCTGGTTGAATTTGTTCATGCAATCATGGACGACTTGATAATCACACAGTATACATACATTCAACCTGATGTTGTATGATATAAGAACTCATTAGTTTCTATTCATCATTAATGAAGCTAATCATTACTCAGTTCAAAGTGCGTTGCTAACCATAGTTTTGCAACTTGACCCATTTCTTCTGATTTTCTCCAACAATCCCCCACATGAATGGGAATTAATGCAAATGCATATATGGACTCTACCGAAAAGTCAGACAAAAAAATATTGCATCAGAAGAGGTAGCTTCTGGCTTTGAATCTTTCTTAGTGATATACTACCAGATCCACTCGGCTAATTAGTGACTTGATGTCTTGAATTAGCCGGCCTTTATTGTGAGCCTAGACAACATTATTCACACAACATTTACTTTAACACCTTTTTGTTTCTCATGATTGTGTTCGTTTTGGCCATGAACCACCTGCTTACAAAATTCTTATAGAAGCGGCCACACTTCACACTTATATAGGTGTTTCCTATCAAGATTACGCTGTCATATCCCACTTGAAATATCAAGATATAGGAACCATTAAAAGCCTCAACTTACCCTCACTTTTCTGCAGACAACACTTTTATTTAACAGAATGAGTAAGCGCTCACTGAAACTTCATAATTAATTTGTCCCATTGAACCAAGATTCTGGGATCTCTAGTCAACAAGGTTGTGTTTCCGTTACAAAGATTCATGCTTAGTAGGCTTTAGTCCCATTCCATTTGTCAAAATTGACCTGATCTCTAGGGAAGCCTTTTGTAAGCAGATCCGCTAGATTCTCCTTTGATTTTCTATAATCAATGGAAATCACGCCATTAAAGATCAACTGCTTAATGGTATTGTGTCTCCGACGCATATGTCGAGACTTACCATTACAGATGATGCTTTGAGCTCGTCCTATAGCTGACTGATTATCACACTATATGCTGATAGGACTGATCGGCTTAGGACAACATGTCACATCTTCCAAGAAATTCCGAAGTCATTCATCCTCTTTTCCGGCCTTATCTAGTGCTATAAACTCTGCTTCCATAGTGGAACGAGCTATGCACGTTTGCTTCATGGATTTTCACGACACAACACATCCACCAACCGTGAATAAATATCCACTGGTGGACTTAGAATCTTTACTGTCAAATATACAGTTGGCATCACAATAGCCCTGCAATACTACTGGATATCTTGAGTAATATAATCCAAGATTCATTTTATACTTCAAGTATCTCATCACTCTATTCAAAGCTTTCCAATGATCATCACTTGAATTACTGGTAAATCTGCTCAATTTGCTTACTGAGCATGCTAAGTCTTACCTTGTATAGTTCTTTATGTACATCAGACTTTCGATTACTTGCAAGTACTCACATTGAGCTACTGGCTCGCTTCGGTTCTCCCTTAAGTGTATACTTAATTGAGTGGAGTTTGTACTGGTTTCACATTAATCATATTGAAATCTCAGAATGGATTCAATATATTGAGTTTGTGACAACACGAGTCCTTCGGTTATCCCAAAAATTTGAATTCCTAGAATAACGTTAGCAACTCTCATATCCTTCATATCGAAGTTTCTCGTCAACATTTTCTTTGTATTTAAGATGATATCACGAGCACTGCCTATGATTAGCATGTCATCTACATAGAGACATACTGTCGCATATGCATTCTGTGTGTTTTTAATGTAGATTCACTTGTCACACTCATTGATCTTGAAATCATTAGCTATCATAGCTTGATCAAATTTCAAGTGCAACTGTTTAGGCGCTTGCTTAAGTCCGTACAGCGACTTAACAAGTCTACAGACTTTTGATTCTTGCCGTGGAACCACAAACCCCTCAGGTTGTTCCATATAGATTTTTTTTTCAAGTCACCATTCAGAAAAGCAGAGTTTACATCCACTTGATGGATTTCCAAGTTATAGGCTGCAACATAAGCAACTAACACCCTTATAGAAGTGATCCTAGTTACCGGTGAGTAGGTGTCAAAAAAGTCAAAGCCTTCTTTTTGTCGATAGCCTTTAGCTATTAACCTGGCCTTGTACTTTTCGATATACACATCCTCTTTCATCTTCTTCTTGAAAATTCACTTGCCCTGAGTGGTTTACATCCCGGTGGAAGGTCAAACTACTCCCAAGTGTGATTCTGAAGAATCGAGTCTATCTCACTGTTAATTGTCTTTTTTCAGAATGGATCTTTTGGAGTTGACATCGCCTCAGAAAATGTCCTTGGCACATTTTCTACCATATAGGTTAGAAAATCCGGTCCAAACAAAGTTAGTATTCTGGTTCGTTTTCTTTGACGAAGTTCCTCATTTCCTTGAGGAGTCGCCTCACGCAATCGGTTACTAGTACTCATTTTTTCTTTGTTCTTGTCTTTCTTCGGAAAGACATTTTTGAAGAACACTACATTTCTTGACTCCATGACAACGTTTTCATGTATGTCAAAAATATCCGACTTGTACACCAAGAAACGATATGCACTACTATTAGTTGCACGTCCTGTGAATATGCAGTCAATCGTTTTAGGCCCAATTTGAACTTGTCTTGGTTTATTTACATCAACTTTTGCCAGACACCGCCACACTTTCAAGTATTTGTAACTACACTTGTGGCCTTTTCAAAACTCGTATGGGGTTTCATCCATCTTCTTAGATTGAATTCTATTCAAAATGACGTTAGCTGAGAGAACAGCTTCCCCCAGAAGTTTTGAGGTAAGCCCGAACTTATCAACGTAGCATTCATCATCTCTTTTAATGTTTGGTTTTTGCGTTCAGTAATACCATTCTACTGAGGTTAATATGGTGCAGCCGTTTGATGAATAATGTCATGTTTAGAACAAAATTCATTAAACGACGTATCATATTCGCCACCTCTATCACTACGAATTGCTTTAGTTCGTTTGCTAAGTTGATTCTCAACTTCATATTTATAGTCTTTGAAAGCATCAATGGCCTCATCTTTGCTACTTATCAAATAGACATAACAATATCATGTTCAATCGTCGATAAAAGTTACAAAATACTTTTTACCATCTCTTGTTTGCACAAACTTTAAATGACACACATCCAAAGCCAGTGTTCCTTTCTATTAAAGGAAATTGCGGCTTTGCCATCTTCGCTTCAACACATATTTGTCATTTTTCATTATGAAAATTTTATTTGGGTAACAAGTCAAGATTAACCATACGTTGTATTGACCTATAATTATCGTGTCTCAAACAAAAATGCATAAACAAGAAGACTCAAGCATGTAAGCAGAAGCGGAAGCATTATTATTAGCCTCTGGGCAAATCTTTCTAGGGTACAATTATGCTGACATTCAATTTAAACATCCTATTCGACAAGTATCCCTTCTCCAAATACATGCCATTTTTCAAAAGAATAACCTTATTGGACTCTAACACTAGTCTAAAACCATGCATGACCAGAAAAACTCCAAAAACTAAATTCTTCCAAATGTGGGAGATGTGCAACACATTCTGTAGAGTCAAATGCTTCCTTGAGGTCAGCTTCAGAACAACTTTGCCCTCGCCTTTCGATCTTCGATGAGGCCGAGTTCCCTATGTAAAGTTGTTCATTGTTCCTAGACTGGTACTTCGTGAACATCTCTCTGCTTGAGTAGACATGTCTCGTGGCGCCAGTATCCAGCCACCATTCCCGCATGTTCCCCACAGCATTGCACTCTGATACCACCGCACAGAGGTTTAGATCATCCATGACATCAACAAGTTTCTCCTTTGTCTTGTTTTGCTTCTTCTTGGGCTTGCAGAAATCATTGCTGACATGCCCTTGAATGCCACAGTTGTAGCATTTCCTGGTGAACTTCTTGGCTATCTGCTAGCCTTTCCTGTTCACCCCAGATAGCCTTTCTTCTTCTTGGCCTTTGCAACATGGGCCTTGGACGGACCAGCACTTACATGTGGCTTTCTTTCAGATCTTTGATTATCTTCCTCTATGCGAAGTTGGACAATTAGATCTTCCAATGTCATTTTTTTCTCTTGTGCCTGAGATAGCTTTTGAATTCTCTCACGAAAGAGGTACCTTCTCAATCACCGCAGCCACCACAAAAGATTTATTGAGCAACATGAACTCTTCTTCCATCTCGGCTACCAACATGTGAAGTTCCTCAATTTTAGAAACAAAGGTGCAAGATTTTGACATTTTGAAATCCCGATATTTGCCGGCAATAAATTTCTTAGTCCTTGCATCTTCTGTACGGTATTTCTTCTCCAAAGCCCGCCACAAAGACTTTGCAGTTTTGTACGTGCAATACAAACCACATAAGGAGTTGTCCAAATAACTCAGAATATGACTCATATAAACATAATTGTTGAAGTTCTATGCTTTAACAAGCAGTTTGTTCTGCATATTTTGAGTCTGGTCCTCCACAGGATCCACCACAGGTGGGTCCTTGTTCAATAGCGTGGTCAGTCCCATTGCACTCAAGAAGAACAGCATCTTATGCTGCCATCGCTTGAAGAAGCTCACACTTAACTTCTCTGGTTTCTCCACTTGGGCCACTGTAGGATCCTGTACAGGAGGAGCAGTCATCGGTAGCCCAGCATTTGGTGCCATTAGAGTAGCACTTTGTACGTCTGCGCCTTGAACATAGCTTGAGCTAGCGTTCTCCATTTAAGTTTTTGTAAGAATCAGAAACAAACGAGAATCAATACAGAATCAATATACAATATGTCTTAAGATGAGAATAATTTAGGTCAGACAAAATTGACTTCTGTACATTTTGCTTGTAAAATAAAGTAGTGGCCGACCTACTGAGCTCAGGTCAAGTCAGATTGATATGCTAAATCAAGACAGTCCAGGTAGCGCAATTGAGTTTGCATTCTGAACAGTCAGCCGACCTACCGACGTATAATAGCATTTCAGAACAGCAGTTCTTTGCTTTCAGGTTTCAGTCGAGCTGAACTGAAGTCACATCAGACCAGTCCAGTCAGCGCAATTGTATTTGTGTTTTGGATTGATGGCCTACCTGCCGACCTCGGCACCTCAGCACAACAGAACAACAGGCGCTTTCATAGACTTTATCCGAGCTCAGCACCCCAGTAGAGCTCAGCACGGCAGTGTTGTAGAACAACAAATACTCTTAGCCAAACAGCAGAGCTCATCTCAGAAACACTATACAATAACAGTGCTGCGCTATCCTTCGATCAGCTGAGCTCAGCACACACAGAGCTCAGCCCGGCAATAACCTCAGCAGCTCAGCTGAGCAGAGAATCCGAGTTGAGTCTAGGACTATGTCTTTAAGACTTATTGCTCTGATATACTATGTCCAACCAGATGGAGCAATCATTTCCCAAGATACAACGGAGTAAGTTCAGACAAGCGACACTGCAACATATGAAATCAATGAACCTGTAAGCTATCCTGAATTATCAAATCACTTCGAATGCAAATGTGTGCAGAGAAGAAGTGATTATCTGAGTGATTTATGTAGATGGATTGTATAGAGAGAAAAGAAGAAACTCGATTGCTTTTCTAACTGATTTCTGAATGATTTTCTAATGATCACAGAGGTCAGCTCGTCCTACTATATATAGGGGAAATCTGAGGTTAGTTTGTTACAGTTAGTTCAATCACAGCCATAGGATCAGATGCCTGCTCAGCCTAAACCCTTGGATCAGATAACCTCATCATGTCTGCCCACAGCTATCGGATTCAATAACTGTTCAATTTGAGCCTTCAGATCACAACAACTTCGGGTTAGCTCAGAACGGTCAAAGCTCAACAACTTTTCAAAACATAACCTTAGTCAATCCCAACAACCCGGAGAAGTTTCAACTCAAACAAACTTAAACCCATCTGATAGGATCCGACCCGCTAGCTGCAGGACCCGGCATGCAGTCTGCAGCCGGCAGCCCGGCCTGCAGCCTGAGCCCATCAAGCATGCACCTCAGTCTGCAACCTAAGCCCATCAGGTCCGCAGCTCAGTCCGCAACTTGAGCCCATGCCCATGAATGGGCCAAGCTGAGCTGGTTTTTCCCCCTTACTTTGAGCATTAATTTCTCATTCACCTGGTATCGGAATTGAGTGATTTAAAAACTTAAAATTATCTACTCGTCGTATAGATAACTAAGGACTCATTAGTTCCTAGTCATCATTAATGAAACTAATCATAACTCAGCTCAAAATACGTTGCTAACCACGTTATACAACTTGCCCATTTCTTCCAATTTTTTCCAACACTTGCTCATCTCTCAACCGGAGGGGAAAAGGCCAACACCTCCCCCACCCCCAACGCCTCGGTCCTGCCTGCCCTATCGATGTTGCTATATTTCCGGCAATAAAACTTATCACGGACTGATCAGTCAAGCGGATAGCATTTCCTTTTTGTTTTTAATGCCTGAAAGAGTGGACAATCCATTCTACTATAAAACCTAGATGGAGAGAGCGCATACACTTGAAAGAAAAACGCACATGCTCACACAGACACACGCTCGTGCGTGCACGCACACACACATATACACACACATATATATACATATATATACACATACACATACATATATATACATATATATATATATATACATATATATATAAACACAGATATATATATACATGTACATATATAAATATACATACATATATGTATGTGTGTATATCTTTGTGTATAGATTATTTTTTGATACACACATACCTTTTTGTTTAAATGATGGTCAAGATAATCAAATATATTAATCAATAACGTAAAATGATAAAAGTGCGTTTTTATCAAGGAAAAAGTGTGTATATATTTGAAGATGGTGAAAGACGTACGGGAAAACAGTTAAAACACTGACAAATGCCAACCATGACATCATCATTTCAAGGTAGTTTGGAGTTCGTTATAGATATTCTCACTGTAACGTTGTGTATATGTAGTCAGATGAGTGTGATAGTTCTGAAGTCTCTTATAATTCTAACGATCAGAAAATAATATTCTTCTCCTTATTCTTTTCTTTCGTATCTTGATTAAAGATTCAACACGTTCTCAGTTGAATTACTTTTTAAAATCAAGTTTGATAATGGCAGATGATCATCAACAAGATAAGCCAAATCCACTAGCCAGCGTGGGTGGAATCATGAACCAAATCCTTCCTTCAGGTGGCATAATCTCCAAAGAAGCCAAAGAAACGATGCGAGAATACGCAACAGAGTTCATAATTTTCGTTACTGAAGAAGCATGCATCAAGAGTCACAAAGATAACCGCAAGATAGTTGATGGAGATGCGATCCGCTGGGTTCTTAATTCATCCGAAGCCATGCTCAAGTACTTCCTCAAACACAGAATGTGCGAAAACGACCGAATCGGCGGGAGCAGACAAGATTCAAATGAGGAAGAAAATAAAGATCATGGAGCATTGTTCCCGAAACTGTTACCTGATGGGAGCGATGATGAGTCAAAGGAATCAAGAACCCCTGTCCCAAATCTTGACAAGAAGCATGATAGCGATGACATGTCAGTTGATTTAGATTGGCTTACTGAGTTCGACGAAGCAAATCCAAACTGAACTCAAAATCCCCCATCCCACATGATTCTTTTTTTCCGGAGAAATGGATCATTTTTATTGCCAACTTTAAAAAGATTACATCAATGCTATGCAGCTAACTCATTCGTGTATACAAAGGACGTGTAATGAGTCAATAGCCTATTGCCATGCTATGCGAATATTTCTGACCCTATCGTATATACTATGTACGACACTGTGTGCACTCGGCCACTGAAAGTCAGCCTCGTATCTGCTCTTATTCCTAGCCCACCATATCATATATGCAGCCTCCCGGAAGATATACGCCCATTCACCATGATGTCGAACATCCTCCTGCATGGCTAAGCTCCTATCAATCCAACTCGCAACAGTATCCTCTCGTTTGACAAAGTCCTGCCATTGTGTCGCAGGGACTAATATCTGCCAGACTTGCTGTGCCCGAAAGCAGTCGCGCAATGAGTGCAAATTGGTGTCCCCCTCCAGATGGCAAGCACTACACACGGGAGATTCCATTTGATGACGCCGATATAACATGTCTCCGGATGGTAGTCTGTCCCACCTCGCTTGCCACAGTAAAAAGCTCGCCCGTTGTGGACCCTTGAACTGCCATATTCTTGCCCATTTCTGCCTATCAATGGGGCAGCTCTCCACCATTTGTAACTGATACGCGGACTGAGCAGTGAATTTCCCGTTAGATGTATTGCACCATCTAACAGGCTCCCCCATGCTCTCCCCTGTTTCGCCCGCATTCTCACCCTCCAGAAGACCAGCATACACTACTGGCAATGTTGAGAGAAGACTCCTCCATGTATGTGTACTTTGCTTGCGTGATGCCGATACCTGCAGCGGGGACCCGTACTTTGCACGAAGCACCCTCACCCATAGGACATCCTCATTCAGCACTAGACGCCACACCAATCTTGCGAGCAAGGCGCGATTCATTAAATGCAATTGTTTCAAACCTGTGCCCCCACATGTTTTCGGTTGACAGACAGTGTGCCATGCCACAGCGTGTAACTTCCGGCTCTCCCCGCTATCCCCCCAAAAGAAGCTCCTGTTTAGTCGTTCAATCGCCTCTACAGTTGCAGCTGGCAACAGGACCGTTTGCATTGCGTAGAACGGAATAGTCGACGCGACTGTCTGAATCAAAATGTTCCTTGCATCCTTTGACATCAGTTTCCCCTTCCACGATGAAATCTTACAACGCACCTTCTCTACTATTGGTTCATACGTTCGTTTCGTGACTCGTCCATGTAATAAGGGCATTCCAAGATACTTCCCCAAGTTGTGAACTAGTGGGATGTTGGATTGTCGACTCAGTTGCTGGGCGCGCTGGGATGATACGTTCGGGGACACAAACATATGCGACTTGGACGGGTTCGCTCGCTGGCCTGAAATAATGCAGAACTCCTTAAGCAACGCTGCCATATTCAATACCTGTTTGTCCGACGCCACGCCGAACAGAAGTAGATCATCTGCGAACATCAAGTGTGATATCGCAGGCCCTCCCCTGGACGCTCGAACAGGCTGCCATGTACCTTCATCCACCGCACTCTGTATCCTTTGACTTAGCAAATCCATGCATAACACGAAGAGGTAGGGTCCTAGGGGATCTCCCTGTCGAAGTCCTCGCTGGGGCCGAATATCATCCAATTTCTCACCATTCCATATCACCCGCAGATGGACCGTGGTTGTCAGGAAGTTGATAAGCTCTACCATGGCATCCCCAAATCCAATCATTCGCAGCACACGGGCCAGGCAACTCCAACGGGCGCGGTCGTATGCCTTTTCAAGATCCAACTTGACCGCAATGAGCTCTGACCTACCTCGTTTCCTTTTCATGGTGTGCAGTATCTCTTGTGCCACGATGATGTTGTCGCATGCTTGCCGACCTGAAATGAAGCTCGATTGAGTCTTACTTACCAACTTGTCCATCACAAGTTTCAACCGATTGGCAATAACTTTGGATATAATCTTAACCACAACATTCGTAAGTGATATAGGACGAAATTGGCTTACCATCTCGGGCGTGTCCACCTTTGGTACCATCACAATTAATGATTCATTCATTTGTACCGGAAAGCATCGGTCCCGGAAGGCTTGTAGTACAAATTTAGTAACAGATTTCCCCACAACCTCCCAATTTTGTTGGTAGAAGACTGGCGAGTATCCATCTGGACCTGGGCTTTTATAGGCTCCCATTTGCATAACCGCCCTATGTATCTCCTCCTCGCACACCTCTCGATTCAGCATTACTTGATCACCATCCGAAAGTCTCGGAAAGTGCATTTCAAACTGGGGCAAGTCTCCATTGTATTCCTCTGTATATAGGCCCGTATAGAATTCCGCAACCATGCGTTTCATTCCCTGCGGGTCTTCTATCCAATCCCCTTGTGCATCCTTCAATCTTGTCACCGTATTTCTCCGACGGCGGGCTACAGTCGTCGCATGGAAATAACGAGTATTCTACTCTCCTGCCATAATCCAGTTTAGATGTGTCTTCTGAAACCAATACTTCTCTTCCTGATTGAGTATCCCTTGAAGCTCTGAGTTCAACTCCTTTTCAAGCCGAAACAAATAATTGGAGGGGTAGTGCTGCATAGTTCGTTGGATTCCATGTAGGCGTGCTTTACACCTTTGCTTCCGGGTCTTGATACTTCCAAACACGTTCTTGGACCACCACTTAATTTTCTCTGTACACTCTGCCTGTATTATATGCAATTCTTGGTCACTATCCCTCCAGTTCTCCTTCAAAAATTCTCTGAAGGAATGGTGCTCCAGCCAAGCAAACTCGAACTTGAAAGGTATTTCCTTTACCTCCCTTGCCCATCCCACATGATTCTTTAGTTGTTCTTGAATTCTACCCAAATCCCAGGTCACCACAAAAAGAATTTCGTTTACCGACAAAAAATTCACCGATGAACCATGGTTCGTCGGTGTTGCGACGAATTTGCGATAAACGCATTTCCGTCGTTAATTGCGATGAAAATACGATGAAAATCATTGTCACTAACAAAAAAGTAGTCAGGTTAATACCCGCGTTTCAATTTCATCGGTGTTTTGTTGGTGGTTCGTCGCTACTCTGTGTGTTTTATTCGTCTCTATTTAGTTTGTAGCATTACGTCGCTATATCGTCGCTATTGTGTCGCTAAAATTCCAAAACACGGATAAAATAAATTCGTCGGTTAGTAGGTTCTTGGCGTTGTGTATCGTCGGTTTTTTTGTCGATGAAACTCGCGTGTCGCAAATGTTTTGTTTTATTTTTCGTTCGTATTCCGATTTGTCGTTGTGTCGTTGCAGATTCATCGAGGATTAAACACGTGTATTAATTAAGGAAAAAGAAAGCGGTGATTGGAAAAAAAATTTATTCATTTAATAATAAAAATTTACATTATGAAACGAAAAATTAAAAAGAAAATCTAAAAGAGAGGTGGAGAGGGCCCGTTCACTCTTCGTCATTGGAAGAAAGAGTGGCCGCCACATTCTGTGCGAACTCTTTGAGGAGGCGCTTCAGCTTGTAATATCTGAATTTCAACTTCCGCAGCCTTCTAGTCATGCTGTGCAGTTGCCTCGACTGCTGTTGCATGTTTGCTATCAGCATACAGTAGTCGATATTCTGTTCCGGCATTTGTTCTTGAGCATCCTCTCGCGGTAGTGGGCCATACACAGATATGGAACCCTCCTGCTCAACCGATGGTGGTTGAGGAGGAGGCCCTTGTGGAGGGGCACTGTTTGCCCCTCCACCACGCCTTGGGGTTCTTTTAAAACGACGCGGCATATTTTGATGTTTTATAACTTTGTATGTGTGTATATGTGCGGATGTTTTGGGGTATAAATATGTAAATTTAGCGACGACATAGCGACGAACTTGCGACGAATTTTTCGACCGTTAACCAAGATGAGAATATGTGCGGGTGTGATGCTTCGTGCGAATTAGCGACGCATTAGTGACGAATTAGCGACGTAATATGTGCGGGCGTGACGGTTCGTTCGAATTAGGGACGAATTAGCGACGAATTAGCGATGTAAATTTATCGTACGTTGTAACCATTGGGAACTGAACGGACACTGCAGAATAGCGACGCATTAGCGACGACGTAGCGACGAAACGCGTCGAATGGTGTGAAGAGACATCGTGCGTCGCTAGTTCGTCGGTAAAGCGTCGCTAAATTCAAACTGCGACAATAAATTCGCGGATAATAGGTTCTCATCGTTGTATTAAGTTTCGTCGATATGGTTAGTAGGTTCTCGTCGTTGTATTAAGTTTCGTCGGTATATAGTTGATGTTTAGTCGGTGAATTGGGCGTCTCAAATTTTTCTGAGCCACATTTCGTTTGTATTTTAGCGTCGTCAAGATTCGCAAGAGATTAAACACATGTTTAAATTAAGAAAATGAAAGAGAGGATTAGAAAAATAAAACTTCATTAATATAGAATTATAAATTACAAAATATACTAGGACAATAATGAAAAAACAATCTAAATGAATAGCGGAGAGGAGCCATTCACTATTCGTCATCTGAACAGAGAGTAGCAACACTCTCCGCGCACGCCTTTAGGAGGCGTCTCAGCTATGCAGCTTTGGATTTAATCCGCATCTGCCTTGTGTCCAGGTATTGGAGACGCTCGTCCTGGTACATAATATGCTCCCTCAGGTCATCCACTATTTTCCACAGTTCTCGTATTTCTTTTTGGAGATCGCCAATTTGGCGATCCCGACGTGGCCCAAAAAGACTAGGTTCAGAAGACTCAGCCTGTGGGAGTGATTCTTGTGGTGGAGGAACCGCTGAAGAAGAGGGTTGTTGAATAGGCCGTCTTGCCGTTGAATGGCCACTACCACGTCGCGCTTGCGATTTAGTACGAACCATATTTGGGTCTTTTTATATGATTATAAAGGAGAAGTTGTTTTCTATGTAGTTGGGGGTCCCGGTCCATCCTGTTTATATAGGGAATTCAACGATGACATAGCGACGAAATAGCGACGTAAATGCATTGTAAGCTGTAACAGTCGGGCACTGTACGGACACCGCCGAATAGCGACGCCTTAGCGACGCTCTCAGCGACGAAACACATCGTACGGTGTGAAGATACGTCGTGCGTCTCTATTTCGTCTGTAAATCGTCAGTAAAAGCACACCATACGACGTGTTTCGTCGCTGGTCGTCGGTAAATCGTCGGTATGTGTTTTTGTTTGTTTTCGGGATTTGTGTTTCTTGGTCGTCGCTGAGTGTCGCTAAGTCGTCGGTATTTGTGTTTGTTTGTTTCTGGGATTTGTGTTTCTTGGTCGTCGCGGTCGTCGCTATATCGTCGCTAAGACGTCGATAATATTGCAGGCTGAGAACCATAAAACCATCTTTCTTCTTCTTCTCTTCTCTCTTTCTTCTCTTATTTCAAGCACATAAATCATTACTTCTGAACGAAAATATAGAAGGAAGATATCTTATTGTGTGGAATTTTGATGTTTTCCACCACCGAGAAAAGATAGCTGCTGTTATTTTGAAGGTATAGCGAGAAAATGGATCCGAGGAGGAGCGTTAGAAAGTGGATGTACGAGAGAGTAAACAACGGGGAGTGGAGTTTTAGATTTGTTGAAGGTCTCGAAGAATTTATGGATTTTGCGACGAGTAATGAAAGTGGAACGCAGATTAGATGTCCGTGTAAGAAATGCAAAAGCCGTAAATATATGCATCCGGCTGACGTGAGGGTTCACTTATTGCAACAAGGTTTCGTGCACAATTACCATACATGGTACTGCCACGGCGAACATGAGGGGGCGTCTACATCTGCAACTTTACACGTCGAAGGGGGACCCGGTCAGGTTGATGCCGAAGAAATAGGCGAGGGATCTCACAACCCATACATGCAGATGGTGCAAGACGCAGCCGTCGGCGCATATACAGGAGACCAGTACTTACAAATGCAGGATCCGGATGAACATCCGCGTATATTCGTGGAGGAAGATCCGAACCCTCAGGCAAGACAGCTTTTTGAGATGCTGAATGCCGCCAACACGCCGCTGTATCCCGGTTGCGATATTCACACACAGATGTCCATGATCGGTCGGATGACGAGCATGAAGACGGAGCACCGCATGACGGAGAGATTGTACGATGAGATGTGTCAGCTGATGAGGGAATCTCTTCCCGAAGGGAACACAATGGTCGACAGGTTTTTTTCGACGAAGAAACAGATGCAGGCCTTGGGACTGCCGGTTCAGAAGATCGATTGTTGTTCAGAAGGGTGCATCATATACAGGGGCATCAACGAGGATAAAGACAAGTGCAGGGTCTATGGGACACGCAGGTGGAGAACGAACAAAAGAAACCGGAACATGCCAAGAAAGCAATTCTACTATTTACCTCTCGCCCCTAGACTGCAGAGGCTCTACGCATCCGGTGCCACAGCTAGCCAGATGAGGTGGCACGCGGAGCACTAC
Source organism: Eustoma russellianum (assembly GCA_036186865.1). Taxonomy (NCBI): domain Eukaryota; kingdom Viridiplantae; phylum Streptophyta; class Magnoliopsida; order Gentianales; family Gentianaceae; genus Eustoma; species Eustoma russellianum. The sequence goes on along the minus strand of AP025043.1, from coordinate 37,441,977 downwards.
ACGAAAGACAGTGAGATGTGCCATCTATCTGACAGTGAAGCTTGGAGGATGTTCGATGTGACACATCCGGGTTTTTCGTTGGAGACAAGGAACGTTAGGTTGGGGTTATGCACCGACAGGTTCAACCCGTTCGGACAGTCGGGAGAGCAGTATTTGTCGTGGCCTGTAATCGTGACGCCATACAATCTACCACCTTGGATGTGCATGAAGAAGCCGTACATGTTCTTGACTGTGATCGCACCGGGGCCTAGGAATCCGAAACGGAAGATCGACCTATACCTGCAGCCATTGATACATGATCTGAAGTGGTTGTGGGAGTTTGGCGTGGAGACGTTCGATGTATCGACCAAACAAAACTTCCAGCTACGCGCTGCGCTGATTGGACCATCAGCGACTTCCCGGCTTATTTTATGTTGTCGGGGTGGAGCACAACTGGGAAATACGCTTGCCTTGCTGCATGAAGCAAGTGAAGACGATGTCCTTGAAACATGGACGTAAGATTTGCTGGTTCGACAGCCATAGGAAGTTCCTGCCCAGACGTCATTTGTACAGAAAGAGCGTGACGGCGTTCATGCCTGGCATCGTCGAGAAGGACACGAAGCCCGAGCTTCTCACGGGTGAGGAGGTGTTAGAGGAGATAGACAGTTGTGGATTCGTGGGGGTCGCTAATGATCCGGACGGCAGCCACAACGCATACCTGGCCCGTGACTGTATCGGGTGGAAGAAGAGAAGCATATTCAGGGAGCTTCCGTATTGGAAGAGCAATATGATCCGACACAACCTGGATGTCATGCACATTGAGAAGAATGTGTTTGACAACATTTTCAATACGATGCTGAATGTGCCTGGAAAAACGAAAGACAATTTGAAGGCACGACTTGATATGCGCGACCTCAATATGCGACCGGAGCTGCATCCCGTTGGCACATCCTACATGCCGAAGTCCTCTTACACGCTGAATGCAGAGCAGGTCAGTGCGTTGTTAGCGTGGCTGAGAATGGCTAGATTTCCTGACGGCCATGTTTCGAACCTGTCAAAGAACATCGACGTGAATAAACGCGGTTTGCACGAGATGAATAGCCACGACTGTCACGTGTTCATGCAACGGTTGACGCCCATTGCATTCCGCGAGCTGCTTCCAATCAATGTATGGAAAGCACTTACCGAGATGAGTCTGTTCTTCAGATGTCTTACATGCACGAGACTCAGGGCGAATGATATGTCAAGGCTGGAGGGCGAAATCCCTTTGATCATTTGCAAGCTGGAAACTGTATTTCCTCCGGCCTTCTTTGATTCAATGGAACACCTGCCAGTTCATCTACCATATGAGGCACGCGTTGGTGGTCCTGTTCAGTACAGGTGGATGTATCCATTCGATAGGTACTCTTATTTATTATGTGACGTTCTTATGTGTCTAAGCGCAATCATTTGAACAGATATTCCCTATATGAACAGATATCTCAGGCATTTGAAGCTGAACATCAAGAACAAGGCGAAAGTCGAGGCCTCGATGTGCAATGCCTACCTGACGGAGGAAGCCTCGACCTTCGTGCCTCATTACTTCGATCCAGATGTCCCGCCGAGGTGCAGAGATGCTCCCCGGAACGACGACGGCATTTCCAGATCCGGTATCCTCCCGATATTCACACATCCGATCAGATTTCACGGACAAGGAAAGAAAATGATATTGGGAGACATCGAGCTTAAGATTGCTCATTCTTATGTTCTGCGCAACTGCCGTCAAGTCGACCGTTTCTAGAGGTATAAACGATATCCAGTTTTAATTTGTAAATACCTTGTGTTACTTTATCCATTATATTACAAAGATATACAGGGTACTCATTCGTAATTTGCTTCAGCTTGTTCGTTGATTTATTGCAACACCGTTCACCGGGTATATCGAGCGATGCAATAAACAATGCGTTAGATGCCGATTTTGCTAATTGGTTCAGGTGGCATGTAAGTTTATATATTTGCCGGTTACGTGTACATCATGTGATACGCATTTATTGCCCCGATGATGTATACTTGCTTGTTGTTTTACAGGCGAGCAAAGGTCGTCTGACTGACGATGAGTACGATTACATTCTGACACCAGTAGCCAAGGGTCCATTGAACAGAGTCACGTACCACGACATGTATTTTGTCAACGGGTATAGATTCCACACAGTCTCCCATGCCAGCCGAAAATCGTCGGAGAATAGCGGAGTGTGTGTCAAGCGGTATGACAATAGCCCGGGCGAGGATGACTTCTACGGCTACCTTACTGACATCATTGAGCTTGAATATCCCGCATTGCCTATAAAGCGGGTGGTGCTATTCAAATGTGAATGGTACGATCCAACTCGGGAAGGTTATCGCGCTGGCACAAAGGTTCACGACCGATATAAGTTGGTAGACATACACCAAGGGCGACGGTACAGAAAGTACAATCCATTCGTTTGGGCTAGTCAAGCGTCCCAGGTATACTATCTATCGTATCCAACAACGAAGATGAATGCGAGCTCAAAAGACTAGCGAGCCGTGTGCAAAGTGAAATCGAGAAAGTTTGATGTCAGCCAGGTTCAGATGGCATGGATGCCGCATTTCAAGAAGAAAACCCGCCCGTTCTGGATACGACACATGTTGAACTGCACAACCTCCCTCTAAATGACCCCAACGGCGGTTTCATCGAAATTCATCTCAACATACAACCGCCTGACAATATTGAAGATGTAGGCGAAGACGAATACGAGGATGAAGAGGACGACGAGCATGTAGATGAAGATGAAAATGAAGATGAAAATGAGGATGAAAATGAAGATGAAAATGAAGATGCGTATGAGGATGCGGATGACAATGAAGATATACATAATGTGTGTCTGTAAGTACTTTATATTTTGTATATATTTTTTCAATACTGATGGCACTGACGAGTTACCGACGAAACGTGTCATCGCAAATTTGAAAAAACGACGACACATGAAATAGCAACGACACTGTAATAGCGACGAACTTCCGTCGCTATTTCGTCTTAAAATTTCGAAGTAAAAGCTGAAAACACCCTTCTTCTTCCCCATTTCTTCCCCGCAATCCCCCCCCCCCCCACGTCGAAATCCCCTCTCTGGAGCCCAGGCAAAATCCCCTCTCCTCCCCCGACGAAATCCCATTTCTTCTCCGGTGACCTCCCTTCTACGGTTAGTTTTTCTTATTATTTCGTTTTTAATGATTTTAATTAGTTATATTTCGTTTTATACATATATACACTACACACGCACACTACATATATATACATTATATATATATAAACACGCACATATACACACACTCAGTGTATTTTATAAAATATATATGTAGATACATACATATATATGTATAAGTGTATAGATCTACATATGTATATACGGATCTATATATATATATGGGTATATATGTATTTATGTATAGATGTGTAGATGCATATATATATAAACACATGGTTTTGTATAAAAGTGTATATATATATGCGGTTTTTGATATATACTTATATACGGTTTTATACATGCATATATATATACATATATATATATATACATGTATATATATATATATACATATATATATATATCACTTTTTTTAGGTATATATACATAAATATATATATATATATATATATATATATATATATATACGGTTTTACATTTATATATATGTCACTGTTTTTTTATAAATATATATATTGATAGATATATATATATACGGTTTCACATATGTATATATATATATAGTTCACTGTTTTTTTATGTATAGATATATATACATATATATATATATACGGCAGTTATATAAATATGTATATAAAAAATATATATTTCGGTTTATACAAAATATATATATATATATATACGGTTTTATACATGTATATATATATATATTTCGGTGTATATATGTATTATATATATATATATATTATGTATATATATATATTTCGGTGTATATATGTATTATATATATATATATATATATATATATATATTCGGCCATTAAGTAATTTTTGGCTTAATTGACTTTAATTTTATGAATAGTATGTTTCAATAGTTAAGATATAATATGTCATGAAATATGACTAAATTTGAATGTATATAATATATTATAAGACAAATATATATAAATGTATATATAAATGATTTATTTATTTTTTGCCCTTAGGTCTTTTATGACAAAATAACCTTATTATGTGGTACATATGTATATATGTATAATATATATGTTAAGGTATGAAATGAATAAGTTTTGGATATTACATACTATTTTGCCTTGCATGTACCGAAAAAGGGCAGTTGGTGACTAGGGTGCGTATGCACCAAAATTGTTGTTAAGGTTGAATTAGTAGAAATGTGGTGTGCTTGGCCAATGAATGATGCATGTACAAACTGTTTTGTAAGAGGTTTGCATATGCTTTTCGGTATGATACTAGTTCAAGGTGTTTACTAAGCTCGAGAGTTGGAATTGTTTGAAAAGGAATTAAGGAAATCTGCATGTAGCGGTTTTAAGGAAAGAATATTTATGATTTAAGTATCAGGTTCAAGTGATGTATAGTTTGAAGTGTAATTTGATGATGAAGTTCGATTATGTAGTTTGGTTAATCATGTCATGTTGTTGGATTTGGATTTGTCTTTGGAGAGGCCATTAAGGCCGGGAAACCTTCGATGAACGAATAGGTCATGCCAAAATTTTCAAAATTATTAATCTGTTCCTTGCAGATCAGATGGCTAGTGAGGGTTTACCGACTCGATCCACCTACCCACCAGCTACACAGGCCCTCTCAGGAGAGTTTAATATGTTCCTTTCTCAGCATGAGCTGCATGGTTCGGTTTCGACCGCCGCTCTGGCTGCGGACGCAGACCTTTTAGGGTCTACCGATAGGTCCGCACCCCCCAGATATACGACGCCACCCACACCCACCGGTTCAGCACCTCATCTGCCGTCTGATGCGGCATCGGACGAGGGTGTCATACCAGGGCGTCGTGCCCTTCCTTGGTCACATGATACCCATACGTAAGTAATGATTAATTTTTTTAACATGTTTTCAAATATATTTCACGCGTTATTTTTTCCTAACCACTTCACCTCTTTCAGGTTTGAACCGGACTCGGGCCAGCTTTTCGGTTGCATCACTCGGTCCTTCCACCTGAGGCAGGACCCAACTGGATATGCCTGGTCTCGTGTCACCCTGCAGACACGTAGGTTCTACTGGGATGAGTTTCAGGTATTCAAATTTGATGAATTTAACTTTTTGATGCGTAATCGATCATTACTTTTCTAACCACATTTTTAGTTTTCCTCCGTATGATAATTGCAGAAGGCGTACAGCTGGCCAGCTGACATCGGCCACGATGTGGAGCAGGCCTGGCGGCAGAGGGCCGCCAAACGCTACAGGGACTTCGTCAACTCTCTCAAGACCAAGTGGGAGCATGACCCCATTTCTGCCAGGCCTGCCTACGTATCCGAGGCTGCCTGGGCGGGGTGGATAGACAGGTGGAGGGACCCTGCTAACCAAGCCCGCAGCGCCAGGAACGCGGCGAACCGGCACGGCGGCAATCTACAGGGCCCAGCACCTTCCACACACTCAGGTGGTTCGGTTTCCCACGCCACCACGATGCGTTCTATGGTGAGTATTTTGATATTGGATTATTTAGATTCATTGATTTCATTGGATTATTTCGATTCATTGACTTAAGTGGATTATTTACATTCATTGACTTAAGTGGATTATTTATATTAATTGATTTCTTATGTTGCGCTGTTGTTTTTTTGGTATTCGTATATGGTTAATTTAAGTAGTATATGATTTCATTTGCCTTTTTCTTTTTACTTTTTATTTGACTTGGGAGAGGCCTTTAAGGTCGGGCTATCTCCGATAAACGAATAGGTCATGCCGAAATTTTTAAAATTCTGGATTTCACTAACATATTTTATTTCATTCTTTCATCATGAGGAGACGGGGGAGTGGTCAGCCTCCTACGATCTCTTCTACAAGACGCATCGGAAGAAAGCCTCCGACGGGACGGAGGACTGGATCACGACAATGGCCCGCGACATCAGTATAAGTAGACTACGATATCATTTGTTTTTTCCTTAATTTTCTTGCTAAACCCTAACAGTTCTTATTCTCATTTCAGAACGAGTACAACAGATTACTCGCACATAGGGGCGAAGAGGCCGACAAGAACCGTGCTTATTGGGATGCGGTTCGGACTGTCGACCCTCAGAATAAGAAGAAGAGGGAGGTGTACGGGGTTGGATCAGCAGCGCCGCGATTCTTTCCCGAAGTTCTGCATCCAGGTGCTTCCTCTGAGACCAACACCTCCGCGCCTTCTGCGACGCCAGAGGATATTTTGCGCCTGGAATCAGATCATGCGGCGCTGCATCGTGAGATGGAATCAGGACGAGGCATGAGGAGAGTGTACAGGCACTGCAGTCGCAGCTGACTCAGACCCAGCAGGCGCTGCAGCAGGCGGTTCAGCAGGCGGTTGAGCAGGCACAGCAGACGATGCAGGTGCAGCAGGCGACGAACCAGCAAATGTCGCAGTTATCGCATTTCATCATCTCTTTCATTTCCAGCTCCTTGCAGCCTCAGCCTCGCCCTGATGATGGTCACTCTTCTCTGCATGATCCCCCTCCATCTTCCTCTGCATAGTATTTCATTTTCTGATTTTTTGTACAGTCCATTTCATTTATTGTATTGACATATTCTTTGTACTTTTATATTTTATCTGACATTTATACGGATTCTATTTCGTTTGTGTTGTTTAATTATACGAACTTCAATACGCAAATACTGTATTTCTGTATCATATTCGTACAAATGATTTAATATACAAAATAAAAATATTATAAAAATTAAATAATAATAAAAACTATTTAATTAATAATATATTGATATTATTAATAAACTAAAAATATTTAATATTTAATATTCAATATTAAATTAATATTTATAATTAAATTAAAAAATAGCGACGAACCTGCGACGAAACCGAAATGTCGTAGACCGGAAATAAAAAAATCAAAAATTTTAAAATAGCAACGACAAAAGATATACCGACGAAAATCTGCGACGAAACAAAATGTCGCAGAACGGAGATAAAAAAATAAAAAATTATAAAATAGCGACGAAAAAAATACACCGACGAAAAAACGACGGCAATAACAGGTCGCAGACCTGACAGATTTTCGTCACAATTGCGTGACGAAACACCGATGAGGTTTTTTCCGTCCCAATATAGCGATGCTTCACCGACGAAAATCACTTTGCGACAACCCGTATAACGACCTACTGTTTTCGTCGCTATATGCCTGTAGCGACGAAATGGCGACGATTTTTGTCTGTCGCTATATGCCTTTTTTTTGTGGTGGGTGACAGCTTCATATATAGTCACATGATTTTTGGGCTAACTGGAGGTCCGTAAAGAACCCACTAGTTGATTTTTCGTTCTAAATTAAGATCAATCAGATGTATATTTTCTTTTTCTTTAATTTTTCTTTTTTTCCCTTATGATTTGGGTCAAGTTAAATATATCACTCATATGGTCGTTTCACGTGCCCTATGTGTGTTTTTTTTAATATGTATTCATATTACTCCATCTTTTGAGATTTTAATAGGGAAGGACCTGTATTCATATTGCTTGCAAATAATAGACTTGCATTTGTGTTGAAGTTCAAGGAATACACCAAGTGCCAACGTACAATGAGTCAGTGGCGTGCCAAGGGCAGGAGCGTGCCAAGGGTCATCAACGTGCCAAGACATGAGCTTGCCAAGGATGACGATGTGCCAAGGGCAGGAGCGTGCCAACTTGGCAATATGCATGAAGGGCACACATGTGCCAAGTGTGTTGGTAAAGAAAAGAAGAGTGACGAATTGGAAGCAGTTATTAGCAATGAAGAACACGTGCTCATTGACAATGAGATGGTGAGCAAAGCGCGTATGGATGGTGCAGAAGTGCAGCTTGGTGCAGTTGCGTGCACAGACCGAATAAGGAAGAGTTGAGGCGGTTATGTAGGTGATTAGACAAGAATGTCCTTCTAAGTAGTATGTGGTTAGGAGTAGTTGAACTTGATTGTAAATACACACATGGCAGTTATTTTTGTTGTATATATGTTTGTTGTAGCTGGACCGAATTCAATGAGAGAAAATAGTCTTCATCTTCCTGCACTTATGCAATTCTCTGAGCTCTGCATCTCATCATTCCTTCGCTTACGAATTCTTCTTGAATGATTCCTGATGATTGTTATGATCATTCGAAATTTAACACGGTATCAGAGCCATGCTCAATGTAGCCTTGCTTGATCAATTGATTTTGTTCCTTTCAATTGATTGCATTCGTATTCCTATTCTTCGTCTTGTATCTTCGCGTGATTGATTGGATGATGTCTACGTCCAGTAATCAAATTGATCCTACAGAGGATCCACTACATGTACATCCAAGTGATAGTCCATCACTTGTGTTAACACAACCACTGTTGGATTCGCATAATTACCACAGTTGGTGTAGAAATATCAAGCGTGCGTTGGAGTCCAAGAACAAGACAGGATTCTTGGATGGATCCATGAGGAATCCAGCAGAAGGTGATCGCAAATATTCTGCTTGGATCAAGGCGAACAACATGGTAGTTTCCTGGTTGATTAACTCTGTTATGCCCCCCATAGCTCAACGCGTCATATGGATTGACGATGCCGTTGATATCTGGAAGGACTTAAGACTAAGGTATGGCAATATAGATGCATTTAGACTCTCAGACTTGCAGGAAGAATTTTATGAAATCAAACAGGATAATCGGTCAATGACTGAGTATTACACGAGGTTAAAGGTGGTTTGGGAGGAATTAACGGTATTGAAAGCCACTCCTAGTTGTAAATGTGGTAGATGTACATGTAACCTCACGAGTCAGATCACAAAATTTGTTGAAAATGACTTTGCAATCAAGTTTTTGAAAGGATTGAGTAATGAATTTGAACCTGTTAAATCTCAAGTTCTCTTACTGTCACCTCTGCCGGATATTAATAGTACCTTCGTAATGTCCGTTATGTTTGAGAGGAAGGTGAAATATTCAGGAAATCAGCCTGGTTTCAGCAACAATCCCTCTAGTGTGATGAACGTGAATGGACCTAGATTTGGGGGTCAGGGAATCAACTTTAATAACTCCAAGTTTCAGGGGACCTCTAAGGGTAAGGGAGGATATAAGAAAGGAGGTGTGAATCCTCAGAGAGGTGGTGTGGATGGCAACAGACGCCCCATATGCACGTATTGTGGGGTGGTTGGTCACACATGGAGAAGTGCTATAAGAAATGTGGGTATCCACCTGGCTTTAAACCAAAACCCCAGCTTAATTGTGTTGGAATGGATGAAGGAATGGAGCAGCAGAGAGAGTTGACGTATGGTGATCACAGCTCAGTTGTGTAGCAAACCCAAATGGCTCAAGATCAAGGAGTTATGTCATAGGAGCAACCTATCATTACTCAAGAGCAGTACTCCTAGTTGATGAGTATGCTGCAGGAGCATCAAGGGAGAATATCTCAGAAGAATGGAGGAGCATTCCAGGAGGCAAATGACAGAAGTCATGCTGTGATGTCAGCAATGCAACAGGGCACCAAAGGTAACGATGCAGGTAAAGTATCACATAAGTATATTTCAACATGGGTGATAGACTCAGGTGCCACTGATCATGTTTGTTGTAGCCTATCTCTCTTTGACTCCTGTGTTGCTGTGAGCGGTCTGAAAGTAAGATTACCAAATAATTCATATGTGGATGTTACACATACTGGTATGGTCAGTTTATCAGCCTCTTTAACGCTCACTGATGTCTTGTTTATCCCCTCTTTCTCTTTTAATCTTTTGTCTCTCAGCAAAATAACCATGAGGAACAATGTTTCTGTCCTTTTTCGTTCTGATTCATGTGTAATATTTGATCAGAGAACCAAGATGACGATTGGTTCAGTTAAGGTCAATAAAGGGCTGTACCAGCTCATTGGGTTGAATAAAGAAGCTTTGGTGAAAGAAAGGTGTAGCAGACCGTGTGTGGACAGCAGCATTTTGTCATCAACAATTGAGCCGGATGGACTTTACTCCCTGTGGCATGCAAGATTAGGACACATGTCCAATGGCAGGATGAAAGAAATACATAAGACAAGTCCTTGGGTCCCTTACTCAGATGTGAAAACACCCTGTCCCATATGCCCTTTAGCTAAACAGAAAAGAAAACCATTTCCCATCTCTTCTTCCATGTCTCAGTCTCCCTTTGCTTAGTTCATACTGATATATGGGGACCCTATAAGCACCCCACTATGTTTCATCAATGTTACTTTCTAACAATTGTGGATGATTACAGTAGGTTCTGTTGGGTATACTTGATGAGGAGTAAGGCCGAGGTAAAGAAAATAATACAAAGCTTTTGTGTTTTTGTATCTGTGCAATTTAATTCCAATGTGAAGGTTATCAGGAGTGACAATGGACTGGAATTCAAGTTGGATGAGTTTTATGCATCTAGGGGTATAATTCACCAAACCAGTTGTGTGTATACTCCTCAACAAAATAGAATAGTTGAAAGGAAGCATCAACACTTGTTGAATGTGGCTAGAGCTTTGAGGTTCCATGCCGGATTACCTATACAATTTTGGGGATTTTGTATTCAACACGCTGCTTACTTGATTAACATTACTCCTTCCCCTGTCATTTCTGAAAAAACCCCGTATGAAATACTATACAACAAGTCCCCATTGTACCGGGAACTAAGAGTCTTCGGTTGCCTTGCTTACTCTACAGACACCAGACCTGACAAGAGAAAGTTCGATCTTAGAGCTAGGAGATGTGTGTTCCTTGGTGTATCACATACCACTAAAGGATATATACTGCAGGACATTGAGTCCAAGGATATTTTAGTATCAATAGATGTGTATTTCGAAGAGAACGTCTTCCCCATGTCAACCTCAAACAATCCAGTTCATATGCCAGTTAACACATCCATACCCGACCCTTCGATTCCGAGCACAGAATATGCCCGTGACCCAGCCACACTCGTTCCTGATCCTTCGATTCCTAGCCGTGATCAATCTCCACTCATGCCTGACCGCCTTCCTCAATCACATGACACTGTCCAACATAACCTTGATCATCAGTCACCCCCCAGTTCGTCCAGTTACTCTAATGATCCAATACAAATGAACATGCCTACAACTGCTGAGCACCCCATTACTTGCATTGATGTGTGTCTACCAATTGCTTGCCCTTCCAGACCCATTCGGGAAAAGCGTACTCCAGCTTATCTGAGTGATTATTGTTGTAACCAATTCACCACTCCTATGCACAGTTCCATTCATTCTAACACAAGTAGTCCACATCACCTTCACAGAGTCTTTTCTCTTGATCATTTGGCACCTAAGTATAGATCTTATGTTTTAAATACTAATGTGTTTACTGAGCCTAAGTCTTATTCAGAGGAAGCCAGTTGCCTTGAGTGGCAACAAGCTATGCAGGCAGAGCTTAAAGCATTGGAGGAAAACGATTCATGGTCCTTGGTACCATTGCCCAAGAATAAACAACCCATTGGTTGTAGATGGGTGTACAAGATTAAGTACAAGCAGGATGGCACAGTTGAGAGGCATAAAGCGAGATTGGTAGCGAAGGGGTACACTCAGCAATACGGGCTTGATTATCAAGATACATTTGCACTAGTGGCCAAGATGACCACTGTACGATGTGTGTTGGCACTAGCAGCTAGCAAGGGGTGGCATTTACAGCAGCTGGACGTGAATAATGCCTTTCTTCATGGAGATCTCCATGAAGAAATATATATGACTCCACCACCTGGACTAAGGCTGTCCAATAAGAATCTGGTCTATAAGCTGCACAAGTCGTTATATGGACTTAAACAAGCAAATAGGGAGTGGAACGTTAAGTTGACGAATTACTTGACCTCAGTGGGTTTTGTTCAATCTAAAACAGATTACACGCTGTTTTTAAAATCAACATCGGATTATTCGTTAAAATTGTTGGTATATGTGGACGATATAATACTGGCCTATTCTGACATGGATCCTATTCACAAGATCAAGTCTCAGCTGCATGCTACATTCAGGATCAAAGATCTTGGTGACCTTTGGTACTTCCTGGGAATTGAAGTAGCTAGGTCACAGGGGGGTTGGTATTGAATCAACGAAAGTATACGTTGGAGCTGCTTGAGCATACAGGCTTCATGGGAGCTAAGCCTGTAAGAACACCTATGGAAGTCAACTTGAAATTAACACATGGTGATTCAGAGCTGATTGATGATGTACCAGCTTACAGAAGTCTGATAGGGAAGTTGATCTATTTAACCATTACGAGGCCAGACATTTCGTTTCCAGTTCAGCAGTTAAGCCAATTTCTTGACTGCCCCACGGCTAACCACTTGAAAGCAGCCCACAGGTTGCTTAGATACTTGAAAGGGAGTGTAGGACAAGGACTTTTGTATGCTAGGGGCACCAATTTGAGGTTGAAGGCTTATGTGGATTCGGATTGGGCTGGGTGCTCAGAGACTAGGAGGTCAACTACAGGTTTTTGTGTATTTTTGGGGGATTCATTGGTGTCATGGAAGGCCAAAAAGCAAACAACCGTCTCCAAGTCCTCGGCAGAAGCAGAGTATATGGCATTGACAAGCTTGTTTGCGAAGTCCAGTGGCTGCTACATCTGGCTGATGACCTGAAGTTAGGGGAGCAGAGACCAGTAGAGATCTTTTACGATAGTAAGAGTGCCATACATATAGCTGAAAATCCCGTATTCCATGAACAGACGAAACATATTGAAATAGACTGCCACATCACTCGGGACAAAGTGCAGGATGGAACAGTCAAGTTGATGCCCGTGCGTACAGACATGCAGCTTGCAGATATTCTTACCAAGGCCATGGATCACAAGAGGCAGATGGAGTTGTTAAGGGCATTGGGTGTGATTAACATTTACTCTAAGCATGGCTTGAGAGGGGGTGTTGAAGTTCAAGGAATACACCAAGTGCCAACGTACAATGAGTCAGTGGCATGCCAAGGGTAGGAGCGTGCCAAGGGTCATCAACATGCCTTGACATGAGCGTGCCAAGGATGACGATGTGCCAAGGGCAGGAGCGTGCCAACTTGGCAATATGCATGAATGGCACACATGTGCCAAGTGTGTTGGTAAAGAAAGGAAGAGTGACGAATTGGAAGCAGTTATTAGCAATGAAGAACACGTGCTCATTGACAATGAGATGGTGAGCAAAGCGCGTCTGGATGGTGCAGAAGTGCAGCTTGGTGCAGTTGCGTGCACAGATCGAACAAGGAAGAGTTGAGGCGGTTATGTAGGTGATTAGACAAGAATGTCCTTTTAAGTAGTATGTAGTTAAGAGTAATTGAAGTCCTTGATTGTAAATACACACATGGCAGTTATTTTCGTTGTATATATGTTTGTTGTAGCTAGACAGAATTCAATGAGAGAAAATAGTCTTCATCTTCCTGCACTTATGCAATTCTCTAAGCTCTGCATCTCGTCATTCCTTCGCTTACGAATTCTTCTTGAATGATTCCTGATGATTGTTATGATCATTCGAAATTTAACAATTTGCTTGAAGCAACCGTTCGATTTCTGTTATACACGGAAACAAAAAGGGTAATTAAAGAAAATAAATTAGATAGATGATTACCATGCACAAACTTGTTAGATGATAATTATAGAAAGAGATATATACATATTAGAGTGTGAAACATATATATAACCATAAAAATTGGTATAATAGGAAAAGAAATCTTAATAAAACTGTAAACCTAATGAGAAATTCTTTATAAATAATAAATATATTCCAAAATCCCAAAACCAAACACACAACCCCCACAAAAAAACAAGAGGCCACACTTTTATGAAGAATCTATATGATACAAAAGGTAGATGTTGAGTTAGTTGAATTAGCTATAATGAATGTATCTAATCTGTGTGTACATACATAAATTATTGTTGAGATGAGCAGCAAATAACATGGTGGGGTCGATGATCGCTGATAGGAGGAGAGGTTCCCGAGATAGAGAAGGAAAACAAAAAAAGAATAGAAGAAAAAAGAGAGGCAGGAACCGTGAGGAGCTGGAGAAAGAAAGAAAAGAAAAAAAAATTCTAACCACCTTGGAATTGAACTCTGGTGGATAAGGATTACATGGAATAAGGTGGCAAACCACTGGGTTAAGAGGAAGTTTGTTAATATAAAGCCGGTTCATTTGTCAAGTAGTTGACATATAGTACTTGCACCACAAATAGAATTTGATTTTGCGACGAAAAAATCACCGACGAAACAAGGTATGTCAGTGTTTCGGCGGTAATTTGTGACGAAATTGCGATACATGCATTTTCGTCGTTGATTGCGACGAAACTACGATGAAATGCATTGTCGCTAACAAAAAAGTAATCAGGTTAATCCTTTCGTTACAATTTCGTCGGTGTTTTGTCGGTGGTTTGTCGCTACTCTGTGTGTTTTGTTCGTCGCTATTTAGTTTGTAGCGTTTCGTTGCTATATCGTCGCTATTGTGTCGCTAAAATTCCAGAACACAGATAAACTTCGAAATAAATTCGTCGATTAGTAGGTTCTCGTCGTTGTGTTTCGTCGGTTTTTTGTCAATGAAACCCGCGTGTCACAAATGTTTTGTTTTACTTTTCGTTCGTATTCCGATTTGTCGCTGTGTCATCGCAGATTCGTCGAGGATTAAACACGTGTATGAATTAAGAAAAAAGAAAACGGTGATTGGGAAAAAAAATTTATTCGTTTAGTAATAAAATTTTACATTATGAATACGAAAAATTAAAAAAAGAAATCTAAAAGAGAAGCGGAGAGGGGCCGTTCACTCTTCGTCATCGGAAGAAAGAGTGGCCGCCACATTCTCTGCGAACTCTTTGAGGAGGCGCTTTAGATTGTAATATTTGACTTTCCACTTGCGCAGCCTTCTGTTCATGACGTGCAGTTTCCTCGACTGCTGCTGCATGTTTACTATAATTGTACTGAAATTGATCTGTTGTTCCCGCATTTCTTGGGGTTGTGGCTGAGGAGGAGGCCATTGTGGTTGAGGAGGAGTCCGTTGTGGAGGTGCATTGTTTGCCCCTCCACGCCTTGGGGTTGTTTTATAACGACGAGGCATACTTTGTATTTTGTTTATGACATGTAAAGCTGTGGGGTCATATATATAGGTAAACAAAGCGATGACATAGCGACTAATCCGCGACGAACTTTTTTCCCGTTAGTTAACACCGGAAGATGTGCGGGCATGACACTTCGTTTGAATTAGCGACGACTTAGCGACGTAAATTCTCGTACGTTGTAACCATCGGGCGCTGTGCAGACACTGCCGTTGGGACTGAATAGCAACGCCTTAGCGACGCCGTAGTGACGAAATGCGTCGTATGGTGTGAAGAGACGTCGTGCGTTGCTAGTTCGTCAGTAAAGCGTCGCTAAATTCAAACACCGATAATAAATTCGTCGGTTATTAGGTTCTCGTCGTTGTATTAAGTTTCGTCGGTATATAGTCGCTGTTTAGTCGGTGAATTAGTCGTCCAAAATTTTTTCGAACCACATTTCGTTTGTATTTTAGCGTCGTCTGTCTTTTAGCGTCGTCGAGATTCGTAAGGGATTAAACACGTGTTTAAATTAAGAAAACGAAAGCGATGATTAAAAAAAACTTCATTAATATAGAATTATAAATTACAAAATACATAAGGAAAAATTGAAAAAAAATCTAAATGAATAGCGGAGAGGAGTCGTTCACTGTTCGTCATCCGAATAGAGAGTAGCAACACTCTCCGTGCACGCCTTCAGCTGTGCAGCTTTGGATTTCATCTGCATCTGCCTTGTGTCCAGGTAGTGGAGACGCTCATTCTGTTGCGTAATCACCTCCCTCAGGTCATCCACTGTTTTCCACAGCTCTTGTATTTCTACACGAGGATCGCCAATTTGGCGATCCTCTTGCCGACTTGGCCCCTGCACAGTGGGTTCAGAGGAGTCAGCCTGTGGGAGTGCTTGTGGTTGTGGAGGAACCGCTGTAGGTGCGGGTGGTTGAATAGGCCGTCTTGGGTATGTACAACCACTACCACGTCGTGCATGTGCTTTACTACGAACCATATTTGTGTCTTTTTATATGATTAGAAAGGAGATTTTGTTTTCTATATAATGGGAGTCACGGTAGGATGCTGTTTATATAGGGGAATTCAACGACGACAAAGCGACGACTTAGCGACGTAAATGCATTGTAAGTTGTAACAGTCGGGCACTGTGCAGACACTGCCGCATAGTGACGCAAACAGCGACGAAACGCATCGTATGGTGTGAAGATACGTCGTGCGTTGCAATTTTGTCGGTAAAGCGTCGGTAAGAACACTCGGGCACTGTGCGGACAATGCCGTTGGTACTGTATAGCGACGCCTTAGCGACGCTTACAGCGACGAAACGCATCGTATGGTGTGAAGAGACGTCGTGCGTCGCTATTTCATCGGTAAAGCGTCGGTAAGCAATGAATGCAAACATTAATAAACGCACACCATACGACGTGTTTCGTCGCTGAGCGTCGCTAAGTCGTCGGTATTTGTGATTGTTTGTTTCTTTTTAAGCGTCAGTATTTGTGTTTCTTGGTCGTCGCTATAGCGTCGCTAAGACGTCGGTAATATTGCAGGCTGAGAACCATAAAACCATCTTTCTTCTTCCACTCTTCTCCCATTCTTCTCCCATTTCAAACACATAAATCATCACTTTTCAACGAAAATATAGAAGGAAGATATCTTATTGTGTGGGATTTTGAGGTTTTCCACACCGAGAAAAGATAGTTGCTGTTATTTTGAAGTTATAGCGAGAAAATGGATCTGAGGAGGAGCGATAGAAAGTGGATGTACGAGAGAGTAAACAACAAGGAGTGGAGTTTTAGATTTGTTGAAGGTCTCGAAGAATTTGTGGATTTTGCGACGAGCAATGAAAGTGAAACACAGATTAGATGTCCGTGTAAGAAATACAAGAACTGTAAATATATGCATCCAGGTGACGTGAGGGTTCACTTATTTAAACAAGGTTTCGTGCACAATTACCATACATGGTACTGCCACAGCGACTATGAGGGGGCGTCTACATCTGCAACTGTTCACGTCGAAGGGGGACTAGGTCAGGTTGATGTTGAAGAAATAGGCAAGGGATCTTATAACCCATACGTGCAGATGGTGCAAGACTCAGCCGTCGGCGCATTTACGGGAGAGCAGTACTTAGATATGCATGTCGGGTACGAATGTGCATAGGATCCGGATGAACAGCCGCGTATATTCGTGGAGGAAGATCCGAACCCTCAAGCGAGACAGTTTTTTGAGATGCTGAACACCGCCAACACGCCGCTGTATCCCGGTTATGGTAGTCACACACAGATGTGTATGATCGGTCGGATGACGAGCATGAAGACGGAGCACCGCATGACGGAGAGATTGTACGATGGGATGTGTCAGCTGATGAGGGAATCTCTTCCCGAAGGGAACACGATGGTCGACAGTTTTTATTCGACGAAGAAACAGCTGCAGGCGTTAGGACTGCCGGTTCAGAAGATCGATTGTTGTTCGGAGGGGTGCATCATATACTGGGGCATCAACGAGGATAAAGACAAGTGCAGGGTCTGTGGGACACGCAAGTGGATAACGAACAAAAGAAACCGGAACGTGCCAAGAAAGCATTTCTACTATTTACCTCTTGCCCCTAGACTGCAGAGGCTCTACGCATCCGGTGCCACAGCTAGCCAGATGAGGTGGCACGCAGAGCACTACACGAAAGACGGTGAAATGTGCCATCCATCAGATGGCGAAGCTTGGAGGACGTTCGATGCGACACATCCGGGTTTTTCGTCTGAGACAAGGAACGTTAGGTTGGGATTATGCACCGACGGGTTCAACCTGTTCGGATAGTCGAGAGAGCAGTATTCGTCGTGGCCTGTCATCGTGACGCCGTACAATCTACCACCTTGGATGTGCATGAAGAAGCGGTACATGTTCTTGACTGTGATCACACCGGGGCCTAGGAATCCGAAACAGAAGATCGACTTATACCTGCAGCCATTGATACAGGAGCTGAAGTTGTTGTGAGAGTTTGGCGTGGAGACGTTCGATGTATCGACCAAACAAAACTTCCAGCTACGCGCTGCGCTGATGTGGACGATCAGCGATTTCCCGGCTTATTATATGTTGTCAGGGTGGAGCACAGAGGGGAAATACGCTTGCCCTTGCTGCATGAAGCAAGCGAAGACGTTGTCCTTGAAACATGGACGTAAGATTTGCTGGTTCGACAGTCATAGGAAGTTCCTGACTAGACGTCATTTATACAGAAAGAACGTGACGACGTTCATGCCTGGCATCGTCGATAAGGACACGAAGCCCAAGCTTCTCACGGGTGCGGAGGTGTTGGAGGAGATAGACAGTTGTGGATTCGTGAGGGTCGCTGATGATCCGGACAGCAGCCACAACGCATACCTGGCCCGTGACTGTATCGGGTGGAAGAAGAGAAGCATATTCTAGGAGCTTCCGTGTTGGAAGAGAAATATGATCCGACACAACCTGGATGTCGTGCACATTGAGAAGAACGTGTTTGACAACATTTTCAATATAGTGCTGAATGTGCCTGGAAAAACAAAAAACAATTTGAAGGCATGACTTGATATGCGCGACCTCAAAATACGACCAGAGCTGTATCCCGTTGGCATATCCTACATGCCGAAGTCCTCGTACACGCTGACTGCGGAGCAGGTCAGTGCGTTGTTAGCGTGGCTGGGGATGGCTAGAATTATGGCGGCCATGTTTCGAACCTGTCGAAGAACATCGACGTGAATAAACGCGGTTTGCACGGGATGAAGAGCCACGACTATCACGTGTTCATGCAACGGTTGATGCCCATTGCATTCCGCGAGCTGCTTCCAACCAATGTATGGGAATAACTTACCAAGATGAGTCTGTTCTTCAGATGTCTTACATCCACGAGATTCAGGGCGAATGATATGTCAAGTCTGGAGGGCGAAATCCCAGTGATCATATGCAAGCTGGAAACTGTATTCCCTCCGGCCTTCTTTGATTCAATGGAACACCTGCCAGTTCATCTACCGTACGAGGCACGTGTTGGTGGTCCTATTCAGTACAGGTGGATGTATCCGTTCGAGAGGTACTCTTATTTATTATGTGACGTTCTTATGTGTTTAAGCGCAAGCATTTGAACAGATATTCACTATATGAACAGATATCTCAAGCATTTGAAGCTGAACATCAAGAACAAGGTGAAAGTCGAGGCCTCGATGTGCAATGCCTACCTGACGGAGGAAGCCTCGACTTTCTTGTCTTATTACTTCGAGCCAGATGTCCCATCGAGGTGCAGAGATGTTCCCCGGAACGACGACGGCATTTCCAGATCCGGTGTCCTCCCGATATTCACACATCCAATCAGATTTCACGGACAGGGAAAGGAAATGATATTGGGGGACAACGATCTGAAGATTGCTCATTCTTATGTTCTGCGCAACTGCCGTCAAGTTGACCGTTTCCAGAGGTATAAACGATATCCAATTTTAATTTGTAAATACCTTGCGCTACTCTATCCATTATATTACAAAGGTATACAGGGTACTCATTCGTAATTTGCTTCAGCTTGTTTGTTGATTTATTGCAAGAACGTTCACCGGGTATATCGAGCGATGCAATAAACAATGAGTTAGATGCCAAGTTTGCTGATTGGTTCATATGGCATGTAAGTTTACATACTTGCTGGTTACGTGTACGTCATGTGATATGCATTTATTGCCCCGCTGATGTATACTTGTCGTTTTACGGGCGAGCAAAGGTCATCAGGCTGACGAAGAGTACGGTTACATTCTGACATCAGTAGTCGAGGGTCCATTGAACAGAGTCACGCGCTATGACATGTATTTTGTGAACGGTTATAGATTACACACAGTCTCCCATGCCAGCCGAAAATCGTCGGAGAACAGCGGAGTGTGTGTAAAGCGGTATGACAATAGCCCGGACGAGGATGACTTATACGGCTACATTACTGACATCATTGAGCTCGAATATCCCACATTGCTTATAAAACGGGTGGTGCTATTCAAATGAGAATAGTACGGTCCAACTCGGCAAGGATATCGCGCTGGCACAAAGATTCACGACCGATATAAGTTGGTAGACATACGCCAAGGGCGACGGTACAGAAAGTACGATCCATTCGTTTTGGCTAGTCAAGCGTCCCAAGTGTACTATCTATCGTATCCGACGACGAGGATGAATGCGAGCTCAAAAGACTGGCTAGCCGTGTGCAAAGTGAATTCGAGCAAGTTTGATGTCAGTATCCAGCCAGGTTCAGATGGCATGGATGCCGCATTTCAAGAAGAAAACCCGCACGTTGTGGATACGACACATGTTGAACTGCACAACCTCCCTCTAAATGACCCCAATGGCGGTTTCATCGAAATTCATCTCAACATACAACTGGCTGACAATATTGAAGATGTAGGCGAAGACGAATACGAGGATGAAGAGGACGACAAGCATGTGGATGAAGATGAAAATGAAGATGAAAATAAAGATGCGTATGAGGATGCGGATGACAATGAAGATTGATGTTAGTCAAAATTTTTATGCACCTTTTTATGTGAAAGTGTGTATGTGTTGATGTTCTTATACACATGTATATACATAATGTGTGTCTATAAGTACTTTATATTTTGTATTTTTTTTCAATACTGAAGGCACCGACGATTTACTGACGAAACATGTTGTCGCAAATTTGAAATAACGACGACATATGAAATAGCGACGACACAGTAATAGCGACGAACTTCCATCGCTATTTCGTCGCAAAATTTCGAACTTAAACCTGAAATCCCCCTTCTTCTTTCCCATTTCCCTCCCCCGCGAAAACTCTCCCCCACCCTGGCGAAATCTCCCTCTCCTCTCCCGGTGAAATCTCCCTCCCTCCCCCCGCGAAATTCTGCGCAACTGCCGTCAAGTTCTCCGGTGACCTCTCTTCCCCGGTTAGTTTTTCTTCCTATTTCGTTTTTAATGATTTTAAGTAGTTATAGAATGTATATTATTGTGGGTGTTGGTGGTGGGTTGTGGGCGGGGGTGGCTGTGGGCAGGGGTAGGCTGTGGGCGGGGGTGGCTATGGGCGGGGCTGGGCTGTGGCAGGGGTGTTTGTTGGTGCGGGGTGGCTGTGGGCGGGGGGTGGGCTGTGGTGGAGCGGTGTGGGGCTGGGGGTGGCACCCGGCTGGCTGTGAGTGGGGCTGGGTGGCTGTGGGTGGGGCTGGGTGGGGCAGGGTGCGGCTGGATGGTGCAGGTTGGGGCGGGGTGGGGTGGTTGGGGTGGTGAATGGCGGGGGTGGGCTGTGGGCGGGGTGTGGGCTGTGGGCGGGGGTGGCTGTTGGCGCGGGTTGGGCTGTGGGCGGGGGTGGGCTGTGGGCGGGAGAGGTTGTTGGCTGGGCGGGGGATGGCTGTGGCGGGGGTGACTGGGTGGTGCGGGATTGGGATTCCATGTCAAGTAGTTTGTGATCATGTGGCTAAGATATTTATTAAGTAATTTTTATTTATTTTTCAAGTTTGTAGCTCAAATAATGTATATTATTGAAGCCATGTATTTTGTTTAGCTAGTTTATGGTTGAAGCCTGTTTGTTGTTAAACTGAATTATGTTTACTTTGGACAGCCCATAATTCTCTTTAATTTACTATTTTTATGCATAATTCATGTTACAAGTTATGTATCACAAGGATGTAGAGGTGATGTATATTTTGAAGTGTAATTTGTTTAGAGGTGATGCATATTTATGATTTAAGTATCAAGTTCAAGTGATGTATACTTTGAAGTGTAATTTGATGATGAAGTTTGATTATGTAGTTTGGTTAATCATGTCATGTTGTTGGATTTGGATTTGTCTTTGGAGAGGCCATTAAGGCCTGGAAACCTCCGAAAAACGAATAGGTCATGCCGAAATTTTCAAAATTATTAATATCTTGCATTAAATGTATGTAAACACTTGTCATTTTTTGGACATCTTATTTGTCTGGCCATCCAACCCTAAACTTGTTGAATGTGCCTTTTAAATTTTTCACCCTTGCAGATATGATGGCTAGTGAGGGTTTACCGACTCGATCCACCTACCCACCAGCTACACAGGCCCTCTCAGGAGAGTTTAATCTGTTCCTTTCTCAGCATGAGCTGCTTGGTTCGGTTTTGACTGCCGCTCTGTCTGCAGACGCAGACCTTTTAGGGTCTGCCGATAGGTCCGCACCCCCCAGATCTACGCCGCCACCCACACCCACCGATTCAGCACCTCATCCAGCGTCTGATGCGGCATCCGACGAGGGTGTCATACCAGGGCGTCGTGCCTTCCCTTGGTCACATGATACCCATACGTAAGTAATGATTTACTTTTTTTAACACGTTTTCAAATATATTTCACGCGTTATTTTTTCCTAACCTCTTTCAGGTTTGCACCGGACTCGGGCCAGATTTCCGGTTGCATCACTCGGTCCTTCCACCTGAGGCAGGATCCAGCTGGATATACCTGGTCCCGTGTCACCCCGTAGACACGTAGGTTCTACTGTGATGAGTTTCAGGTATTCAAATTTGATGAATTTCACTTTTTGATGCGTAATCGATCATTACTTTTCTAACCACATTTTTATTTTTCTTTCGTATAATAATTGCAGAAGGCGTACAGCTGGCCAGCTGACATCGCCCACGACGTGGAGCAGGCCTGCTGCCAAACGCTACAGGGACTTCATCAACTCGCACAAGACCAAGTGGGAGCGTGACCCCATTTCTGCCAGGCCTGCCTACGTATCCGAGGCCACCTGGGCGGGGTGGATAGAAGGGTGGATGGACTGTGCTAACCAAACCCACAGCGCCCGGAACGCGGCGAACCGACGCAGCGGCAATCTATAGGGCCCAACACCTGCCACACACTCAGGTGGTTTGGTTTTTCACGCCACCACGATGCGTACTATGGTAAGTATTTTAATATTGGATTATTTAGATTCATTGATTTCATTGGATTATTTAGATTCATTGACTTAATTGGATTATTTAGATTCATTGATTTCTTATGTTGCGCTGTTGTTTATTTGGTATTCGTATATGGTTAATTTAAGTAGTATATGTGTTCATTTGCCTTTTTCTTTTTATTTTTGATTTGACTTGGGAGAGGTCTTTAAGGCCGGGATACCTCCGATAAACGAATAGGTCATGCCAAAATTTTTAAAATTTTGGATTTCATTAACATATTTTATTTCATTCTTTCAGCACGAGGAGACGGGGGAGTGGCCAGCCTCCTACGATCTCTTCTACAAGACGCATCGGAAGAAAGCCTCCGACGGGACGGGGGAATGGATCACAACGAAGGCCCGCGACATCAGTGTAAGTAGACTACGATATCATTTGTTTTTTCTTAGTTTGTTTTATTGCTAAACCCGAAACCCTAACCATTCTTATTCTCATTTCAGGACGAGTACAACAGATTACTCGCACATAGGGGAGAAGAGGCCGACAAGAACCGTGCTTATTGGGATGCGGTTCGGACCGTCGGCCCTCAGAATAAGAAGAAGAGGGAGGTGTACGGGATTGGATCAGCAGCGCCACGATTCTTTCCCGAAGTTCTGCATCGAGGTGCTTCCTCTGAGGCCAGCACCTCCGTGCCTTCTACGATGCCAGGATATTTTGCGCTTGGAATCAGATCATGCGGCGCTGCAGCGTGAGATGGAGACCATTAGTGCGCAGCATGAGGAGAGTGTACAGGCACTACAGTCGCAGCTGACTCTGACTCAGCAGGCGCTGCAGCAGTCGGTTCAGCAGACGGTTCAGCAGGCGCTTCAGCAGGCGCAGCAGCATACGATGCAGGTGCAGCAGGCGACGAACCAGCAAATCTTGCAGCTATCGCATCTCATCATCTCTTTCATTTCTAGCTCCTCGCAGCCTCAGCCTCGCCCTCCTGATGGTCACTCTTCTCCGCATGATCCCCCTCCATCTTCCTATGCATAGTATTTCTCTTTTTGATTTTTCGTACAGACTATTTCATTTATTGTATTCACATATTCTTTGTTCTTTTATATTTTATTTGACATTTATACGGATTCCATTTCGTTTGTGTTGTTTAATTATACGAATTTCAATACGCAAATACTGTATTTCTGTCTAATATTCGTACAAATGATTTAATATACAAAATAAAATATATTATAAAAATTAAATAATAATAAAAACTATTTAATTAATAATATATTGATATTATTAATAAATTATAAATATTTAATATTTAATATTAAATTAGTATTTAATATTAATTTAAATAATAGCGACGAACCTACGACGAAACAAAAATGTTGCAAACCTGAAATAAAAAAAATCAAAATAGCGACGACAAAAGATACACCGACGAAAATCTGCGACGAAACAGAAATGTCGCAAACCAGAAATAAGAAAACAAAAATTTTAAAATATCGACGACAAAAGATATACCGACGAAACGACGATGGAAATAACAGGTCGCAGACCTGACAGATTTTCGTCGCAATTGTGCGACGAACCGCCGACGAGCCTTTTCTTGTCGCAATATAGCGACGCTTCACCGACGAAAATCACTTTGCGACAATCCGTATAACGACCTACAGATTTCGTCGCAATTTCGTCGCTATATGCCTTTAACGATGAAATTGTGACGATTTTTGTCTGTCGCTATATTTTTTTTTTGTGGTCTGGAAAGAAAAAGAAAAAAATCTAAGAGGAAGTTTGTTAATACAGAGCCAGGTCATTTGTAAAGTAGTTGACATATAGTACTGGAAAGAAAAAATAAAATTCTTCAAGCAAGGATTCGAAAGGTTGAGAGCTGTGTCAGTTTAGCTGAGTAAACTTTTGGCATAAGTTAGGGACAAAATGTCATTAGGCGTCATGATCTACGTTGAATTTCTAAGAAGATACCCTAGGTGCCAATTAATCGATCTAATTAAAGTAAGTTATATTGATGAGACTATTAAGTGATACTCTTTATTATGAAATTATTTAGGTTTGAGTGGAGAATAAAGGAAAATTGAGTATTCGATTCGAGGTAAGCGGTCTAACTCCTTTTGTGTATTTGTGAAAGTGCTCTTCACGAAATTATATTTTTATATGTCTATTTTGATATTAAATTAGACCATCACGGAATATGTTGTGAAGTATGTGCTTTAAATGAAATTTTATTAGTGACAAGTCGTTTATGAAATAAGAAGTTTTGTGCTCTTAAATGGATTATATTGGTGCCGCATGGCTAGTCAAATGATGAAAGTGTATGTTGTAAGTTAATTGTTGTAGCAATGTTGGCAAGCGAGTTGCTAGAACGCCCAAAATGTAGAGGGGTTTTGCCCCATGCCCTCGTCTTATAGTGGAGATCCATGAGCCTATCTAGAATGGTTCTTCTAAACGTATTACTTTGGCGAAGTTAAGAATTAAAAAGTGAATGTACTATGTGTTGAGTAACTCGATCATTCCAGATACTTTTTCCACATGGTCACCCATCAACGTAGCAAGGTCTCTTGAGCTCAAACCTACTACTGACCAACCTTTGGATGATGTCTAGCAAGAGGTAAATAAAACAGAACTCAGTTCAGATACTTCCTCTTCTGTAACTAATGATGATAATGATGATATTGCTAATATTAATCTGGAATTGGCCGAAACAAGTAGGTATATTTTGTCTCCAATGAGTAACTGAAAAGTACAACTGGTGCGATACTCGCCAGAACATGTTTCTCGAGATGGTAGCCATCTTGTGAGCAACCATGTAAGGGAGCCTATCTAAGGCGACAAAGGCTTTTACTATAACTCTTTAAGGAATGCTCGAAAGCCAAACAGAAGAAGAAATGGTTGTCAACTATGAACGCCAAATGGATGCTCTGGAAAAAAGTTACTTTAGAAAGTGCAAACTTCAAGCAGGAAAATATTGATTGGATGCAGATGGGTATTTGCTATCAAACTTAAGGCGGATAGAATAATATAACGATATAAGGCTCGACTAGTGGAGAAAAGGTACACACAGGCCTATAGTATTGACTATTCTTAAACATTTTCTCGAGTAGTAAAAATAGATGCAATTCAGGTTCTATTCTCAGTTGTAGCAAATAAAAACTGGCCGCTTCACCAATTCGATGTAAAAAAATGTCTTTCTCCATAAAGATTTGAAAGAGAAAGTATATGTGGAAGCTCCACCATGTTTCTCCGATAGGTTCAAGAAAGATGAGGTATGTCGAGTCTAGGGGCACTGTATGGGCTCAAACAGTCCCCATGGACATGGTTTGAGAGATTCACTATGACAATGAAATGATATGGGTACAAGAAGAGTAATTCTGATCATACTTTATTTCTAAAAAAGGAGGTAGTCTAATTACTTGCTTAATAATTAATATCGCTGACAACTAGAAAGGAATATGTTCATAGAATTTGAGACGAGTGACTTCAAGCCGGAGGATAAAATACTTCTTGGCAATTGAGATTCTACGTAGCAGCAAAGGAATTTATATATCTCAATGGAAGTGTATTCTGGATCTACTTGTAGAAATAGAGATGGTTGATTATAAGCCAGTAGATACTCCGATATAGATTAATCATAGACTTCAAATAGTGGAATGTGATGACTCAGCAAAAAAAGGTACCAGCAACATGTCAGAAAACTGATCTATTCGGCACATTCTCGACTATATATAGCCTATGCAGTGGGAGTTATAAGTCATTTCATGCACCGCCCATAAATGGAATATGTGAAAGCAATGATGAGGATATTATAATGCCTGAAAAGATCAATAGAACACAAAATCACTTTAAAAAAGAATGCTCATCTCAACAACGTCAAGGTACTTCAATCGGTCGGAGAAAATGTAATTACATGGAGAAGTAAGAAACAAAAGATAGTGGCACTTTCCGATGAAATTGCCAAAGCATAACAAAATTTTCTGGCTAAAGCAGTTAATGATTGAAAACATCTTCCCATCGAATCTTCCGAGTCATTGAGGTGTGATAATAAAACAATTATGGTCTCAGAAAATCTCGTACAACATGAGATGACCAAACATGTAGAAGTAGATCGATACCTCAGAAAAGAGAAGTCGAAGATGGCACAATTGACCTTCCGTACGTGGGGTCAGAAGATCCTTTCCCTTTTCGATGGAGTCAAAGACACACTCTTTCTTGACTTTGAAATATGATGGAATAAACCAAAATGACTCACTAAATTGGCTGTGCTTCTTATATTATGAAGTAACTGTTGATCGCACAGCTTGACGTAATTTTCATTATGGATCATCGGCAAAAAACCTCTGTGTACATGGGTATGGTTGCGTATATCCAACCCTCCATACCGCCCATATGCGGAAGCCTCTAATGTAATGAGTAATGTTGTTGGTGTTGGTGATGTGAGGTCAGAAGATCAATTAGAGGATATTCTCATGAAAGCTGTCATAGACTGGATTTTAATTGAAGCACTAAACAAGTTAAGTATTAGAAGCTCCACTACTCAACTTGAGGGAGAATGTTAGAGGGTTCTTCACCAAAATCAAAGAAGACAAATTAGAGTAAATCATAAAAAGGCACGCGTGCAATCAATATGATTTATTTTGTTGTAATCTTTACAATATTTACATTCTTTCTTAAGCTATGTTAAAGATACCACTGCATGTACGAAAAATGAAAAAATACGATTTGTTCTAACCATACACATTCCATCGGCTGAAACTTCAGTTGATGGTCCAGAAGAAATTGGATCAGATGGATTCACGCCAGAAGTGGAATATAAAGACTGGCCAACTTACTATATTATTTGTCATCATATATCACAGGTAAGTAAGTTCAAGTATCCTGGATCATTTGTACAACAGGATTGGGACATAGATAGTGATGTAGCGCACCGAGCTCAAGCAGTCTGGTGTAAGTGGAGAGCAGCCTCAGAGATGCTATGTGACTTGAATTTTCCAAAAAAGAAAAATTTTATAGAGTGGCAGTGCGACTTGAAATGTTATATGGGCCAGAATGCTGGGCCATCAAGAGTATATAGTCGCAGAAGATTGAATGGCAAAGATGATGATGATGAGGTGGATGTGTGAGTGTACAAGGCTAGACCGGCTCAAAAATAAGGTATTTAGAGAAAGGCTAGGATTGGCTAATATAACAAATAAGATAAGGGAGGGAAGACTGAGATGGTTTGGGCATGTCAAGCGGAGACAGACAACGACATCCGTCATAGCTGTTGAAAGCCTCATTGTGGAGGGGAAAAGAAGTAAGGCAGGACAAACTGATTTGGGAGGAACGGATTAGACACGACCTACTAGATTTGCACCTCTCTGAGGACATGGTCCATGAGAGGAGCTCATGGAGACAGAGGATTAAGGTTAGCAAGGTTTAGGTAGGATATAGAGTCATCTTAGAGTATATAAAGGGACTTAAATACTCTCTCAACGTTAGGTTGACTCTGACTTTTTGTGTTTGTCTTTGTCTTTTATTATTTGTCGTTCATTATGTGTCTAAACAGATACATATAGAGCTGGGAGTCTCGCTGGAAGCGAACCCTCTATCCGTTAGGATGGAGGTATTGTTTGGCTGCCTCTCACCCTCCTCGGACCCTAGCGATAGTCTTTGCTGTGGTTGGGATATGTTGGGTGTGGAAATAAAGTCCCAACCGAGCTGGAATGATGTGTCAAGCTGAGCTCAGGTCAGCCAACCTGATCCAGACAATCAACATGCTGGAAGACAAACTGCCAGCCGAACTGAGCTGGGCTGACAAAAGTGAAGAATAAAGGTAGGCATGCTAAGCTGAAGAGGAGCTGAGGTGAAACATGGAATTAAGATGTGCCAGAGATAACAACATAAATAAGTGCCGAGCTGAGGGAACGAAGTGAAGCACAAGTTAAGAAGGAGAAAATTGCACTTATCACCCAAACATTGGTCAAATTTTACAGTTACCATTTAATCATTCTGAAACCTCAGTTGGCAGCCAAACGTGGCCAAAATTGACTCAATTTACACCAAAAAACGGCTGATGACCTGCTGCAGCCTGTTTCAGCACATTTTAACGCCAGAAAACAATTCCCCCTAAAATTAACGTTCACCCCTTTCCTCTCTTCTGCTGCTACTGTTTCCTGCTGGTTTGCCACCATAAATTAGCCCCCAATTCACAAAATCACCCAATATACATCAATAATTCACATTCCTCATTCTTTCCATCTCTCTATATTGTGCTTTAAGATGTCTTCCTCATCCTCGGTTAGTAATCACGGGAGGAGGGCTGAATTGGATGTGGAAGGCCGCTGCTATTGTGGTATGCAAATGGGAGAGACAACATCATGGATCAAATCAAATTTTGGGCGTAGGTTCCTGTTAGGAAACTGTAATCAGTTGCAGTGTACTGTGTGCGTTTGTGTAAATTGGCGAATTGTAAGCAGAACCGAGGCGAGTCTAAGGACTCTGTCCTTAAGACGATTTGCTCCGGTACGAAGTGCCCAACCAGAAACAGCAAACGTCTCCCAGGATACAACGGCTAACAGTTCATACGAAGCGACACAGCAATGAAAAGAACTCGGCGAACCTGTGGGATGCTCTGATTTCTCGACAAACTGGAAACGTAAGAACAGTGCAGCGATAATATGCAAAAAATCGAAAATGGAAGAAGAAGAAACAGAGAAGGCGCAGAGGTGCTTGGAAGAAAGTCTAGAGAAGGAGCCGTTTTATAGGCGGGAAGGATTAGGCAGTTAATCTCCAGATTAAACCGCAGTCGTCGGATCAGACGGTTTTCATCCACAGCCGTTAGATCGTAAACCGCAGCAGTCTTAAACGTAGACCGTCGGATGAAGAAACTGCTGCCAGATACGATCTCAGCCGTTAGATCATAATCCGTATAGACTACGATCCACAACCGTTAGATCTAGATGAAGAAACCGCTGCTAGATATGATCTCCGTCGTTAGATCATAATCCGTGTAGACTACGATCTATACCCGTTAGATCTTGTAACGGTTATGATCAGAAATATTTCAACCGTTGGATCACTTGATTTATTTTTCTTGAAAAATGTAAAGAAAATTTCTCCAAAAAAGATAAGAATCAGCCAGACCCACGACTCACGAGCCACAAGCCCGAGCCCGAGCTGAGCCGGCCGGCCAGACGGGCGGGCGACGGTGGCGGCACGTGCGCGTGTGTGGTGAACCTTGCCTGAGCTGCGTCTTCCCTCCGGTCAAAAACTTCTCATGCCCAAGGGTACATTTAAGAAGGCTCCAACTAAAACTATATATGGTGGCCTTTTCATCTCAAATAGCCAATGTGGCATTCCACTTAAGGGGTGATGTTGTCACTCCTCGAGGCCACATCATCACTTTTCCAATTTCCTTCCAATTTTACTCCGACTTTGAGCATTAACTTCTCATTCACCCGGTATCGGAATCGAGTGATTGAAAAACCTAAAGTCATCTACTTGTCACGTAGATAATTTAGAAATTATTAGTTTCCATTTTTGATTAACGAAAACTAATCATAATTAAGCTCAAATATGGTGGTTGTCAACTTTTGACAAACCCATTTGCCCAAACCTTTCCAATTCATTTCAATTCCTCCAACAATCCCCCACATGAATGAAAATTAATGCAGATGCAGATGCAGACTCTATCAAGAAACCAGACAAGGATATGTTGCATCAGAAGAGGTAGCTTCTGGCTTTGAACCTTTCTTAGTGATATACCATCGGATGCACTCAGCTAGTTAGTGACCTGATGTCTTGAACTATCCGCCTTTATTGTGAACCTAGACAATGATATTCACACAACATTTCCTTTGACACCCCTTATTGGTTCTCATGGTTGTGTTCACTTTGGCCATGAACAACCTGGTTTCAGAAAGTGTATTAGAGAATTCTTGCCTCTCAGAATTCTCATAGAAGCGGCCCCACTTCACACTTACATAGATGCTTCTTATCAAGAGTATTCTGTCATACCCCACTTGAATTATCAAGATATAGGACATCATTAAAAGCTCTAGCTTACCCTAACTATTCTCTGCCGACAGCACTTTTGTTTAACGGAATGAGTAAGTGCTAATTGAACACTTATAACTTAGTTTTCCCATTGAACCTAGATTCTAGGATCTTCAGTCAACAAGGTTGGGTTACCGATACAAAGGTTCTTGCTTTGTTGGCTTAAGTCCCATTCCGTTTGTCAATTTAGACATCTGATCTATAGGCAGAGCTTTGGTAAGTGGATCCACAAGATTCTCTTTTGATTTTATGTAATCAATGGAAATCACGCCATTAGAGATCAATTGCTTAATGGTATTATGTCTCCAACGTATGTGTCGTGACTTAATATTGTAGATGCTACTTTGAGCTCGTCCTATGGCTGACTGACTATCACAGTGTATGCTAATAGGAGCGATTGGCTTAGGCCAACATGGAATGTCCTCCAGAAAATTTCGAATCCATTCAGCCTCTTGTCCAGCTTTGTCTAATGCTATAAACTCGGCTTCCATTGTGGATCGAGCTATGCATGTTTGCTTAGTGGATTTCCATGACATAGCACCACCACCAACAGTAAATAAATATCTACTTGTGGATTTAGAGTCTTTGCAATCTAATATCCAGTTTGCATCGCAGTATCCTTCCAATACTGCTGGATATCTTGTATAGTGTAATCCAAGATTCATTGTGTACTTAAGGTACCTCATCACTCTATTTAGAGCTTTCCAATGATCTTCACTTGGATTACTGGTAAACCTGCTCAATTTGTTTACTGAACAAGCTAAGTCTGGTCTTCTACAGTTCGTTATGTACATTAGACTTCCAATCACTTGTGAGTACTTCCATTGAGATACTGGTTCACCTTGGTTCTTCCTTAAGTGCATACTTAAGTCAAGTGGGGTTTTTACTGGTTTTGCATCAAACATATTGAATCATTTGAGAACGGACTCAATATAATGATTTTGTGACATGATCAATCCTTCAGTTACCCTAGAAATCTTAATTTCTAGAATAACATTGGCAACCCCTATATCCTTCATGTCAAAATTTTGTGTTAACATCTTCTTGGTATTCAAGATGATGTCACGAGCACTGCACATGATTAACATGTCATCTACATAGAGACATACTATTACATAGGCATTAAGTGTGTTTTTGATGTAACCACACTTGTCACACTCGTTGATCCTGAAGCCGTTTGACATCATTACCTGATCAAACTTCAAATGCCATTGTTTTGGTGCTTGTTTAAGTCCGTACAAAGACTTAACAAGTCTACAAACTTTCTTCTCTTGTCTTGGCACAACAAACCCTTCTGGTTGTTCCAGTATATCTCCTCCTCCAAATCACCGTTCAAAAAAGCCGTCTTAACATCCATCTCATGGATTTCTAAGTTATAGACTGCTGCAATCGCGACTAGCACTCTGATTGATGTAATCCTTGTCACTGGTGAGTAAGTGTCAAAGAAATCAAACCCTTCTTTTTGTCTATAACCTTTGGCTACCAACCGCGCTTTGTATTTGTCGATAGATCTATCTTCTTTAAACTTCTTCTTGAAAATCCACTTGCATCCGAGTGGTTTACTTCCTGGTGGAAGATTGACCATCTCCCAAGTGTGATTTTGGATAATAGATTCTATCTCACTATTTATTGCCTCTTTCCAGAATGAAGCTTCTGGTGTTGACAATACCTCTGAAAAGGTCCTTGGCTCATTCTCTACCATAAAGGTTAGAAAATGTGGTCCAAAAGAAGTGGGTCTTCTGGCTCGCTTGCCTTGACAGGGTTCGTCGATTTCTTGAGCCGTTGTGTCCCGAGCTCGCTTATTAGTGCTGGGTTCTTCATCATTTCTATCTTTCTTTGGAAAGATGTCTTCAAAAAATACTACATATCTTGACTCCATGACAACATTTTCATGTATGTCAGGGATGTCAGACTTGTGCACCAAGAATCGATATGCACTACTGTTTGTTGCATATCCTATGAATATACAATCAATTGTTTTGGGCCCTATTCTAACTTGTCTTGGTTTAGGTACTGGTACCTTAGCCATACACCCCATATTTTTAAGTATTTGAAACTAGGCTTATAACATTTCCAAAGTTCATAAGGGGTTTTATCAATCTTTTTAGATGGAATTCTATTTAGAATAACATTGGCGGAGAGAATTGCTTCCCTCCACAAGTTCTGAGGTAAACCCAAACTTATCAACATATCATTCATCATCTCTTTAAGAGTTCGATTCTTGCGTTCAGCAATACCATTAGATTGAGGTGAGTATGGCGCAGTCGTTTGATGAATAATGCCATGTTCTGAACAGAATTCATTAAACGGTGCATCACATTCACCACCTCTATCACTATGAATTATCTTAATTCATTTCCTAAGTTGATTTTCAACTTCATTCTTATAATCCTTAAAAGCATTAACGGCCTCATCTTTGCTACTTAGCAAATAAACATAACAGTATCTAGTGCAATCGTCAATAAAAGTTAAAAGTACTTTTTACCACCTCATGTTTGCACAAACTTTAAATCACATACATTTGTATGAATTAAACCTAATACTTCAGTATTTCTTCCAATCGAAGGAAAAGGAGCCTTAGTCATTTTCGCTTCAATACAAACTTAACATTTTTCCTTAGTCAAATTCAGTTTAGGCAACAAATCAAGATTAATCATTCTTTGAATTGATTTGTAATTAACGTGTCCCAAACGTAAATGCCATAAACAAGAAGACTCAAGCATGTAAGCAGAAGTAGATGCGTTTTCATTAGCCTCTATGGGCACAACGTTTTCCTTCCTAGGTACACTGGTCATAACATTTAATTTAAACATCATGCCTACCAAGTACCCCTTTCCAAAGTACAACCCATTCTTAGTAATGATAAATTTTTAGACTCCAACACGAGTCTAAAACCATGCATCACCATTAATGCACCAGAGAGCAAATTCTTCCTAATATTAGGAATATGCAGAACATTCTGCAGAGTCAGACAATTTTCAGAAGTCAACTTCAGAACAACATTTCCTTCACCTTCAACCTTCGATGAAGCATCATTTCCCATGTAAAGCTGTACACCATCAACGGGCTTGTATTCTATGAACATTGCCTTGCTTGCACAAACATGTCTTGTACCGCCCGTGTCCAGCCACCATGCGCACGTATTTCCCACAATATTGCATTCACTCACAACAGCACAAAGATCCAGATCTTCAATTGCACTAACCAGATTCGCCTTCGCTTTCTCTTGCCTCTTCTTCAGCTTGCGACAGTCACTGCTCCGGTGCCCCTGAATGCCACAGTTGTAGCATTTTCCTATGAACTTTTTGGCGATCTCTTTGCCTTTGTTGTTCACTCCCAACTTGCCTTTCTTTTTCTTCGTCGCCTCTACGACATGAGCCTTTGCTTTACCAGAATATTGAGCAAACTTTTTCTTAGATCTGCGGTTGTCTTCTTCGATACACAATCAAACAATCAGATCTTCCAAGGACATCTCCTTTCGCGTATATTTGAGATAGCTCCTGAATTCCCTCCACGAAAGAGGTAGCTTCTCAATCACAGCAGCGAAAAGGAAAGATTCACTAAGGGACATACCCTCTTCTTCCATTTCAGCCACTAACATCTGAAGTTCCTCAATCTGAGAAACAAAAGTTTTGGAATTAGTCATCTTAAAATCAAGAAATTTACAAATGATAAATTTCTTCGCACCAGCATCCTCTGTCCTGTATTTTTTGTCTAAAGCCTGCCATAAAGATTTTGCAGTCTTAAAGGTACTATACAGTCCATACAGAGAATTATCAAGACAACTTAAAATATGACTCAAAGAGACATAATCATTATATTTCCATGCTTCAGCAATCAAGCTATTCTGCATATTCACGTTCTGATCCTCGACTGGTATCACCACTGGAGGATCCTCGGCCATCATTTTTGCCAGCCCCAGAGTGGTTAAAAAGAACAGCATCTTCTGCTGCCAACGTTTGAAGAAACTGCCTCCAAACTTCTCCGGCCTCTCAGCCTGTCCAACAGCCGGAACAGGAGCAGGAATGGCAGCGGGTGCAACTAGAAAAGCAGTGTTCACTTCCTAGGATGGACCAAGGTGCATGCCATTGAAGGAGTTCGAACTTTTGTTATCCATTTCAGATTCTGTGGGACAATACAGAAACAGAACACGAAACCGATTCGTTTCGTACCAATAGAAGCTGTGGGACGCAAATAGAAAACGAAACAGATTACAGTATATAAAACGAGATCATCTTAAGAATGTTAGAAAATTGTAATCAGTTGCAGTGTACTGTGTGCGTTTGTGTAAATTGACGAATTGTAAGCAGAACCAAGACGAGTCTAAGGACTCTGTCCTTAAGACGATTTGCTCCGGTACAAAGTGCACAACAAGAAACAACAAATATCTCCCAGGATACAACGGCTAACAGTTCATACGAAGCGGCACATCAACGTAAAGAACCCAGCAAACCTGTGGGATGCTCTGATTTCTCTATATTGTGCTTTAAGATGTCTTCCTCATCCTCGGTTAGTAATCGCCGGAGGAGGGTTGAATTGGATGTGGAAGGCTGCTGCTATTGTGGTATGCAAATGGGAGAGACAACATCAGGGACCAAATCAAATTTTGGGCGTAGGTTCCTGTTAGAAAACTGTAATCAGTTGCAGTGTACTGTGTGCGTTTGTGTAAATTGACGAATTGTAAGTAGAACCGAGGCGAGTCTAAGGACTCTGTCCTTAAGAAGTTTTGCTTTGGTATGAAGTGTCCAACCAGAAACAGCAAACGTCTCTCAGGATACAACGGCTAAATGTAAAGAACTCGGCGAACCTGTGGGATGCTCTAATTTCTCGATGAACTGGAAACGTAAAAACAGTGCAGCGACACTATGCGAAAAATCGAAAATGGAAGAAGAAGAAACAGAGAAGGCGCAGAGGTGCTTGGAAGAAAGTCTGGAGAAGGAGCCGTTTTATAGGCGGGAAGGATTATGCAGTTAATCTCCAGATTAAACCGCAGTCGTCGGATCAGACGGTTTTCACCCACAGCAGTTAGATCGTAAATCGCAGCAGTTTTAAACGTAGACTGTCGGATGAAGAAACTGCTGCCAGATACAATCTCAGCCGTTAGATCATAATCTGTCTAGACTACGATCCACAACCGTTAGATCTAGATGAAGAAACCACTGCCAGATACGATCTCAGTCGTTAGATCATAATCCGTGTAGACTACGATCTATACCCGTTAGATCTTGCAACGGTTATGATCGGAAATATTTCAATCGTTGGATCAGTTGATTTATTTTTCTGGAAAAATGTAAAAGAAAATTTCTCCAAAAAAGATAAGAATATGCACGACCCACGACCCACGACCCACGAGCCAAACCGAGCCGGCCGGCCGGACGGAGGGGCGGGCGACGGCGGCGCGTGTGTGTGTGGTGAACCTTGCCTGAGCTGCTTCTTCCCTCCGGTCAAAAACTTTTCATGCTCAAGGGCACATTTAAGAAGGCTCCAACTGGAACTATATATGGTGACCTTTTAATCTCAAATAGCCAATGTGGTATTCCACTTAAGGGGTGATGTGGTCACTCCTCGAGGCCACATCACCACTTTTCCAATTTCCTTCCAATTTTACTCTAACTTTCAACATTAATTTCTCATTCATCCGGTATCGGAATCGAGTGATTCAAAAGCCTAAAGTCATCTACTTGTCACGTAAATAATTTAGAAATTATTAGTTTCTGTTTTTTATTAACGAACACTAAGCATAATTAAGCTCAAAATATGGTGGTTGTCAACTT
Source organism: Eustoma russellianum (assembly GCA_036186865.1). Classification (NCBI taxonomy): domain Eukaryota; kingdom Viridiplantae; phylum Streptophyta; class Magnoliopsida; order Gentianales; family Gentianaceae; genus Eustoma; species Eustoma russellianum. The sequence continues at coordinate 37,405,172 of AP025043.1, read as the reverse complement.
TTGACAAACCCATTTGCCCAAATCTTTCCAATTCATTTCAATTCCTCCAACAGTTCCTAACATGTCCATTGACGAAGGTAAGTTTAAAATCTTCTTGCCAATATTTGTGAGTTCTCAATTGTTTACCATCCCTGCAATGATCCTTGCAATCTGACTAGATAGCCTACTAGCTACTTTTGTTTTGACGTGATGTGTCTTCAAGGCAACTATTGATGAATAGCGTCATTTTGGTTGCTCTTTTCTTTTCCTTTGACTTCTACATTATTTTGATCTAAGAATTGATGCGTTTTTGTTTCCGTCTGTTTGATCCTTTTCTGCTGGTTGCTTGACTTTGTCACAGATTACAAGCCTGTTATCGCTGCTACCCATGTTGATTTACTTACGCTTACTGATCGTGTCAGTATAAGGGTCTGTTTGGGAGAGCTACTGGGCATTTCTCCAAAGAATCAAATCTTTGACATCCCTGGTAATCTCTTAGAAATCGTAGTGTCAAATACATGTAATAAGAAAGCAACTTAACTTAATTTTGTCTCCTTGTTTTTTAGAAAGTAACGACCCAGCAACTGAGTTGGCGATTGTTGACCTGCTGTGTCAATTTTTGATTAATTCACCAAAAATTATCAAGAACTAATTGAACATGAACTTGAATTGAGAATGAAGGGAAAAATCAAACAAAGAAGATATAGAAAGAATGGGAATAAATCAACCAAAATGCCAATTCTCATTATTCCTGATCTTCTGTAGAATTGCGGTATTTAACAAGGAAGAAACACGCATAGTTACAAGAATGCCCCTCATTACTATTTCACCCGACGTATTAACAAAAGGCTATTTTTGTCATTTCATCCGTTTAAACCACTTGGCGTCCGATTGCATCTCCCTCCTTCGACTGTTGCAGCAGTTACAAACTGCTGCAACTACTTCCTCCGTTTTTCACCCTAGCCACGTGGCCTCCAACCAATCATATCCTTCTTTCTTGATGTTGCGTGTTCCTTACATCCTCTAGCACTCACTTCCGTCTTGTTTCTTCTCTCCATTCTCTTGAATCGCACCTGTTTGATGAATTGAGGCAAGTGTTCGACCAAATGCACAATGTTGATACTGCTGCGTTTCTTCTTCAACTTCGACACCGCCCTCAATTTGTGCTTGCCATAGATGTTGTATACCCCAAATGTGTCCAGAAGATCATTCATTCTCTTGAAATCCAATGCTTTTGTGAATATGTCCGCCAACTGCAAATCAGTTCTGACTGGCATAAGCTTAATCGTTCCATCTTGCACCTTTTCTCTCACTATATGGCAATCTATCTCTATGTGCTTTGTTCTTTCATGAAAGACCGGATTCTCAGCAATATGTATGGCACTTTTGCAATCACAAAACACTCTGACTGGTGTTTGTTTCTTAGGCTGAAGATCTTGAGATAGATATAATAACCATTGCATTTCACACATCAATGACGCTAGAGCTCTGTATTCAGCCTCTGCCGATGACTTTGATACAGTTGTTTGCTTCTTGGCCTTCCATGATATCAAGGCCTTTCCCAAGAAAAAGCAGAATCCCGTCATACTTCTCCTTGTCTCAGTACATCCCGCCCAGTCAGAGTCCACAAACGCTTTCAGTTCTAGCTAAGTGTTAGAAGGATAGAAGAGTCCTTGACCAATTGTCCCTTTTATGTATCTCAGTAACCTATGGGCAGCTTTAAGATGTTGTTTCGTTGGACAATCAAAGAATTGACTAAGCTGTTGAACTGAAAAAGCAATGTTAGGTCTTGTGATGGTTAAGTATATTAGCTTTCCTACTAGGCTTCTGTAAGTGGAGTTTTCACTTAGTGGGGTTGAGTCATCATGAGTAAGCTTCAAATTTGTCTCCATGGGGGTTTTGGTGGGTTTGGATCCTAAAAATCCAGTCTATTCCAATAGCTCTAATGCATACTTCCTCTGGTTCAATATGAGCCCCCCTGTGACCTAGCTACTTCTGTCCCCAAGAAGTTCTAAGGTCACCAAGATCCTTGATCTTAAAAGTGGTATGAAGCTGAGATTTGAGAAACTGTATAGATGTTAATGATGGGGAAACCAATATAATGTCATCGACATATGCCAAAGCCAGGAGAAAATAATCAGATGATTGCTTGAGAAACAGTGTGTAGTCATTCTTTGACTGGGTAAAGCCAAGAGACAGCAAGCATGCAATCAGTTTTGCGTTCCACTCTCTACTGGCTTGTTTGAGGCCATAGAGAGACTTCTCAAGTTTGCAAACCATGCCAGGCGTAGGCACAACTAAACCAGTAGGTGGGATCATATATATTTCTTCATGCAAGTCACCATGGAGGAACGTGTTGTTAACATCTAGTTGCTGTAAATGCCATCCTTTACTTGTTGCCATGGCTAAAACAAATCTGATAGTAGTCATTTTAGCCACGGGAGAGAAATTTTCTTGATAGTCAATTCCATATTGTTGGTTGTAGCCCTTTGCCACTGATCTGGCTTTATACCTCTCCACAGTCCCGTTTGTCTGATATTTGATCTTGTAAACCCATTTACAATCAATGGGTTTCTTACCTTTGGGCAGAGGCACCAATCTCCAAGTGCCATTGGCTTCAAGGGCTGCCAATTTCGTTTGCATAGCTACCTGCCAAGTTGCAGAATTAGATGCTTCTAAATAATTAGTAGGCTCTATGTGCATACTAGTAGCTAAGACATATGTTTTGTATTTAGGTGCTAGTGATTTCAGGGAAAAGGTTTTTTTAAGTGTGTGAGGAGTGGATGCATAATTACGATGATGAGAGGATGAGGCCATTTGAGATTGATTGCAGTAGTATTCTTGAAGGTATGATGGAGGATTCCTGATTCTGGAAGGTCTGGTATTTGGCAAGTTAGGTAGACAAATGTCTAGGTAAGAGATGGGAATGTGGATGGCTGGAGAAGAGTAAGAACTATGGTACTGGTGAGATGAGGATGTAATGGGTGAGGTTGAGGTTGTAATGGGTGAAGATGTTTGAATGGGACTAGCAGTGTCATTAACGGGGAATGCATTGATATTTGTTGGATCACCAGATGATGTTGGAGGAGAGATGTTTACAGTGTTTGGGCAAGGATCAGTCTCAGTAGGTAAATTTGCTGCAGGGACAGTGAGGTTTTCAGGTTGGCTCAAGTAATTATCACTGGTAGGACAGGTGAGTAAGGAAAAATGTGCTCATGGAAATCAACATCTCTAGATATAATGATGTTATTTGTAAACAGCTCTTGAAGGATGTAACCTTTCGTTGTATTTGATAGCCCAAGAAAGACACATTTTCTGGATCTAGGCTCAAATTTATTTAGGTTGGGCTGAGTAATGACAGAGAATGCCAAACATCCAAAGACTTTCAGATGCTGGCATGAAGGAATTTTATAATGGAGCATTTGATAAGGTGTTTTGTTGTCAAGGATTGGAAAGGGAGTCAAATTTATCATATATACAGAATGTTGGATGAAGAATCCCCACATTTTGATGGGCACATGACTCTGAAACATAAGGGATCTGGCCACGTTTAGTATGTGTTGATGCTTGCTTCCACTAACCCATTCTGCTGTGGTGTATGGACACAACTAGTTTGGTGGATTATGCTTTTTCAGCATAGAAGGAATTCATTTGAAACTCTAAATCATTGTCAGATCGAATGATCTTTATCTTCTTATCAAAATGCACAGAAACAAAAGAGTAGAAACTTTGCAGGACACTTCTGACTTCAGATTTATTTTCCAACAAGTATATCAATGTATATCTGCTATGATCATCCACAATAGTAAGAAAATAACATTGTTGGTACAAAGTGAGATGTTTATATGGGCCCCATATATCAACATGAATCAAAGAGAATGGAGACTTAGCAGATAAAATAGAAACAAGAAATGACTTCCTCTTTTGTTTAGCAGAGGACATATACAACAAGGAATAGAATCATTAGAAATCACAACTAATGGATCTAACTTGCAGATCTCTTTCAGTCTTGGCAAAGATGGGTGTCCAAGTCTTGAATGCCAAAGTGAGTCTTGAGGCTGTGCATTTGCTTGAAAAGAGAAATGTTAAATTTGTTTGGTTTCTGATCCAGGGTGCCTCAGTGAGCCATGGAGTTTGTATAGTCCGTGACTCACTTTAGCTAAACCAATCATCTTCATATTCATCTGTTCATAAAGTATAAAGTAATCAGAATGAAACAAGGCATGAATGTGATTTTGTTTAGTCAACTTGCTGAGAGAAAGCAAGTTAAAGCAGAAGGATAGAATATAGAGGACCTTGTCAATTGTCAAGCTAGGACTGATAACAACAGTTCCCATATGTGTAACTTTAACAGACTGATTGTTGGGCAATTTAACTATCAAAGAATCAGTGACACAATGGGAATCAAAGGGACTCAAAGAACAGCATATGTGATCAGTGCCTGAATCCAAAATCCATAAGTCTAAGTTTCTAGATGACATATTACCTGCTTTCTTACCAAAAACAGCTAGTTGCTGGGCTGACATGACAGCATGCTGGCTCTCATTCTTATCATCTGAGCATGTTCTTCCCTTGCATTCCTTCATCTGGAATTCTCTCATCATCATCATAAGTTGCATATACTGCTCCTGGGTGAATGCATTGGGAATATGATGGTGTTCAATTGGATGCTGCACTGCTTGATCACCATCATCTGTTTCATCTTGCTGGGGGCAACAATTATATTGTGAATTTTCATCATGACTTACATAATTCACTTGTGCTTTAGGCTTATAACTAGGGGGATAACCATGTTTCTTATAGCATCTTTGCTCTATATGACCCTGCATACCACAGTAGTTGCATATAGGTCGCTTCACATTTCCTTGTCCAGATCTTTTATAATTCTTTTGTGACTTAAATCCATACTTAGATGTTGGTGGTCCAAACTGGCCAGAGGCTTGTCCAGCAAATACACCATTCTCACTACCCATGTTGGGAATCACAGAGGGATTGTTCAAAAAAACAAATTGATTATTCGAGTACAAGACCTTTCTTTCAAATTTCACCGCCATTGCAAATGCAGTATTGATATCAGGCAAGGGACTAATGAGCAAGACTTGCGACTTAACAGGTTCAAATTCATCTGATAGTCCTTTTAAGAACTTAATAACAAAGTCATCTTCTACAAACTTCGAAATCTGAGTAGTTAGATTATAAGTACACCTCCTACACATACATGATGGAACGACCTTCAACACAGTTAATTCTTCCCAAACTAACTTTAATTTCATATAGTATTCAGTTACAGCCAGATTTCCTTGTTTAATCATATAAAATTCTTCCTGTAAATCTGACATCCTAAACGTATCAGCATTACAATATCTAAGTTTGAGATCCTTTCATATCTCTGTAGCACTATCAATCCATATAATGCTTTGAGCAATAGACGAACTTACAGAATTTGTGATACAAGAGGCCACCATATTGTTGGCCTTGATTCATGAAGCATACTTACGGTCACTATCAGGAGGTTTGATTACTGTACCGCCAACGAATCCATTTTTGTTCTTCGCCTCTAATTCATGTCTCATGACTCTGCTCCAACCATGGTAATTCTGTGATGTGAGAAGGTTTTGTGTAAGAACAAGTGAGGGACTATCAGAAGAATGAATGTACAGCAGATCCTCATACGGATCCATGGTACCAAATGTAACCGAAGATGAAGCCATTCAGAGGAATTATGAATTGAGTAACTCTTATCATTGAAGGATTATGTCTCTGATATCATGTCAATTTTTGATTAATTTACCAAGAATTTATCAAGAAATAATTGAACATAAACTTGAATTAAGAATGAAGGCAAAAATCAAACAAGGAAGATACAGAAAGAATGGGAAGAAATCAACCAAAATGCCAATTCTCATTATTGTTGATCTTCTGCAGAATTGTGGTATTTAACAAGGAAGAAACACGCAAAGTTACAAGAATGCCCCTGATTACTATTTCACCCGACGTATTAACAAAAAGCTATTTCCGTCATTTCATCCGTTTAAACAACTTGGCGCTCGATTGCATCTCCCTCCTTCGACTGTTGTAGCAGTTACAAACTGATGCAACTGCTTCCTCCGTTTTTCACCCTAGTCACGTGGCCTCCAACCAATCATATCCTTCTTTCTTGATGTTGCGTGTTCATTACATCCTCTAGCACTCACTTGCGTCTTGTTTCTTCTCTCCATTCTCTTCAATCGCACCTGTTTGATGAATTGAGACAAGTGTTCGACCAAATGCACAATGTTGCTACTGCTGCGTTTCTTCTTCAACTTCAACATGCTGAGCCATTGTCCTGAGCATGCCGATAGAAATCTTCCTCTTAAAAGCTGGTTTATGGGCAAGGTTCGATATCAATATCAATTTCACCTGGATTTCTGCGGGACTTTCTCTGAACATAAAACAGCACCATTCGTTGCATAACAAGAACAGTTTCCTAGATAGGTTTATTTCATTGTCTGAACAGGGTGCTTATATGATCGTTCACGATAGACGATGCGTTCTAAGTTGATGTGGTCATGCATGTATCCATTCTCTGTGATACTCTTTTCAGTTGTACACAGGCTACGTCTAATGTTCATATGTTATAGGACATATCTTCAAATTTGTTTAGCGTCAGGGGTGATTGGATTTGCATATCTAACCTGATGTTTAACCTATGAGATTTTTACAGAGGCATATGAAGTCAATTTTACTCGTTTTTATTTGTTATTTGGCAGATCGATATCCTACATCTTTCAGCATGGATGTTGCTTTTCGTGGTCGTGGTTGTTGTCTATATTATCACAATCATGCAAGGTGGTTATGTTCAAAACAATCGTCCAGATTCTGCTCCTCCAGATGTTCATATCAACGGGAACGAAATCCGGAACTTATGGTTGGAGTAGCTGTAGCGTCCCGCTCCCGAGCTCCACCCTCGGAAACGGTGCACCCGCCGTATCTCACTCAGGAGAATACTAGGCGTCACATCAATCTGCTACACGTCAGTGCTGACATAGAAAACTTTCCTTTTCTTCCTGCGGAAACGATAAGTCAAATACTAATTCCGAAATTAAATAACTTTAAGAAAATAACGATGGAAAGTCTAGGCTGACCGGGCCTTACAAATCAAGGTCAAATGTCTAAATTTATCAAAACATGAAATTGTTTTCAAAGCATGTGAATAAAATGTCTGTGTCACCCCAAAGCATCACAAAAAGCCTGTCTCCATCCTTGCCGCAGCCGTATCTACGAGTCACTCAGTCCATTCCACGGTATCGGATCCATCCTCAACGTAGATGTAATCATACTCCGTCTCGGCTACATATGGAATAGTAGGTGTGAGTGATGGTAATCACCCAGTAGGTGCCTCTCAAAACAATACAAAACTTACATACCCAAAACGATATCTCCACGTAACCACATAGAACAGATAGCATGCAACCGGAAGGTAAGACAATCCACGTACTCAACATAAACTACATGACATGGCTTATACGGAAATAAACACTCCCCACAAGATGCATGCGCAAGTACGTGATGCATGCTCACATAACGTGTCACGCGCAACTAGAAACATGTCAGGCAAAATGCTCCTAGGCCTATATGCAATGCATGTTCCCGGGACCTAACTCCAGCGTCATGGTCTCTAGCCACCACTTGCCGTTCTGGACACCCACGCCCTATAGACGCTGTGTATCGTATGGCACCCACGCCCTATAGATGCTGCGTATCTCATGACACCCACGCCCTATAGACGCTGCGTATCCGTACGACACCCACGCCCTATAGACGCTGCGTATCACATGACACCCACGCCCGACCGACGCTGTGTATCATCACGGTCCCCACGCCCTGTAGGCACTACGTATCCTCCGAACACGCACACCCGCAGACAATGGGTACCTCATGCAATGCACGTGCCATGAATGCAAAAGAAAGGAAAAAGAACAGCTGGACGTCATCCTCTGACGTCGATCGTTCGACGTGGTTCTGAGGCACGTCGAACCCTCAGCCATGGGACGTCGATCGATCGACGTGGTTCTGAGGCACATCGAACCCTCAGCCTCTGGACGTCGATCGATCGATGTCCCCGAATTTCAGAATTCTCATTCTGAAATTTCTGCAGTCCATTCGTTCAATCCCATTCAACCTTTCACCCCTTCCCCACATGTCCATACACGCATAATGACATCTCAACCCCACAAAGAAACGTACAACAACAAGATCACGTTGAAAACAAAACGACTAACGGAAAATAAACACGTTGCACATGATCCAAATAAAATCAAGAACTAACGACAACCACATCACATAAAAATACCCTTTTGCCTATGCAAGCCTTCATACCGTTTTGAGGAAATAATGAATATGCACCTACCTCGATTCCTAGCGAGAATTGATATAGAAAGGTGGGGTGATCTTGAGAGCGCTTGATCCTCCTTCTCTTGAACCTTGGATCAAGGATCCTTCTTTTCTCTTCTTGTTGTGGCCGAAAATTGTTGATGGGGAGAGGGAGAGGAGGCTGTCGAATTGGGGTAAGAGAGGGAGGGTTAGGGTTAATCAAGATGAGAAGTTATAGGGAGTGATGGGAGGATTGATGGGGGAGAGAATTTAGGGATAGAGTTAAGAGGATAATTAGATTGATTAGGATAGAAATTGGAATTTAAACATTTTATTTATTTCTTATTTATCTTTATCTTTTATATTTTGTTTTTTTTCTTACACGGCTATAACAGTAGCAATCAGAATTTTAGCAGCGACCTTCCACATCCAATTCAGCCCTCCTCCGGCGATTACCAACCGAGGATGAGGAAGACATCTTAAAGCACAATAGAGAAAGGAGAAACAATGAGGAATGTGAATTATTGATGTATATTAGGTGATTTTGTGAATTGGGAGGCTAATTTATGGAGGCAAACCAACAAGGAACAGTAGCAGCAGAAGGGAGTGAAGGGGAAGACGTTAATTTTGGGGGAATCGTTTTTTGGCGGTAAAATGTGCCGAAACCGGCTGCACCAAGTCATCAGCCGGTTTTTGGTGTTAATTGAGTCAATTTTTGCCACGTTTGGCTGCCAACTGAGGTTTCAGAACAATTAAATGCTAAATGGAAAATTTGGCCAACGTTTGGGTGATAAGTACAATTTTTCCCAGTTAAGAAGGCAGACCTACAATACTTAGTAAATATTACTTAAAAATATTTCTATACACAGCTGAGCTGTGTTGGTAACTAGCCATTACCAAAACCGTTGTAGTTTGTAGTAGGTTGACATTGACCACTATTCAAGTTGTAAAATAGCCGTTAGAGTAGTTTTCACCCAGATAAAAGGGAGACAACCTTGTAAATTAAACTTTCACTTGAATGAATTTCTAATTCCTTTAATCTCGACATGGTGTCAGAGCTAATCTGATTCAAAATACCTGCGACTCATACTCTATTTTCTACACTTTTTAAAATTTCTTCAAATGACTACCCTTTTCAACCCAGCTAAATATACAGAGGCCACCTCCATCTGTGCTCAATCATCAGGAGTGGTGCGTGTTCCTCAACTTACTAAGGGTTCCTTTATTGTTATCACCAGCAATAAACTTAATGGAGATAACTACCTTTCATGGTCTCGAGGGATAGATATGTTTATCACCAGCAAAGGCAAGGAGGAATGCTTATACGGGACAGTCCATGTCCCATCTGAAATATATGCACACTTCCAAATATGGAAGTCCAAAAAAACAGCATGTTAATGTCCTAGCTGATAAGTTCTATGCAGCCAGACATTTCTGACCACTTTATAATGTATACTACTGCAGCAGAAATCTTTTCTGCAGTCAAGGAGATATATTACAAGCAAGATAACATCTCAGAGTTGTATGAACTCGAAGCTCATCTTCATGAGCTGAAACAAGAGAGTGTGCCAATCCACAAATACTACACTCTTCTTACTAAAACATGGCAGCAGATTGACCTTTTGAAGCACATCAGTGGTCATGTATCACTGATATTGCACTTCACATAGAAATAAAAGAGAGGAAGCGGGTTTTTTGCCTCCTAAGTAAATTGAATATAGAATTCGACACTGAACGAAGTCGAATTTTGAGTGTTAAACGACTACCAACTCTGAAGTCTGCCTTCGCAGAAATCAAACACGAAGAAAGCCGAAAGAAAGTTATGATGGGAGGATCTACAACCGTAGAATCCTTAGCTCTGCATTCTGAGCAGCCAGCAGAAGCCTCTAAGCTGGCTGTTAAAAGGCACTTTGCCTCTACTGGAGGCAAAGTGAGCAAATACTACAAAAAAGAGGGTCATACAGTCGATGACTGCTGGAAATTACAAGCAAAGCTGATCCGAGAAGGAAAACCTCCTCTGAAGACCAGCAATGCTCCCTAGAGACCATAATAAAACCATTCACTGTTGGACACAGTGCTGCACATCAGGTAAGTAGCAAAACTCAGCCTGGAGTAGCTCGACCAAGCACAACCCACCTGTAGCCCGGTCCAAGTAGCGGATGTTGAGGTAATTACAGTGGAGCAGATTGCCACACTTATCAATCTGCTGAACAGACAAGGGAGCCGAGCTGACCTACACCAGGAAACTATGGTAGGCTACTTCCAGCCAAGCCCTATCAGTTCATGCATCATTGACTCTGGGGCTACGGATCACATGACCAATAATAATACCCTTCTAAACTGCTACTCCTTATTTTTTGTACCAAAGAAAGTAAAAATTGCAAATAAAATTACCTTAAATGTTGTTGGAATAGGTTTTGCTATAATTAACTACAAAATCACACTGAGAGGTATCCTTCATGTCCCTAGTCTAAGTTTTAACATGTTGTCTATTAGCAAGCTGACTCGGGATAATAATTGCTTAGCTTGCTTCATGTCCATGGAATGTTGTTTTCATGAAAACAAAGTGAAGGAGATGACTTGAAGTGCTAGGAATATAGCAGGCCTATACATACTGGAGTCAAGAAAACAGAGGATTAGTAAGCTCAGCCGAGCTGTCAAGTGACCAAGACTCTAGTATTTTGCACCCTAGAAATCCATGTATTGGGAAAATTTTGTTATGGCATAACAGAATGTGTCATCCAAATTTTGTATATTTAAAACATTTAATGCCAAAGTTATTTAGCTCAGTGACATGAAAGATATTACTTGTGAGACCTGTCAACTAGCTAAACACACTAAACAGATTTATCCAGTTAAAACATACAAGTCCTTAACACCTTTTTACCTTATTCACTCAGATATTTGGGGACCATCTAAAGTAAATAACATCAATAGAGTAAGATGGTTCATAAACTTTTTGGATGACCATACCAGATTAACATGGATATACTTGTTAAAAAATAAAAGTGAGGTCGGACAAGTATTTAAAAGATATGTATCACTTATAAAAAAATCAGTTCGGTTGTATGATTAAAACACTTAGGTCAGACAAATGAAACTGAATATTTAGACAGAAAACTTCAAATATTTATGCTTGAAAATGGTATTTACCACCAAACCACCCGTACCTATACACCTCAATAGAACGGAGTTGATGAAAAGAAAAATAGGAGGCAAATTAAATTTACACCTCCTGTGGTTTGGCTTAATTCCAAAAACCTTCCCTCTCGTTTGGAATTATACATTTAACTCCCCAATGGTTTAGGTTAAAAAGACACCGGCCAATTACTGGCGAGGGAATTACCTTTTTAACCTAAACCGTATGCGAGGTAAATGTATATAATTACAAACGATAGAGGAGGTTTTTAGAATTAAGCCAAACTACAGGGGTGTATGTGTAATTTTTCCTTTAGTTAATCAAAATAAGTGTAATTTTCTCCCAAAATTATTCTTACACACATACACACATATTTAGTTAAACGTATTTTATCAATCTTTAACAATGTTGATTATGACCATAACTAATTCATGCATGTACATGACAAGCAGATTACCATGGTCGGACGGTGTAATTACTCCTAACTCCGTTCTAAAATGTTAAGTACTTTGATTTTTCAATACAACATAAATTTATGTTATAACAAAAAGTTCAAATGATTTTAAATATTTTTAAAACGTGTGTTACATTTTTTTCATGTTTTCTCATGTTATTAAAATTTTGGAATGTCTATTATTATACGAGGACTGAATAATATTTTCATTGACTGATGTGGTTATGGAATATCATTTAAAAGCAACTTATAAATATTTTTATTTTTCAATTAGAAGACAAAAAGACCGTTAGAGAAAGCATTTTATGTCTAAGTTGTAATGTAATTAAGAGCGCAACTAACATAGATGTTGCATGTATGATGGTAGTTATGTTATTTTTAAATGTTAAACAATTTATATAAGAATAATATATTTTTATAACTTTTATGTCAAACCAAAATTTCACTTAATATAACACTTACATGTTAACGCCTTTAATATAAAAAGACCAATTTTATGTTTCACTGAATTCTATTCCATTTTATATGCATATATATATATATACAAACACACACACACGTATATATATATATATATACTATTTATTTTCTATTCAGTTCTATTCACTTAATAAAACACATACGTATTAACATCTTTAATATAAAAAGGAAAAAATTTATTTTTTATTTATTCAGATTCAGTTATATATGCATATATGTATATACACGCATATATATATATATATAAGCATTCATGAATTGAATATCGCTATCATCTCTAATTTTCATTAGGCAAAAGAAAAATCATATATACCCCCAGTGGTTTGGCTTAATTCACAAAACCTCCCCTGTCGTTTGCAATTATATATTTATCTCCCTACTAGTTTGGGTTAAAAGGCACCGGCCAATTTTTGGCAAGACCACCGGGGGTAAACATGTCGGAAATTAGACTGTGTCTTTTTAACCCATATCATTTGGGAAGTAAATGTATAATTCCAAACGAGAGAGAAGGTTTTTGGAATTAAGCCAAACCACAGGGGGTCCAAGTGTAATTTTTCTGAAAAAAGGCATCTACTTGAAGTAATTCGAGCTCTCATGTTTAGAATGAATGTACCCAAGCAGTAATGGGGTGAAGCCTTTCTTACTGCTACCTATGTGATAAACAAAATGTCGTTCAGAAATCTGTCATTTAAAACTCTTAGAGAAATACTTCTAAGCCATTACCCACATACTAAGCTGCTCTCTGAGCTGCCTTTCAAACTATTTGGGTGTATAGCATACATTCATATTCAGTCAAAGCCTTCGAGGGAAATTGGATCCTGGGTCAGTTGTGTGCATCTTCCTAGGATATTTAGGATCGCAGAAAGGTTACAAGTGTTACTGTCCAACCAATAAAAGAATGTTTGTAACGCTCGACGTCTGCTTTGATGAAAGACATACATTCTACAAATCGCTAACCAAAACGAACAATTCAAAGATTACTGAATATTGGACAACAGTTGACAATATAGAGAAAACTAGCTCCAGTTCAAAATTGCAAGTTCTGCCAAGCCCAGCATCTTGGCAACCATCTCAGGCTGGCAATACTAATTCCCAACATGTACTTAACTCTCCCATATTCTCCAATTATGAGGAAGTCCCAAGAAGCAGTAGTCGAGCTGAACAAATACAGCCAACAACCAAAGACCCATTAGAAGATACAAATGAGTATGACCATGAAACCTAAGTAGACAATAGACCAATTGCACTAAGGAAAGGAACTCGGGAATGCACAGGAATCCTGTATGTATCAAATACCCCACAGAAGAATATATATCCTGCTATATTTGAATTCTGATTTTAGAACATTTGTGTGCTAACTTGGTGACAAGATTATCCCAAAAAATAGAAGAAGCACTAAGCCGGCCTGAATGGCAGGGATCATTAAATAAAGAAATGAATGCCTTAATAAGAATCAAATGTGGGAACTGACTCCCACCTTGGCCACTATAAAACTAGTATAATGCAGATGGGTTTTCACAGTCAAGTATAACAATAATGGAACCATAAATAAATATAGAAGGTAGTAGCTAAAGGCTTCATACAAACATATGGAGTAGATTACTTAGAAACATTTGCGCGAGTGGCTAAACTTAACACTATTCAGGTCATCTTTTCTATCGCAATAAACTTAGAGTGGGAACCCTACCAATTGGATGTTGAAAATGCATTCCTAAACAGAGATTTAGCTGAGAAAGTAAACATGAGTATTCCACCAGGATTTAACAATGAAACTAATAAAAACAAAGTTTGGAAGCTAAAGAAATCGTTGTATGGGCTGAAGCAATCACTTCGAGCTTGGTTGAAGACCTTCACTAAGATAGTAACCGACCTGAAATTTAGCCAAAGTCATAGCGATTACACTGTATTTACCAAAACTTCACCTAAGGGAAGCTAACCATACTAATAGTATATGTAGATGATATCATAATTAATAGGAATGATGACCTCAAGATAAACAACACTAAAACAAAACTATCAGAACAATTTGAAATGACAGACCTCGGCAAGCTAAGGTATTTTCTAGGAATGGAAATTGCTAGGAATAAAGAGGGAATGTTTATTTCACAAAAGAAATACATTCTTGATCTCCTAAAAGAAACTGGTCTGTGCGGATGCAGACCAGCAAGCAGTCCAGTAGAACATAGATACAAACCAAGAGAGCAGTGGGATACTACTCCAACTGATAAACTTAGTCATCTAAGGCTAGTTGGAAAATTAATCTATCTATCGCATACCATGCCACATATATGTTATGTAGTAAGTTTTGCATCTTAATATATGCATAAGTCTACTAATGAGCATCTCTAAGCTGTAGTTAGAATTCTTAAGCACCTCAAGAATGCATCTGGCCAAGGACTGTGTTTCAAGAAGAGCACAGATCGGAATATCAAGATATTCACAAACGCAGACTGGGCTGGATCCAAAACTGACATGAGGTGAACTGCAGGGTATGTAACATTTCTTTGGAGAAACTTAGTTACTTGGAGGAGCAAGAAACAACATGTAATATCGAAGATTAGCGCAGAAGCTGAGCTGAGAGCCCTTGCATTAGGAATATGCGAAGGAATTTGAATCAGACGAGTACTCAAGGATCATCACATAAAGGCAAGTCTGTAAAACCAAATCTACTGCGACAGTGTCTCTGCGATAAGCATGGCAGAGAATCTAGTTCAGCACGACAAATCAAAACATGTAAAAATCGATAGACATTTTATTCGAGAGAAGATAGAAGAAAATGAGGTCAAGTTAGTACACATCTCTACCAAGGATCAAGTAGCTGACCTTTTCACAAGACTAGTCTCAACCAGTATCTTCCAATACTTAATGTCAAAGTTTGGTTGTATGAATATATACAACTAAGCTTGAGAGGGTGTGGAAATAAAGTCCCAGCCGAGCTGAGCTCAGGTCAGATAACCTGATTCAGAAAACCAACGTGCTGAAAGATAAACTCTCAGCCGAGCTAAGAATAAAAGTAGTCGTGCTGAGTTGAAGATGTGTTTCAGACAAACTCTTAGCCGAGCTAAAAATAAACGTAGCTGTGTTGAGCTGAAGAGGAGCCAAGGTGAAGCACGTAACTAAGACAAGAAAAGACAAGTATGGACGTGCTGAGCTGAAGAAGAGCTGAGGTGAAGCAGAGAACTTAGATGTGATAGAGATAACAATGTAAAAAAGTGCTGAGATGAGGGAACGAAGTGAAGCACAAGTTAATAAGGCAGACCTACCATATTTAGTAAATATTGCTTGGAATTATTCCTGTACATAACTGAGCTGTGTTGTTAACTAGCCGTTATCATAGCCGTTGTAGTTTGCAGTAGGTTGACAATGACCATTGTTCAAGTTGTAAAATAGCCGTTAGAAGTAGTTTTCACCCTATCAAAAGAAAGCAACCTTGTAAATTAACCTTTAACTTGAATGAATTTCTAATTCCTTCAATCTCGACACTGGGTATGTGTTGTTGTTGTATAGGATTTAATGAATCCCGATGTCTGTATCGCAATCGGAATCAGCAGAAAAAAGCTCCCTTGGATAAAAATCTATAGAAGGATGCTACCCTACCAAAGGAGATGCTAGTTAAGGAGTAAGCAGGGATATGTAAGCCCAAGAAAGTCAAGGATATAGGCAAGGAGGTTGTGGTCGAATCAAGTGAGCTGCCAAAAAATATTGTGATGGACCAAGGTATGATGAAACATGCTCGTAAGACTAATCAAGATCTACGATCATGGTTGGATAAGCGAAGAAATATACACGATTCAATTGAAGCTGACGAATTAATAAATAATCAGAGAATTCCTGCTGGAGGAGAGTGCTCTCGTCAGCATGAGGATATTCAGGACAAGGAAGGTCCGGACACGGAGGAACTTCGGCAGAATAATGAGGCATTTCCAAATGTTGCAGATACTGAAGAGGACGTGGTTGAAGCGTCTAAAGAAGGAATTCTTCAGATGCATGAAGGTTATATCAACAGGCAGGTGATAGTGAAATTCGAATAGCAAATATTTATGTTGATTTGGCTAACAGTAACAATGATGGTTATGTGGGTGGTTCGCTCTCTCTGTCGGCTCATCCACAATTACATACAAGAAGGAAGTCTATTGGCTGTGATTCGGAGCTTTTGGTTGTTTGCAACTTTCCATGTGAGGCTGACAAAGATGATGACCCCCCTAAGCCATCGAATTTACAACCAAAGAATCGTCCAAAAACAAGAAGCTTCAAGCCTTAGAGATCGTCTAATATGAACAATTAGACTCACTTCCTTTCATGGAATGCTCGTGGTACTGCGAAAATTGTAAACCAAAGATAATCGCGAAAGCTAAAAAGATTGTACTTTCTGCAGCTTTTTATGATACAAGAACCAGTAGTTGAAAACCTGCATCTACAGTTGTCTGTAAACGTTGAGGATTCGAGCATGGTGCTGCGAATTATTCAGGGAAGATTTAGGCCATATAGAAAGGTAAAGTTTCGGCAACTGTTCTTCTTGATCAAGATCAATTGTTGCATCTCTTGGTTCAGCATGTTAATTACCGTGAGCCTTTTTATTGTCACTGCTGTTTATTCAAAATGTGATCCTATTCAGAGGCACTCGCTATGGGATTCCTTTCGTCTTTTCTCTTTCATAGTTGATGCTTGATTGGTGGTAAGTGATTTTAGTATTATAACTACTGTTGACGAGATTTTGTTAAGGCTACTTATTTTGAAGTCGATTTAGTAGATTAGACCAAAACTATCTATCCATCTTTAAATTGACTTAATACATATTTCACTTACTCTTTTCTTATCTAACTCAATCCACAAAGATTGAAGTTGATAAAATAGATTTTCTTAAGCGGTTTAACAATAAGAGAAAGTTCTTCTAATGATTTTGAGTAACTCAAAAATATAGGCGACCCAATGAATGTTGTTGGAAGTATATAATGATGCTAGATTTTGGTCTTAAAGATGCCGGTTTTGAGTGAAGCAAATATAGGTACTCTATGTTGAGAAAAAGTGTTTGAATGATTTACAAATGCATGATTTAAATGGTACGAGTTCACGAAATGCATAAATAAATTATAACTTGACACGTTTATGTGATATACATCCTTCATATGCTTATATATATTGTTGTCGTACTTATACGCCATGAAGCGTTAAAGCTTACATCAAATGACAAACATTTGTTGTCTTTGTACTATTTTCAGGTGCCACAATTAATGAACTAAACTAGTTCATTAAGTGGAGTGCTTAAGTTAATGAATTAACTAGTTCATTAAATGTAGACATATTGGGAGAAAGCTTTATGGCAATAAATTTGAGAATGGAAAGTCTTCTTCCCACTACGTTCACACGCCTAATATATATAATATATATATATATCCATATTTTTTTAAAAAAGACACAATACGCATATATTTTGACATACCACTAACACGTCACATATATTATAAACGTACATCGACGTCACACCACTATATACTACTTGTATTTATGAGTATATTCAGGTCTTATATCATATTATATAAGTCATGGTGACGTCAAAATTATAACGACATGTTACAAGGTCACAAACCAAAAAATTATCGTATCGGGTGACTACCAAAACTTTACCGACATGTCACGTACTTGTCATATAAAGATGGCCAGCCCATATACATAAAAATGGCCAAAACTTTCGTGACTCACATGTTAAAATCATCCACTAAATCATTCCATGTTGGCACACACAAATCACCCACAATTTAGGCTAAATTTGCGGAGATTTCAAATTCAAATCCATTTAGGGCACATGTACGTTTTTTAGTCACATGAGCTGAATATACACTTTATTTTATGTATATTATGTGTGATATAATATATATGACATGTGCAAGAAGTTTGAATTTAATTGGAGAAAAATCGCGTAATTGACGAAAGTCGAAAATTCGGTCTTCTACAAACATACAACATGAAACGTTTTTTTTGGTATAGGTGTAACATGTATCTAGACACTTTTTACACATTCAAGACATGTTAAAGTGTTTTAGAAAATTCAAAATAGGACTAATTATTATTTACCATATATGTGTAAATATTGTGCATTATTTGAAAAAGCTTACTAAAATCAAATTTCAGCACATGTGCAGCTTATTCTACACGCCTATTACATCTTATTAGAACCTAGGTGGAGCTTATTTGGCACTTCAATTGGTGGAAAATATGCCACACAAGATTGATAACATTTTAGAGGGCACCATACAAGGAAAGAATTCAAAAGAAATACACATGATGAAAATTTCAGCACATCGGGGCAATTGAGCTTTAATTTGTCCTCAATTTGTCTCTCAAATTCAAGGGATTGAAATGTGATTGTATGGTAATTTTTTGACTATATTTGAACACATGTTTTGAGAGTTTTTTTCTAGAATTTACAGCTCACTAAAGGACATCAAGGTGGAACAATCAACAAGTGACAAGTAAGTAAGGTCAAGTCATCCTTCCAATCAT
This sequence comes from Eustoma russellianum, assembly GCA_036186865.1. Taxonomy (NCBI): domain Eukaryota; kingdom Viridiplantae; phylum Streptophyta; class Magnoliopsida; order Gentianales; family Gentianaceae; genus Eustoma; species Eustoma russellianum. The sequence continues at coordinate 37,386,267 of AP025043.1, read as the reverse complement.
ATTGCACCAAGTAAGCAAGATGGTGTCATCTCTACACAAAGCAATCTTCCAAGGACATTAAAGAGAATTCTCAAAGAGGAAGAAAACCCTAAGAGGGCGGCCATGAAGAAATAAAAAGGGGGATAGTGCAAGACAAAGCCAAGCTACAACTCACATTCTCTCAAGTACAAAAAGCTATACTACTTTCTTCTTTTCCTTTTATTTCTTCTTCTTCTTCTCTCAAGCATATTGTTCATATATTCTACATATTATATAGACTTTAAATATACCACCCATACACGTTCATTGTAAAAGGTTGATCAAGGTGTGATCAAACCTTCATTCGATTGGTGGTGGTGTCCGTGATTCATTTGCTCGATTGTATTGATTGTAAAAGGGTAGAGTTAGTGTTTAACTCCAGTCACTCTTGTGGTAGATGTTTATTGTGTTCATTGATAACCGATGAAGGTGTCTTCAAAGACTGGAGTAGGTTGATTTAACCAAACCAATATAAAATCCTTGGACCTTGGTGTTTTTACTTTACTGCACTTTATGTTCAGTTTTCAGTCATCTGCATTGAGTTTGTTGCAACGGTAAAAATAGTAAAATAATTTCAAAAATTATAAAAGTTTTTAGAAACATAGTTACATATCCTAGCTTTCATTTGGCTTAAGTTTCAACTCATTTGGATAAGTATAAGTCAGTCAAACGTGAATAGTCCTGAGACTAGTGCAATATGATTTTCAGATTTGCAAAGGTTGCGAACATCAACATGGTTGACATACTTCCCAAAGAAATTTTAAAAAATCTTTCAACCCACTAAAATAAATATCTTGAAGGTTTTGTCATAAATGTTTCATACCATTTGGAGTCACCGATTAATAGGAACAAATTTTTCAAGTCGGAGTACAGTTTCTGGCAGATTTGCACAATCTGAACAAAAACATATTTTCAAGGGGTTAGGAGTGGAGTTTTAATTTAAAATTTTCGTGAGTCTCTTATAACATCTGGGAGTAATTTCTCACTAAATTGCATAATTTTTGGAGGTCTATAACTAGGTCTTTTAAATATTTCAAATCAGGATCTGAAGACAGAAACTGTTTTCAAAAGTGATGTGTTTGGTCCAAAAGTTTTTTAAGAAACCAAATTTTCCGAACTCGCTATTCAACCCCATTCTAGTAGTGCTATACAGATTCTACGCTCTAGTAGTAGGGTGTGAAGGAGGTCTGATAGAGCATTAATCTCTTTGGAATCCACAGCTGGTAGAGACCGGTATGCTGTGTTGTTTTTTTCTCCCTAAAACTTAAATATTTAAAGGTATGGTTGAAGAGCTGGAATAAGGAGCATTTTCTAAATGTCAATCACTCAAACGCCGCTGAAGGTGAAATCAAGTTCTGGGAACAAGAAGATGAACACAGTCAAAGAACATTCTCGTAAAAATTTATCTTTGGGGCGTGCACTTTACAGTGAATGGTTGGCCAGGGAGGAGGTATTTGAAGACAGCGCAGTCGCGTTAAATGGCTTAACGAGGGGAGGATAATAATAATACTGATTATGTCAGATTTATCACCAAGTAATAAGTGTGATTGGAAGTTACACCGTCAGTTTTCCGTCAATTGTCCGTATTGTGTCGTGTCCCCGATCTGCACAAGGAACAGGGTCAGAGGATCCGGGTAATACCCTTTGACGCCCAAGTCAGTGGAGGCCATTTATGGAGAAATTTATATACTGGTAACAGTAAGTATATAGAAGGTTTTCTGGTAAACCTGGTAGTTTTCACCGTTGGGAAGATGAGTTAAGGTTGTAATTTGTGAATTTTCACATGCCCTTCTCTCTCCTATTTCTTGCCTTTTATATGGCTGTCTGAGCCAATGCATGGGCAGGGATCAGAGATCGTGACACGCAAGGAGGTCACAAGGATGACTCTTGCTTCTGCATGTTCGCCATATGGTACTGTGGTTGGCTGAGTAGGTTAGTTTCTGACACCTGGAAAGGAGTTTTACCTAGTAGGATTATCCAGAGTAAACTCCTGGAGCCGAGGCCGAGCCTCTAAATGTATCGATAACCAAGTGCCCAAAGTGACCTGGGCCGTGGGGTCTGCTTACTGAGACGCCAGTAGCCGACACAACGTCAGCAACCGACTTTATAAGGCGTAGGCCGGCCTGAATGTGATGATGGTTTCAATCTAGCCAAGGTTTGTCACCTCGAATGGTCTTCGCTTGTCGGCCTAGCAGGAGCTGAGGTCGAGATGCGCTGTGGCCGAGACGCATTGGCCTTTTGGCCGAGATTACCCAGTCAAATAACTGAACCTGAGTTACGTTGACCGTTTATCCTACATTCTAAGTCTTGTCTTTTCTGAGCAGGTCAGATTTTGGAACATCAGTTATGCCCTAGATAAGACTGGCCGAGCCGACCAGGATGGGCAGACTAATCGTTTTAGATCATTCAGTGAGCAGTCTTTTCAACGAAACTTGTCCATCATTGATTGGGTTGTACTGAGTACTTACTGTCTATGCAGAACTCGAGGCGACAGACATCTTTTCAGATACGACGGTACAAGATTCGATGTCAGCCATTTTAAATGTGGCACGGGGATCGAGGTTGGCCTATTTGAGGCGACCTTTAGGGAGGCTGAGACTTGCGCCTATAAATAGGTCCTTCCCCTTCATTCTCAAACTTTACTTTCGGCTCATTTCTCTCTGCAGTCTTATTTTTTCCCGGTGTCAGTTTCCTCTCCGGCGTGTCTCCTCTCCGGCGGTCTTCTTCTTTCTCAAGCAGCTCTCTTCTTTCTCAGCATCCTCTCACCTTTATAAGTCTTCTTTCCTGCTTTATCATGTCTTCGGCCTCTGACTCCCAAAACCTTCCTGAGGGAGCTTCCTATATTGGTAATGATGGAAGCCTCAGTTCATCGCCGGAGAGGACGATTGCCAGTGACGACCGTCCTCTGGCCAGATTGTTTAGAGGCGCCGGCGGTGCCGCTGGACCCAGTACACGTGCTCTGCCCGGAAGAGCCGTTACTGTGGTTGAAGTTTTGCCGGAGCAGGCAGAGACTATCCCTGTTCCGGGAACTGTCGTTGCTGCACCCAAACCTAGGGTTCCATCTCTGCCAGTAGGGGTGGTCTATCGGGGGTCCCCTTCGGCCGAGGTTCAAGAGGCCTTTTGTACTCTGTCCGAGGTTGACGTCTCACTAATATGTGGGATGTATGACATCGATGTTGAGCAATTTGATCCTATTCTCCTTTTAGCCGACCAGACAGCCTATGATCCTCCTCCGGGTTATGAGGCTGTCTATGAGGAGTACTTCCGATCAGAGTTCCGTCTCTCCGTCCCTGTTTCTTTATTTAGAATCCTTCAATCTTATAATCTTAGGCTTTCGCAAATTAAGCCGAATAGTTTGAAAATCATTCTCTGCTTCCTTCTATTCCTTAGAGCATCCGAGATCCCTTTTGATCATAGAGTCTTTAGGAGCTTATTCTCCTGTAGGTCCTCGGATAGTTGGTTTTATTTTACCAAAAGAATTTCTTCTGCCGAGTTCAATTTTGCTATCAACATCCCCACTTTCAAAAAGAACTGGAAGGGCAGATTCTTCTGCATTAGGAAGTTAGGGCTGCCTCAACTAGACATATGGAAGTCGGGTAAGGTGGATAACATGAAGCCGAGCCCGGAATATTGTGATGAGGCAGCCAAGTTGTGTTCTCTGCCCGTAGTCATCGACTGGCGTAGGGTAGATGACACTGTTTTGAAGGCAACGGACCTGAGTTCTTTAGCTTCGGGTCCCCACTATAAGCCTTTATCTCCCAAGAGTCTGGAGATAGTTCGGGGTATGCCCTTGCACTTTTTAACCTTTTCCTCTTTGTTTTCTTTTTTTTGTTCTGTTGTAAAAACTTGTTTTTGTATAGGCTCTATGGCCGCCGGAGGCAAAAGACCTTGCGGCCAAAATTGCTAAGGTTGCTTCTCGCAAGAAATCCAAGGCACCACGGACAGGGGCCGAGGCATCTCCAGGGTCAGCCCTGCCCCTAGTGGAAGATGTTGCTGGGGCTGGTGAGGCCGCACCAATAACCGCTGAGGCTGAGGTGAATCAGCCGATAGTAGTCGTCTCTGAATCCGCTGCTCCAAGTATTTCACACTTTCCAAATAAACTTTCATGCTCATAGACCACTGTTATATACTAATCATCGTGGCAGAAGAAGGAGCCGAGGCCTCTCTGAGGAGTCGGGCTCCAGTTGATTTCGGCCAAGCCCAGCAGAGTGAGGGCGCCATGCTGGTGAAGAGGCAAAAGGAAGATGTATTCATCCATGGGGCTAAGATTCTGCCTGCCCTAGCTGAGCAACAGAATTTCACTGTAGGCGAATTTGATGAGGGAGACACTGTGATGAATCCGGTTACAGTCAAAAGGATGAACAATTCTATTCTGCCTCTGGACAAGCAGCGGTTCTCAGCCGCATCCTGGGGGAGCCTGATAAATTCCTTCAGTGTCAATGCAGCCATGGTACGGGGTAACTTTTTGTAACGTATATGCTTGATTAGATAACTTGAGCTAACGCCTAACTTTGATGAATCAGCTTCAAGTCCAACAGATGGAGATTATCAACCGGGGCGAAGAGCTGCAGAATAGCCTAGCGGCCATGCTTCGAGAGCTTGAAGTGGCCTTTCAAGAGATTTCATCCCTGAAGTTGGAAGTTTCCAAACTTCAGGGACTAAAGGAAGAAGCAGAGCTCAAGTGTGCCACCTCCAACTCTTTGGTGGCCGAGCTGTAAAAAAGAAATGCTGACCTTGAAGCATGCTATGGTCAGATATCTGCTGAGCTGGGGAAGAAGGATGCCGAGCTAACTTCTTTGTAGAAAGATAAAGAAGAGGGGCTGAAGAGAGAAAAGGACCTGGAGCAGCAGGTGGCCAATCTGGCTCTTCAACTATCATCGGCCAAAGCTGAAGCTGTGGCAGACTTCAGGAAGTCGGATCTTTTTGAAGAAAACATGGTGGTACTTCAAGGCCCCGTCATGCAAATGGGCAGACGAAAGCCATCAATGTCTGTTCAGAAGTCTGTCCCCAGCTAAATAAAGAAGACCCTCGGCTCACCGAACTCTACAATCCCCATGCTGAGGCCAAATTTGAAGCCCAATTTCAGAAGTTTGTATAGAGAGCCGACTTACGTGAAGACGAAGAACAGATTTAAACTCTCTTGTAATAGGCTGGATCAGGAACTGTTGTACTCAGACCTTTTAATTAATGAAAATTTCTTCCAAGTTTATCACTTGTATTTTTTATTTCTTTTGCTCTTCAACTCTGGGTTTTTGCTCTTTAATTTTCAAACTTGTTGCTGCCGAGATTTAATATCAGCCTTGTTATACTTTTTAAGAATAAACCAAGTTCTCAGGCTTTAACATATAGAATAAACCTGTTATTCCGCCGAGTTGGACCAAGAATAAAAATGAATCATGCACTGCTTTACCAAGCTTCAGTGCGAATGACGCTTAATAATAACCCAAGTCTTTGATCTGCAATGTTGCACTTCAGTGCACTCTTGCTTAATTCTGCTTGGTTGAACGAGGTGCATATACAGTAATATTTACCTCGGCCACCTTACGTTGGGGAACTTTTGTTCATAGAATACCATTTGATGGGCTTTTGCCTTGGTTCACCGAGGTCTTAAGTTATTACCCTTTAATAGGCTTTTACTTTGGTCCTGCCGAGTTTGTACAACACCCTTTAACGGCCTCTTGCCTCGAGGCTACCGAGGTCTTGTTTCACCCTTTAGCGGGCTTTTGTCTCGGACCTACCGAGGTCTTGTTTCACTCTTTAGCGGGCTTTTGCCTCGGAGCTGCCGAGGTCTTGTTTCACCCTCTAGCGGGCTTTTGCCTTGGACCTGCCGAGGTCTTGTTTCACCTTTTAGCAGGCTTTTGCCTCGGACCTGCCGAGGTCTTATAAGAATCTATTCCATGGTGTTCAAGATTTGCTCGGACACCTTACTTCTGACATGGTACTTGATCCTTGATAGATACTGGCTCAGAAGAAAACGTTTTGATATATACAAGATAATTACAATTACATCACTATTGTAAGAGCCGAAGATGAGAAGAGTGCCGAGTCTGGGGCAGAGTTCGGCCTTCTAAGGTTTGTAATTTGTATGCTCCAGCTGAGTATACTTCAGCTATTCAATAAGGGCCTTCTTACTTAGGGTTGAACATTCCTGCCGGGATCGCATGACTAACTTCATTATTACGCATTACTAAGTCTCCCACTCGATAAGATCTCAGACGCACACGAGAATTGTAGTATTGGGAAACCAAGTTTTTGTACTGTGCCATACGAATATGAGCTCGGCCTCTTTTTTCCTCAAGTTCATCTAGGTTTAACCGTAGTTCTTGGTCATTGGCTGGGGCAGAGTAGTAATCTACCTGGGCTGATGAAGAACCAATCTCTGCAGGAATAAGGGCTTTTGTGCCATAGACCAGGGAAAAAGGAGTTTCTTTCGTGGAGGTGGATGGTGTAGCGCGATAGGCCCATAAAACACTGGGCAGTTTGTCCACCCAACTGGTCCCTGCCTTATCCAGACGCTTTTTGAGACCGTCTTTAATGATCCTGTTTGCAAGTTCTACCTGGCCGTTTGCTTGAGGATGGGCTACTAAGGTGAAACGCTGCTTGATATGTAAGTCAGTACACCAGCTTTTGACAGGGTCCTCAGCAAATTGCCTCCCATTATCTGAAATCAGAATTTGAGGTAGGCCGAAACGGCAAATAGTGTTATTTCACAAGAACTTCTTTACTTATGTCCCAATTATGGTGGCTAAGGGTTCAGCCTCTATCCATTTGGTGAAGTAATCGATAGCTACCAAGAAAACCTGACCGAGCCGGGAGCTCGGGGCAGAGGCCCTACCAAGTCCATTCCCCATTATACAAATGGCCACGGGCTAGAAATGACAGTCAACTCTTGGCTCGGCAAGTGGATATTGGGGCATGAGCTTGACATGATGGGCAATTTCTGACTAGCTCTTCTGCATCCTTGCGAATGGTAGGCTAGTAGTAACCAGCCAAGTAGCATTTGCGAGCCAAAGAACGCACGCCAGAATGGCTCCCGTATATTCCCATGTGCAATTCTCGGAGAATATAATCTCCCTCTTTTTCAAGTACACAACGCAGCCATGACTGTGAAAAAGATTTTCTATATAGCTGATCATTAAAGAGAGCGTACCTTGAGGCTTTCAAATGATGGCACCGAGCCTAGGATTTGTCCTTTGGCTGGGTTTGATGTTGTAGGTAGGTAACTATCTCATCCATACACGTGTTGTGGTAATCTTGCTGCAGCACTTCATTACCATCAAAAGCACGATGCTTTACCAATTCCACAACAATCTTCTTCCCTAGCGTGGCCGAGGTGGAGGAAGCCAGCCGAGATAACACGTCGGCCCGTTTATTTGCCGATCTGAGGATGTGCTCCACCATAAAGTGCTCAAACATTCCACTCAAATGTTGCACTGTGGCCAAGTATCGCTTCATGTTGTCCTCTTTGGCTTCATAATCTCTATTGATTTGAGAGACTATCGACTATGAGTCACTTCAGGCAATTATTTGTTGTGCCCCTAGTTTTCGGACAAGACTCAGCCCAGCTATCAAAGCCTCATACTCGGCCTCATTGTTGGTGGCTTCAAAATCGAAGTGCAAGGCATATTCTAACTCTTCTTTGCTTGGGTTAATTATTAAGAGACCTGCTCCTCTCCCCTCTTTGAAAGAAGATCTGTCTACATATAAGATCCAACCCTGTGTCGGGGGGTGGTCCTCCTCGATAGATATCCCTTCGGCTAAGAAATCTGCCAAGGCTTGAGCTTTGATGAAAGTGCATGGCTTATACTCAATATCATACTCAGCAAGCTCCATAGCCCACTTAGTGGCTCGGGTCTGGCCGGGACAAGATTTGCTTCAAAGGCTGGTATGTCACTACTATTATAGGATGGGCTTGGAGATAGGGTCGGAATTTCCTTGCTACCACTATTAGAGCTAAGATTATTTTTTCTGCATTGGGATAGCGTACTTCGGCTCCATGTAGAATCTTGCTGGCAGAATATATGAGTCTCTGCACGGTGTCCTGCTCCCTGAGCAGAACTACACTTACTGCCTCATGGAAAGTTGACAAGTATATGTACAAGATCTCCCTGGGAAGAGGAGATGTCAGCATTGGCACTTCGGCCAAGTGTGCTTTCAAATCATCAAATGCCTTCTGGCATTGGTCATCCCACGTGAAGGCCGTTCGTTTCTTCAAAACCTGGAAGAAAAGAAGTGATCTTTCAACAGACTTGGAAAGAAACCTGCTCAAGATGGCAATTCTGCCTGTCAATCTCTGGACCTCTTTGATATTCCGAGGCGGATGCATACTCTTTAAGGCCTCAATCTTGGCAGGATTAGCCTGCACACCATCTTTAGAGACCATGTACATAAGAAACTTCCCCGTACGTACTCCGAAAGTGCATTTCTTCGGATTCTGTCTCATACGTGTGTCCCTTAAAATGGCAAATACTTCCCGCAAATTCTGGATATACTGATCAAGAGACCTGCTCTTGATGAGCATATCATCTATGTACACCTCCATGATTCGGCCGATCTGTTCTCGGAATAATGAGTTGACCGAGCGTTAATAAGTAGCTCCAGCGTTTTTTAACCCAAAAGGCATGCTGACATAATAGTAAGTATCGGACTCTACAATAAAGGAGGTCTTCTCTTGATCCTCCTTCGCTGCAAGGAGTTTTTTGACCTCCTCTGCTATGCCCTTATTTCTTTCAGGAGCAAAGTTCCTCTTTTTCTGCTTAATGGGCCTGATCTGAGGATCAACGTTAAGTCGATGCTCGGCTAAGGTAGTTGGGATCCCAGGCATGTCCTCTGCTGTCCATGCAAAGATCACAGCGAATTCCCTCATTAAACTTTGGAGCTGAGCCAACAACCCGGCAGGCATCCATGTTCCAATCTTAATGGTGTTGTTTGGCCGAAGTGGATCTAGAATGAACTACTGCACCGCATTATCCGAGTGCAAGCGTTCCTCAGTCGGGGGAATCAGGTCATCCAGATTGACCTGCTGAACGGTCCCACTCCCCTAGGCGGCCACGGCATACCAGCTCTGTGTCGCTGGAATATCCCCTTGAAGTGTAACCACCCCGGCTGGTGTGGAAAATTTCATGCTAACATGCAAGGGGAACTACTGCTTCCAAGGCAACCAAGGCTGGTCGACACAGCAAAATATTATATGACGACCTCTCCTTGATCACTATAAAATCCATCCACAGACAACGATACGCTGGGGGCTTTCCGAAGCTGACACTGAGAGTAACCGGGCCAGCCGGCTGAACTGCCGTGCCGGTGAATCCGTACAGGGATGAGGTCACCGGCATCAGTAAGGAATCTGCCAATCCTAACTTTTTGTAGACACTATAGTACATCACATTTACCGCACTACCAGTATCCACGTACACCATGCGTATTCCACAGTGTTGTCTGGAGCCAAGTGTATGCACAAATTTACCACTAGACCCGTGTTATTAGAGTTTAATGTTGGACCGTGCACCTGCAATGAACACCTCTAGAGGGAGGGTGAATAGTGGTTAGCGGAAATTACACTACAACCCTTTGTTAAAATCCCCTTGAAAACAGAATCTGAGACCAACTCAGATTCAGAACCCGTTTTTCAAAAATTCACAAATAATTTTACACAACTCCAAAAATTATGAAACTTTCCAGAATTGAACTTCAAAGAGTTAAAAAGATTCTGTCCAAGAATCAGACAAAAATAAGATCGTTTGACCCTTCAAACAAATAAAAAGATTCAGATGGTCAATCTGGACAGAATTGGACAGAATGTTGCTGAATTTGCAAAACGTGTTTCTCTTTGAATACTCAACCAAATAGGTTGAGCTTTATATCACAACACTCCTTAGGATGTTTAGACGAAGTTTCCAAAAGGCTCTGACCTCAAACAATTCTTGAAAAATACAGAATTTAACTTTTCTCAAAACTGGTCAGATTGCAGCCAGATTGGAGCAGTTATCTTGCAAAGACTGAAAGACTAACTTTTACTTACTCAAATCAAGTGATTCTTGTTGCAAATGAAAGTTAAAAGTCTGAAGTATAACTCCACCAAAAATCACGAATTTTGAAAATGTTTATCTATTTTTTCAAATTGTGTGAAATTGGGTGAAAACTGCAGTCAAAAACGGGCAGAAAACAGAAATAAAGAAACAAGAGAAGAACACCGAGGATTTATCTTGGTTCGGTCAATGTGACCTACTCCAGTCCCAAGGAACACCTTTCCTTGGATTTCACTATGAAATGAACACCTTACAACAAGAGCCAAGCTTGATTATTGGGTTATACACCAACCCTACTCAAGACTTGGATAATCACCTTCTAAGCAACACTTAGTTGCAACTCCTCTAACACCTATTGATGTAGCCTTATAAAGATGGCTAATCAATCTTACAAATGAAGCTCAAGAGGCTTGTAGCTCACCAAAACATCAAGAACACCTTTGCTACAACAAAATACAACAACAAGAACAAGAAGATGAATATGAAAGCTATAGAATGCTTGTGAGCTTCAAGTGTGTTTCATCTTCTTCACCATTGCCTCTATTTATAGTGTGAGATGAGCCTTGAAGATAAGAATGCCAATGTGTCATCATCTTCATCATCAACTCCAAATGTCTTCTCATCATTGGTTGGCTTTGTACACTTGGCAAAATAAAACAACATGATTGGTCCACCTTGGCACTCCATGTTGACCTAAATTTTCAGCTCAAAGATGATTTGGAATTATCTCGAAAATGTGAAGATAATAGCACCATAACAACTCCATCATCTTCTCAACTCTTTTGCAAGATAATAGCACGTGGGCATTGACCATTTTAAATTCAAAATTCAGCTCCAAAATGAGTTTAGCCGTTGGCTTACAACTTGTAATTTCCAAATATTAATCTTGACTTTCCTTTATTAAATGAAGAAAATAAGAAAGGATAATGACACCAAATTATCCCAAACTTCAAGCACAATAATAGGACATGTAAGTCTTCATTTGACTTCAAAAATCTGCTGAAAATACCCAAGAAAATCCATAGCCGTTGGGTATATATTTGAAATATCCAAGTTGGCATTTTTGCCAACTAGCTCCTTTTTGGTTGGTCCACTTGTCTCCAACTCATAAAATGAATACCACATCATGTCCACCTGATTAATCACGTTTTTCCACATATATATAAGTGTAGCAACTCAGATTTTTGAAGAAAAATAAATAGATAACACTTGACAAGATTATGTCAACGTGTAACACCGAAATTCCCCATTTTTTCTTCTTATATGTTGAGATCATTTCCACACCTTTGACACCTTTAATATCTCTGAATAATGATGATAAATGTTCTCTTATAACATATATAAGAGGGTCTTCAAGAAAAAAATAGAATGTGACATCTCAAATCGTGACATATCCAGCTATAGTCAATAATATCATCGGTTGAGAGAATAAGATATATGATCACCATATTATCTTCAAAATAATAATAACACAGCTCCAGAATGAAGATAATAATATACTCAAGAGATTCCTTGAGTGAAAATACCAAAAATACCCTTGGGGGTAAAATGACCAAAATACCCCTGGTGTAAGAAAACTCCAGAAATGACCCGGATGGTCATAAATACTCATGATATCACCTTTTTCATGATAAATAGGATAAGAATACATCCTTGAAATATTTTCATCATATCATGTTCCTACAAAACTCAAAATACTAATTTTGCCCTTTTTGGTAAGTTGTAGAAACTTCCAAGGCACGTTGGTCACAAGACAAAAATAATCACCTAGAACACATAATAATCACATAATGAACATGTATAAATCATGTAAAAATGAAAACAATCATTTTAACACATTTTAGAAAATTATTTCTAAAAAAACCCTAGACATCGATCGATGTGCAACAACCTGAGAGATCGATGTCAACTTTTTCGAGTTTTACACATATAACACCATGTGTGATATTTTTAAGTATTCGCCACTTAAAATCATGACCTTGAAAATTATCCAAACATATTTCTCAACATTTAATGGAATAATATCCTCTGGTCCATAGACCAACTCCCGAGCTAACCTCATCTTCTTGGCAGGGGGCCCAGATGGAGTTCTCGACAAACTGAGATACTCTTGGGCTTTTTGAGGTGGCCCTCCCGCGATGGTGTATATAACAGAATTGACTTGAGGCTGCACTGCAGCTTCATGTCGGCATTGGTCTTCGTCATCGTCCGACCTGGGACGCCGAGATGGGGACTCAGGTCGGCACTTATCTTTCTGAGGACTTTTACGAAAGTCCAAGCGATTATGGAGACGTGAGCGTGGGTCATAAAGCTGCTTCAAATGGCCATGTTCCATCAACTTTCGAATCGCTTGAGCTAGCTGCTGGCAATCCTCTACATCGTGGCTGACGTCCCGATGATAGCGGCAATACAACTTAGGATCCCTCTTATCCCTGGGACCTGCCAGGGGTTTAGGGTTTGTCCTCAATCCGTCCTTCTCCATCATAGTCAAAATTCAATCTTTCGAGGCTAAAAGGGGCAGACCTTCCCTGCCTCGTTTACCTCGGCCACCCAGACGATCAAACGCACTGCGTCGATCGTGGTCTTTTCCCTCACGCCAGTCTCCTTTCGAACTGGGTCGGGCTTCTCGCCAAGAACTCTGCTCGGCTTCTTTCTTTAATCGATTTGCCTCTTTACCTCGGGCAAACTGATGGGCTTTCTCCAGACATTCCCTTAATGATGTAGGCCCTTCTTCAGCCAGTTGGGAGAAGAGGCGGCCTGCTCGAAGGCCATTGATAAAGGCGGCTACTTTCACCCCTTCATTTCGGTCACTGACCTGCAGTGATTCATCCGAAAAAAGTTGCATATATTTCAACACTGATTCCTCGGGACCTTGTCTCAATGTCATCAAGTGTGAAGAATTTTTAATAAAAGGCGCACTGGATACAAATTAAGATTTGAATTTTTGCGCCAATTGTCAAAAGGACTCCACTGATTGTGGTGGGAGCTCCTGGAACCACCTCCTGGCCTTTCCCCGCAAATACATAGGAAACGTTTTGCAGCGCAGTGGATCAAGCACATTTTTCAAACTCATAGCTATTTGAAATTGGAAGAGATGATCAAAGAGATCTGAGGTTCCCTCGTAAATATCCATCTTAGGCACCTTAAAGTTATCGGGTGCCAAGTACTCCGTGATGTCCCACGAAAATGGACTCTCCAAGGTGCTGCCTAGGCAAAGGCACCGACTCCATAGTCGGGGTTCTAGCACTGCCTGGTCTGGCGTCTGCCATGAACCCTTGGGGGCCATGAGAGGACTGCTGCTGAGTCTTTTCCCTAGGATTGAGAGGGAAGAAATCCTCCTCCATGTCCTCGACCTCAGGGCGTTTTCCTTTGAGCCGCTCCACTACGGCCTCAAAGACTTCTAAGTTCTTAGCCATATACTTCATGGCATTATCCCGCTCTTCAACTGTTACTACGGGTGCCTTTTTCGTTCCCAGTTCAGGTCCTCTGGAATCCTGCCCAGGGTGACCAGAATGTGTCTCTTTACGCGATGAGGTTAGGAGACTCCCCCAATCCTTCACGCAGTGCTCTCACCATCATAACTAAAACTTTAGCAGAACACTTCTATAGACTTGTAATTCGACAGAGGTTCGGGCCCTCCTTGTAGCGCCAATTTGATGATGTCAGATTTATCACCAAGTAATAAATGTGATTGGAAGTTATGCCGTCAGCTTTCCGTCAATTGTTCGTATTGTGTCGTGTTGGCTGATCTGCACAAGGAACAAGGTCAGAGGACTCGGGATCTATGGCCCCAGGTAATACCCTCCGACGCCCAAGTGAATGGAGGCCATTTATGGAGAAATTTATATACTGGTAACAGTAAGTATATAAAAGATTTTCTGGTAAACCTGGTAGTTTTCACCGTAGGGAAGATGAGTTAAGGTTGTAATTTGTGAATTTTCACTTGCCCTTCTCTCTTCTGTTTCCTGCCTTTTATATGGCCGCCTGAGCCAATGTATGGGCAGGGATCAGAGATCGTGACACGCAAGGAGGTCACAAGGATGACTCTTGCTTCTGCATGTTCGCCATGTGGTACTGTGGTTGGCTGAGTAGGCTAGTTTCTGACACCTGGAAAGGAGTTTTACCTAGTAGGATTACCGAGGGTAAACTCCTGGAGCCGAGGCCGAGCCTCTAAATGTATCAATAACCAAGTGCCCAAAGTGTCCTGGGCCGTGGGGTCTGCTTGCTGAGATGCCAGTAGCCGACACAACGTCGACAACTTACTTTATAAGGCGTAGGCCGGCCTAAATGTGATGACAGCTTCAATCTAGCCAAGGTTTGTCACCTGGAATGGTCTGCGATTGTAGGCCTAGCAGGAGCTTAGGCCGAGATGCACTGTGGCCGAGACGCATTAAGGCCTTTGGCCAAGATTACCCAGTCAAATAACTGAACCTAAGTTATGTTGACCGTTTATCCTACCGTCTAAGCCTTGTCTTTTCTGAGCAGGTCGGATTTTGGCACATCAAATACTAATAAGTTATTTCATTCTGTCACAAAACAAAGGTTGGTCAGAAAAAATGTACATAAAAAGGAGAATCTACTCCATCAACATCAAGATATGTAGATACATAGATAGAGCTAGATAAGAAAGATTAATTGAATCTACTCACTCAATATCAAGAAAAGTAGGTTTAAAAGGATGAAAAGGATAACCGAAAATGCGAGTTAATGATGATTGAATAGATTCTCCTTCATTCCTTCGTTGATTATGAAAGAAGATAAGATCATGTTGCTGCAAATGCCAACTATGGAGGAAATTGAACTTTGCAATTTTCCAATTGCATTTTGACTGTGTCCCAACCAGAATGCCCCCAAAGGATGATGATATTGTGTTAGAATATGTTAAGTTTTGATGATTTGCATAATTGACACTTATAATGCCCAGATAAGGAGCCTCATGTGAAGTGTTTGGAGACCAGTACACTTCGAACGCCTGCATAAGGTGCCTCATGTGAAGTGCCTAGAAACTAGTACACTTTGAACGTCTGGATAAGGCGCTTCATGTGAAGTGTCTGAAAACCAGAATACTTCGAACGCCTGAATAAGGCACCTTATGTGTCAAACTTTGAAGCAACACACTTTGAACGCCTTAACAGGCGCTTCATGTGTGTGGCAGAAGTCGAATGTGGATGCTTCCCTCCCAAAATGGACACGAATATCAAACTAGTTTTGACAAAACTCAGAATTACTTCGAACAAGTATGAAGGCTTGGACCAGGCGCTTCATGTGACTTCGAACGAGTGTGTTGCCTACAATAGGCACTTTATGTGACATTGAACGAGTATTCCTTATTCACTTAAGGCGCTTCATGTCACATTGAACGCCAGTTCTAAATCCATATTAGGCGTTCCATGTCACTTTGAACACCTGTTCAGAAACCACATTAGGCGCTTCAAGTGACTCAATGTTAAAAATGTTTTATGTTGCACTTTCTTATGATTACTGACATTTGTATCTTCCTTCTTAGTGAAAAATCGCAGGCAACATTCCCACTTTGGAGAATGAACTCTTTCCTCTTTGAACTTACAAGAAGAAGCTTCCTCAAGAAGTTTGTATTCATCCAAGAGAATATCTCAATGGAAGAAGACATGTCATCAGAAGGGACAAAACTCATTACTTTCTCCTGCAAGCATGACAACGGCTAGGAGGTGATAAAACAAGGGGTTTCATCATTTTTCATTCTCCAACTTTCTAACCTACGAGCTCTCAAGTTTCTCTCAAGCTTTTGCTCTCAAAATGCTTGTATTATCATCGATTTTACTTTATTTGTGAGAGTGTGAATTTTAAAGAAGAATAGTCTTCTTCTTGAGTGAAGTTTGTGAAGAGCAATGTGTAGATGGTTGCTCAAGAAGCAAGGGTGCTTCTTGTTTGAAGAAATCCAAGCCTTGATTGGTTATTTGATGGTGTAGTGGTGCATTATACTCTGAACAAGAATTCTTTGAGGAGCAAGGAAGTTCTTTGGAGACTAGATTTCAAGGTGGTCGGTATTTTTTGTTCAAAGTCTAGGTTTATGTCATAGTTCACCTTCTTGTATTTTTATCTTTGATTGTTGTTTCCCCCAAGAGAAATAACAATCCCCCTTGTTCAAAAATCTTTCTTGTGAAAAACCAAAAAGGCAGAGGAGTAGAGTCTTTGACTTGAACCTCTATATACTTGGTATTTTTACGTTTCGCAATTTTATTATTTTTAAAGAACACACCCAAGTATTATTTTGTTCTCTTTATTGAAAAATATCTGAAAAATATTCATACTTGGTGAACACACTATTCAACTCCCCTTCTAATGTGTTCTAAAGGACCTAAAAATTGGTATCAAAGCTTAAATATTGAGTGTTTGAGTTCAAATAGCAAGATTTGATCTTTTGAAGTATGCATCCCTTTAGTTTTAAAGATGCCGGTTCTTCAAGTGGTGACTCTTCTAGAAGAAGAAGACAAGAGTCATTACTCATTTCTATCTCAAGTGTACATGTCAAAGTACCTATGTTTGACCCTCTAAATTATCCACTATGGAAATCTAACATGGAAACTTATCTTCATTTATGTGGATATCGTATTTGGAGAGAGGTGTCAAAAGGTTCCACTATTCCTTTTGATGTTGATGATTCTACCCCGGAAGAGGAGTTACAATTCACCATAAATAGCAAAGCTCTTGCCATTTTAAATAGCTCCTTATCTCCTTATGAAAGATCTCAAATTCAAGGTGTTCAATCTGCTCATGAAGCATGGACAAAGTTGGAAATGATTCATGAGGGAAAACCACAAGTGAGGAAGGCAAAGAGGAAACAATTGATCAAACAATTTTACAACTTCAGTCCCCAAAGTTGAAAAGATTGAAGAGTCCATCCAAAGATTCACCAAATCTGTCAACCTACTCACGGCGGTTGGAAAGAAGATAGATTAAGAGGACCTCAACCATAAATTCCTAAATAGTCTAGGAAGAGAATGGAATGCAAAAGTGACGGCTATTGAGGAATCCAAGGATCTACAGACTATCACTCTAGATGAGTTTTATGGGAATCTCATCACTTATGAGATTCATCTTGAAACTCAAGAAAAGAATGATCGTACCGAAGTCCGTCGAAGGCTCTAGCATACGAGTCGGAGGAGTCGGACGACAAAGTTAGACTTCTCGTTCGAATATTCGCAAGGAGAAATGAAGATGAAGCCAAAAGGTTCATAATTCTCCAAGGATAAAGAGAAAGTGAAGGACCGAGAAAACAAATGTTATAAATGTGGAAGATTTGGTCACTTCATGAAGGATTGCCAGGTGAAGGATCCGCACCTAAAAGACAAGAAAGCCATCTATCAAAAGAAGAAGACTTTACAACCGGAAGTATCCCATGGAGAAAGTCTCTTATCTGGGTCTGAGAGCGAAAACGGCGACAATGACAATCTAGCTCTCACGGGAGTCTCCAACGATGATCTTGATAAGAAATTCTATTCTCTTATGGTCATCGAAGACGATATGGAGGTATGCACTAAATCCTCTCACTATATAAATTGCAAGATGAAATGGATGATTTAGTGCAAGAAATTGTTAGAGATGAAATATAAACGCGTCAAAAAGGATTTTAAAGCATGCATAAATGAATACAATGACACACTTGAGAGTCACATTGCATTGCAACTAGAGCGTGACATTTTATTAACCATGCATGTGATAGCACTAAAGGAGAAGCATGATTTGATAAAATCAAGCATTCCTCGTCAAACCCTTTGGAAAAAGAAAAATTCTCAAAGGAATAGTGCAAATAAATGTGAAGTAGCAAAAGGCGCATCTAGTATAAAACCCAAAGTTAAATCTAGTGCTATGTATGCGTCTAATAAGGGTAAATTGAATGAACAAGCATCATCCTTCAAGGATTCAAAAACCTCCTTGAAAAAGCAAAGGCACAGGCCTAAAGGTAAGGCAAACTCAACAAAGGTGTCAAAACCTTCTGTTGAAATCATGAAAAATGGTTCTTCCTTAATTCAAAGGAACATCATCCCTAAACGAGAGTCATGGAATGTGTCTTTGCACAAGCATTATAAAAATTCTTATCTCCACAAACACATTCTCATATGCTTTTATTGTAATAAGAAAGGACATGTAGAAAGAATTTGTAATGCTAAGAATAATAAATATCTTGTGTGGGTATCAAAGGGTGCAGCAAAGGTAACTAACCCTTAAGGACCCAAAACAAAAACGATATCAATGTCATATGGTTCTTTTGTAGACCCTAGCTTTAAATGAAGAAAGCAAGGACAAGAAGGTCCAATGGGTCGTGGACAGTGGGTGTTCCATCCATATAACGGGAGATGAAGGATTATTTAATAGATTAACTATGCAAGATGGAGGAGTTGTCCACTTTGGAGGTAGCAAAGGCCAAATCAAAGGACATGGTATTGTGGTTAATGATTCCTTCTCGCTTAGTGATGTCTATATGTTAGTAGACTAAAGTTTAACTTGACAAGTGTCAGTCAATTATGTGATGTTAATTAGGAGGTTATGTTTTTGAAAACGAAGTGCATTGTGAAAAAGGACAACGTTATTTTGTTTGAATCTTTGAGACTCAAAAACATTTACTAACTTAGCATCAATGACTTGGTTTCACAAAATATATCTTGCCTAGTTGCCAAGAATGACTTGACATAACTACGGCATAGACATCTCGGACACGTACATTTCAAAACATTTAAATTTATTTGTAAAAACAAAAAGGTCCGGGGCTTTTCAAAAATGAGCTTTGAAAACCAAGACTTATGTGACATTTATCAAAAGGCAAAGTTGTGAAAACAAGATTTAAACTAAAAACAAATATATCCACATCCAAACCTCTACAATTACTACATATGGATTTGTATGGGGATGTTGGAGCTAAAAGTTTGGGCGTTAAATATTATACCTTTGTTGTAGTAGATGTCTATACTCGTTATACATAGGTGATGTTCTTGCAAAGAAAAGTGATGCATGTAGTGAATTCATTAATTTGAGCAAACGATTGGAAAATCACATGAGTAACATCATTAAAACCATACGGAGTGATCATGGTGGTGAGTTTGATGGAGATTTTGAAAGAATTTGTGAATCCAAAGGATATACTCATAACCTTTCGGCTTTTAGAACTCCACTACAAAATCATGTAGTCGAACGAAAGAATAGAACCCTACAAAAATGTGTAGGGCAATGTTAAATGAGCTCGGCTTGCCCAAGTATTTTTGGACCGAAGCAGTAAATGCCGCTTGTCATGTGATCAATCGCATGTATTTGTGACCTTACCTAAATGTGACACCTTATGAGCTTTGGAATGGTAAAGTTCCTAATATTGGGTATTTCAAAGTGTTTGGGTGTAAGTGTTTCATACTTAATACTAAAGACACTTTGG
This sequence comes from Eustoma russellianum, assembly GCA_036186865.1. NCBI lineage: Eukaryota > Viridiplantae > Streptophyta > Magnoliopsida > Gentianales > Gentianaceae > Eustoma > Eustoma russellianum. The sequence continues at coordinate 37,366,818 of AP025043.1, read as the reverse complement.
ATAAAATTGACCTCAAAGCGAATGAAGGTACCTTTCTAGGTTATGCCTCAAATAGTAAAGCATTTTGTGTTTTCAACAAATGGAGTCAAAAGATGGAATAATCAATCCATGTTAAGTTTAATGAGTCACTTAATGACGAACCTAAACTTAACGAGGATGGTGAAGAAAATGAAGTTGATGTTTCTCAAGAAGAAATTCTTGATGACATTCCAACGGTTGCTCATCAACAAGAAATTGTCGGTAAGTCTCCTAATGGAATTATCTTCATTGATTTAAGAGTAGAGCCTATTGAAAGGCACTCCTCCACCAAATGTTCTTGAATTGGTGAGTCAAATAGAAATAATTCTGACACTCGTCATGTTGATACACAAAATGTTAAGAATATATCTCATGTTCCAGAAAATGATGATCATTTGAATCGTGATGATTCGTCTTATCTGGAGAGTGATCATGAAGAAGTTGGAGGAGATGTCTCCAATCTTCCTAGATCATTCAAGCATAAAAGCTCACACACACAAGTTGGTTATAGGTGATTTAAATAAAGGTATCATTACACGCAGGCAATATCGAGAGAACGCATTCGTATCTCTCATAGAGCCTAAAATTATCAAGGATGCACTTCTTGATGAAAATTGGATCTTGGCAATGCAAGAGGAATTAAACCAATTTGAAAGAAGTGATGTTTGAGAGTTAGTTCTCAAACCCCTTAATCATCCTATTATAGGTACGAAATTGTATTCCATAACGAAAATGGATGATCAAGGAAATGTCACTAGAAATAAAGCTAGACTAGTTCCTCAAGGATACCGTCAAGAAGAATTTATTGATTTTGATGAGACATTCGCACCCGTAGCACGGCTTGAATCCATAAAAATGTTATTGGTATATGCTTGTTATAAAGATTTTAAATTTTACCAAATGGATGTCAAATCCGTCTTTTTAAATGGTCTTATCCTAGAAGAACCTCCCGAATTTGAATGTCATGGCTTACCACATCATCTATTTAAACTCAAAAAGGCTCTTTGTAGCCTTAAACAAGCACCTAGAGCTTGGTATGAGAGGTTAACCACCTTTCTTCTAAATAATAGATTTTCAAAGGGTAAAGTTGACACCATTTTGTTCATCAAAGGACAAACCAAAAAAAAAATTGATTGTACAAGTATATATGGATGATATTATTTTTGGTGCTACTAAAAACAGTCTTTGTGAGCAATTTGCTAGTTTCAAGCAAGATGAATTCGAAATGAGTATGATGGGTGAGCTTACATACTTTCTAGGACTTCAAATCAAGCAAACTCAAGAAGGTGTGTATCTCTCTCAAGCCAAATACACAAAGGACTTACTCAAGAAGTACAACTTTGAAGAGAGACAAGTAAGCACTCTAATGAGCACAAGTGTGAAGCTTGAAAAAGATGAGAAAGGAAAGCATATAGGCGTAACCTTGTATCGTGGCATTATAGGAAGTCTACTTTACTTGACTGCAAGTAGACCGGATATACTGCATGTAGTGTGCTTATGTGCTATATTTCAAAGTGATCCTAGGGAAATGCATCTAGTTGCAGTAAAACGTATTCTTAGATACCTTAGGCGTACTTTGAAATTTGGATTATTTTATTGTAAGAATGCATGTTTTGATTTAAGAGGATATTGTGACTCCGATTGTACGGAAAGTCTTGTTGATAGGAAGAGCACTTCCGAAACTTGTCAATTTCTCGGTGATTGTCTTGTATCTTGGTTTTCCAAGAAACAAAATAGTGTATCTTTTTCTATGGCAGAATCCAAATATGTGTCGATCGCCTCATGTTGTGCACAATTGCTATGGATGACTAACACATTGAATCATTATAACAATCACTTCTCAAAAGTGCCTATTTTGCGTTATAACAGCTCTGCTATCAATATTGTAAAAAATCTAGTTCACCACAGTCGGACTAAATACATTGAAGTGAGATATCATTTCATCAGTGGTTGTGTACAAAAGGATTTGGTCAGTGTGAAATTTGTGCTAACACATGACTAATTAGAAGATATCTTTACAAAGCCCTTGCCTAGTGATGTATTTGAATCAATAAGAAGTAGGTTAGGGTTACTTAACATGTGTTGAAGGTGACCCATCAGGAGTCGTGGCAAGAAAATATTCAAATTTTCAAGTTTGGCTCACATAAAGCGCCTCACCTGAAAAGGTTCAGGCGTTCAATGTTGCATTAAGCTTCTAATCTGAACTAAGTCACTCGTTTGAAGTGGCATTAAGCGCTTTATTATTCTAAAACAATCATTCGAAGCAAGATTAAGCACTCTATATAAACTGGGTCACTCGTTCGAAGTGACATCAGGCGCTTAATTTCTTTAACGCAGACATTCCAAGTCACGTTAAGCGCTTTATCCTTCTTTATGAAGTCGTTCGAAGTGACATAAGGCGCTTAATCCCTATTTCTTCCTTGCCAAACCAAGTGACCCTTCACTTTTTCGCGCCAATTAAATGATTTGACCAACGGCACCACCAATTCCTCTTCCCACGATGTAGAAGTCAATTCCCACTCTGCCATTTCTTCCCTATGTTTTCCACTTCCCAAGCCGTTTTCGCTAACCCTTTCTTCTTCTACCTTAAATTCCCACCTTCTCTCTAATTTCATTCCAACATTCTCTTCTTGTTCCTCAAATTCTCTGCAATTCCATCTCCTCTCTCAAACTCTCTAAAAATTTCGTTTCTTTTATTCTCAATCACCAAAGATCATATCCTTTTCTTATGATCAACAATGGCTTCTACTGGACCTTCATGACTTGTCCAAAAAGGACACAAAAGAAAGCAAACTTCTAGGGTCACGGAGCCAGGAAATCTAACCTCTATCCGCCAAGGGCTCACAAAAGACTTCTTCTCTTGGATGATAAAGAAGTTTGATACCGATGTCACCAAGCCTCCAACCCATGCTGCAAAACTGATTCTTTGCACTCACACATGTTGTATGAAGAGTGGAGGAGTAGCAATAGACCAGTGGCACCTTTAAAAATGATTCAAGTGAGTGACTTCACGGAAGCTCACAACGCGAATCAAGTTATTGCCCTCCTCGATCGTTAAGGTTGGACTCAACTTTTGTCCTGAATTGATGAAGTCTTTTTCAAAAAGCTATACCCGAATGTTCTACGTCGACATGTGGATCACTACCAAAACTGAGTCTTGGGAATTTTCCTTGCACACTGTCATCAATGGTACGCCCCTCAGTTTCTCAATGCATAAAATTTGCAATGCATTAAGAGCAAGAAATGAAGGACAGAGTGATTTCTCTATATTTAACTGGAGTGATAAATATGGAGTAAGTGGGCAGGAAGTTAAGTTCGTTTTGGTGTATTTTCCCTACAAAAAGACTTAAAATATGTCACTGGTGAATAGAGTTCTGATAGCTATGGTGATTTACTGTGTCAACGGCAAGACAACCAGAAATCCAAGCAACATGGATTTCTATGTCACCTACCGTATTAAACATGACACAGTTAAATTTGGTATGGATAATAGTGAAAGTGATGATGGCTACTCCCCAGAAGGGATCAAAGGCCCTGCCCTTTGCCAATGTGGTTACCATTTTGATCAAATCCAAGGGTATTGAGATACCTGAAGGATCAATAACAAAGGTGACAAAGACGGACTATTATGACAATTTCAATATTGCCCAAGCAGTCGACTCACAGAGGAGGAAGGCCACCACAACTCCTGATATTGCAGATAAGGTCAATGTAGGACCTCAAGATGGTGACAGTGGTAGCAATGATCCTGAATTTCTATCATGCATTCAGTCTTTGGAACAAACTTTCAGCGGTTGGAACTTTGTAATGCAGAGCACGAGGCTCGGCATGGATGAAATAAATACCGTATGGCAGTTTTCAAGATCGCCTTCTTGCAATCAGTGCCTTGCTTACAATTCCCTCCTGATTTTGATGATTTAGGGGGAGAAACGGGTGCTGAAGGTGGTGCTGGTGGTTCGACAAGTCGCTTTGCTGATTTTGCAACTGGTGGAGGAGTTGGATTAGGAAGCTTTACATCTAGGGGTGAAGATGCTGGTGCGGGAAATGCGTAGATGATGATGATGTTTTGTCTAATTCTTCAGTGATTAGTTTTTTCCTCTCTCGTTATGATGACAATTAGAACAAATTTTCTTTGTTCCTTGTGATGATGTGAACGTCAGTGAACTTGATTCCATTCTGTCTATGATGAAATGTGATGATGTTGTTTATTGTTATATGCACTATGACATTTGATTCATCATATCTGTCTAGAAAAATTTTAGGTATAATGTGAGTGGGAGCTTAAGTTAAGGAGGAGTTAACTTGAAAAGTTATGCACAACGTGAAATCATCAAAAAGAGGGAGAATGTTAAAATATGTTAAGTTTTGATGATTTTCACAATTGACACTTGGAACACCCAGATAATGCGCCTCATGTGAAATGTTTGGAGACCAATACACTTCGAACGCCTGCGTAAGGCGCCTCATGTGAAGTGCTTGGAAACCAGTACACTTCGAATGTTTAGATAAGGCATTTTATGTGAAGTGTCTGGAAATCAGAACACTTTCGACGCCTAGATAAGACGCCTCATGTGTAAAACTGTGAAGAATCACACATTGAACACCTTAACTGGTGCTTCATGTGTGTGGAAAAAGTCAAATGTGGATGTTTCCCTCCCAAAATGGGCATGGATATCAAACTAGTTTTGACAAAACTCAAAATTACTTCGAACAAGTATGAAGGCTTGGATCAGGCGCTTCATGTAACTTCGAATGACTGTGTTGCCCATAATATGCGCTTTATGTGACATCAAACGAGTATTCCTTATTCACTTAGGCGCTTCATGTCACATTGAACGCCAGTTCTACATCCACATTAGGCGCTTCATGTCACTTTGAACGCCTGTTCAGAAACCACATTAGGCACTTCAAGTGACTCAACGTTACAAATATTTTATGTTGCATTTTCTTATGATTACTGACATTTCTATCTTCTCTTTTAGTGAAAAAGCCGGCAACATTCCCACTTTGTCTCTTTCCTCTTTGAACTTACAAGAAGAAGCTTCCTCAAGAAGCTTGTATTCATCCAAGAGAATATCTCAATTGAAGAAGACATGTCATCAGAAGCGACAAAACTCATTATTTTCTTCTGCAAGCATGACAACGGCTAGGAGGTGATAAAACAAGGGTTTTCATCATTTTTTGTTCTCCAACTTTCTAACCTACAAGCTCTCAAGTTTTTGCTCTCAAAATACTTGTATTATTGTCGATTTTACTTTATTTGTGAGAGTGTGAATTGTAAAGAAGCATAGTCTTCTTCTTAAGTGAAGTTTGTGAAGAGCAAGGTGTAGATTGTTGGTCAAGAAGTAAGGGTGCTTCTTGTTTGAAGAAATTCAAGCCTTGAAGGGTTAGTTGATGGTAGTGGTGCATCATACTACCAACAAGAATTCTTTGATGAGTAAGGAAGTTCTTTGGTGGCTAGACTTCAAGGTGGTTGGTATTTCTTTTTCAAAGTCTAGGCTTGTGTCCTAGTTCACCTTCTTGTATTTTTATCTTTGATTGTTGTTTCCCCTCAAGAGAAATAACAATCCCCTTGTTTAAAAATCCTTCTTGTGAAAAACTAAGAAGGTAGAGGAGTAGAGTATTTGACTTGAGCCTCTATATATTTGGTGTTCTTTACGTTTCCGCAAGTTTATTATTTTTAAAGAACACACCCAAATATTGATTTATTCTCTTTATCGAAAAATATCAGAAAAGTATTCATACTTGGTGAACACACAGTTTAACTCTTCTTCTAATGTGTTCAAAAGGACCTAACATATTGGGCTTTTTTCTGTGCAACGTGCTCTATAACTTTGTTACCAAAATATAAGCTAATCGTTTGGCTATTGTGCTGCCAAAATTTATTTCACCATCGCAAGTGTGCTTTTGCTAATGTGCGGTGCATTGAGGATAACATTTTATTGGCCAAAGAGCTTATTGGTCTAATAAATACATGGGTGCAAGGCAGTAATGCTGTTTTTAAACTTGATATGGTCAAGACATTTGATAGGCTATCATGAAATTTTTTTGATGTGATAGCTGGAAAATTTTGGATCTAATTATGCTGGCGGTACATGATGCATTGTTGTATTTTGAATGGTTGGTTTTCCATATTAGTGAATAATGAAGTTATGAGATTCTTTAAGTCAAGCCGGAGAGTTCAGTAAACTGACCCTCTTTCTCCGGCTTCATATATTATAGCTGTTGAACTTTTGATTCGCTGATTGCATAAACTTTTTGATGAGCATGAGAATTTCGCTTATAAATCTTGTTGTTGATATGTTTGTCCCAAGTTTATCTTTTGCGATTATTTTATCATCTTCCGTAATGAGATCAAAGAGGACAGTCATTGGAACAACTGGTAAGGTTGATGTTTTGTGACTTTGAGATCACGGGTTCGAACTGTAGAAACAACCTGTTGCACAAAGTGCATGGTAAGGCTGCGTACATCAGATCGTGAATCGATCCGACTCCTCCTCAGACTCTGTGCAAACACTAGAGTCTAGTGCACCGAGAACTTTTTTTGCAATGGGAGTAAGAGTTGCTTATGATCTATTATGTCATTTCTCAAATCTTATGAAGTGTTGTTTAGCCAAGTGTCAGTTTATGAAAGAGTACATTTACGCTTGGTGCTTCGGTGTCCCGTGGCCGTGCTAAAATTGTTGCTCCGGTGACTGCATTTCGTCAAACCTTGCTGCCAATTACATACTTTGAAGTTGCTTTGTATATTGGAAGGAAAAAGAATTGTAGATGAAAAAGAGCAAAAGAGGATGAATGGATAGGATTCCAAATTATTATCGATTGGGGGCTGGCTTCTTTTTACTAACTCTATCATTTCTCCCATTCCGAAGTAGTTGCATGTGTTTATGGCGCCAGTACAGGTTCTGAATAAGATCAAGCGGGTGTTTAATGTATTTCTTTGAGGGAGATCAAATGACAGTATCAAAAAATCATTGGGCATCTTGGTCCAAGTATTGTAAATGAAGGGGGTGTAGGGGTCCGGAAGTTATGTGATGTCTGGCGTTAAATTTTCAATAAGAGAAAATGTTGGAGAAAATTGGAAAACATGGGTCAAGTTGCAACTGCGGTTAGCAGTATACTTTGAGTTCAGAATAGAAACTAATGAGTCCTTAATTATCTACGTGACGAATAGATAATTTTACGTTTTTGAATCATTCAATTCCAATATCGGGTGAATAAAAAATTAATTCTCAAAGTAAGGGAGAAAATCAACTCAGCTCTGAACATGCCTAGCGGAGTGAGCTGTAGACCTGATGGCCTAAGGTTGCGGACTGAGATGCAGACCTGATGGGCTCAGGTAGCGGGCTGAGCTGCAGGCCTGATGGGCTCGGGCTTCAGGCCAGGTCTTACAGCTAGTGGGTCGGATCCTATCAGCCGGGAAGGAAGTTTGTTAAATTTAAACTTCTCCAAGTTGTTGGAATCGGCTAAGGTTTAAGTTTGAAAAGTGATTGAGCTTTAACTGTTTCGAGCTGACCTGAAGTTGTTATGATCGGAAAACTCAGATTGAACAGTTATCGGAACCAACGACTTTGGCAGACGTGATGCAGATATCTGATCCAAGGGTTCAAACCGAGCAAGTGTCTGATCCTACGGCTGAGGTTGAATTGGTTGTGACAAACTGACCTCGGGTTTTCCCTATAAATAGCAGGCCAATCTGACCTCTATGGCAATCATTCGGAAATCAGACAGGAAAGCAATCGAGTTTCTTCTCTTCTCCCTAAACAATCCCTCTCATAAATCTCTCAGATAATCACTTCTTCTCTGCACACATTTGCATTTCAAGTAATCTGAGAATTCATGACAACTTACAGGTTTGTTGAGCTAGTGTTGCTGAGCTGACTCTGCTGTTTGGCTGTGAGCATTTGTTGTTTTGCAGCACTATCGTGCTGAGCTCTGCTGAAGAGGTTGAAAGCACAACTGTAGTTCTGTTAATGCGGAGGTGCCGAAGTTAGCAGGTTGGCCATCAGTCTAGAATGCAAATACAATTGTGCTGACTGGCTGATAAACTTGACTTCAATTCAGCTTGGCAGAAGGCTGATAACACATAACTACTGTTCTGAAGTGCTACTGTACTGAGGTTGGTGTGTCAGCTGACTATTCAGAACGCAAACTCAATTGCGCTACTTGGATTGTCTTAACCTGGCAGGACGATCCGACCTGACTTGAGCTGACAGGTCGGCCATTGCTTTATTTCATAAGCAAACTCTACATAAGTAAATTTTGCCTGACTTGAATTTTTTCCAACATTCTTAAGACGTATTTAATTGATTTTGTACTGATTCTTGTAGTTTGTTTCTGCGTCTTACATAAACTTAAATGGAGAACGCAAGCTCGAGATTTGTTCAAGGTGCAGACATACAGACTGCTGCTCTAGTGTCACCAAATGCTGAGGTGCCGATGACTGCTCCTTCTGCACAGGGTCCTGTGGTGGCCCAAGTGGAGAAACCGAAGAAGTTCAGTAAGAGCTTCTTCAAGCGATGGCAGCAGAAGATGTTGTTCTTCTTGGCTGCCATGGGGCTAGCCACGATATTGACCGAGGACCCACCTGTGGTGGATCCTGCGGAGGACTAGTCCCAGAATATACGAACAAAGTGCTTGTTGAAGCATGGAACTTCAACTCATATTCTGAGCTGTTTGGACAACTCCTTATATGGTTTATACTGCATGTACAAAACTGCAAAGTCTTTGTGGCAGGCTTTGGAGAAGAAATATTGTACGGAAGATGTCGGCACGAAGAAATTTATTATTGGCAAATTCCTAGATTTCAAAAGGTCAGATTCTTGCATTGTTGTTTCTCAAGTTGAGGAACTTCAAATGTTGTTAGCTGAGATAGAAGAGGAGGCCATGTTGCTCAGTAAATCTTTTGTGGTGACTACGGTGATTGAGAATCTGCCTCTTTCATGGAGGGAATTCAGAAGCTATCTCAAGCACAAGAGAAAGGAAATGACATTGGAAGATCTGATTGTCTAACTCCACATAGAGGAATATAATTGAAGATCTGAAAGAAAGCCACATGCAAACACTCGTCAGGCCAAGGTCCATGTTGTAGAGGCCAAAAAGAAAAAGAAAGGCTATCTTGGTGTGAACAACAAAGGCAAGAAAATAGCCAAGAAGTTCACTAGGAAATGCTACAACTGTGGTATTCATGGGCATGTGAGCAATGAATGCCAAAAGCCCAAGAAGAAGCAAACCAAGGTAAATGCAAACCTCGTTGATGCCATGGATGATCTGAACCTCTACGCGATGGTCTCAGAGTGTAATGTTGTATGAAACATGCATGAATGGTGGATGGATACTGGCGCCACAAGACATGTGTGCTCTAGCAGAGAGATGCTCACGGAGTACCATCCCGGAAACAATGAACAACTTTCATGGAGAACTCTACATCATTGAAGATCGAAGGTGAGGGCAAAACTGTTATGAAGCTGGCCTCGGAGAAGCATCTGACTCTGCAGAATGTGCTGCATGTCCTGGACATCCAGAAGAATTTGGTTTCTGGAGCTCTTTTAGTCATGTATGGTTTTAGGCTAGTGCTAGAGTCCAATAAGATTATTCTTTCGAAAAATGACATGTATTTGGGGAACAAATACTTGCCGAATATGATGTTCAAATTAAATGTCATCACTATTGTACCAAAGAATGATTTGTTCGCAAAGGCTAATAATAATGCTTCCTCTTTTGCTTACATGCTTGAGTCTTCTTGCTTATGGCATTTTTGTTTGGGACATGTTAATTATAAGTCAATACAATAAATGGTTAACCTTGACTTGTTACACAAATTAAATTCTCATAATGGAAAATTGCAAATATGTGTTGAAGGAAAGATGGCAAAATCATCATTTCCTTCAATAGAAAGGAACACCAAACCTTTGGATTTAATTCATACAGATGTGTGTGATTTAAAATTTGTGCAAACAAGAGGTGGTAAAAAGTATTTTGTAACTTTCATCGACTATTGCACACGATACTCTTATGTCTATTTGCTAAGTAACATAGATGAGGCCATTGGTGCTTTTAAAGACTATAAAAATAAAGTTGAGAATCAACTTAGCAAACAAATTGAAGCAACTCGTAGTAATAGAGTTGAAGAATGTGATACACCGTTTAATGAACTTTATTCAGAACATGGCATTATTCATCAAATGACTGCACCATATTCACCTCAATCAAATGGTATTGCTGAACACAAAAACCAAACTCTAAAAGAGATGATGAATGCTATGTTGATAAGTTTGGGCTTACCTCAAAACTTGTGAGGGGAAGCTGTTCTCTCAGCTAACGTCATTTTGAATAGAATTCCATCTAAGAAGATGGATGAAACCACATAATTGGAAAGGCCACAAGCCTAGTTACAAATACTTGAAAGTGTGGGGGTGTCTAGCAAAGGTTGTTGTACCTAAACCAAGACAAGTTAAAATTGGCCTAAAACAATTGACTGCAAATTCATAGGACATGCGATAAACAGTAGTGCCAATCATATATTAGTGCAAAAATCGGATGTTCCTGACATGCATGAAAACGTTGTCATGGAATCAGGGAATGCAGTGTTATTCGAAGATGTCTTTCAAAGGAAAGACAAAAACGAAGAAGAAACGAGTACTAGAAAGTGAATGTGTGAGGCGACTCCTCAAGAAAGTGAGGGAATTCGTCAAAGTAAGCGAGCAAGAATATCTACTTCGTTTGGACCAGATTTCCTAACCTATATAGTATAAAACGAGCCAAGGAGATTTTTTGAGGCGATTCAACTCCAGAAGCTCCATTCTTGAATAGGCAATTAACGGTGAGATAGACTTGATTTTTCTGAATCACACTTAGAGTTGGTTGACCTTCCATCGGGAAGTAAACCACTCGGATGCAAGTGGATTTTCAAGAAGAAGATGAAAGAGGATAGGTCTATCGAAAAGTACAAGGCCAGGTTGGTAGCTAAAGCTATCGACAAAAAGAAAGCTTTGATTTTATTGACACATACTCACCAGTAACTAGGATCACTTCTATAAGGGTGCTAGTTGCTATTGATGCAGTCTATAATTTGGAAATCCATCAAATGGATGTAAAGACTGCTTTTCTGAATGATGAGTTGGAAGAAGAAACTTATATGGAACAACCCAAAGGGTTAATGGTTCTAGGACAAGAATCGAAAGTCTGTAGACTTATTAAGTCGTTGTATGGGCTTAAGCAAGTGCCTAAACAGTGGCACTTAAAATTTGATCAAGCTATGCTAGCTAATGGTTTCAAGATCAATGAGCGTGAAAAGTGTGTATACATTAATAACACACATAATGCATATGTGATAGTATGTCTCTATGTAGATGACATGCTAATCATGGGCAGTACTCATGATATCATCTTAAATACAAAAAAGATGTTGACAAGAAACTTTGATATGGAAGATACGAGAGTTGCTAATGTTATTCTAGGAATTAAAATTTCTAGGATAACCGAAGGACTCGTTTTGTCACAAACTCACTACATTGAATCAGTTCTAAAACGCTTCAATTTGATTGATGTGAAATCAGTGTAAACTCCAGTTGACTTAAGTATACGCTTACGGAAGAACCGAGACGAGCCAATAGCTCAATTGGAGTACTCGCAAGTAATCGCAAGTCTGATGTACATAACAAACTATACAAGATCATACTTAGCATGCCCAGTAAACAAATTGAGCAGGCTTACCAGTAATCTAAGTGATGATCACTGGAAAACTCTAAATAGAGCGATGAGATAGCTGAAGTATACAAAGAATTTTGGATTACATTACTTAAGATATCCAACGCATTGGAAGGCTATTATGATGCCAACTGAATATCCGATAGTAAAGATCCTAAGCCCACTAGTGGATATTTGTTCATTGTTGGTGGAGGTTCTATGTCGTGAAAATCTACGAAGCAAACGTGCATATCTCGTTCCACTATAGAAGCTGAGTTTATAGCACTTGATAAAGCCAGAGATGAGGCTGAATGGCTTTAGAATTTCTTGGAAGATGTGTCATGTTGGCCTAAGCTAATCGCTTCTATCAGCATACACTATGATAGTCATTCAGCTATAGGACGAGCTCAAAGCAACATCTATAATGGTAAGTCTCGACACATGCATTGGAGACACAATACCATTGAGCAGTTGATATCTAATGGCGTGGTTTCCATTAATTATATAGAATCAAATGAGAATCTTGCGGATATGCTTACAAAAGGCTTTCCTAGAGATCAGATGTCAATTTTGACAAACAGAATGGGACTAAAGCCTACAAAGCATGAATCTTTGTAACAAAAAACACAACATTGTTGACTGGAGATATAAGAATCTTGGTTCAATGGGACAACTAAGTTATGCAGCTTCAGTGAGTACTTACTCATTATGTTCAATAAAAGTGCTGTCTACAGAAAAATTGAGGGTAAGCTGAGGCTTTTAATGGTTCATATATCTTAATATATCAAGTGGGGTATGGCAGAATACACTTGATAGGAAACACTTATGTAAATGTGAAGTGTGGACGCTTCTATTTTGTAAGGCCAGAGTTCTCTAAGACACTTTCTGAAACCAGGTGATTCATGGCCAAAGCAAACACAATCATGAGAATCAAAAAGGTGTTAAAGGAGATGTTGTGTGAGTACTATTGTCTAGGTTCACAATAAAGCCCGGTTAGTTCAAGACATCAAGTCACTAATTAGCCGAGTGGATCCGATAGTATATCACTAAGAAAGGTTCGAAGCCAGAAGCTACCTCTTCTGATACAATATTTTCTTGCCTGACTTCTCGATAGAGTCTGCATATGCATTTATATTAATTCTCATTTATGTCGGGGATTTTTGGAGAAAATTGAAAGAAATAGGTCAAGTTGCACACTGTGGTTAGCAACGTACTTTGAGCTAAGTTATGATTAGTTTTATTAATAATGAGTGGAAACGAATAAGTCCTTAATTATCTACGTGACAAATAGATAACTTTAGGATTTTGAATCACCTAATTCTGATATCGGATGACTGAGAAATTTATGCTCAAAATAAAAGGAAAAATCAGCTCAGCTCGGCGCGTGCTTGGGCATAGGCTCAGGTTGCGGGCTGAGCTGTAGATCTGATGGGCTCAGGTTGCTGATTGATCTGTGGAACTAATGAGCTCAGGTTGCAGGCTAAGCTGCAAGCCTAATGGGCTAAGGCTGTAGGCAGGGCTGCAGGCTGCAGACTGCAGGCGGAGTCCTGCAGCTAGTGGGTCGGATCCTATCACCTGGGAAGGAAGTTTATGAAACTTAAACTTCTCCAGGTTGTTAGGATTGGTAAGATTTAAGTTTGAAAAGTTGTTGAGCTTTAACCGCGCCAAGCTGACCTGAATTTGTTATGATTGGAAGGCTCAGATTGAACAATTATCGGATTCAATGACTGTGGCAGACCTGATGCGGTTATCTGACCTCAGGGTTCAGGCCGAGCAGGTATCTGATCCTACGGCTGTGGTTGAATTGACTATGACAAACTGACCTCAGGTTTTCCCGATAAATAGCAGGCCAATCAGACCTCTGTGGGAATCACTCAGAAATCAGTCAGGAAAGCAATCGAGTTTCTTCTCTTCTCTCTATACAATCCCTCTCATAAATCTCTCAAATAATCACTTCTTCTCTGCATACATTTGCATTTCAAGTAATCCAAGAATTCAGGACAGCTTATAGGTTCATTGAGTTCATACGTTGCAGTGTCATTAATCTGAACTGACTCCGTTGTATCTTGGAAGACGATTGCTCCATCTGGTTGGGCATAGTATACCGGAGCAATACGTCTTAAGGACAGATTCCTGGACTCACATTGGATTCTCTGCTCAGTTGAGCTATTGAGGTATTGCAAGCTAAGCTCTGTTGTATGCGGTGATTAGCTGATCGAGGGATACCGCAGCACTGTTATTGTACAGTGTTGCCGAGCTGAGCTATGTTGTGTGCTGAGCTCTGTTGTTTGGCTATGAGCATTCGTTGTTCTGCAGCACTACCGTGCTAAGCTCTGCTGGTGTGCTGAGCTCGATTGAAACGGCTGAAAGCACAACTGTTGTTCTGTTGTGCTGAGATGCCGAGGTCGGCAGGTCGACCATCAATCTGACTTCAGTTTGGCTCGGATGGAGGGTTGATAGCACAGAACTACTGTTTTGAAGTGCTATTGTACTGAGGTCGGCAGGTTGGCTGACTGTTCAAACTCAATTATGCTACCTGGACTATATTGACCTGACAGGTCGATCCGACCTGACTTGAGCTCGGCAGGTCGGCCACTGCTTTATTTCATAAGCAAACTGTACATAACTCAATTTTGTCTGACTTGAATTTTTCCCAACAGAAAACTCATTGGAAGAATAACTCTTTCTAACTTTATTCAGTACACTATGTCATTTTTATATAGTACATAATCAAATCAAATCAAACAAACATAAATAATCGAATCATATTAAATCAACTATAAACTAGCAAAACTAAACGATGAGATTCACAACTAAACATATTCTTAATCTTAGATTTCTTTCTTAATTATGATCCATATCTACCTGATTGATTGTATTGATTGTAGAATCTTCTAACATCCAGGAAGCATTTTCATGGAAATTATGGGTTTCGTTTTGCTCCCAAAATTTCGTGTGGAGTAAATTTATGGAAAGAACATCCGTTATGCTGAAGAAAAAATATTATTTTTCTCTTATGTTTGATAGCAGACCAAATGCCTGATTAAATAGTATATAAGGCCCTATAATCTAGGGATTTAGAGTTTAATGCAATATCAATCAAGCAACAATTACATCACAGTTACATTAATCACGTTTACTGCCTTGATTCTTTTTTCCTTATAGGTAATATTCTCACACTCTCCCTTAAGTTAAGTTATCGGATCCAAGATGCTTAACTTGCTCAAAATGTCAAGGAACCTTTTAGACGATACAGCTTTTTTGAGTATGTCAACCAATTGGTCTTCCAATCTTACAAATGGGAGACAAATAACCTTTTCTTCAAGTTGTTCCTTTATAAAATGTCGATCCACTTCTACATGCTTTGTTCGATAATGTTGAACTGGATTTTCTGAAATCTTTATTGCATCTTTACTGTCACACATCATCTTCGGCTCTGGCTTTGGTGAGTACCCTATTTCTGTTAAAATATTTCTGAGCCATAATACCTCAGTTAATCCTATAGCAATTCCTCTGAATTCAGCCTCTACACTTGATAAAGCCAACACTTTCTGTTTTTTTTTCAAATGACTAAATTTTCCCCAATTAATGTAAAGTATCCTAAGGTTGATCTTCGATCATTCGGATTACCGGCCAAATCGGCATCAGTGTATGCATGTACTTCGAGATGACCATGTTTTTGAAAGAACGGTCCTTTTCCGGGAGACCCTTTTAGATTCCTTACAACCCTTTTCTGGGAGACCCTTGTCTTTTATCTCTCCACTGTTCCATCGGCTCGATGCTTGATTGTGAACACCCAGCGGCAACCTACTGGCCTTTTTACCGAGCTTATTTGGCATTTTTCCCATGTTTTGTTTCACTCAAGGGCATCCATCTCAACTTGCGTTACTTTCCGCCATTCTGGATGTTTCTGAGCCTCTTCCACCATTCTAGGATTTTATATTACATAGAGTGATGTCTGAAACATTGCACCTATCTTGGCTAGTCTCCCCTTGTCTGGACATTCAACTGGATACCTAGAGGCTTTAGGTACATATTCGGGCTCATGCCTGATTGAAGGAACTCCCTGTTCTTCTGTGGAGGAAATACATACCTGTTTTGCATAATCTCACTGTTCTGGTTAGACTTTGACTCTGTAGTCGGATGATTAACAACAGGTTCAATGGATTTGCTTACTTGGGGATATTTGTCTGGAGTTGACAACTGGTCATGATTCATCGTGCTGAACTCTTGTTCGTTGTTAGAAGCAGTTCTGGTGGTTTGGACTACTTTCTTTCTCGGGACATTCTCTGGCAGGATAGGTCTGCGTAACTACTCAAGGGACTCATTTTGGAGATCCTCCCCGTGAGAGCGAGGTGTTATGTGGAAGTAATATTTTTTTCAAGAAATTCACAGTTCATGGCAGTATATAGGCGTCAGGTCATAGGATCATAACATTTGTATATTTTTTATCGACACCATATCCTACAAGCACACACTTGACTGCACAGGGGCCAAGTTTGGACTGTTTAGGAATATAGGCATGTACCGTACATCCAAAGACTTGAGGGGTAAGTGTAAGATGGAGAGGAACAGAGTGAAATGTGGCTAGGGTTTCCAGAGGGGTCTGATTGTTAAGGATTTTTGTATGTAATTGGTTTACTAAGTAGTTGGCAGTAGCAACAGTCTCGGGCCAATACTTGGCATGGCATTAGATTCTAGTAAAAGAGACCAAGTGATCTCAAGGAGAATACGTTTCTTGCATTTGGTTACTCCATTTCGTTAGGGAGTATCTGGGCAAGTGGTTTGGTGTACAAGGCATCGGTTCTTAAAGAACTTCTGTAGTTGGTGGTCTACATATTCTCCGTCGTTATCTGTACGAAGAACTTGAATCTGTTTTTGATATTATGTGGTAATCATATGATAAAAGGTAATAAATTTATCAAAGACATCAGATTTATGTTTGAGAAAGTAAATCCATGTCATACGGGTACAATCATCGATAAACAGTAAGTAATATAAAAAATAGGTAAGACTTAGGATCGGTGAGGCCCCCAAACATTAGAGTGAGCCCGTGAAAACAGAATCAGGGTCCTTGTGTTATTTGGAGAGTAAGAGTGTTTATGACTTTTTGCTAGAACACATGTGTCACAAAGAAGACATGAGTACTGATTAAAGATGTGTGGATACAATATTTTTAAGTACCCTAAAGAAGGATGTCCTAGTCGCCGACGCCACAACCATGCCTGCCAATTTACCGTCCCATGATTAAGCGCTATCGTGCCGTGTTGGTCCACTTTATCGACAAAGTAGAGCCCACCATGTTCAAAACCACGCCTCCCATCTGGATATCATGCAGAAGACAAAAAGTCAGATGCATCAATACCGTGCAATTTAATTCTTTTGTAAGATGACTAATAGACATCAATTTATGGAAAAGTGTAGGGACATAAAGGTTTTTAGTTTAATGGATGGGGATAAACTAATACTACCTGCCCCTTCTACGGAGAATATCCACAATTGGCAGTGCGAATACCACTTTTTATGGGGCGTGTAAGATGTTGGAAGCCTCGGATATTATAGGACATTGTGTACATTGCACCCCAGTCGAATAGCCATGCTTGATTTTCACCTTTCCAAATATGCCCCTAATTAGCCTAGAAATTACCAAACATATCCCTGCTTCTTTTATAAGTAAGGACAGGAGGGCTTGGAGGTAAATTTACCCCAAGCCCTGTAACTTTAAATTGTGTGCTTCCTTGTAGGTTTCCTGCCTGACCGCCAGAGATGCCCTCGCCTACTGGATCCTTCGACTGTCCCCCGCTGCGCGTGACTCCGCTAAAGCCAGTTGAACCTCCTGCTCCATGCTATCTTGGGTGACTATGAAGTTGCCCGTGACTGGACTCCCCTTTTTCTCTCTATTCCTCGTATCTGGCCACCATTCTGGGTAGTCTATCGACTAAAAGCATCCTTCTGCTGTGTATCGATTGCCACCGCAGTGAGTATATCGGAGATGGGCTTTCTCGTTGTCTTGGTGGGATAATGAGCCTGGTAGAGCATGCCTCTCTTGGTCTGACCACTCTCTGTCTTGTCTTACCAATGTCTCCTTCTTTTGTGTTTGGTGGCTGTTTCTGGAAATTAGGCCGCTTCCTATACCAGAGGGAGTGTTTCCCAAGGATGGTTCACCTCCACTCTTCATGATTTCCCTCTTGTGTGCCTCTCGTCGGATCTGTACGTAGGCTTCTTCTACTATGGGTAAAGGATCTGTTTTAAGGATGTCCCTCATCTCAGCATCATAGCCTCCACTAATGGCTTGTAGAAATCGGTAGAGTCTGTTTTGTTGTTGTATTTGATTGTGGATGGTCATGTCCCTTGGACACTGCATTGGGTTGGGTAGACGTCGATCAATCTCCTTCCAGATTGATTGAAGCTGGCTGTAGATCTGCTCCTGGGGTTGTGTTCCTTGCTTCATACTGGTAGCCTTAAAAGTTAGATCATAAATTTTCAAGGGATCTTTACCAATGTTATATGTGGATTCAATCCCTTTCCATAAGTCCCAAGAGGTCGGGTAACCGATCTATTGGTTGACGATTTCAGGTTCTATGTTTTCTAAGATCCACGTGAGAACAATGTAGTCTGACTTCCTCCACTACTCATAGTTTGGGCCCTCTTTTTAGGCAGGAGGGGCAGTGATGTGTCTGAGCCTCCCCCTCCCGTCGATGGCCAGGCTGATTTTCCTAGCCCATACTGCATAATTGTGGTCGTTGAGTTTATCTATGAGAGTAAGTTGGGCATTGGAAGAGCTGTCTGCTAGGTGTTGTCTAGATGCTCATTATTGCTGCAGCTCCAACGCTTTAGATAGATTCATAGATTCGGTCATTGGGTTGGTTGCCCCCCAGAATGAGATGTGCTTGATTGGGGTGTTTGGTCAGCCATAGAGAAAGGTTACAGGTAAATGATGATGTTTATATTTCTTTCCCTTAAAAATGGAATACTAGCTCTGATACTATGTTATGCTGAAGAAAAAATATTCTTTTTCTCTTACGTTTGATACCAGGCCAAAGGCCTGATTAAATAGTACATAAGGCCCTATAATCTAGGGATTTGGAGTTTAATACAGTATCAATCAAGCAACAATTACATCACAATCACATTAATCACGTTTACTGCCTTGATTCTTTTTCCTTATTGGTAATGTTCTAACACATTCATCGTATACATGTTCAAGAGCGATCTGGGTTTTTTCAGCTTTGCAAAAGGATGTTGCATGTGCGTGATGATGTTCAACTTCATATTTTAGGGTGGTTGACGAGGGTAATATTTCTTTTAAATATGATCACTACGTTGATGAATTTCCCTTTAGCTGAATATTTAAGGTTACAGTCTTGGATGACTTCCTTGCGTCAAATTTATTGCTGAGGTTCGTAACAATCTACACACCACCTCTTTGGGCTTACCGAACAAGTACCAATGAATTCTGGGTCACAAGATGTTTTGAGTGGCATGCATCTAATTCTTTTAAAGTATCATTATTTCTGTAGCTTGTGTCGGATGGTTGGTTGCCAGTGGATGAAGCGTTAAAGAAAAAGGGGTGGGTATGGTGTCTAAATGTCAATAATGTTGTTTTTAAAAAATCAATTGTGTCAAAATTTAACTGTTAGTAATATGTACCGGTGCATTAGGTTTGAGCGTTTATACAGAGTTCAGAAAGAGGTTAGATCGTTTCACGATCTGAAATACGTAGCCTTACCTTACACTTTTATGTAAGAGGCTGTTTTCACTGCTTTCGCCTCCTAATTATGTGCTTTCATGCATTTGATTCTATGATACACTGCCTTAACGTCATATTAAACATTTGCAATAAGTGTTTGCGCTGTTAAAAGTTTTCTACAGTATTTTTAATAAGTTACGATAATTATTCAACTAAGAACAACAACTGTTAAAGATGCTCTTGTTGAGAATGAATTGGATGAGGCTTGTGTGTCAGATGCAACGAAAGGAAAGGCGTCTGTTGGTTCAATGACGGGTTCAAAATTGTAACTGTTTTAGTAACGGGTTGACGAGTTGGTTAGCAGCGGTTATTATGTGGTACATGAGTAGCTGCTGTGGTTGATCGGGTGCTGAAGTGCTAGGTGAAGGAGTGCAGGTGCAATGGAGAAAGGAAGAAGAAGGTGTGCAAGGCGGCAATTTTGAATCGTGCGAAATGACCAATATGCCCTTAATGAAGTAACTGGCTCAGGCTCAAGCGAAGGGCAATTTTGTACTTTTTACTTGATTCTTCCTCTTCCAGCGGTAGTTAATCTAGTTGTTGTATATATACTCATTTTTGGTTGTAGAAAATTCAGATTGATCAAATAAAAATTCCAGAGCAGTTCTTCTTCAACCGTTTTAGCTTTTCTTCTTATTTAGCTATTAGTTCCTTATGTTCTTGAATTTTGTTCATTCGAGCCAATTTTGACATGGTATCAGAGAGTTGATTTCGTTGTGTTGATCCGCAAACTTTTGTTACTTCCTCTTAGTTGATTTCTGTCGAGCACCGCAATGGCGAACAATGCGGGAATTGGCAATCAAATGCCTGAGAATCCACTCTCAAATCCTTATTATCTTCATCCGAATGATAGTCCAGCAATAATTCTTGCTCAACCGCCTTTGAACTCTCACAACTATCACACTTGG
>AP025043.1:37274567-37346357 GCA_036186865.1 Eustoma russellianum | reverse complement strand
AAATTAAAAAAAAAAAAACAAGTAAGATTACTTAGAAAGCGTGGTGGCTTTCTCCCTCATCCGTTGAATGAAACGGCCGTTGTGAAAGCCCCTACCCGAGACGTCGGATGGAAACTTCTCCAATGGGTAAGCTATTTTTGCAAGTTTTCTTCCTTGTAGAAGGCGTATCCGAAAACTTGTTCAGCATCAATTGTTATGAAAATTATGGAAGCAAGACAACAATAAGAGAGCAAATCACCAATGAACTTATTGTTGTCTTGCTTCCATAATTTTCATAACAATCGTAAGGAATACTTGAAGATGGATTCAAAGACATTCTTGAACCAAGAGAGCATGAAGCTTGATCGTTTTGATGGCACTATTATCTTCGATGGAAGGACAAAATGTTGTTCCTCCTGACTGCACTTCAGATTGGGTACTGTCTCGACCCAAATCTGAAGGATTTGCCAACTCCAAAAGACAATGACTCCGAGGAGGTCAAGGCTGCTTGGAGGAAGAGACAGGAGGATAATATGCTTTGCCGAGGGCATATCCTCAACAACTTGACAGATCGTATCTACGATCTGTTCACGGCAACGTCATCACCAAGGGAGATATGGAACGCCTTGGAGTTCAAGTACAACACGAAAAACAAGGCGCAGACAAATTCCAGGGTGATGAGGTATTTTAATTTTAAGATGGTTGAAAATTTGTCGATCATGGACCAAGTGCACGAGTTGCAGGTCATTGTTTCTAAATTGAAAGAGTTGGGTGTAGAAGTTTCTGAGGCATTACAAGTAGGAGGAATCATTGCTAAGCTTCCTCCTAGTTGGAATGATTACAGGAAGAAATTACTGCACTCAACCGAATCCTTTTCCCTTGAACAACTTCATAAGCATCTGCGAATTGAAGAAGAGACGAGGAGTCTTGTAAAGAGACATGTCTCTGATGATGCACCTAGAGTGCATTATGTCAAAGGGAAAGCAGGAGTTTCGGTTGGAAACAAAAGGAAGAACTCCGATTATTCTGAATCCACTGACAAAGCAGAATCCAAGAAGGGCAAGAGATGTTATAATTGTGGTAAGAAAGGGCATCTCAAGAAGGACTGTTGGTTTCGTAAGAAACCAAAACAGGGTGGTAGTTCTCAACCTACCAACAATGCAAATATGGTAGACATTGGAACCGATCAATTGGTAGCAATGGTTTCCGGGTTGCATGTTGGTATGGGTAACAGAACTACATATGGCTTCGAACGAAATCACAAATGATTGGTGGTTCGATTCGGGTGCAACTGTACACGTATGCAACAATAGGGCTTTATTCAAGACCTATCAAGTTGTGGATGATAGCCAACAAGTTCTGATGGGAAACCGCAGTGCCACAAGAGTCTTGGGTAAAGGTAGTATAGAATTAGACTTTACTTCTGGAAAGAAGTTGTTATTAGTCAATGTTCTACATGTACCCGAGATTTCTAAGAATCTTGTTTCTGCTAGTCTTGTTTGTAAGAGTGGATTCAAGATTGTAATGGAGGGGGACAAGATTATATTGTCCAAGAATGGTATCTTTGTCGGCAAGGTTATGCTTGCGACGGGATGTTCAAATTAAGTATTAATAAGAATTCCGCGGTTTCTGTTTACTCTGTTGATTCTTCTTTTTCATTGTGGCATGATAGACTTGCACATGTTAGTAATACTACTATTAAGTACATGTCTAAGCATGCCTTAATTTCTTGTAAAGATGAAAATGAAAGGACATGTGAAGGTATGCATACAAGCAAAAATGACAAAGAAGCCGTTTTCCGAAAGTAGAACGGAAAACTGAACTCTTAGAACTTGTTCATTCGGATATTTGCGAATTGAATGGAGTTTTAACCCGAGGTGGCAATCGATATTTCATATCTTTCATTGACGATGCCTCTAGATATACTTATGTATATTTGTTAAGGCATAAAGATGAAGCCTTTGATATGTTCAAAGTCTATAAAATGGAAGTTGAAAATCAATCGGGATTGAAAATCAAAGTTCTAAGGAGTGATCGTGGTGGTGAATACTTTCCTCTTGAATTTAATCAATTCTGTGAGGAAAATGGTATCATACACCAGAAAGTGCTCCATACACACCCCAACAAAATGGTTTGGCTGAAAGAAAGAATAGAAGTTTAGTTGACATGCTAAATGCAATGTTAATAAACTCTGGTTTGCCAAAGAATTTGTGGGGAGAAGCCTTGTTAACGGCTTGTCATATTCATAATAGAATTCCTTCTAAGAAGTTTAAAGTTTCTCCATATGAAATATGGAAGAAACGAAGACCAAATCTAAGTTATCTTAGAGTTTGGGGTTGTCTAGCCTATTATAGAGTTCCGGATCCGAAAAGGACTAAGTTGGGGCCAAGAGCTCTTAAAGGTGTCTTTATTGGATATGCCGAAAACTCTAAAGCATATAGGATTCTAGATTTAGAATCCAATGTGGTTGTTGAGTCTAGAGATGTTGAATTTCTTGAGAATAAATTCTTAAGAACAGATTCAAATCAAAGTTCAACAGTGAGAGTTTGAATGATCCTATTGTTGGTGATTTTACTAATGATCCTTCTAGTGTTGATAATCCATATCAAGATTCTCCAACTGAGGTTAGGAGAAGTCAACGTGCTAGAAAGGAAAAGCATTTACATCCAGACTTCATTTCTTCTTCGCAATCCATTACTTTCTTAGTTGAAGGTAATAGGACAAAGGTGTTTAAATCAAATACCAATTGTACTAAGCGTAGAAGATGATCCAAAATCCTATAAGGAGGCGATGCAATCGAGAGATGCATCATTTTGGAAGGAAGCTATTGATGATGAGATGAATTCGTTATTGTCTAACAATACGTGGATTCTCGCTGATTTGCCTCCAAGTTCCAAAGCTATTGGATGTAAATGGGTATTTCGCAGGAAATACAATACGGATGGTTCACTTCAAACTTTCAAGGCTAGATTAGTAGCCAAAGGCTTTAGACAACGAGAAGGGATAGACTATTTTGATACATATGCTCCTGTGGCAAGAATAACATCCATTAGAGTGTTGATGGCATTAGCATCCATTAATAACTTGGTTATTCATCAAATGGATGTTAAGACTGCATTTCTCAGTGGTGATTTAGACGAGGAAGTCTATATGGAACAACCGGAAGGTTTTATACTTCCGGGGAATGAGCACAAAGTGTGCAAATTGATAAGGTCATTGTATGGATTGAAACAAGCACCGAAACAATGGCATGAAAAGTTTGACTCTACCATTTTGAAGGATGGTTTCCGACATAATGGTGCAGATAAGTGTGTATATTCCAAGTTTACAGACAAATATGGTGTTATTATTTGTTTGTAAGTGGATGATATGCTTATTATCGGTACTAATATGGAAGGAGTAAATGAAACCAAGAAGTATTTAACTTCACAATTCCAAATGAAAGATTTGGGTGAGGTAGATACTATCTTAGGAATTAAGGTGTCCAAACATAGTGGGGGTTTTGCTCTTTGTCAATCTCATTACATAACAAAGTGTTGAACAAGTTCAAACACTGGAGATCAAAGAAGCAAACACACCATTCGATGCCTCATACAAATTGACTGGATATACCGGTAGAGCGGTAGCACAATTAGAGTATGCTAGTGCAATTGGTAGTTTGATGTATGCTATGGCATTGCACTAGACCGGATATTGCCTTTGCGGTGTGTAAATTATCAAGGTATACTAGTAATCCTAGTATAGATCATTGGAAGGCAATCGGGCGAGTACTTGGATACTTGAAGAGGACTATGAGTTACGGATTGTTTTATAATAATTTTCCAGCCGTGTTAGAAGGTTATACTGATGCTAGTTGGATAACTAGTGTTGGTGATAACAAGTCTACTACGGGTTGGATATTTACATTGGGTGGTGGTGCTGTTTCTTGGGCTTCAAAGAAACAGACATGCATAACTCATTCTACAATGGAATCCGAATTCATAGCATTGTGTTCTGCAGGTAAAGAAGCGGAATGGCTGAGAAATCTTTATTGGATATAGAGTTGTGGCCACAACCGATGCCAGCCATTTCTTTACACTGTGATAGCCAAGCAACGATGTCTAGAGCTTATAGTAAAATCTATAACGGAAAATCTAGACATGTCAGCCTTAGGCATGATTATGTAAGGCAATTAATAACTGATGGTGTAATAGCCATTGCGTACGTCAGATCCTGCAATAACCGGGCGGATCCGTTGACAAAGAGTCTATCAAAAGACTTGGTACAAAGTACATCTTTAGGGATGAGATTGAGACGTATGGGATAAGTTCACTTGTGATAGAAACCCGACCTTGTCTAGCATACCACTAGCTAAAGGTTCAATGGGTAACAACCAGTCACAAAGTGAGGTATTAAAGCACTACGATTGATCTTTAAAGAATCAAGCCGCATGATATTGATCTTTAAAGAATTGGAATGTTAGTGTTAAAGGAGGGTGAGTGTTAAAACACTCTTAATGAAGGATTAAGAGGAATTATCTTAATCTTCACCTATATGAACATGGGAAGTGGTGCCGCTTCGACAAGCAATGATCTTGAAATGTTCATGAATACTAGGGGTAGCACAAGGCCATAAAGTGCGGTTTAAAATGGACTTCGGTTGAAAGTGTGGTTTCATGTGTATAATATTTCCGGTTCTAGCACATAGGAATCTGATTCAAGGCTTTTTAGCTATCATGATTTCGTTAGAACTTTGAGGTGTTATACTAATAAGAGGTTCAAATCGAAAGATACTTCTTAAATGCATGAAATGTCATAAGTTGTTTTACAAACTAAGTGGGGGATTGTTATAATAGTTTGTAAAAGCAATGGAATGAAGATTGTGTGTTTTGGGATCAAAGATGAAAGTGAAATGGTGTTGGAATAAGCAAGAATAGCTTGACTCATGACTTGGATCGATCCATGTATCAAATGGATAGATCCATGTGGCTAGAAAATGAAGTTGAGTATTCTGTCGGACATAGATCGATCACATCGATCGATCGATGTATACATCGATCGATCGATGTACCCTAGGTGCAGAGTTGAAACTTTCTGTCCAACATAGATCGATCACATAGATCGATCGATGTAACATCGATCGATCGATGTGACAGATCGATGTTGGCCAGAATAAAGTTGGAAGCTACTGTGAGACATCGATCGATACTCCGATCGATCGATGTATACATCGATCGATACATCGATCGATCGATGTGCCAGCAGGTGCAACTTTTCATCTAAAGTTGCAACTTTTGCACCTTGAAACTTCCTCCAACCACCAGGCAACGTCTTTCTGGAGTTTAAGAGCCTATAAATAGGCTATTAACACCCATTTTGGAGACAACTTTGATTCATATAACACACAAGCATACTACTTTCTTCTTCCATATTCAAAACACTTTGTATTAGAAAGTTCATTGTTTCTCAATCCTATTTGCTGAGGATTAGAGATTGTTGGCTGTTGTATCCTAGGAGGAAGTTTGCCTATAACTCTGCAGCATCGAGTGGGGGCAAATATTCCTTACGGAAAGTGTTCTGCACGCCTCAAGCCAAGTTCATTGGTGATTTGCTCTCTTATTGTTGTCTTGCTTCCATAATTTTCATAACATCAATATCTTTCACGCAATCTGCAAAAGAATACACAACTGCTAATTTACATATATATTGCACGCATAGATTATGAAAGTGGACTTTGGAGCAACTGATAAGGTTGATGGTTTGTAATGTTGAGTTCACGAGTTCAAGCCGCGTAAACAGCCTATTGCACTTTGTAGGTTAAGACTGCGTACATTTGATTGCGAAGCGATCTGGTCCTTTCCCAGACCTTGATAAAACGCGAAAAACTAGTGCACCTTCCCGGACCATCCGGTCCCTTCCCAGTCCTTGATAAAACGCTAAAAACTAGTGTAACGAGAACGGTCTTTGTTGCACTCATAGATTTAAAATTTCTTATCGTTTATTTTCTTATTTGCTTTCTGGTCTCAATAGTGAATAGTTTGATGCAATCGAGAGTATATATATATATATGAGCCAGAATTTCCAAAAAGCAAGAATAATAAGATAAGACACATTCCAAATTAATTAAAAATAGTAACAAATTTGATGTCATTTGATAAATTAAAATTAGCATAAGTTTTTCATTTGATAGAGAAGTTTTTGGAGAAAGCCGAAAAGAGACCATATGATGGAAACATATGAATATTTTGTATTGATTTGTAACTTTTTTTTAATATACTTTCTATTTCAAATAATAAGATAAGATACATTCCACATTAAATAAAAATAGTAATAGAAAAGTTAACACATAATTCCACCAAAAAAATAATTTATTAGTTCTAACAATTTTTTTATTTTCTATTTTCGACAATAAAAAATTATCGTCACTTTATGTGGCTTACCTTCAAGACCTAACTCCATTAATTTGAGATAACCACCTGGCTGTAAGAGCTCACCAACTATCCTGTCCTGTTCACTTAGGTCTCTTTCTATCACATGCACACGCCATCCATCCTGCAAAGCATCAACCCCCCCCCCCCCCCCCGCCAACATCCATAACATTGTAAATAAAATTATTAATCTTGGTCAAAACTGGCCACTACAGATTTTGAGATTACTAATAACAAACAAAATGGAATAACGAAGACATGGTCCACAACAAGAGTTCATAGAGGTAGATGATTAACGCTAACGAGGTTTAAGCAGGATATAAGTACACCTTAGAGTATATTTTAGGGTTTATATACTCTCTACACTCTAGGTTTACTTTGTACGTTTTTGTTTTATCTTTGTCTTCAGTATTTGTGCATAAAGGTTATGATTATTTTAATGTCGGAAGCTTTTTATTTGTATTTACTAAATTCATTCACTAACACACTAGCACACCAATTACCTATTTGTGTGTCATCTATGCAGGTATATATAGAGACGAGGTCTCACTGGAAGTAAACCCTTTATTATTCGGGATGGAAGTATTGTTTGATTGTCTTTCACCCTCCTTAGACCCTAACGATAGCTTTTGTTGTTGTTAGGATATACTCGATATGTGTTGTTGTTGTTGAAATAAAACGTGCTAAGTTTTAGCTCTTGGCGTACATGAAAAGTAAAAACGAAGAAAATGATGGTTACTTCTGGAGGGGTTAAAATCTTCTAACCTCATAGCAAAAGGTCATTTCTTGGTCCTGAGAGCCTCTACCGTCCTAGCTCTAAAGAGCATTATAGAAGATGTAAATCAAGAGCTCAGCGATCTCCTAGGTGACTAAAATCTTATAACCTACTATGTTTTCTCTTGTATTTCTGAATAAAAATACGCAATACATATACTTGTTAATTTTTGTCGTCAAATGTGGCCTTTGTCTATTGTGAAAATACTATTATAAAACAAAATGTGCTAAGTTTATCTCCTGGCCGAGCATACAAGTCCACATATGAAAATAGGGGTGATAACGAACCGATCCGAACGAAATACTAGGTTTTCGAATTCATATTGGCTTAGTTGAACGAACTATTTGGCTCGGTTCGTTTAGCTAAACGAACTTTAAAATTAGTTTGAGTTCGGCTCGATAACCTTATAATTGCTTAAACGACATACTGAAACACGAACCGAACTCGAACAGTTTGCGAATTGTTCCGAGCATCCCTATATGAAAGTGAAGACGAGGAAAACGATATTAACTTTTAGAGGGTTTAGAAGCGCATGGCCGCATGTACTTAACTAATTCCAAATTGATCAATGTGATAAGATGTTATTAAATGGGTTAAAAGATGAGACAATGGTTGTATTACGAAATATGTACCCCATTTTTACAATATCCATTAGCATGAAGCAAATTTTACTCATTTAAGCGACCAAATTAGGCTCGCCAGTTACTGTAAGTCTGTAACTCAGTAGTAATGGTTCACGAATTATTAGGACCCGAAATGGTTCATGAATTTTCAACTCAGAGAAGATTTTGAGATCGAAAGTTCAAAAGTAACACAGCCGGTTTTCGTGGTATACCTTGCCAAGAGTGTTAGCCAAAGCGGAACCAGCAACGCCGGCGCCGACGATAATGACGTCCGTGCCATCGTCTTCTTCGTGCAACCGGTGACTGCAACCGGTGACTGCCGATTGAACTGCTGCCGGAATCACCTTTCCTTCCGAATTTGGAAGCTCCATATATCTTCATTGTCTTTCTTCCAATTTTACTGTATAGCACTAGCAAAAGGAATCCACACAAAGAAGCCACGAAAGCTTCCAAAATCCACTGATCAATCACCACCATTTCGTTAAATTCAATCACAAATTGCAGAGGTCACGAGGATTTCGTGATAATTCCAGAGCTTGCGCTTGCTTCTCGCTATAGAATGCTTTTCGAATGAGTTTAAAAGATGAGACAATCAATGCGTGGCGCCTTCTTTTATAAATGGGCCAAAGTTACTGGCTACTCATTATAATTTAAAAAATATTTAGTCCCTCTTAAAAATATTATATTCTCTTTTGTTTTAATTTGTTTTAAAACTATTCACAAGTGCATAAAAGGCAAATACTTCATAAGGATAGAACAATATTATTGCAGTATTTAACAGTGTTGTGCTTAAATTATGTTTCCTAATACTATATAGTAATTCAACTATGATAAAATTTTTGAAACAGAGGTGGTTGGTGTTGGAATATGAATTGTTTTGATGAAATTAAAAGATGTTTTAAAAGAGTTAAAAAGGTATTTCATACTTTGGAATTAAAACAAAATGAGAAAAACATACTGTGAGACATAGATCTCTCACATGGATCGATCGATGTATATCAGTCTCTCAAGAAGAGACATTGATCGATCTATGTTGGGATTGTCTAAGGTTGAAACCTTATTGTCCAACATCGATATCTCAGATTTGGACATATTGATCGATCGATGTGACATCAGTCTCTAAAGTTAGAGACATCGATCAATCAATGTAATTAAAGTTCAAAGTTGAAACCTTACTGTGGGACATCGATCTCTCAATAATGAGATATCGATCGATCCATGTATACATCAGTCTCTCAAGAAAGGGATATCGATCGATCGATGTATATAAGGTGCAAAACTGAAAACTTATTGGAAGACATCGATCTCTCAATAATGAGACATCAATTGATCGATGTATCATCATCATCATCCGTACACAGTATATCCCAACAATAGCAAAAGTTATCGCTATGAAAGGTGCAAAACTAAGACATTACTGGAAGACATCGATCTCTCAACATGGAGACATCGATCGCTCGATGTCATCTAGGATTTAAATTTTTATGACCGTTGGAACAAAATCCAAGGGAAATTTAAAGTGTTTTCTCTCTCCAATCTTGCTCAAATTTCTTTTGGACTTTCCTTTGACATCAATTATTCTTTATCGACTATTATGTACATCTCTAAGATATTCTAGGGTGGCTTTGGAGGATCAAATCCAACTATAGGGTGACTAAAGACTATTTGGACATTGTCAAGACTTTTGATTGAATTAAAGACTTGAAGGAGGCTGGAAAAACGTAGTTCACATCCTCTATATTGAAGAAGCTCAGATGAGGCTTTCATATACTTTCATCCTCTAAAGCTTCATTTTTCATTGTTGTAGAAAAACTCTCATTTGTGTAAAAGTGCTCAAAACTTGTTAAACTCTTATTGCTTATTCTTCATTGTTGTAAATTATGAAAGTACAAGTCTAACACAAGAGAAACTATATATACTTCATCTCTTGTTTGTGTTTAGACTAGCTAGAAAGTGTAGCAACCACTACTTCCCAAACCCACTATGTGAAAATTCTTTGATAGAATTTCGTTGAACTTGTGAAAAAGCAAGGAGTTGTTCTTGCTTATAGATGGTGGTGTTGTTGCACAAAGCGGTTTTGTGCAAGAGGCTGTTGCTGATGTTGTTGCTTACACTAGTTGTTAGTGTAAGTATTGTTGTTATTCTTATTGAAAGAAATAAGAAAAGTTGCTATTGAAAATCCACTTTAGAAACAAAGAGGCAATGGAATAGAATCATTTAAGATTCGAACCACTCTATATCGTGTGTCATCATTCATTATTCCTCATCTCTCTTTATTGATTTGGAGAGCATTTGAGTTGAAGTAGCTAAATCAAGAAAATTCCACAAAATCGCTCACCACTCTATTCACCCCCCCTCTAGAGGGATTGTCACGGACCTTACAATTGATATCAGAGCCTAACCTTGATTGCTTGACCAATTTTTGCAAGTAGCAAGGTTAAAGATCATGACAATAACAACCTCTTCATGTTACAGCGCAACTTCCAACCAACCACCTTATTCTCAGCCTCAAACGTCAAAGCCCCTATGTTTCATGCTCAAAATTATTCTATGTGGAAATTTCAAATGATAAATCATTTGAAAAGTTGCGGATTTGACATATGACGAGCTGTTTCAAAGGAATTGAAGTTCCCATGATTACCAACTTAAAAGGAGAATCCAATGTTCAAAGATGCGGACGATTATACTGCTGAAGAAAAGATACATTTTGCTATAAATAGAAAAGGCCGAAAATGATACATGAAGGGACTGAGCAAGTAAGAAAGACTTATGCTCATGAAGGAATACGAAATGTTTGGTATGAAGAGTGGTGAAAAGATTGAGGAGAGTATTACCCGAATAGTGAATCAACTTTCCATAGTTGACAAGAAAATATCAAATGAAGACCTTGTCTCAAAACTTTTCAACTCTTTTCCAAGAGAATTGACACCCAAAGTGACCGCCATCACCGATTCCAAAAATCTCAAGATCCTTACTCTTGATAAATTGTCCGGAAATCTACTTACTCATTAAATTCTAATTGATGAGCAAAATAGGATGAATCATATCAAGCCCACATATGCATCACACAAAGGATTGGCGGTAGAACCCGGTGAGAAAGTTGCTCTTCTAGTTAGAAAGTTTAGAAGAGTAGCAACAAGAAACAAAGCTCAAGCAAGAAATTTTTTTAATAAATCACCCAAGGACAAAGAATCGGGTTAAAATTGCTATAGGTGTGGTTGACTCGGTCATTTCATTGCCGATTGCCATGTCAAGAAGCCGCAAAAGCAAGACAAGAAAGTCTTTCCTCAAGAAAAGAAAGCCTTAAATGTAGACAATTGCCATGTCAAGGAGCCGCACGGGGAATACCCTTTACCCCTACATATTAATAATATTTCAGGTAAATAAAATGTGCCTAACAATTTAAAGTTCAAGGCATCAAATTACTCCCAAAATAAGTACTACAAAATGTAACTTTTATGAATGTTAAACGCAACGATACAAGTAACCATGAAGACAAAGGCTATCCCTTTTTACGAAAGGCTGTCAGATCATTGCTGCGAAGAATACCTCGTAGAGAGGTGAAAGCAACAGATATGGCACATGAAGAAACCTGGCGCTCCCAAGAACAAGGAGGGAGAAAAAAAGCAAAAAAATTTGTGGATCTCAGGAACTGATTCCCAATAGAGCGTTTTTGTGCTTCTCATTGGCAGCAACGAGTTCTGCAGTCACTCCAGGCTCATTAGCTGAGTGCCCAGCATCTGGAACAACCTGTCGGCACGCGCAAAGGCAAATATACGGGCTCAGATCAAGCTAAGATGAGATCAAGTTCATATTGGCAATAATTTTGCAGTATAAGTACTCAACAAAGGCCAATCTACATGTCACGACTTGACTTTATCCTTCATACTTGTATAAATGTAACCTACTACGATCAACATGGGCCTTTAAACTCGGAAAAAAAGATCAAATGGATAGGGTCCATATACAACAACCACCACCATACCCAGTATATCCCAACAACAACAAAAGGTATCGCTAGGGTATGGGGAGGGCGAGAGACAAGCAAACAATACCTCCATCCCAAGGGATAGAGAGCTTGCTTCCAGTGAGCCCGGCTCTATATTTAGAGCATAGATGACACAATAACAAGAATATGGTATGTCAGTGTACTAGTGAAGGGATTTATTAAAAACAAATAGAAAACTTCCGATATTAAAATAGTCATAATCGTATATATGCACAAAAAATGAAAGAGAAAAACAAAAACAAAAAAGTGCAAAGTCAACCTAAAGCGTAGATAGTATCTAAGCCTCTAAGTATACTCTAAGGTGTCTCTATATAAAATGATATGGTCCAAATGAGCTAATTATATGTGCTATCAAGTCATTGGCAACACAAAAGAATAAAATCAACTGAATATATAAAGGAAACATGGAATCTCTCCCACTCAGGGTTATGTTTTGTGTCCCTCTGTGTGTGTAGGTGGGCGAGGAAGAGTAATATTAGGAATAACATGCACCTAGGATTTCAAACAGGGTGAATAACATCAAATAGGGACTGAGCTCTTACTATGAATTCTGCCTCTGGCCAAGCTTTATGAAGATCCCATGCAGACATCATGGGACAACAAACATCGTACCTTCCCTGTGAAATCAAAATAAATCACGACAGAACCACCCCCTAACAGGATCACACCACAGCAGTAAAAATATTAGAATGTTTCATACGCAATGGCAATGCTAGTGCTAGATGGATAATCACTCTTACAGTTTGATCATTGCTGATGAGGAAGAGATTTCATTCATGAGTTTACATGCATGCTGCTAGCAGATCATACTCACTGTATCAGCAAAAAGACTTTGCTTTGCACCATACTTCTATACTACTATAATTGTTATTGTCTTTGAACTTATAAAGACAAGGTTGACTACCAAAACCAGTGACGTTCCATTCAGAAGCTCCAAAGGCAAATTCTGTTCGAAGACTCCATAATTTTCAATCCACTAAAGTGCTTGAACACAGGACAGACATCATGTACAAGCATTTCAACACGCCATTTACGTTGTGATGAAAATGTGTTTTTCATAAGCATCCAGCTACGGAGCTATTTACCTCACAGCTCACTATGAAAAGCAAAAACCATGCAGCCACGTATTTCACAATATACTTACCCTGAGTGGAACATAGCAAAGAAAATTTACGCTTCTAGAGAAGTAACTTTACAGAAACTTGTACATATCTTGACATATCAATAGGATAAGCTCACAATAAATCAATTCAATTCTTTTTGTAAATTCGAACTTTGAGTATACATGTGGCTATTTAGTCTACAAGATACAAGTCACTATTGTTCAGCAAGAAATCTAATATATACCTGTACAATAACAGTCTTGATATGCTTGATCTTCCCTACATTGTCTAACAGGTAGGAATCTGAAGGAAAGAAACCCTTGTTCACGAAGTAGTGATTCTCAATCCTCGCAAATGCCTGGATAAACCATACGTACATCACTAAGCAAGACAGAGATGCATGATATAAAGCCAAATTACAGCTAAATAAAGCAGTCATTAGAGGGATAAGTGTCATCGAATAAAATTTTCAATCATCTGTTTAACCTATTAGGCCAATCGCATTAAAAAGTGTTATGCTCCAAGGCCTATAGTGAAAACGTTCTTCCATATGTTAACAACTTTGAAACACCCAACATAGATGTTATGCTCTATTTTGATATGCGATGTTGACAACGTAAGTGAATCTTTAACACAAAACAAAGAAACAAGAAAATAAACTCAGCTTCAAGCCAGTATGAAGATAAGTATTGATACCACCCAAAAACAGAGAACGTAGATGCATATTCTTCAGGATCCGTAACTATCAAAAGTACATGAGATGTTAGCAGTGGGCATATCAGCCTTCTGGAGCTGAAAAAAAAAAACTAAATGCAGACTAATTCTACAACCATCCAAAATTCATTTCCACCATCTCTTAATAGGACAACACACGTCTGTTTCTTGTTTTTTGTACATTTAGTCGCAGGTTGAGAAGTTTCATCCACAATTGCATTAACTGTTCCCCCGGGAAAAAAATTGATTGCATGAATCATATAAAGCATACAAAGACATCAAGGTATATCTATCCAGAAATCTTAAATGTGTGATTTGAAATTCCTAGTAGCGAGTAAGACACATCTAAATTTACTGTACTCACCAAGGAAAACATGTCATCGTCACCTTTCTTTATGTGGTCCTCATTTGGCAGAAGATGAGCAGTCATCATTTCCCATTTGGTCCAAGCTCTTGCAGCTGCATACTTGAAGTTTAGAATAAAGGAGAAATAAGTTAGGAATGGATGAAACTTGAAGACAAAAGAAAATAAAATTACAAATTACAGAACTTCTAGAACACAATGTTGGTTCCGATGATGCTTGCAATTCATGCAGAATTCTAAAGCATCAAGCACCATCAGGTGATAGTTAGATGTACAAATATAATAAAAATAACAAAAATTTAAGAAGAAACTGTTGCTTCCAGTAAAGCCCTGCAACTCATAGCAGACTTCCAAAGCAAGACGTAAGAACAACATGCAACTCTTCAGGTGATAGACTTCCTCACAAGGTTTAAAGTTTGCCACGATAGAAACATCGTTTCTATTTATTAATGGAGAGATACTTCAAGAAGACCTTTACAAAAATCTTTCACACAATATCCTGAAAGTGAGATGTATGTCAAACAATTAAATTACTTCAGTGTGGTCACAACATCCACATACCCACTTCACATCAATATATCAGTCCAACAAAATTCAAGGCCTAAAAACAACACAAGTTGTCCTTTTAAAGTTAAGCTGAAAAGAAAATTGCAGTTGTAAAAAAGCAACTTAACTTTCTGGTTATTTACTTACCCTTCAAGCGAAAAGTATTAATTTAAATGGATCTAGAAAGAAATGTGAAGACTATTCTGGAGTCGGTTGGCGAATGGGGGAGAACTGGGAACCATCTGTTTTCAGCAAACAGGGAGCAGCCCAAAAAGCAGGTTTTGCAAATCACTACAACTACAAGGAACTGCTCAAGGAAAGGTGCATGGCCACATACAAAACTTACTTGAGTTTCCTTGTCATCAGAATTCAATCTCTTGTGGTAGGCATCAACAAAACATCCTCTTTCATTTTCCGGAATAAGATCCCTGAACGGCTCCCATGCTGCATAAGAAATGTAATGCACATTTTACTGATCAGTAGAGAGATTCCACGAAAAAAAATCTCAACGAGACAAGGAAATGCAGCAGCCTGAAATATTTCAGCAAACAGCACCAATTCCTACAGAATAAAGCTGGTACAAAAAATTATTCATTAACAAACTGCACATGCAGTTTAATAAAAATTGCATATAGTCTCATATTTTTGATCCAGCACAGGCAATTGATTAATCAAAATTGCACATAATCTCATATGTTGTGTTCCCTGCACCAGTGTAAGGTGCAAAATTTCAACTTAGTAATTTTCAATCAGCAAATTTCCTCCCCTCAGCTTTTAACAATCACCCAATAGCTATACACACAAAAAAAAAAAAATAAATAAATAAAATACCACGATTCACATCTTAAGAGCTGTATAATCTCTCAAATAATACCCACCTAGTCTCTCTGCCCAAGCGAAGACAACCTTAGATCTTCCTACATTCTACTCACACATGATTTTACAACAGCTACCAGCATTGTATCTCCACGTTAAAGTCAAATTTTTATTATTATAACTAAATAAAATCTGCTGCAGTATCAGACTATGGCCATTAATTTTGGAGGACTCAAACATCAAAGAAACTGCTTAACCTGGGATGGAGACACATGAAGTCCATCTTAAGTCACACAGGATCCGATCAATTATCCAATTCAAAGAGAAGAATAACAAAGTGATTCATTAGATCTGAAAAACTACATCTCTAATATACCATAAATGTTTAAAGGCAACTTGGACAGAGTATCAGATTACATTTGTTGCTAATGGATAAACTTCAAAGCTTTTGGCGATGTTTGAATACCCTTGATTTATGCTTTAAAAGGGAGAGAAAAGAGGAAATGGGGAAAAAAAAAACTTTGGCAATTTCTGAATATCCTTGATTTATGCTTTAAAAGGGAGACGAGAGGACGGAAAGAAAAAAAGAAAAAAGCAACATTTTGTAATGTAATAAGCGTCCATCGTTAAACCCACATGCTGTTGCTTTCTTTATGAGAACCAAAAATCAATCTGAATATGCACACCAAAAGCATATGGAGACTGAAGCATGATATGCTAGGGCTGGCTACAAAGGGTACATTAAAGATTGAAAATATGAAAATAATCGAACTGATGATATTAAAAGCACAAGTCAAAGGATGATATCCTGCACAAGCAGCTCAAGGGCCAACAAGCTTACCGTCAGGAAAAATAGCAGCAGCACCACCCTCATAAAACCAATCAATCTCTTTCTTCCGCAGTAAAAATATCCCCCGCAGGATCAAGCCAGTAACCTTAAGATAGCATGAATTTTTTGCGTTATCATCTGCCAAAAGTTTCAACTGGCAACAGAAAAAAGAAATAGAACTCTGATTCGATAAAAAATCAAGAAGGGACAAATCTGACTTTTTCAGGATAGGATTGACTATATGTCAGAGCAAGCGTACTTCCCCAAGAACCGCCAAATACCTGTAAACACAGCAATGAAAGTCATACAAGGTAAAATTTACAACAGATGTTTAATCACAACCACTAACGCCTCAGACCTGCCATTCTGGAATTTGCAAGTGCTCCCTTAGCTTCTCAATGTCATTAACGAGGTCCCAAGTGGTATTCTCCAACAAGCAAGCATGGGGTGTACTTTTTCCTGCACCTCGCTAAAATACCAACAATCTTTTAAATTAAAAGAAAAAATAAAAAAAAACTTAATGACTTCTTACAATAAACTGACGAAGGTATACATCAGACAATAAACCTGATCGAATAAGATGATACGATAAAATTTTGGATCGAAAAATCTACGATTGCTTGGTGAGGTTCCACCTCCAGGGCCTCCATGGACAAAAACTACAGGCTGTAAGAACAAAATGTTCACACCTCAATAAGCAGAATAACAATAACCTTGAAAAGAATCTAGCCCAATAGTGCAGCCAATGAATGTATGATAAACTGCTATGTCTTTAACAGGCAGAAAACTGACAATTTCATTGTTTATAGCTCAAAATGAAAAGGAGTAATACATTTTCTAGTTTTTAGCATACAAAGAAGAGCAATAAGAAACCTTAAGGAATCTTTTTATGATGACCAAAATACACCACTCAGGGCTCTAAACCCTTGAAAGCTGCAAACCAAATCTTCCTTCTTTTATCTCTTTGACTTATGTCTTCTATTCAATCTGTGCCTCATTTCTTCAAGTATTAGGTCACTGACAGGAGATCCATTAAAAAAATAAAATAAAAAAGACAGGAGAATTCCATTCTACTCTCTGTACCGATTACTCCCATCAGTCATCATCTCTCCCTTTTGGCATTCCTCTCAAGTGTTGCAAAATGGTGAACATATAAATGGATTAATCATCAATCAGCATAAAAGAAGACCAGAACAACTACAAGGATAACGACAAGTGGTGTCCCACATGAACCCTAACAAAAAAAGTTCCACTATTGAAGTTAAATACTAAAATCTAGTGAAGCTTGATGCAACTAAACAATTCAAAAACTTCATGGAATTTAACTATGTAGTAGCGAAAGCGGAAGAAGGAACTCAAAAACTCAATTACCACACACAGTCCTTCAAATGCTGATTAAACCATTCAAAATCCTGACAAAATGCTACACCAACAAAGGAAGTAATTTTTAGACAACATATGATGGGTGGTATCAGGCAACTTAACATGAGGTATAACAACATACTGAAAGAAAAAAAAAATAGGAATTTGAATTACCAGCGACTTACATGACCACTTGGATTCCCTGATTGCTCCCAGTATATTGTATGAAGATCAGAAACCTTCAAGAAGCCACTACTATATGGTTCTATCTCAGGATAAAGGTTCATGTTTAACTGAGGGATTTCTGTCTTTGATTCCATAGAATCCACAGCGAATTGTTTCTCACTCTTACAACTGAAATTTTGACACCGTGGCGCAAGCTTTTTTGCTACCTGCATATCCAAAAGGATATTCGTAGAAAACATGAGTATAATCAACAAATAACTAAGTCATCTACCCCTTTCTACTTTCAAACTAAATTCTTGATTAGAAAAAAATAACTCAAATTATAGCCATAAACGAAACATCTCTCATGCATTTTCAAGATTGACAATTCTACACAAATAAATTG
This sequence comes from Eustoma russellianum, assembly GCA_036186865.1. NCBI lineage: Eukaryota > Viridiplantae > Streptophyta > Magnoliopsida > Gentianales > Gentianaceae > Eustoma > Eustoma russellianum. The sequence continues at coordinate 37,328,260 of AP025043.1, read as the reverse complement.
CTAAAAAGGCTCAAAGAAAGTATCGTTGCATATGACAGAACTACGTATCTGAAAAATCGAAACCAAGATAGACAAGACAGCCTTTACTTCAGTTCGAAAAACAAAATTTACATACTTTCTTGAAAAATCAGAAACAAAAACAAGGTGGGTTCAGTAGAAAATGTTTGTAGAAAAATACAGGTTACATGAATCGATTAAAAATAGGAAAAAGAAAAACATTCAATTGCGGGCGGGAAAGACAAAAATTGAGTACCCTGAGAGAAATTTGGGAGGAAAAGATGAGGTAGGAACCTGAAAGGAAAGTTTATGGAAAAGGGAATGAGGAAAATGGACTTGGGATCCGATGAGCGACTGTGATTGAAACCGAGAAATAGGAGTCGTAGTAATCAAATGATGGGAAATCCCCTTTATTCCCGCAAGATTCATCGAACGGCGGTGTTCTCTGCTTTGATCAGGATGTGATGATGGTGATGATTACGAGGTTGATGATTTCACAACCAATACTTTGCTAATTATTACAATAGTTTCCCCGTTACAAGAAATTTTTTTTTCTCTACTCTTCTTTTTTTTCTGAAAGACTTTTTTTCCTCTTAAGAATTTGTTTGTATTATACTAAACCAGGTAAGAATTTATTAAATTTTTTATGTTTATTAAGAAATGTAGAATCCCAAGCTCGATCATCAACAACAACAACATTACCCTATTGTTTTAGAGTCTCCATGAATGATATGATATGAGAGTCGGATGTACGCAACTATCCCCATGTGTTAGAAACACACATATTGTTTTCCGATTATCCATAATAAAATTGAATCAAGCTGTGTCGATCAGCTGCTAATTCACAATATAAGAAATGTATCTAATTTAGTAAGTCATTTTATTTTATTACATCATATTTTAAAGTCAAGTAAAGATAGGTCCTAACTCCATTGGAAATGGAAATACATATAATGTAAATTGAATGACGTAATATTAGCGGATAAACATCATGGCATCGAACTATCTACAAAGAGTATGAATCTAAACCCGTATGGGTCATATTGCGAAACACAATAACAGTTGATCGACACAGTTTGACGTAATTTTTATTATGAGTCATCGTAAAACAAACTCGGATGTAGTTGCGTACATCTGACTTCTCTATATCTGTCATAGACAGAATTAATGGGTAATGTTGTTGTTGTTGAATGAAGCGAGAAAAAAATAAGTAAAAATAAATTAATACAGTGAAATGATAAATTATTGTGGTTTCAACCCCGACGCTCACAGTTTATGTGCAAATGTTATATATATCTTCGGTGCAAGTGAAAGTTCGCTTTACCTTTAGCCCCCTTCATGTTTAGCGTAATCTCTCTTTGCTCTCTTAATGTTTAAAAATACACCCTTATCTCCCCTGATGTTTGAAAAATATACCCTTACCTCCTTGATTTAATTAAAAAAATGTTATTTAAATATATATAATATGAATTTCTTATTTTGCCCCTACCCTCTTCATCTTCTCTCTGTCTACTCTTGTCCGCCACCGCCGCCCCCCTCTCCCCAGCCGCGCCTCCACCAGCCGCCACCCAAGCCCCCTCTTGAATATCTGAGATATATGAAGATTTTCTTGAATCTGGATTGGATTTTGGAGCACTTGTAGCTGCCCATGAAAGTTCTTCACCTGAACGCCTCCATGTCCATAAGAAGAGCAAGAAGAATCAAAAAATCTCTCAGAAGAAGAGTTTGCAGATTTCAAAATTCAAGAATCCATGAAAAGGCTGCAGCAAACAAACCCCCTCCACCAGCCCCCTTCGCCGTCACCACCGGCAGCTGAGCTTTCATCACAGAATTTCCTAATCCACCAGAACCACCAGCAGTAGACACCAAATATGCTTGCTGCAACTGAGCTCAGTTCTATCCGAATCTCCTCCTTCCCTTCCCATGAAGACATTGTTGAGTAGAAGATGGTTGATCATTATTATACCTGCCCGAAATGTTGGAGGAGTTGGATTATTGCATGTGAGTTATCTAAACTAGCAAATTAGGCAAAAAAAAAATGTATCTTCAATAGTTTGGGGTGGTGCGACAATCTTGGAGGCCCTAAAGAGGTTTGTCTGAAACTGCTGTTTTAGTCTTACGTGCTTGGCTGTTCAAACATTTCCTTCATTTGTAAGTTCCATCTTTCATCAGTTATCCAAAAGATTCAAACAAAATACATTTCTTCCTGCTCGGGGAGCTCGCCTGCACTACGCGGCTCTAATTCTTCAATATGAAGAGGTCACATGTTCACTGCTGAAAAGATTGCTAGCATTTTTCCCTATTATTCTTAAGCCAAGATCCAACACTGAAAGTAAGCCTTTGGATCGGGCAAATCCTAGTGCCGGTAACTCAAAACTCATTGAAGACCGTATGTTCTTGCTCTTCATCTTCTTCAGCATCCATTCAACATTCTTCATGCTGTACTTTCTTTTTCCTTTTCTTTTTTGCTGGTTGAAACGAAATGATGAATAGTGAAAAAAGGTGGGGGTATTTTTGACTTTTTCTTAATTTTTTTTAGTTTTATGTTTTAAAATACCATTTTACCTTTTAGTCCAATCATCAGGAGAGGTAAAGGTGTATTTTTAAACATTAAGGAGGCAAAGAGTGATTACGCTAAACATGAAGGGTGTTAAAGGTAATTAACCCTATATCTTCGGTGCAAGTGAAAGTTCGCTTTATAAGATTTCACTATATAAAATTTTGCAATAGAAAATCAGATAAGGTGAATTTAAAATAAATAGTTGCTGCATCTTTTGTTTGTCACATAAAGTGTCTCTTTTGATAAATACATAGTTGCTGCCTCTTTTGTTTGTCTTATGTGTCTCTTTTCATTTAACCATCTTTTGTGTAATTTCATGTAACAGCTTCTTGCACAAAGTATAGAGTAAAGTTGTGTATATCGGATTGCGAAACGATTTATTTCCTTCCGGACCTTGCACAAACGCGGAAGACTAGTACACCGAGAACGTCCTTTGTGTAATTTCATTCAACCGTTCTCTTTTGACCAAAGTTGTAATGATAGATTGATAATAACGGGACGATGTTGTTTTTAATTTGTGAACTGTGAAGTTATTATTTCCACCTTTGCCCGTCGAACTTCCATGCTATAGTGAGTTCAATATTTGCAAAAATCAGAAAAGACATTCTTCTAAACTGAACCTTTGAAAATCCCTTTCTTACACAAACTACTTTATGAATAAGTAGGTATATACTTTTATAGTCTCCAGGCATTGTGCATTTGGTATTGGGGTTAATACATTGCTCTAGAAAACCGCAGATTCGAACCAGTACACACGCAGCGTGGATGCAATACTGTTGTCTAGGCAGTAATGACGAAGCCATTGTATCTAGCGCAATTTGGTTAGAGGGTTGATGGACTGATTTGCAGTAGGCATCTTGCAGTTGGTATCTGACAAAGCGTTACCAACCTAGAAGGCTGCTAAACTCTCGATTTGCATCGTCCACGAAGCTCATTAAGGCTGAATAATATGAGCCCACAGGGCCAAGGGTATTGGCATTTTGCTCCAGGTACATACTTTTATAGGCCCAACCAAACATACACTTGTTACTTATTTTTGTTTTTTTTAAAAAAAAGGAGTTTTAGATGGTCTAGTTTATGAGAAGATCACTATCCAAAAAATTTTTGTTTGAGAGAAAGGTCTTGAAGGGTTTAATTTAGGACATATGTTGAATTTTCATGATAGCACGTTAAACTTATGGATATGAGATACTAATGCAATAATAATAGATACCGGGGACACTCGCATTGTGTGTTGAATTTATACCAAGAAGGCAACAGTTCGAATCCGGGGACACTCGCAGTGTGTGCTCTACTTCTGCTAGTCTGTAGAGACAATTGCTCCACTTCTACTAATTTGTAGGGACACTTTGTGCAGGTCCTCGTGTGAAGCCTCACCAACCTAAAAAACTGTTGGGCATCTGATTTGCATCTTTCACAAAATTCTATGGAATTGCGACATTAGAGGCCCAAGACAAAAGATTCCGCCTTTGCTACCAAAAAAAAATTATGACTAGAGGAAGAACATGACGTTACAGAATGCAGGTCTACTACTCTATGCGATCCTACTTAAAGTGGAGGTAAATTGAAGAATTTGCTGAAATTTGAGAGGGAAAACAAAATACCCATCAGGGCCAATGGTTTTGTCTCCAAAAACATAACTAGGGTTAAATTTCGTACATACTATGCCACATCACTTTTAGAATATGAATATTTCTATTAAAAGAGTTAATTGCACAAAGATTAGCATCTGTACTTTCATCGAATACTCTAAACAGCCTTACTTATTGGTGAAATTATCAACTGACATTCGGATACCGGAAATTAACATGGGGTTAACCCAGAAATTAGCAAAGTACGGGTTGACTTCAGCTACGGGATTGCAAATTGTTCGTTATGATTCCCAAAAGAAATTATTTCACCTGAGCTCTAATCAAGGTGAAAAGCCACTTGACGATATAACTTGTGGGTTCAGTGAGGAATCCTATGTATTTACTTACACCGAGATGATAACATTCATAAATATTATTAAATACTATAACTAGATTGTCGTAACATGTTTGAATTCTGGATAGCGTTTTACTAAACGTCGTTATCCAGTTTTATGAAGCAGTTAGGACATTTAGGGCATAATAATTGGAACCTCGTTTGTAACTAACCTATAATATGATTGAGACCGATGGGATCTCTCACCACACTTTTTCTTACCCCACTTCTCATCACGCGATACGTGTCACCAGGAAAGGTGATGAAGCTAGATGAGGGATGCTGCCACGTGTAACGGTTTTACGATGAGGGGATCCTAACCCGATTGAGACCCATGTGCGTGCTCTAACAATGTTGAATTCATGGGCAATCACAATAGTTTCTCATGTGACATGTAAGACAAAAACAAAGGCTGGAGCCGGCAAGAAGAATTTTTTCCGAATTCTCTCTTCAACGCAGGCTCTCCGATTTTTAATTGGTAGATTGATGCTATGTGACTTTTAAAGTCACGGATTCGAGTTGCGAAAACAGTCTTTTGCACAAAAAAGTGTAGGTAAGGCTACGTACATCAGATGGCGAAACGATCCGACCCTTCTCCAGACCCTGCGTAAACGAGAGACTAGTGTATGGAAAACGTATTTTATTGAAGATGTAGGTGGCTAGTCGAGGATGAAATTCCTTTACCTGGAGGGAGCTGGAGAATCTCTTTTATATAGCAAGTATATCGTAAAATTTAAAGGCCTCCTTATACCCACATTATCTTTTGTGTATTTATTGTTAGAAAAATACATCAAAGTACCTTACCGTGTGCTCCAAACTTATATAGAATATGTATGAGGTTGTTTGGAAGATTGATATGAAGTGTTGCAATGTTGGAGAGCTTCAGTTGGACGTGGATCTCTCACGTCAATCGATCGACGTGATCGATCCATGTTGATCTGAGGCTGTCCGATCTCTCACATTGAGAGATCGACGTACGTCGATCGATCGACGTGAGAGATCGACGTACCAGCAGACAGAACTTTTCATTTCTGGTTGCAACTTTTGATCCAAGGATCATCTTCCTTCACCTATGAACGGTAATCAACTGCCATAACTGATAGAAAAACTGCTGAAATGAGTTTAAAGCATGGTTTTTAACACAATCCAAGGTCTATGTATATGAGATCTTGCTATCTTCAAACATACACAACATTCTTGCAAAATCTATAGAATTTCAGCATTCTTCTTCTATCTATCTTCATTATCTTTCTCTTCTACACCAAGTTCAATCTTCTTCTCCTAGAGCAAAGGACAAGAAGAAAGCCGTTATATCTTGGGAAGCATTAGTCTTGTTGTCTACCTTGCTCAATCGGTAGAGGCTAAATTGCTTTAAAGACAGAGTCATCTTGAGACTCGTCTCGGCTTTGTTTGATCATCTTCTTGCTTGTTTGCTGCATTTTTCTAACATTTGTTAGAATAAGACAAATAATAGGTAGACTATTGGCGGCATATTGGAGACTATTTAACTATCTGTTTCTAAAATGTACTCGTTTGAAAAATATTTTTATAGTTAACCTTTTAACATAGTGTAATCTACGTTATGTTAAAAATTGTGATAATATTTTTATGACAGAAGGATTACATTCTAATTTTTATTTTTTATTCTTTTTCTTTTTCTTTTGTTAAAAAGTGTGATAATATTTTTATGACGGAAGGATTACATGCTAATTGTTTATTTTTTTCCTTTTCTTTTTCTTTTGCTAAGTATCTTTTTTTTTTATTACCAATATTTGATAAGATTGTCTTAAGACCTTTGGAATGTCGTATTTCTATGTCCTAACATTACTTCATCGTCTACACACACACACATATATGCATATACATGTGTGTGTGTCTTGTAGGTTGATCAAATAGCTGGAGAGAAGTCACTGTTGGTAAACTGTCCTTTCATCTAGTCAGCTACATAATAAAAGGTTTAATCATGTAAGAAATGGGGATGCAGGCCTTCGTACAGAAGGAAAATAATAAAACACATGGCTTTTCCACCAGCTCGGACCTGATGTCTAACTCTTACACCAATAAAAAGCTACATAAAACCCACGGTCTTCTGATAAAATGGCCTCTCAGTGCATGGAGGGCTGGAAACCTTAGAGTATAGAGGTGAAATCCCTCACCCCAGGATCTCTACCATTCCAATTTCAAGAAGCATTTGTGGGGGATGGAAATCAAAAGTCTAGCAGCTTTTTAGATTGCGTCAGATCTTACGCAGTAATCCACACAAGGTGTCTTCCTGCAAACTTGGCCTTCGGCCTAACAGCAGAGGTACAGTCACACTGTGAGTGTCCCTGGAATCGAACTCTTGACCTCTTAGAGTAAATCTCAACTCGAGTATTAACTGAACTATGTCCTGGAGGAGGGGCTTGAAACCTTGGAGGAAGTTAATGAAGTCTAGAGCGTACAACATCGGCTGGTGAGCAAAGTTTAGCATGGAAAACGCCCACTTGCATAGCCAGTGACCTTTTAAGTGGGTGTTTAAAGATAGCATTTTTGTCTTACGTCGCTGATTCAAATATCGTGTGGCCTTTTAAGAGTGGAAATTTTTTGTTGCAAACTAGCGAACTATCCTTTATTATATTCCCGTGGCAAAAGTTGTTCGTAACAATGGGCGATCTTTTCTTCTTTTACTTCACGGTCGTCTTCTTAAGCTGAAGTTCTCTAAAAATATAAAAAGTTAGAGGACTTTGTGTCATCTATTCCGGTGTGTTATGGTTAGATTCTGTTTCATTAAGAGTGAACCGAAGCTAGGGCTCTCTATTGTTTCCTATTCATTTGGAATTGTCCAGATTGAAATAATTGGAAATTCATTCAAGTCATAAATCAAATTTACAAGGTTATTCTCCTTTTATAGGAGTTTTTCTGCCTCTAATGATATTATTTTTTCATTTGTGCAGTGGTTACTGTTTATCTACAATGTTTTCTAACGTTTACAAAGGTAACGACTAGTTGTTCTGCTTGGACCTATGTACAGTAAAAGTCCTAAATTTATTATATACGAGTAAGTGTTGCAGCTCCGTCTTAATTTTGCTGCCTATCTTGTGCTTCACCTCGTCACCTCGGCTCAGCATAATTTATTCTAGTTCTGTTCTGCTGCCTTTCTTCACCTCAGTTCTTCCTTTCTCTGCCTTGATCACCTCAGCTCGGCAGTAGTACTTTATCAGTTCATCATAGCTTCACTTCGTCCATTGTTACTCAGCTCAACAACAACACATACACAGCATATAACAACATCAAAAGCTATCGCTAGGGTTTGGGGAGGGTGAGAGGTAGGCAAACAATACCACCATATCAAAGGATAGAGAGTTCGCTTCTAACGAGACCACTGGCTCTATATGTACCTGCATATACACATAATAAACAAACAAATAATGAAAGACAAAAACAAACACAAAAAATGCAAAGTCAACCTAACATTGAGAGAGTATCTAAGGCCCTTTATATACCCTAAGATGTCTCTATACCCTGCCTAAATATCACTAACATTAATCCTCCGTCTCCATCAGGGGCGGAGGGAGGGGGGCCTGGGGGGCACGTGCCCCCCCCCCAACGTCGCCGAAAAAATTCTTATAGATAGATAGGTGTAGTTGTATTTTTGGCTATTCAGTTCAAAGTGTGCCCCTACTTGACAGAACACTAACCCTCTGTTATATGGTTACATAATGTTTAACGTTCGACAATTCTCTGCTAAATGACTGAAATGTGTCTAAAACCTACATGAAATTTGGTCTCTTAAATATATTAAAAAAAATTTAAAAAAGGTTAAAACGTTTTTTTAAAATTGTAAAAATATTAAAACTAAAAAACTCCTTTCACTTTTTATTTGTCCCCACCTAAAAAAGTTACATTATTAAATATTAAAAAAGAGGTAGAAAGCACTTTTTTTATTCACTCTTTCTCCACTCCCGCACTCCGTGAGTTCTCTCCTCCAGAAACACCACGCCCGCTTCAGCACTTCTCCCATTATTACCCGATAATCTTCTCCAATTTTAGATAAAAGATTTTGGCTTTTCTTTTTATATTTTCTGCATCATTCAATCTTCTGCAATTTTCGGTGACTTTGGCTTTTTTTTTTATATATATTTTCTAGGGTTTTTTGTTTTTTGTATTTTGCTATGGAAGTGTTTGTCAGTTTGTGAAATCATGACTTTTCTTTGTCTTATTGTTGTAATTTGGTTTATTTTAGATGAATGGTTTTTTTCTTGGGATGTTTTAGTAGGGCGACATCTGACAAAGGGTGTTAAAGTTTCGTTTATTTGGTGGGTGATTTGTGGTAGGCCAGAGTCAATTGTTAATTGTACATTTGTTTGGTGGGTGATTTATTTGTTAATTGTTCATTTGTTTGGCTTGACTGTTTCTAATTTTATATGTGTTACTTATCTTCTTGTCTGCACTTGTTTTGGTTGATTTTTCAGATTACAGAGGTTTTAAGGTTTTGTTTAACAATACATTATGGACAAGTTTGTTATCAGGCAACCGAAAAATTTCGAATCTTCAACTTCACAAGGAAGGGAAAAAAAGCTTGTGTTGATAAGGAATGTGCAATTTCGGATGATGATGTTATTGGTGATCCGGGTTCGCGAAAACCAATTAATAGTTATCCTATTGAAATAAGAGATTCATTAAGGAGACGATATTTAGCTAAAGGTCCTTGTCAGCCGGTTGGGCATGTGTTTCCACAAACTATGTTTGGAAAAAAGAACAGAAGGTTTCAAAGTGCATGGTTCAACGATTATGAATGGTTGGAATATAGCGTATCTAAAGACAGAGCGTATTGTTTATATTGTTATTTATTTGCAAATAACAATATAAAAAGTGGAGCAACTGCTTTTACTGAAGATGGATTTGCTAATTGGAAAGATGGTAAAACAGCATTCATTGATCATGAAGGAAGTTCTTTTAGCTCACATCGTACTTGTAGAGATAAGGTTGAGCAATACCGCAATCAAAGAGAAAATGTGGATTATGTCCTGTCAACGAAAAGTGTTGCTATTGAAGCTGATTATCGTATTCGATTGACATTGGTTGTACGTGTTGCTCGATATCTTTTAATGGAAGGTTTGTCTTTTAGGGGACATGATGAATCTACACAATCAATGCGCCGAGGGCATTTTTTAGGCCTCATTGGTTGGTATTGCAAGCAGAATGCTGATGCGGAGAAGGTAATGCAAGCAAATGCTCCAAAAAAATAATCAAATGACGTCTCCTATGATCCAGAAAGAAATTATTGAGAGTTGTGCAGCAGAAACAAGAAAAGTCATATTGAATGAGTTAGGAGACAAGCGTTTTGCTCTTTTGATTGATGAAGCACGTGATTGTTCAGTGAAAGAACAAATGTCTGTAGTTTTAAGATTTTTGAATGACAAAGGAGAGGTTGTAGAACGTTTTCTTGGATTGGTGCATGTTACCGACACTTCAGCAAAGTGCCTAAAAATGGCTACTGATGGTTTTTTTTGCTAAACATGGGCTATCACTCGATAGAATTAGAGGTCAAGGTTATGATGGAGCTTCAAACATGCGTGGTCAATTTAATGGCTTGAAAGCGCTCATTCTAAATGAAAACAAGAACGCGCATTATATCCATTGTTTCGCCCATCAACTTCAATTAGTTGTTGTGTCTGCTGCTAGAGAAAAAGAAAGTGTGAAAAATTTCTTTGAAGTGGTATCGTTGATTGTTAACACAATTGAAGCTTCATGCAAAAGAAAAGATTATTTTCGTCAGCTACTCAAAGACGGAATTGGACATAAAATAGACATGGGTGAGATTTCAATTGGAAGGGGTCAGAATCAAGAAACAAGCTTAGCACGACCCGGAGATACACGTTGGAATTCTCATTATAAAACATTGTTGAGAATTTTTGATAGTTGGAATCCAATCGGACAATTGCTTCTCTCATTATACGAGGATGGTGAGAAATCAGATATCCAAAATACTGCATCGGGTTTGATTGATAAGATGGACTCTTTTGAGTTTGTATTTGTTGGAAAGTTTATGTTGAAAATTTTAGGAATGACAAGTACACTTTCTAAGATTCTACAAGTGAGAGATCAAAACATAGGGTGTGCTCTTAATATGATCAACGGGGTAAAAAAGAGCATACAAGAATATAGAGAGGTTGGTTGGGATATTTTGTTGAAAGAAGTCTTTGAGTTTTGTGAAATACATGAAATTGATGTGCCTAATATGGATGATGTTGTCATTGGCCGGTCTAGAAAAAAACATAAAGGTGGTGAACCGATGACATACTTTCATCATTTTCGTGCAGAAATCTTCATAAAGGTACTTCATTTATCTTTATTGTGTTGATACATATGACATTGATTAATTTGTCTATATCGTAATTAATTTTTATTCATATAAATTCTTAGGTGATTGACATTATTGCTATGGAAATGGATGAACACTTCACAGAGGCAAACACGGATTTAATTAGATGTGTAATGTGTCTTGATCCTTCAAATTCTTTTTCGAACTTTGATCATGGTCAATTGTTGCATCTTGCTGAGTTATATCCAGATGACTTCACTTCCTTGAAACGAATGAAGCTTGGCCATCAACTTGACAATTACATTGTCGATATGAAATCAAATAAAGTATTCTCTAATATAAATAATCTTGGAGATCTTGCAAAGAAGATGGTGGAGAAAAATTATCACAGTTACTTTCTTTTAGTGTATCGACTTATCGAGCTAGCATTGATCTTACCTGTTGGAACAGCTAGTGTTGAAAGAACTTTTTCTGCAATGAATATCGTCAAGACTGATCTACGCAACCGATTGGGGGATGACATACTATCAGATTGTCTATTGTGTTACTTTGAGCATGAAATTTTTAGTACCATTGAAGATGAAGACATTATGCAACGATTTCAATCAATGTCATCTCGAAGAACCTTTTTGCGTCCCTTAGCAACTCCTTCTCGTCCTACAATAGGCAAATAAAAGGTATGTATTGATGTATATTACGATATTCATTTAATAATTATGATATGCATATTGTTTGTTGTGTATTGTTTATTTTTTTTGTACATTGGTTGATAGATGTGTTTTCTTTCATGTATTTTATGTTATAATGCAAAAATATGTCTAGAAGATTTTGTCATTTTTTTGGTCCGAAAATGTGATCAGTGGTATTCATGTGGCGAAGCCTGTCTGTGTCCCCCCAAGAAGGGACTCCTGGCTCCGCCACTGGTCTCCATCAGTTCCTATCCTATACCATGTCTTCGGAGATGTGCAAATCTAGTAGGTCATGTCTAATCCTGCATATACTTAGCTCAGCCAATCCTATATTTAGGTCAGTTCAGCTCGGCTAACTTACTTCATTCACTTGTCTTATTTCCTTCAGCACGTCAAGTACTCTGTTCAGGCAGCCACACTTCGGCTGAGCTCGGTACACCCAGTCTTAGCTTGTTTCTACAGGAACATGGATGTATTTTCTATGTGTATTGAGAGAGTTGTTGTATAAACAAGAAGGTTTTGCCCTGATGCAACAAAACCTAGGGATTTCCCCTTTACTAAAATTTAGCATGGAATACGTTCACAAGATCATACTTTTCATCTCGTTTTTATATGTCTAGAAAAATATTATCATGTACCTTTATCTATTTGTGTATAATAACTACTTTTTATTTTCATAAATAGTATAAACTCGTTCAAAATGTGAACAAAACCAAGAAAACAAGATGGAGAATCTTAACACTGGCAAGAAAAGTGAAGGGTCACCTAGCATTGACGAAGATGATTGAGACCTTTGAAGGTGTGCTTCATAAAATTAAACCGTACATTTTCCACTCATTTTAGATGAAAAATACCTAATTACCCTGAAATTTGGATATAATTTCAAGAAACAATGACAGTAACATGACAACAAGGACACACACCACACAGAACACATATCCAGTATATCCTAACGATAGCAAAAGATATCGCTAGGATCTAAGGAGAGTGAGAAGCGGACAAAGAATACTTGCATCTCAAAGATAGAAAGTTTGCTTCCAGTGAGACCCCCAACTTTATATGTACATATATAGATGATACGATAATAGAGATATGATATATTAGTGCATTAACGAGAGAATATATTAAATACAAATAAAAAGTTTCCGATTTTCGATTCAAATTGTTAATTATAAATACTCCCAGATATCTCCCTCAAAGATGTTGGTTTTTCCGTTGGTCTTTTCCTTAGGTTTGTAAAACTATACCAAACGAACTTTTCATAGTTTCGTAATGATATACGTATCCCTTTTTAGGTTTATGTCTAATAGTAAGAGCTCGAGCCGCGAAAACAGCCTCTTGTATAAAATATAGGGTAAAGTTGCGTACACCAGATCGTGAAACAATCAAGTCTCTCTCCAAATCCTGCAGAAACACAGAAACTTAGTACACCGAAAACGTCACTTACACATCTCCCTTAAGCATTTCAATTTGTTTCATGGTAGAGGTGACATGAGAGGTCCCCGCAACTTTCCAACGTTGAGAAAATCTAATGGATTAACAAAAAAAGTTTTGGTTAGATTTCCCCCTTTTTGCTTTTTATTATTAGATAAATCTTATTTCGTGCTCGAAAATACAAGCTGGGTCTCCACATTCTTGCTAATCTGGGAAGTTCCTTATCAACTTGTAAAGCGCCAAAGTGAAATAACTATTTAAGAGCAAATAAATTGTAACTATTTTCATAAGCTAAGATTATTAGGCTGCTAAAAATAATTATATAAATAATCACTCGAATAACAGCATTCGTCCTCCATTTTCTTTCTCGCATCTTACTATGATTATTTCAACACCACTATTTCAATACGTGACGCTTTTATAAAAGAACTATTATGTTAAATCAACATATGACTTGATAAATTATGTTTTATAGGTAAAACAAAACCTTTTTCTACACATGTACATGTACAACAACAACCATACCTAGTATATCCCAACGACAGCAAAAGCTATCGCTAGGGTCTGGGGAAGGTGAGAGGCAGGCGAACAATATTTTCATCTCAAGGAATAGAGAGTTTGCTTCCAGTGAGACCCCGACTCTATATGTACCTGCATAGATGACACAATATTAAGAATATAGTGTGCTAGTGAAGGAATTTAGTATATACAAATAGAAAGCTTCCAATAGTAAAATAGTCATAACCGTGTATATGCACAAATAATGAAAGACAAAGATAAAAACAAAAAAGTACAAAGTAAAACTAAAGTGTAAAGAGTATCTAAGCTCTTAAACATACTCTAAAGTGTCCTTATATCCTGGCTAAACCTCCTTAACCTTAATTTTATGCTTCCATGAACTCCTATCTTGGACCATGTCCTCATAAATATGCAAATCTAGTAAGTCATGCTTAATTCTCGTTATTATGAAACTAATATTCATTGGTACTTTTATGCTCTTTAGATTTTGTACTTCCGCATAGTAAGTGCAATGTCTGCTTTTCTTCTTTTATAATTCCAGGAGGGAAAGTCTCCCCCAGAATTTGACGTTAAGAATTATTTTATAATTACAAGTGTACTACAGAAGTACTATTTTACATGATTGATTTATTATATAAGTCTAAGTTGTCTGATTATATGTACTGGAAACAATTCCTATGTGACAAGTGTAATCTATCATTGTTCCTTGATAGTACAGAAACTTCTACTTTATGCAATTGTTCTTGATAAAAAGTCAAATTTATGTCTCCGGGGCCTCCTATTGATCAAGCATAACGGAGCTTCATGGAGGAGGCAAATTAAGATTTCAACGGCTTCTTAGGTTAATAAGGCATTTTCAGGAACCCACACAAGGTGTCTACAACAAACTAGGTCATCAACTTTTTGATACAATTGGGCTGGATATAAGTACATAGTCATTATTGGCCCAGACAGCAGTAGTACACATACACTGTATGCGTTCTAGTTCGAACCTGACCAACTCGAATACTAACTGAGTTATACCGTCAGACTACTTTATGCAATTGTTGCACCGACGACTTCTCATTCTCACTTAAAAGTATTTTCACTTTCCTTTACATTGAATTAGTGTAACTTACATACCTGTATAAGGAGATTATTTTTTCCTTAAATATATATTTGACTTGATTGGTCCGACTCAATAATGATCTCACATGTAAGAAATTCATTTTTGTGAGTACTTTTGATTCCTTTCTCTTTTATGAAAAGAACATATTCTAAATTTTATCGTAAGAAAAATGAATTTATTATTGAGTATATGTTATTATTATCGGTGCACTAGACTTCTCGTTTACACAGAGTTCAGAGAAAAACTGAATCGCTTCGTGATCTGATGTACACAACATTACTCTACACTTTGTTTTCCCATTCTAAATACAGTAAAAGGAATACATAGACTTTTGTTGAACTTTTGAAATTGAATAGGTCAAAAGCGAGTAAGACAAATTATTATGGAAAATCAAGAAACACAAGAGCATATTATTCTCCACAAGTGGGGTACAAGTACAACTCCAAATTACAATTTCAACTGAAAGAAAAGAAATTACAACACTGAAAGGAACAAATTACAATTTCAAGAGAAAAGAAGCTTCCAAAACCATGAAGTCTAAGAAGCCTCTAAAACATTGGGAATAAAAGAGATGAAAGAAGAAAATTCCACATTTGATAACAAAACCTCTCATCATCCCACCCTTCAAAAAAAGAAAAAACCCTTTACCTATATCTTCAGATACCCTTTTGTTTGGTTGGATTTTCAACCTCAACAAAGAACCAAAAAAAAAAAAAGGATTATGTATAGAAAAAGCCAAGAGGTCATCTTCACAAAGGTTGGGTAAGCTAACATGGTCAACATTTTGACCATGAAAAAATTGGTAAAAAAAACCCTCCCAAAAAAGTGAACCTCGTGGCAAAATGAACAAGAATGGTTTAGGGCTTTTGATGGTCATGAAGGGTAGAAAATTTCAGGGTTTTGATCATCTATGGGGAAAAAAGGAATCCATTAAGATCAATGATTGGCATTCTTGAAGGACTTTTGATCTGCTGGGGATACTATCAACTGAAGTAGTTTAATTGCTAGATGAGCAATGTTCTTCTTTTGCCATGAGCCTTTGGATCGAGGAGCGCAAATTCTTCACGAAATCTTTTATTGACATGCTAAACCCTTCATCCATCTGCCAAAAAAAGAAAAAAAAAAGGCTGAAGTAGCATAAATGAGTGCGGACTTTGAAGCAACTGATAAAGTTACTGCTTTGTGACCTTGAAAACACATGTTAAGCCATGGAAAGAGGCTCTTACACAAAAAAGTGTAGGATAAGGTCAGATCGCGAAGCGATCTGGTCCCTTCCTGAACCTTGCGCAAACACAGAAGACTAATACACCGGTCCTTTAGCATAAAATGATAACAAAACAATTTATGTATACAAAAGATAGAAGTTGTGTAACCCTATTCTTCTGCTTGAGAAAACTATTAAACTATGACATGAAGTAGGTATGAATGAAAGAACTGACTAGATAGAGCAGATATACGCATGATGATATCTTGTTTGATAACGCAATTGAAATTGCAAGAAACACTATGATAATACAACAACTACGACATTACTCCATTGCTTTAGAGGCTCCTGTCTATGACGGAACATAGGAGGTCAGATGTACGCAACCATACCTATGTGTTAGATACACACAGAGATTGTTTTTTGATGACCCATAATGAAAATAACGTGAAGCTGTATCAATCAACTGCTATTTCACAATATAAGAAAAACAACCAATTTAGTGAGTCATTTTGCTTTATTTCATCATATTTCAAAATCAAAGAAGAGTGTGCCCTTGACTCCAGGGGAAATGGAAAGCAAGAAACACTATGATAATAATGAATGGAATTAGGAGGTACCTTAGCTATGACTGTTATGTCAAGAAATGAACTTCCAAATGTCATAGCACTGCTATTGATGACACACAGAGGGAACCTCTCAATTTCAGCAACTATATTATTCAGAACTCTTTTCCTTTTCTCACAATATATCCTTACAAGGACATCTTTGCCTGAAAACCTTACTTCAATCTCTGGTGGAGATTCAGTAGTAGCTTCATTAGAGAAGTTCTCATCTGAGGATGAATTGTCACCATCAGAACAAAGTCCATGTTTCTTCACAAACACCACAGACTCCTTCCTTTGCTTCCTTTGCTCCTCTAGGCTCTTCACTTTCTCTTGCAGTTGTTTCAAGTACTTAATAGCATCTCCAAGCACAGATGCCTTGTCCATCTGATCATAATAAAGAAAAAGATCAATATTTAATCAAATCCATCACACTAACATGGACTATCTAGGAAAAAACTGATGTCAAATATGCTGATATAACGTCTAATAAACAGCTATACTCCAACAACAACAACAACATTACCCCATTGACTTAGAGATTCCTGCCTATGGGGGTATGAAGGGTTCATATATACGCAATCATAACTATGTGTTAGAAACACATAGAGTTTGTTTTCCGAGAACTTAGGTCTAGTGACCATAACTTGGAGCTAGCGTCTATACTGACAAGTACTGAGATAACGTCCTAGAATGTCCCCAGGACATAGTCCATTTGGTACTTAGGTAGAAATTTGCTCCAAGAGGTCATTCGATTCCAGTGACTCGCACAGTGTGGGTGTTCTTCTGCTGCTAGACCGAAGCCTAGTTTGCAGAAGGACACCTTGTGTGGGTCACTGCGTAAGATCTCACCCAATCTAAGCTTCTGATTTGCATGCTCCACACATGTTCCTTGACGCTGGGGCGGTGGAGGCTCCGTGGTAAAAGATTTCACCTTTTGCTCCAAGATAATGTCCTAGAGATGTGGTCTAACGCCATGTACTGACACGTGGAGGGATTGAAGTACCTTTTTGAGACCAGGGACAAGAGCAGACAAAGCAATGAACCTCTGGCTGAGTTTCTCTCTCCTCCTCCTTTCTGCCATGATGTGATCTTGAGCATGAGGCCATTTCGAGTTAGTAGTGGTAGCCCTTTTGGTGGCGGGGCGAGAATCGAAAACATAATCCTGTTTGCCAACTGAGCCAGGGGAAAAAGTCAAATCCTTTGGGAAATTCTTGGTGAAAGAGGAGAAATCAATCTCATCCTTAGGCTTGGTCAATGAGAACTCAGAGTTGGGAGAATGTGAATTGACAACATGGAAATTTGGAGAATTAGATGTAGTCAAATTGGAGAGCTGATCAGAGTTAGTACAGGATCCCCTGCTGTTAGTCTTTTGCTGTTTCAATGGTCTAATGGATTCTTTTTCAGGTAAATTAGAAGAGGGCTGATCTTGACTGAAGATGGAATGCATATCAAAGTAATTATCTCCAAATGCAGCAGCCACGGTCAGAGCATTGAGTTCATCATAAGAACTCATTTGCCATTGATGCATAAATCCATGATCCATCTCCTGCTGTAACCAAAAAAATATATATATATATCAACGGCCGGAGCTAACACTATGATTCATTTCAAATATATTATGACATATAAGATATGCTTTTTTATGATACAAAAATTTTAATTTATAATTTCACCATTTCTGCAAAGCTTCTAATGGGTGAGATCTCCATTTGTTGACTGGGTAACTGGTGGGGAATAATGCAAGAAAGAGAAAGATGTGAATGTCAGATTTTGTGTTGAACAGAAAGATTAAGGAGATGGAGAGAATCTGAAGGAAAAAAGAAGATGGGTTGTGATTGTCACCTGGAAAGAGAACGGATCTCCAAAAAAATCCCACTAGAAAGTAAAAGGCAGGTTTGCCTCGGCTTGACGTTCTGGGCTCACCGTCGTCTGAAGATATATAGCCCGAATGTTCCATGTTTGACGACTTAGCTGATGGGGCCACTTGGCATTTCTCTGTCTCCAACTCGGACCGGATCCCTTCACCTATTTCTTCTCACCACGCTCTCCATCGGACGACACGTGGTAGTAGAGGTGGTGAGGCTAGCCTCACAACCCCCTGCTGTCACGTGTTGTGCGGTGGGAAGTGGGGTCAGGGGATTCAATCCCCTCCAACTCACATAATCCTAAAACGAGTTATTTAAGCTTAACTCGCTAGGGATTTTTTTTTTTTTTTTTTGAAAACACTAGGGAAGTTTACAATATCGAATCGAGCTTGAATTCAAATAAGGTTTTAGGCTCAAGAACTTAAAGGAGTCAAATGCACGACTTTTTTTCTTTTTTTTTTTGAGAAAATATATGCAACACTTTGGAATTGTAAATTAGCTCGGAAAATTCAACCAAATTCAAATCCAAAAAAATTTTTGCCCGTATTCGACTCATTTACGCCTCTATGAACCAAATACTTTTTCGACATAAAAAGTAAAAAAGAAAAAGGAAGAAAAACAATAGCACTAATCATAACTTTACAACTTATTGACTCATTTGTGAACACGAAGATTAGTAAACCAAACTTTTTATCAGGTCATCTTAGTAAGTAATAATTGGGGATTAATTTCAAACGTGGAGGAATAATTTGTCCTTCCCAGCTAGACGTTGACAGTTGGGGACAAAAAAGAAAATGAAAAGTCTTCGAAGATGCCTGTGTAGGCGCCGACTCAAATAATAAGAATAATATCTCTCACATAGTTGACCGGAATCATCCTCCACTTTTCATGGGACTTTGACAGGAGCTTCTCTGCTGCCTCCAAATTGGGTTGGGATATCTTACCCCCACTTTCTTCACCTCCTTTGTTATCACGCGACACGTGGCAGGAAAGAAGGGTGATGAAGCTAGATGCGTGTGACCCTCATCTAACGTCACCACCTCCCTTGCTGTCACGTGTCGTACAGTCACGCGTCACCGTATCCCATTTGCGGTGAGGGGACCTATATCGTCCAAATTCACATAGTAGACTTCCGAGTTCCGACCAACCCATTTGTATTTTTTCTCAAATATTTTTTTTGGTTATTGATTATTAAAGCAGTATTAATGGCAGATCGTAAGCTGTCGAATCGGGGTGATTATGTACAACACCTCCCCAAGCATGGCGGTTCAACGAACCGAACTGTTCGAGTTCGGTTCGTATTCGTTCGTTAATAGTTGGTAAACGAGTCAAATTCGAACAGTTATTCGGGTTCGTTTACTAAAACGAACCAAACTATTCGGTTCGTTTAAACAGTTAAAAGTTTATCGAGCCGATCTCGAACCAACTTTAAAGTTCGTTTAGCTAAATGAACCAAGCCAAACTGTTCATTTAGCCAAACGAATCCGAATTCGGAAACCTAGTACTCTGTTCGGCTCGGTTCGTTAACACCCCTATCCCCAAGGCAACATCAAAAGCGGGTAGTATTTAACTCATATTTTCTATACGAGTTCAACTATATAAATCAGTTATTTCTTTTGTGTTTTATTTATTTTATTTTTTTTGTTTTGCTTTTGTTTGGGGAGGTTGTTTTTGAGTTGTACTTTAAATCTTATCATTCTTGTGTATCTTCTAATATCTAATGAATGATATACGTCCTTATAATACGCATCTTTCAAAACTATCATACCATCCCAATCGTAATACAGGTCTAAATACCTAAAATTTTCACTTAAATCGTATATCTCATATATCATCGGCTACATAAATCACTTGTCTCTACTTTGCTTTATAACTAAGCATATACTTTCCAATTCGATTGATATGTCTTATGAAATACAATTTTAGGGTTAGTCACATTTTGTATCTATAAGTTGGATGGTTGTTATGAGTATCATAAATATCTATCTTATTCGTAACGTGTATATATGTTGCTAATTTGTTGCACAAAATGATATATTTTACTCATTAATGATAAATTGATAACAAATTAACAAAAATTAACAACAATTTATGGTCAAATGAATAACATATGGATATACGTCGTAAATAAGAAAGATATAGATAGTACTCACAACAGTCATCCAACATATATACAAAATGTAATTAACTCTAAAATTTTATGTTACTTGTATATGTACTTGCAACTTGTATAAATGTCAGTGAATAAGTGCAAACAATTTATAAATATTAAAATTTTCATGGTATAATGGTTACAGCACAAATCTTCCAAGGAAATCCATGCTTTGTTGTTAGAAAATGATAGAGCTAAATCTGTATTTGTTAGGTCAACAACTGGTAAAATTATTGTTTTGTGACTTTGAAGTCACAGGTTCGAGCCGTGTAAACAACTCTTGCACAAAGTGTAAGGTAAAGCTACGTACATCAGATCGCGAAACGATCCGGTCCCTCCCCGGACCATACGCACGTCTAGTACACCTGGAGCGCCCTTTTATATGTCAAATGTGTATGCTGATGTATTATATAACTGTACCAGTGATTAGAGATTATGCTTATGTATATGGTTAGTATAAAAATCGTTTAATAACGTCATTCGCTTAATTGTATAAGAAATAAGCAGTGTTTGCAGTTGCATACGGTGCACATACCGTAGACTTTTAGCGTTACCACTCTTTCGTATATATGTGATATATATGTCTCATTCTTTTTACTTGGTCTTCACTTGGACGGTTTCTCCAAATGATTCTTTCGCCAAAACTATAAAGCTCCTGCCTTACATGGCGACAAAAAATATGGATAAAAAATAAGAGTTAAAGAGATTTTGATTATTTGGGAAACGATTAGAGGTAGCTAATATAACATATAAGATAAGAGAGAGAGAAGACTAAGATGATTTGAGCATGTCAAGAGGAGACATACATTGACGTCTGTCAGAACAGTTGAAAACTTCACTGTAGATGGAAATAAGAGTAAAGGCAGACTCAAATTGACTTGAGATGAGCGGATTAAGCATTACCTACTATGTTTGCATCTCTCTGAGAACATTGTCCATGATAGAAGCTCATAGAGACACAGGATTAATGTTAATGAGGTTTATGCATGATATAAAGACACGTTAGAGTACAATTAGATGTTTAGATACTCTCTACATTTTAGGTTGACTTTGCATTTTTTGCTTTTGTCTTTGTATTTCATTATCTGTGCATATACACGGTTATGGCTATTTTAATATCGGAAGCTTTCTATTTGTGTTTACTGAATCCCTTCACTGGTACAATAGCACACCATATTCCTATTATTGTGTCATCTATATAGATACATATAAAGCCAGGTTTTCATCGGAAGCAAATTATCTAACCCTTTAGAATGAAAGTATTGTTAACTGTCTCTCTTCCTCCTCAGATCTTAGCGATACATTTTGTTGTTGGGATATGGTTGTTGTTGGTCGCTCATTTTTTATATCAGCTTATACTTCATCGGTTTCTGTTCGGATTGTCCATCGTTCGTGTTAAGATTTTTTTTAATCTCGTGAAATAGTCAAGGTTCATAAGTTATACTGCAAACAATGGAGCCAACATGTGCTTAAATTTATTGACATCCGTAAGTTAAGGAATAGATTATTTTTAGCTACCAGAAATAATACAACATAAATAACATCAACTATGATTTAGTAACGTGAAATTTTTCAGAGTTTGCATTAGAGAAAAACATGTATGTCTGTATATAATCACTAGAAATGGGACAAAATCTAAATCAAACGGCAAAATTCCATACTCTAAAAAGAATACATCAATAACAACATTACACATTGACTTAGAGGCTTTCGTCTATGACGGGGTATGAAAAGTAGAATATAAGCAATCATACCATGGGTTAGAAAACACAGAAGTTGTTTTTCGGTGACCAATAATAAAAACTGCTAGTTCACAATAGAATAAGCGAATCTAATTTAGTGAGTGATTTTGCTTTATTCCATCATATTCCAATTGCTACTTCACATGAAATTCGAATAATCGGCTAGATTATGCCGAGGGCAAATGACATCAACCCTGCTGAACACTATGATATTAAAATGAGCAACTTGAGCAATTGAATTCCTGACGCCATTTGTTAATCCATAGCCTCGAACCTTGAACTGGCACCAGGAATACAGGTGGTGTCCTTTAAGGCTCAATAGGGAAATTATGCATCAAATTGCACTAAAATAAGAAAGTCAAATATTTAGGGTAAAAGGCCATATCCTGATTCTGGAGCCTATCGTCTCAATTCTAAGCAACATTATAGAATATGCAAATCAGGAGTTCAACAGCCTTTTGGATTAGGAAGGTCATACACAGGGAGGCTACATAACATGTCCATTGGCTCAGACAGTAATGAAACACGCACACTGCATGTCTCCAAAATCGAAATCTATATTTCTTGCAGCAACTCCAACTCGAATACGAAATGAGCTAGGTCATGAGAGCTAGAAAGTTAAATATTTGAAGAGTAACATGGACAAGCCTTCGAACAGTCAGTTTTCACGTGTCTTTCACTAAATTTGATGACGTTAAGGAGCTCATTATCGAGCAAACAGCTCATTTACTGAGCTCAACGGTTCCACCAACTTTGATGAGGGAGTGGGTTCTCCCCCACCTGTACCAGAGGCCCCTTAGTCAGGTGGGATGTAAATCGAGGGATGTGCTCCACCGGCAGCCCTGCAAAGGGAGAGGACACACGAGACTCAGCCAGCCCAGAGGCAACCCTTGTAATATTTCAACAAGGATTGTCTCCACACGGACTCGAACTCGGGACGTCGGGATTCTAGCCCCAATCATCTTTGCCACTTACCACTGGACTATGCCCCTGGGGCCGGTTCCACCTACTTTGTATAACGTTAGATGGATTGTTATATACATACAATTTTTTATATCTAAAGACAGACTAATATTTTTTTCTATTAGAATATCCACAGATAGATATAATATCCTTCTTTTAGGGTTCAAATCTCCTCACCCCCACTCCCTCACCGCATGCGTCACCGCGTGACACGTGGCAACAGGGGAGGGTGGTGAGGCTGGATGAGGGTAACCTCATCCAGCCTCACCGCCCCTACCTGGTGCCACGTGTCGCGCTGTGGACCGCGCGGTGAGGGGATCCCAACCCCTTCTTTTATGCCAGTAGTAGGCCCATTGTCATAAGTCATCAGCCGGGAGTTGAATTTCCAGCTGCAGTTATTATGCCCTTCCAAATGGGATCTCCTAACCTCACTTTCCTGACCCCCTTTGTGACCACGCGACACGTGGCAGTAAAGGGGGTCGTGAGACTAGATGCGGGTGACCCTCATCTAGCCTCACTATCCCCTTTTGCTACCACGTGTCGTACGGTCACGCGTCACCGCACCATCTTTGCGATCCCCTTCCAAAGAGCCGAAACAGCACTTTTGTTAATGATCCAATATGATGTATCCATATTTGTATGTATGCCGAAATTTAAGCTCAATTCAGAAAGTTCTGATCCATTTCGATCCAACCAATACATACATACATATATGTATATAATATATACACACATATATACCTATATACACACACACATATATACACATATATATATATGCACACACATGTGTGTGCTTATATACCTACATGAATATGCGTCTGGTGGGTGGCTTTCTGCTGGATGTTCCATGGTTGGAGCGGCGACGTGCTGAGAGTTTCGTTACTCACATTCTTTTGAGACATGCATATTTCGAGTTAGAGTTGCTCCAAGAAGCATAGAGTTCGATTTCGGAGACATGCAGTGTGAGTGTTTCACTGCTGTCTGAGCCAAAGTTACAGTTGTGTATGACCTTTCTAACTTAGGAGGCCGTTGAACTCTTGATTTACATCAGCTACAGTTTTTTTTTTTTTTGGAGATGACACACTTTAATTCTGAACTCGAGCTGAGCATTGTAACTTAAGGTTGGATTATAACATAATAGTGTAAGTGTGAATACAGTTGTATCATAACCCTTAATGTACGTTATTTGCAATTTCGACGACAATTCACAAAAGATAAATTCAGTTAATTAATAAGCAATTAAACAACTAAAAAATGTATCATCACTAAAATATTTTTGTCGTATCTTTGATCCACGTCATTTGTGATATCTACAACAACAACATTACTCACTGCCTTAGAGACTCCCGTCTATAGTGTTGTATGGGGGTCAGATATACGCAACCATACTCATGTGTTAGAAACACAGGGGTTGTTTTCCGATGACCTATAATGATGCGTTAAGTTATGTCGATCAACTACTACTTCACAATATAAGAAGTGCAGCCAATTTAGTGAGTCATTTTGCTTTATCCCATCATATTCCAAAGTCAAGGAACAGTGTGTCATTGACTCTATTGGAAATGAAACCGTCATTTGTGATATCTAAGGTCAACTATTAGATGACAATAACAACGCATATCCAGTATATCCCAACTACACTAGAGTTAAGGTCAACTAGTAGACAAGAGCATATAACCAAGTGAATAATCATGTGCATATGCCAGCAAAGAGGATCTCAATTAGATCTGCATAAGTAATGTAACTACTATGATACACCAGATCAAACATTAGTGGCTGTATTATATTACTCAAAACAAATTATTTGGGTGGTTAATTCAATAGTATAATTACTTTAATCGAATATGAGTACTTGCTTGCGTATGATTAGTAGCTTGGACCAAGTAAAAGACAAACAAGTTGCCTTAAAAAAATAATCGTGCAGTTGGCTAATATAACAATCATAAGCGTAATATTTTATTGAAAAATAGTTATCCATAATTATTTTGTTTTCCATAAGTATGAACAGAGATAAATGATTTTGTGCACGTCTTCGCCTTCTCTTTATTTAAAGAATAAACAATTACAGTTTTAAATGATAGTCAAAATCAGAATCATTTGGTTTGAATTCAGAAATACAAAATTCAACAATTAACTTTGTTGAGAATCCCACATTGACTAATTTCAGAAAAAATACATGGCTTATATGAAGATGAGGTACCACCACTCATTGCCTTAAGGTTTTGAGCGGATATGGACCTCACTTCATGTAAGCCTAAATTTCAACATGGTATCAGAGACATGTTTAAAATGTGTACTCACCCCTTGTCCGGCCCATGGTTGGCCACTTAATGTTTCCCCTCACCTAACTCCAGATGTTCATGGCTGGCTTATGGTTTGTGATTGAGGGCGAGTTGTAAGCTTATGGTTTGTGATTGAGGGCGAGTTGTAAGGCGCGTGTGTATGTCAAGCCACGTTGTCACGTGGGGGCGGGTGTTGAGAATCCCACATTGGCTAATTTCAGAAAAAAATGCATGGCTTATATGAGGATGAGGTACCACTACCCATTGCCTTAAGATTTTGAGTGGATATGAACCCCACCTCATGTAAGCCCAAATTTCAACAAACTTCGACCAAAAGGTCAAATTTATCGTCCTAGAGTCCCACTGTTACAGCCCTAAGGAATATTGTGTAGGATGTAAATCAAAAATCTAGCGGCCACCTAAGGAATATTGTGTATGATGTAAATCAAGAATCTAGCGGCTACCTAAGTTGGTGAGATCTTACACAAAGGCTCACACAAGGTGTCCACTGCAAACTAGGTCTTCAACCCAGCAGCAGTGAAACACTCACGTTGTACGTGTTTCTGAAATCTAACCATGTAACTCTTAAAACAAATTCAACTTAAGTATTAACTAAGTTATATCATGGATACACAATTAACTTGATTAATAGAGATCAGGTGACCCTGAGTGCAGTCACAGTTTGTACCATTCGGTTTCATCATACTTTACCAATTTATAGTACCATTACACTCTAATCTGACTTGACATGTTGATTCAATAAATTTACAGGTTTCTTATACTTTGGACCAAGGGTGAAATCCCTCACCCTAGGAGTTCCTACCATCCTAACCCCAAAGAACATGCGTGGAGGATGTAAATCAGGAGCCGAGTGGTCTCCTAAGTTGGATGAGATCTTACACAGTTACCCACACAAGGTCCCCCCACAAGCCAGGTCTTTGACCTAGCAGCAGAGGAACACCCACTGTGTGCGTTCCTGGATTCGAACTCTTGACCTCTTGGAACAAATCTCAACCTAAGTATCAACTGGACTATGATCTGAGAGCACAGATTTCTTATACTAATTAAAGCTACACAAAATTTCTCATTTTTGTGGGAGGCTTCAGTTCCATCATACTTCATCAATTTTTTTTTATTTTTTCTTGAAGTCTCATACTTCATCAATTTAAAGTGCCATTATACTTCAATCTGACTAATAATATTCCAAAATTTTGTACAACAAATTTTCAGATTTCTGATACCAATGAAAACTAGACAATACTTTTTGAAGCAAAGGTCCTTCCTAGTCTTGAAGTTACTTACCGTCTCAGCTCAAATAAACATTATGGAGAATGCAAATCAGGAGCCCAACGGCCTTCTAGGTTGGGTGAAGACTTATGCAGTGACTCACACAAGATGTCTCCTTATAAAGCAGGCCGAAGTGGAATACCCACACTGTGTATGTCTCTGGATTTGAATTCTTAATTTCTTGGAGCAAATCCTAACTCGAGTACCAACCGAACTATGTATTAGAAGCAAACTAAAAAATACTTCGCATTGATGTGGGATTGTCTACCACATCTACTACTATCAATGTGACCGGACTAAATGACAATTTTCTTCGTGTGTTTTTATTAGTCTAAAAATAGTTGACACAAGAGAAATTTATATACCTTATCTATTTTTATATATCATGTCATTTCTCTACATATGTACTTCCATTTTGATATAATTTAATAACATCAAATTATTTTGATCACTATTGATATTCTATCTTAGTTGGTTAATTATTGTAAACTAGATAAATGATCGAAAACTTAATATTAGGTTTGGTCCGGTTTGTTAACATCCCTAACGATGAAGCAATTAATAATGACTCAAATGCTGGTTGAGTCCAAAATTCTTTACAGAAACTTTGGGGTTGGAATTTGCATAATATTTTACTAGCAGAAACAAGCTTGACACCAGCTGGGAGTACTTTTTGTGCTGTTAACAGATGTTCCTTTGCAAATTTTCCATGTAAGTAACGACTGTTGTTAAGAAAATGGAAACAAGAACAATACAAAAAGAGGATGAGAGTAGGATGTAGAACTTGACTTGAGGCGTGTATTTCCGTAAGGAATATTTGCCCCCACTAAATGATATAGGATTCTAAATAAATTCTCTCCTAGGATACAACAACAAACCATCTCTAATCCTCAGCAAATAAGACTGAGATTCAATGAACTTTCAAACAAGAGTAGAATTTAGTTGAGAGAAGAACTTTGAATGCAATAGTTTAGTATGGTTGCGATACTCCACTAATGGGTTTTAATAGCCTATTTATAGGCTCTCAAACTCCAAAAAGAAGTTGGTGGTCGTTGCATGGCGATTGGGTATGTCCCTTAGTGCATAAGTTGCAAATCCTGGTAAAAAGTCAATTCTGTTGACACATCGATCGACATCGATCGATCGATGTCTCATAGCAAGCTTCAGATTCTCATCCAGACTACTTCGATAGATCTATGTATCGATTGAAGTCACATCGATCGATCTATGTTGGACAGAAAGTTTCAACTCTGCACCCAGGACACATCGATCGATCGATGTGATCGATCCATGTAACATGATCGATCGATGTGATCGATCTATGTCCGTCAGAATACTCAACTTCATTTTCAAGCCACATGGATCTATCCAATTGAGACAGATCGATCTATGTCATGAGTCAAGCTATTCTTGCTTATTTCAACACCCATTCACCTTCATCTTTGATCTCATGCATCCATTCTTCATCCCGTTGTCTTTACAAACTATTATAACAGTGCAATCGACACTTTGTTTTGTTTTAGAAAGGTCATTGGAGCAACCAGTAAGGTTACTGCTTTGTAACCATGAGGTCATAGGTTCGAGCTGCGGAAACAGTCTCTCGTACGAAGTATAGAATAAAGCTGCATACATCAGTGCTCGAAACAATCCACCCCTTCTCCATACCCTACGCAAATGCGGGAATCTAATGCACCGAAAACGCCTCTCTTGTTTTCTTTATATAAGTTAAAGACGGTCAATCCAAAATTGTAAAATGCTTAGAAAGCAAGTGTTAACGGTTAAAGATAAAATGTTTAACGTATATATGGGTTCTATGCATCGATCAAATAAACCTCTTCAACTTAGCAATATCATTAATATATTTTATTATTTAAATATATTTTATTGAACCACTACCTATCTCTCTACTTAGTCCGTGGGCTAGATAAAACGTCTTTTTCAACATATTCCATACCATTAAAGAAACGAAAAAGTTGTTCCCATGACATAGCCTAACTGTTTCCGAGCAGGAGTTCTCGAAAAGGAAGTCGGGGTTCAATTCTTGCCAAAGGCAAGAGAGCTCCTTTCCAGCAAGTACATAGTGTAGAAGCTTCCTTGGCTTGTAGCCTTGCCTGCAGTGCTGGGGGTTCCTTATGCAGTCTACTGTGTATATAACCAAGCTCCTGTTAGCAGACAGTTGGGTACCTGATTTATATCCCTACACTACCTTTGAGACTAACAGTTGGATACCTGATTTATATTCCTACACTACCTTTGAGACTGAATGTGGTAGATACCTTTACTGGTTGAGGTTGAACCTTAAAGAAACGAAAAAGTTGGCAACGACACTTTTGCTTAATGATACATAAAATAGGTGCACTAGAAAGTCTCAAGTTCAAACCAAAGTAGGTGGGATTTGTTCTATATTTATTTGTATTCTTTACATCGTGCCATTGCATTGCAAATATATTTAGCGAAGATTAGAAGTGACTAGTATAACAGATGAGATAAGAGATAGGAGATTGAAATGGTTTGGATATATCAAAAGAAGACATATAACGATGTCTATCAGAGCAGTTGAAAGCCTCATTGTATGGGGGGAGAAGAGTAAAGACAAGTCCAAACTGACTTGGGATGAGCAGATTAGGCATGACCTACTAGATTTGCACATCTCAAAATACATGGTCCAATATAGGAATTCATGGAAGCAAAAGATTAAGATTAAGAAGGTTTAGACATGATATAGAGACACCTTAGGGTATACGAAGGGGCTTAAATACTTCCTATACTTTAGATTGACTTTGCACTTTTTTGTTTTGTCTTTGTCTATCATTATTTGTGCATATACACGGTTAAGACTATTGTAATATCTGAAGTTTTCTATTTGTGTTTACTGAATCCCTTCAATAAGATATTAACACATCATATTCCTAATATTAGATCATCTATGCATGTACATATAGAACCGGAGGTCTAGCTAGAAGCAAATTTTCTATCCCTTGAGATGAAGATATTGTTTGCCTTCCCTCACCCTTCCTAGCAATAACTTTTGCTGTCATTGAGATATGTTGGATATAGTTGTTGGTAGTTTTTGTAAATATATAGTTGAGATTGCTACAGGTTTTGGTAATGTAAAATCCATGTATCATATATAGTTCCAAATTTATAAATGAAAAATTCAAACTAGTATAGCAGTTATAGTTATCACACTTTTGAGTGATAACCAGAGTTAGAATCCTATTTCATTTCTGTGTGGTTGTAGAAAGAACTGAAAAACAAGAATGACAGAATCGATGAACAGAATAACATTAATGACGACAGTGTAGAATAACATTGGAGCATGACCAGTATTTCCGCCTTTCCTAGGACAAACTGTCTTGCCAGCGGTTATTTTTGGTGGCAAATCCGACCCATTAATGACGACAGTGTAGAATAACATTGGAACATAACCATTATTTCTGCCTTTCCCAGGACAAACTGTGTCTTGCCAGCGGTTACTTTTGGTGGCAAATCCAACCCGTTAATGACGACAATGTAGAATAACATTGGAGCATGACCAGTATTTCCGCTTTTTCAGGACAAACTGTGTCTTACTAGCGGTTACTTTTGATGGCAAATCCGATCTGAGTGTCAACTAAACTATTATCTGAGGGCTCCAGCAAGCAGTTACTCTGCAATATGTACACCCAATAGATTCCAGAGAGGAAAACAGCTTGTATATGCACCAGAAAAGGCAAGCAATGAAATATAGAGGGCCACTATGATTGGCCTTACCCATGGATTATATACTAAACAACTATCACTTCCAATAAACTCACAAAATACAGATAATGCATGTCGTCTTAGGTCATTTTCTATTTCCAATGAAGTTAATGATACACTCCTCTATGATTTTGGAATACAATAGAATAAAGCAAAATGACTTACTTAATTGTCTGCGCTTCTAATATTGTGAAGTAACAATTGATCGACACATTTTGACGCAATTTTCGTTATGTGTTATCGGGAAACAACATCTGTGTGTTTATAAAACATGGGTATAGTTGTGTACATCTGATTCTCCATACCCTGCTATAGCGGGAGCCTCTGAGACAATTGAGTATTGTTGTTGTTGTTGCATGTCGCCCTAGGTGGAATAATGGCACAATTTCTTGTAAAGTATTGCAATCTTGACATTACAATGAGGGAAACCTAAACACAATCCATCTTCATAGACAAGGTCAAAGTAAACCACTCAAAAACATCACCATCTACCCATCAGGCATCACCAGGATGGAATGCGGAGAATCCTGGCCCAAACCCTTCTCTCTCTCTTTTTTTTTGAATGAGATCTCCTCGCTCCTTTCTCCCTCGACTTCTTCCCTACCGCTCGTTACGTGTCATCCACCCATCTTAATAAACCCCTTGCTGGTCACCTCTCATGTAGTTTCATCAATCCCTTTCTCCTCCCTCCTCTACGGCCAGGTGGCGGACGGTGGGGAGAGGGGTGAGGGAGAATGAGATGAGGTGATACCACCCTTTTTGGGGAGGGGGAGGGAGGGAGGGGTTTCTACTACTATTTTTTACTCCTTTATTTTGTTCACATGTTTATTAGGGAAATTATGGAAAGTAATATGTTTTTGACACGATAACAACTAGATCACACGCCAACCCCTGTAACTTAAATGAGAGAGACAAAAATAATACAATAATGCACATAATGCAATAGTTGGAAACCTTCAAATACCTGTTGACCCATCAAGAAGATCTCCATTTTCTTTCTCTGAACTGTCAAAAGATACAAGTACAATATTACCTACGAACAAATGGGTTGAGATCTCCTCACCCCAACTTTTATCACCCCTTTGTGACCACGCGACACGTGACCCTCATCTAGCATCACCATCCCCTCTTACTGCCACGTGTCGCGCGGTCACGCGTCACCACACCCCCTTTGCGGTAAGGTGATCCTATCCCAAACAAATGACCAAGGATCCGAAGACCTTTATCAAATGCAAGCTGCACAGGAGTAAAATAAAAATATTCTTACTACCGGAAAAAAAAAATTGAATTACACCACCAGGCTTTTCTTTTTCTTTGCTAACGTCCTCCGGTTTTCAAATGTGAATTCAGTGCCTATTTTGATTTCTATCGAAATATTTAATAATGGTACGACCTTTGGAAAATCGATATATAACAATAATGTCTTTATACGGTATATTTACATGCTAACACAGGATATAATAAATCTAGACAATCATGGGCTTTAAGGAAAGAATCTAATCAGAGGGTTCAGATCTCCTCACTCATCTTCCCTCACTGCATGCGTCACCGCGCGACACGTGGCAGCAGGGGGAGGGTGGTAAGGCTGGATGAAGGTTACCCTCAACCAGCTTCACCGCCCCCGTCTGCTGCCATGTGTCGCGTTATGGGGAGCGCGGTGACTCGCCGCGCGGTGAGGGGATGTAATCAGAGCCCTAAAAGATGCTACTTAATAAATTTAACTAAATTTCTAATTAATAGAAATGAATAGTACGTTACTTAACAACAAACTGATTTTGATTTAAACCAAAACAATTAGAAGTTAACAAGTATGTAATACGCTTTAAAAAAAGTTCAGAATAAAGTTAACTTAATTTTTCTCTTCATACTTTGCTTTTTAGACACTATATACTCCGTTTATGTTTAATAAAATCATCACTAGTACATATTTCTAATATTGTGCTATCTATGCAGGTAATACATATAGAGTCGGGGGTGTCACTGGAAGAAAACTCTCTATAATTTTTCTCTTCATACTTTTCTGCCGCTCACTCTCCCCAGACCCTAGCAATAGATTTCACTGTCATTGAGATATACTTGGTATGATTGTTGTTGTTGTATATACTTTGTTACGATAAAAAATAACTTTTACATAAACAGTAACCAATGTTTAAAAACGGATTATTTTATATCAAGCAGTTTGCCCAAATTAAAATATATGTAAGAATTATGTGTAGTTTCAATTGATATTAGTAAATTTATTTGATAGGAACTATAACTTAAACAAGATAATTACTAC
Organism: Eustoma russellianum; assembly: GCA_036186865.1. Classification (NCBI taxonomy): domain Eukaryota; kingdom Viridiplantae; phylum Streptophyta; class Magnoliopsida; order Gentianales; family Gentianaceae; genus Eustoma; species Eustoma russellianum. The sequence goes on along the minus strand of AP025043.1, from coordinate 37,295,559 downwards.
ATACATCGGGTGAACACAGTTTTTGAAACAATAGCGATTCAATTATATGTGATACTTGCATGTACAATTTCTAAATGGTTTTTAATTTTGTTCCAATTTAAAAGCATTCAGGTTGAAATTGAAAGAGAGACAAATGATAAAAACAAAGGGTTGTTACCGAGCGAGCCGAGTCGAATATTAGTTTTTTAAATTTGAATTTGTTTAGTTAAACGAATTATTTGGTTCGGCTCGCTTGCTATAGCGAGCTTTGAAAATGTTCGAATTCAACTTGAAAACATTATAACTATTTAAAGGAGTCGAATAGTTTGTAAATAGTTCAGCTTGTTTTAATAGATGAGTCTAATTAAATATTCAACTCGGCTCTTTTAAATAAGATTAACGAACAAACTCGAATAAAATATAAATCGAACTCAAATTATTCATGAATTGTTTGATTCGTTTAACGCTCGACGCTGAAATCCTAATTTATATATGTTATTTGGAGGTGAGTGGTGAGGACCTATCGGATCAGGGGTTGTGATCTCCTTACCCCAACTTTCCTCACCCCCTTTGTGACCATGCGACACCCTCATCTAGCCTCACCACCCCATTGATGCCACGTGTCGCGCGGTTACGCGTCACCGCACCCACCTTGCGGTGAGGTGATCCTATCCCCCGGATCAGAATAGGCCATCAGCGTCAGAATGATTGGGCCATCAGTACAACACTTTCAGTAAGCGCAAAGTAGTAGCACGCGTTGGTTGCGCTTCATCTCAATTGACTCCAGACATCCACCACTGAAAAGAAAGGCAGTAAAAGGATTCCTGATCAGCTGCAGCAATGGCCGCCACTAAAGTTATAGTATCAGCAAGCACCACCATTGCTTCTTCTTTACTTCAAAAGGGCCCTTTTCTTAGGACTAATACTCTCGGATTTTGCTCCAAGAACGGTGGCAATAAGCTTGTTTTCTCTCAAAGGAAGCGCCTTTTTGCTTGCAGCGCAATTTATAATCCCCAGGTTCAAACCAAAGAAGAAGGGCAGCCCGAATCTTTCGATTATCGATTGTTCTTTCTCGATAATTCTGGCAAAAAGGTGTTTCCTTTCTTCAAACTGGGCCTTCTTTTTGGTTCAATATCAGTTTCAGTTGTTTTGCTTATTTTGTTGTTCCGTTTCTAAATTTGGCTTCTTTTGTAAGTATTGACTTTTCCATTTGCATCATACGGCAAGCTTTTATCTAATGATTTCATGTGGTGCTCTGTTTCTAAGGGGATTTTGATTTTTTTTTTTTACTGAGGACTTTGAATTTCTTGTATCAAGGGCAAGAATTATACTATATATGTGTGTATATCGGTTACGACGTATATGTGTCTATGTGTATGTACATATGTATATGTAAAATGAAATACCACTCGTAGACAATGTTGGGCATGAGCTTAACACTTTTGCCTCAGTTTTAGCCAATATGATAAGCCTCCTCTATTAACCTCTGCAAACACAGGTTAACAAAATGGATAGGAATATGTGAATCTTTAAAAGAAAGGTAAGGTAGGGGTGGAGGGAAGGGGGTAGTAATGCATTGCTGGAGAACGGTATGCTATTTATCTTGTGTATTATGCATTTTTACTTGAGATTATCCGCTAGGCAATTGGGTCAATTGAGAAATTTTTGTCTTGTGCAAAGTGTAGATTTCACCCTGGCATGATATCCCTTTACACTTGGGTGATGGTGTCTTCAACTTCATTGTTGAAATTCCCAAAGAGTCAAGTGCAAAAATGGAGGTTGCAACTGATGAGCAATTTACTCCTATAAAACAAGATACCAAGAAGGGAAAGCTTAGATATTATCCGTAAGATCCGTTCACCATTATTTTCTGTGTTTTATCTTGTTTGTGTTCTTGTGGTTGATAAGTTCTGCGAGGCCGCATGATCCACTTGTCATTTGGTTTCGCAATATTTAAGGGGCAGTAGGTCTGGATTCATTTGCTCATTTTCCCTCATTTGTGGCTTGCCATATTAACAGAAGCGTTGAACCTCATAGTCTAGCTATTATCAATATGACCTTGATTCATCTGACTAACTTTGTATCTACCAAGGTGCATTTTCTATGTTTGTGCTTATCTAATGAGTGGGAGGCAACGGAATTCCAATGTAAAGGCTTCAAATTTTCGTTCATTTGCTTGAGAAAATTTTTAGTTTATGTACTCTAAAATATATTCTATCTACTTTGTTGTCTATCATAATGTTTGATTTTCAGGTACAACATAAACTGGAACTACGGATTGCTCCCACAAACATGGGAAGATCCTTCACTTGCAAATGCAGAAGTTGATGGGGCATTTGGAGATAATGATCCTGGTAACCTTTACATTTTCGCGCGTTATCTGATTACCACACCCTGTACTTCATCAAACAAAAAGTGGTAGTCAATGTTTAACTGCCACATTGTATTCATCCACCTTGTGAACATTGCAGTTGATGTTGTTGAGATTGGAGAATACCGAGGCAAAATTGGCCAGGTCCTGAAAGTTAAGCCTTTAGCTGCACTTGCAATGATTGATGAGGGTGAACTTGACTGGAAGATAGTTGCAATTTCATTGGACGATCCCAGGGCTTCACTTGTTAATGATGTTGCTGGCGTTGAGAAGCATTTCCCGGTACCCTTTTCTGTAATTTTTAATCATGTCTAATGTGTTGCATTAATATGCTTTTCTGGAAGGATGGTTGATTCATTTATGCCCATACTTCAGATTTCTTCCAATTTGACATGTACTCTTCTGCTATATTTAGCTTGGTTGCAAGCTGTTGGTGTGCACGTCTTTGTTTGTCATAACAGGAAAATTAATAAATCAGGCAGAGAGATGCTTTTTGTACCAAAAACTTGTACGTTTGCATAATGGTAAAAAAAACATATTTGCCTAACGTTCTTTAGATGCACAATTGGAAATCACAAGGGCTTAATTCAATGATCCCCTTTTGTAAAGACTCAACTAAGCAAAGTTCAGAAGAAGGAAGGGTAATGGGAGATGCAAATACTTGAATGATCAATCCCTTGAATAAGCTAGCATTGCAATTGTTAATGGTCTCACCTATTATTGTAATGTCTATGCAGGTACATACAGAGTCTGGGGTCTCACTGGAAGCAAACTCTCTATCCCTCGGCATGGAGTTATTGTTTGTCTGCCTCTTACCCTCCCCAGACCCTAGCGATAGCTTTTGTTATCGTTGGGATATATTTAATATGATTGTTGTTCTTGTTGAAATTTAACCATCGTCATTATCCAAACACATTGTCTTGCAGGGCACTCTTACTGCAATCAGGGACTGGTTTAGAGACTACAAGATCCCTGATGGAAAGCCTGCTAACATGTTCGGCCTAGGAGACAAACCTGCAGATAAGGTATTCCTCCATGCATTTTCTGATATCTATATTCTCGCGTTTGAATCAAATTGTTTTCATGATTAGTGAAAATTATTGCTTATTCAATTGCCTGGAACTCTCATCCTTGTGTTTATCTTGGCAGCATCCTGTTGTTGACTGATGTTTATGTGCTGTGACAGGACTATGCCTTAAAAGTTATCAATGAGACCAATGAGTCTTGGTCAAAGCTTGTTAAGAGATCCATTCCTTCTGGTGAACTTTCTCTTGTGTGAAGCGCTTCTTGCTTTGAGAGCTGTTTGCTCTTCAACATCTATTCATTTGCTTGCATGGCAGAACTTCGTTGGTTGATAGTGAGTTTTGGTTTAAGGTGAGTATGGCTGTTAAACGAACCGAACAGTTTGTAAACTGTTCGAGTTCGGTTCGTGTTTGGTTCGTATTCATTCGGTAATGGTTGGTAAACGAGCCGAATTCGAACAGCTGTTTGTGTTCGTCTTTTGCGAATTGTTCGGCTTGTCTAAACAGTTATAGTGTTATCGAGCCAAACTCGAATCAATTTTAAAGTTTGTTTAGCTAAACGAACCGAGCCGAACAGTTCATTTAGCTAAACGAATCCAAATTCGAAAACATATTATTCGGTTTGGCTTGATTCGTTAATACTATGAAGGCGTTTTTCCTGGAAGACGGTAACTTTCATCTCATTATATGTGTTATTTATTGCACATTATTGCACAAACTTTTCCTATCCCAATCCTCCTAAGGTTGTTTCTAGTAGGATACTCCTCTTAGTGTTGTTTCTAACACACATGTAACCTTCATTGTTTCAAGTACTAAAATTGATAAAGAGAAAATCAAAAATGAGATTATTAAAATTCAGAAGTAATGAGAAATTATTACATGAATTAGAGCTTCTAAAGTTGAGAAATACAATTTATTTTGAAGTGTTCAATGACCGCAGAAGAAGGAAAATAATAAAGAAATTCCGAAGGTTTTCATAGAAGACTAAAAATGAAAGTGTGTAACAAATTTAATCTTCAAAACTTTTTATCTTTGTATTTATAAATTTTGGTTCATTAGAAAGAAATTAATTTGATATTTTTATGCAGAGAAGAAGGAAAATAATAAAGAAATTCCGAAGGTTTTCATAGAAGACTAAAAATGAAAGTGTGTCACAAATTTAATCTTCAAAACTTTTTATCTTTGTATTTATAAATTTTGGTTCATTAGAAAGAAATTAATTTGATATTTTTATGCAGAGAAGAAGGAAAATAATAAAGAAATTCCGAAGGTTTTCATAGAAGACTAAAAATGAAAGTGTGTCACAAATTTAATCTTCAAAACTTTTTATCTTTGTATTTATAAATTTTGGTTCATTAGAAAGAAATTAATTTGATATTTTTATGCAGAATTTATCTTCTAAAGTTAATTTATGGTTGTTCAAGATTAAAAGAAGATGTTACAAGATGTAAAAGTTGCATCATTTCATAAAAAAGACATTATTATTTGAAGTCATTGAACTCTGTAGTCAAACGTTCGGTCAATTTCACTGCACATTTGGCGCAGTATTCGATCAACCTCATATTCTACATGAACTCTGTCGTCGAATTCGAAATTCATCATAGAATGTTCAATCAAAGCTGCCAAACATTTCGCCCTATTCAAAATTAGTCGAACTCAAAATTCATCATAGAATGTTGCCAAACATTTCGCCCTATTCAAAATTAATACACTGAACCTCGAATTTAGGACATGATCTGAACATATTCATTTTATGTTTCACTCTTTCTCCAATTAAACTCTGTATATGATTTTATATAAATTTAGAGCATTTTCTAAAGCGTTTTATGTGCTTTTTTCAACGTACTAGTTTCAAAAATGTTCTTATAGCTGACATTATGCTAAAAAAAAAAACATCTTTCGTAAAGATGACTGTATGAATGGATGAAGAAGTAATTAAACGTCTTTATATATTATATATAGGTACAATAGTCTTTCCCCCGGTTAGTGAGTCCAGGAACAATTTATATCCAAAAATAAGAAACGCTAACCATCTCATACATATTTGTTAATCCACAATATACAAAACAAATGTCACTTCAACATAGTGATTTAGTTTAAGATGACGACCATATTTGTACATTTTTTAACATGACTTTTGACTCAATATTTATCTTTTTCGTATTTTTACTATAGATGAAACAACATGATGAGAATATTTGTAGAAAAAATAAAAATATCATATTAAAAATCGTGTTGTGAAGAATAAAAAGAGTTCCATAATGATGTTTCATTGCATTCAAGATATTATATTAAGTATATTGATATTTCATTAAATTAAAGTTATTCAATCATATGATTAAACTCAGGTGAAAATGAACATAATTTCACTCGAAATTCAACCATCATAATAGTCGTAGTCACAAAATCAGCTAACAAACTTCCAATATATAGCATCTGATCCAATGTTTCTGAAATTTATTAGGATATTTCTATTTTACACTAATTCTCAAAGTAATTACAATGAAGACATGTTTTGGAACAACTGGTAAGGTTGCTAATTTGCCACCTTAAAATTATGGGTTCGAGCCTTGGAAATAGGTTCAGGGTAAATTGCACATATCATATCGGAAAGTGATCCGACCCCTCTCCAAACCTTATGCAAACGCGGAAGACTAGCTAGACCTTTTTCTCAAAGTAATCACAATAGAAATTCAGGTGGTGTTTGATTGGGGGTTAGGAATAAGGGAATGTGTTTGGAGTTGAAGTTGTTTGTTTGTAAAAATGGGGGTATGAATTTCACTTTGACATCCGAGTATTTGGTAATGAATATCTTTTTTTGATATACTAGACTCTTGTCTATCAATATGGGGAACGCCGGCCGGCCGCCGATCACTATTTCGACCGGTCAAAAAATTCTGGTCATTTTTCCGGACGCCCACATTTGACGTCAATTTCAATTACAATACGTTCCAAACAACATCAATGTATATTATACTCATTCTCACTTCAGTACAAAACAACTATCGTTTCTAGGCTCAAACGCATATACTCTAAATATATATCATGTCATACTCATTTCGATTCTGATTCCGATACCAAATTCGGACCAACCGACACCTAAATTATATTATAAAAATCACGTAGTCCGGATCATTCGGGAGCCGATAGAAAACGCGGTAGCGGGTAGTTGGACGTTGAAAAAGAACTGGTCCACACCTTCCACTGCATTCCTCAACAAAATGTGCTCTCAAATCCTGAAAATATCACCATTTCCTTCTTCTACCACTCTAATTATTCACACCACCCCTATCTCTTCAACTGCTTTATTCTTCTTCAAATCACCACAATTTTCTGCTATCTCCAAGGCCCAATTCAGAACTTTGTCGCGTACAACCTTTCAAGGGAAGAATTGCTCAAGTGGGTTTCGTGGATTGAATCTGATAAGTCACAGAGGCATTAGGAGCGGACTGGTGGTAGCCATGGCAGCAGCACCTGGGTCTGTTCAGAAATCGGAGGAGGAATGGCAGGCAATTCTCTCTCCTGAGCAGTTCCGGATTCTTCGGCAGAAAGGCACAGAGTATGTTGGATTTTTTTTTTTTGTTTCTTGACGATTTTAGAGAATTTTTAATCTAATTAGGAGTTTGGTCTTCTGCAAATTTCGCCATTTTTTGCGGGTTGTTTCCTTTGTTTTGCTGACAAATGTATAAAATGGACTCAAAAGTTCATGGTCTAATTGGTGTTTGTCTTGCGGGTTAACTACTTTGGAGACATGAAGCTGCATTTAATTATATTGCTATGAAATTGAATCATCAAAAAACAACATTTCTAACACACGGATATAATTGATCATATTCGACCCCCATACTCCGACATAGCCGAGAGTTTATGAACAATGGGGTAGTGTTCATATAGTGTAAATTACATTATTGAGGATAACTAACTGTGGGACAAGTGAGTAATTTAATTGTAAGCGTGCAAAGAAGAATCTCATTCATGTGTCAATACCGGTGATACGGGTGCCTATGAATATAAATCGAACCTTCTTAGCCATCTTCTTGTAGAACAAGTATGTCATTCTGCTGCTATTAGCCTCGACACAACCGCTTGATTCAATCTGAAATGTATGTATTGTTGGATAATATGGTGGAGTATGGATAGCAAACAAAAGAACAAAGACAGTAGAAAAGCCGAGACACAACATGAGTTGATGTCTTTAAAACTAAAATGACTCTACCACGAGCTATGTAAACTACACGGCATAAGCTTCCCAGGATATAAAGGCTTTTTCCTTTCGTTCGCTCTACAAGAAGATCATCATCATCATCATCATCATCCGGACCCAGTATAGGAGGAAAAACAATGCTGAAATTTTTCAAACTTTGCAAAAGTTATTGTATATGATTTAAGATGGCAAGACCTACTATTTATAGGCATTGGGTTGTGTAAAACTCCTTTTCAAAACCCATTTCAACAGTAAATTTAACCTCCATGTCATTTACGTAATGTTCATGTATGATGGGAGATGATTTTTGGATCAAAAACAGCAACTTAAGGTGAAAAGTTTTGTCTTTTGACATATCGATCGATCGATGTTGGACCGAGAGCTCCAACCTTGCACCCTGCCAACTTCGATGGATTGATGTATCGATCGATTTATGTTAGACAGTGTACTCCAACTTTGCACTCTGACCATAACAATCGATCCATGTTCGATTGATGTCACATCAATCGATCCATGTGATCGATCTATGTTGGACAGTGTACTCCAACTTTGCATCCATACCACATCGTCGATCGATCGATATCCAACAGAACACTCAAGTTCATTTCAACTTTCACTTGGTTTGATCCAAATAGCACATGGATCGATTTAAGTGATTGCTTACGAGTTCAAAGTGTTTTAATCATCTTTTAATCTTCTAAGAAACATTTTTTACATGCTTTTGTATTAGTTCGGAACAAATTTTAAAATACTTTAAACGTACTTTTCGAACATGTCTGTGTTGTATCGAATGTGTACTGGTGAAACAGATATCCAGGTACCGGTGAATACAACAAGTTCTATGGTGACGGTGTCTATGAATGTGCTGGATGTGGAACTCCTCTTTACAAGTCCACCACCAAATTCGACTCTGGTTGTGGTTGGCCAGCTTTTTATGAAGGTCTTCCTGGTGCAATTAATCGGACTGTGAGCTTCATTTTTGTGACTTACTATTTTGAACTCTTTAACTTAATTTTATCAGTATCAAGGTCATACATATATATGTATATATTATGTTTGATGATGCAGCCTGACCCGGATGGAAGTAGGGTGGAAATTACATGTGCAGCGTGTGGAGGACATCTGGGTCATGTTTTTAAAGGTGAAGGCTTTCGGACGCCAACAGATGAGCGACATTGCGTAAACAGTGTTTCCCTCAAGTTCACTCCAGCGAATACTAATGCTTCCCAGTGATTGGGTTACCTTGTGGATTTTCTTGATGAAGCGTGAAGTTAGTTCCTTTATGTTGTAACGAACAGAAGGATTGGAAACTCCACTTTAGTCTCCATTGTAGACGGTGATAATTAGTTACGCTTTTTATATTGTGAAGAAACATTTGATTGACATAGATTTCCTCAATTTTCATTATGAATCATCAGAAAACATTTATATAGTTGCGTATATTCGACTCTCTTATATCCAGCCATAGACGTAAGCCTATAAGACAATGGATAATGTTGTTGTAGACGTTAATAATGATACTGGAAGGTGTTGTAGTAACCCCTTTCGTCGAGTATAACTCCTGTACACATCTGAGCATGGGAAGTAGGATATGTAACAAGTGATGAGGAGATAACTTCATATCCACTTCATCTCACTACTATCATGTGGCGACCCTGTTTCATATAAGAAATTATGGTACCTGATGCAGAGATATACAGGCCATTATTTGCTCCACACGTTAACATATTCTATGATTATGAGCTTTGTTTGTTAATTTTCTTCCCGTGTTGAATTCACTATTTTTTTAAAAAAAAATAAAACAAGATGGATAGACGGAGATCAAGCAAATGTTCATTGTGGAAAAACCATTTCAAGAAAAAGCAGTAAAGGTAGCTACATGTCGACAATGCACCTATAGAGTCTTTTTATTCCTGAAATAAATGAAGCGGGGACTGCTGTTGACAAGTAACTACTGTTCAAGCATGGAGGCAAACTTAGACATTTCGATTCCGAGCCCCGATGAGGACTTCCCCTGTGGTCTTGTTCAGTTTTCTTTTAAGATATTGTAAAACTGGACAGGTTTCTTCTTAGGCTGGGGACAAAGATCCTGAAAGTTCAGGCCAATATTCGTTAGATTAGTATGTATTAGACGAGCAACCTAAGAATTGCACTGATTACACCGAGCAATCAAGTGATATAAACAAATAACATGATTCCGTTCTAGAAGAATGGGAATTAGCACCTCTATTGCAGCAGCCAAACGTAAAATTGTAGCTTCACCCCACGGACGTCCCAGGAGTTGTAACCCAATCGGTAGTCCTTGCTTATCATAACCAACCTGTGCATTAAAGAATTCATGATAAAAGCAAAGAGAAAATAAGAGAACTAAGTCACAAAACTAAAACTCGAGTTCCATTCTCTCTCTCTCTCTCTCTCTCTCTCTCTCTCTCTCTCGCTCTCTCTCTCTCTCTCTCTCTCTCTCTCTCTCTCTCTCTCTCTCTCTCTCTCTATATATATATATATATATATATATATATATATATATATATATATATATATATATATATATATATATATATAGACACACACACACACATACATATATATATATAGTATATGTGTATATATATATGTGTATATATATGTATGTATATGTATGTATGTCTCTCTCTCTCTCTCTCTCTCTCTCTCTATATATATATATATATATATATATATATATATATATATATATATATATATATATATATATATATATTAAAAAGGGAATGAACTCATATTTAGGAAGTGAGAGAGATGTCACGGACCACAGGAAACAAAACTCGATATGGCATTAAACAAACTGAATTTCACTGCATTTCTTGAACACATGGGTATGGTTGCGCACATCCTACCTTTCTATACCCTACCATAAGCATGAGTTTTAATGTAATGGGGTATTGTTAGTTGTTTCTTTAGAGAGTGGCTCAAATGCTCCTAAAGAGTACCCTTTTTAAATACAAAGATTAGTACTTGCCAGGTACGAGACCCTCAACGACAGGGTTTCTATCTTCAAGGTCATTATGCATGAAGCTTTTACTCAAGAGAGGCCCAATACCTGCTTGGTTTTCTCGGATCATCAGGACGAAGTGGATCAAATACGCCTTTTACAGACTAATATGCATGTATGTGATCGATCCTAAAAAATTACTCAACTCTGATTGTTTACATGATTCAGAGATATTTTCTCACTATCCCCTTCATTACCCAAAAGGGGCTACACTATTCTTTAAGATATAGAATAATACATTTAACATGGATAAGTTCACTGCAACATGAACTCAAGGAAAGACAAGAATGCCCAGGCACCATCGACAAAGCTTAGGCATTTGAGAAGAACAAGATGAGGGACACAAGAGACTCCTGTTACTTCCGGCATTTTTGTTAAAGACGCAACGAAAAGGATGCAGATGACTTACAGGGACTGAAATTGCAGGCAAACCAAGAAGATTTGCTGGAACAATAAATCGCATGAGATTTCCTGAAAGAAAGGCAAATTCATAAATAGGTATAATTGTGCAGTGATAAATCACTACAAAAAGATCAATAGACATGGTCCAGAAATTTAACAGAATAACTACTTCCAGAACTTGTACGTTAACTCGTATCCAACCTAACTGCTAACTGGTTACGCCCTTAATTAGGCCTAGGGATGCAGATTTAGTTGCATGCGGATGAAATACATAAAGAGTATTATTGTCTCCAAAAAAAAGTAGCTTGCTAGAATAATCAGCTTTGAGGTGTTTTTCTTTTCGAAAAGATAGCCAACAAACACTTCTTCAATTTCCACTCATAAAGCTGGTAAAAGAACAACACAGAGTATTAATTTTCTCATTATGAGAAATAAATGATTCTCACAAATACTTCTCTGACAGGCCAAGGAAAGCTGGAACTAACAGAAAATAAAATCTTGGCCACAGGATTACATTCTTGTTGCTGGTTTATGCCTAAATGGAACAGTTAGGTACAGACTAAATCTACAAAAGTCTGGCATGAAGAAATTTAGTATTGAGAGAGGTTAGGTTGTAAATGCCTGCAGAAACATAGAGATGCATGAATTACCGGCCATGGTCAGGCATATATCATGATGTCCTTGTTAGTTTGATAAGCAAGCTAACTGAGCAAATAAGTTCACGTGGTCAAGTATCCAACAGGTTTAAGAACTAATTATGTAGGCCTCTTGGTATTCAAGCAAGCAAACTGATTAGGTTTTGCCTGCAGAAGCATAGAGATGCTTAAATTACCGGCATGGTCAGCCAAACAGCAATATGATGTCCTCATTAGTTAAATAAGCAAGCCAACTTAGCAAATGAGTTTACACGGGTCATGTGTCCAACTGACGTTTAGAAGTAATTATATGTCAGCCTCTTGGTACTTAATTTTTTTCCCAAGACTGATTGCTTATTTCTTTCTTCATAATTCAAATGGCAAGCGATGACAAATGGACACTTTTTAATGGCATCGTCTGTCAGAGATAAGATTTATTCACTTTCACAAGTTCAAATAATATGCTATAAAAGGCTCCAGAATAGAAGTCTTTTCAAGATTTTAGGCTTAAACTGAGGCCAAATGTAATCACTATGTTTGCTCTTAAGATTTTTGTTGCGTGGTTCAAATGCCTTAAATTTGAATAAGGACAACTATGATCCTTTATTTCATGCTAGAATTTTGTTGAACGGTAAATTACCAATTAGGTGGCCCTCACCCCCACCCCAACCTCCTTCCCAAAAATAAATAAATAAATACATAAATCTGAAGGAATAAAGATAAGCAAAGAACAAAGGTCTTGACCAGTTTGCACTGTGAGATTTTTTTTAACACTGTAGTGCACTGATTCAAACAAGAACAAGTACCGATACAGATATAGTGGTTACTGTGTCTAAGACCAAAAAATCAATGAGAAATAATAATATTAATATAATAACAACATGCAACAAGAACACAATAATAGTAGTATTAGTAGTAGAAATAGTAGTAATCAGGACGTCATTAAACTAGTTTGGAAGTTCTGCATAAGTTGGTACTCCACTTTATGCACTCACGTGTAATGCCAATTAAGAGCTGTGAAGTTGATTTTTTAGCATGAGCATTGCTGCATTTTTCCCCCCAAAGAAGGAAGTGTTAAAGGAGGACCTCAACAGCCTACTAAAGAATATCAGGGTGAGAGACGAATTACTGGCTACACAAAAGGTGCAAAAGGTCTAGCAACTAAAAGTTCTGCAGCTCCTGCACAGTAGTCTAGAAATGAATAGCACTAATACCACTATCTTTTGTTTTTTTTGCGCCTTGGGATGAAAAAAAAAGAGAGATAACTTAAGGATCAACACGGCAGAAGAAAAGTAACCAACCTGAGACTTGCAAATCTGTCTCCCCAGATGTTAGCGCACTTGGAGGTATTAGAGGTGCTGTCATGCTGGAGAAGAAAAGAATGTGATGATAGCCATAAAGGGCACAGATAAGCCCAAAAACTAACTTTTCAAGATTCAGTCATGCAAGTTATCGTTGATTAGAAAAAGGTTAGCACTCAAATTTGAAAAGCATAACAAGATCCAGAAAATTAGGGGTTCGAATTGGATTTGGTGGTCATCACACTTCTTGATATCAACCAGGTTCAAATCCCTATCTCTTCCCGGGTGTACGTATGGTAAAATTTATAAGAAAGAATAAAAGAAATGAAACAAAAAATCCAGTATTAATTGTACTTCTCTAGGATTAGCAGGAGCACTTTAATCAACCTTTGCATGAGAATGTCGTTAAGAAATGGGGTTAGTTTCAATCTCAGAAGATCTTCTCCTTTTATGAATTTTTCTTTTTGGATCCTTTGTAAATCAAGCCTAATAGATCTTTGTAAAATCCTACTTCTATATGCGAGATTTAATAGACTCATCTACCTTTTCTCTTTCGCCAACATTAGGCGTTTAACAGTCCACAGAAAGCTTTATTCATTCTTTATATCTTAATACATCACAATTTCCTGCAATTCTTAGGACATCGTTCATGTGCCTCCATATTTATACACATCTTAATGAAATAGGGTTTTTAAAGTCTTGCACGCAGTCCTCCCTACTTCCGCTCTATACCAGAAAAGCAAGGAATAGATGTAGAAACAATAGGAAGATATGAAGGAGAACAACTTGCAAAATCTACTCCCAAATGTCCACTACTGTGAATTCAATAGCTTTTGTTATGACAAACATTATTAAACAAATTAGAGCTTTCATTACTTTCATTCACTCCGGATCCAGAAATAAGCAAAACGCAGGCACATTCAGTCAACAAGAAATATTTTACCATCAATTTTCAATATTCATAAAAACATACTCACCCAGTTGTGGGCGTCACAATCACATCTACCTTCTGGAATATCTCCATAAAATAGTTCATTATCCTTCGTCTGCGTGCAAAAAACAAGATAAAGATGGGACGCATAAATAAAGGTGGCATGATACACAGAAGCATCACACCTATAAGGGGTCCAATAGAGGGCCAGGCATTACGCCTGTTGTACAGAACCATAACTAAAATTTCTATAAGAGGCGGTTTGTACGGAACCTCTGACCACTGGTCACATGGCGACAGCTTCTACTCTGCACCAAGGTTCCAAAGACGAGATGCATATTGGAAATTAATTGTGCCAGCGGTAATCTCTACCAATAGTGCAATTTTGAAACTAAAGGTCATCACAAAAGCCCTAACTAGTTCAACAGTGTGTGGAGTCATGATACTAGCATAATACCCTTATCGCATACGAAGAAAATCTAGAAGGTAAAAGACTATAAAATCTTGAATATTTTACCAAAACACGAGTATTCTTGCACATGAACTGCAAACAATTCCAGTTGTCCAGTTAATCAGTATTCATTGCACAGACAGAAATACTGAAGTCAGGCAAAGCAGCACTATGACACTGTTCACAATAAATTCTAAAGACTTCGTGGCAGATTATTTTCACGCATCAAACATCATGCTTAGTTTTTCATACTTACCTAAGACATTGGGCAGCAACATAATCTGATGCTGCAATAGATCTGAAAAGTGCCAGATTTGTGCGTGTATCGTATGAAAATTTGTGCGCTTTCCTGAAGGGGAGATGGTAAACAGGTCCAGTCTTAAACCATCAGAAAAATCTCCAGAATGAACAAGAAGAAAGGCATTAAACAACATATGGACTCATAGTATATCAAGGGTCAGGAATGATACCCATCCTCAAAATCAGGATTCAAGGAGGATAATGATTCAGAACCTATTGCAACAAGGTGAGCTGTTCGCATCTCATGAAGCTCGGGAATAGCTATCTCTGCTGTCTTGAATAATGCAAAAAGAATACTCTTTAGTATGTGAATGCCTATAGTCGCAATCTCAGGCACCATACACTGCTTTATGCTAACGGAATATGCCTTAGTAACTTACTTTGCACCCATGTTTTTCAGATAAAAGAGTAAGGATTTCTTCACACTTGGCAGATATCTCAGATGAGAAGACGTCGTTGAACCACTAAAGGGGAAAAACCATTGATCATTGTTGAAGAGGGATACATTTCCATTCATAGAGACAAAGAGAGAATTTTCCTACCTGTGTGTATTTCCCAAGCTGCAGTGATGGTAGAGTTTCTAGACCTTCTGATGAAGATAAATTTGGTACACAAGGGAGAGACTGCAAAGCATAACACGGTGTTATGAAGAGTAAATATAAAAAAGCAAACAAAGAAAACTTGCAATTCTGTAAATATCTCCAAGTCTCTTCTCGCCATAAAAAAGACACATGAATATGTCAACAGACAATGGAACCTTAGATCTCAATAGTTTACCACTAAGATTGCTGCTTCTAGATAAATCCATCAGTTTTTGGCTACGTGCAGAAGTTAAGCATATCTACCAGCAAAAAACTTCACTAAGCATTTATCTACAAATTTAAGAATTCCCAAATGTTCAGCAATTTTTATTTAGTAACACCAAGCAGCAGCCATTAACAGCACTGTTACATCAGCTGTTAGGAGCTGGATGATTTCTACAACGAAGATCGGTGATGGACAAAGTTCCTGAATGAAGTTGAAAATAATAGACTTCACTCTAATCTTGAGTATAAGCTGTAGACCTATCAGTGTGGTAGAAATCACAATCATTTTATCCTCTTATCAAAAATACTTTGACTTCATCTTTTATCACAAACTTGAAACTCGGCCTCATTAAATCCCCACAGTTTTTCTTAGTTACCAGTGTTCAACTAACACCTAAAATTGAATAAAGTCTCCGCTTTTGCTAGAGATTCAGAAAACAAGCAAGGTCATGCAAAGTGGACGAACTTCAAGAAATGTCCTTTCTTCTCTGCATTCTCATTTTCATAACTCCTTTTCCTGATCTCACGGGAACTGCAATTAAAAGCTCATCCTTCTTCATCTGTAGGGAGTACGAGAATGGGTATTTGGCCCATGATCACCCCCAATAAAGTACCAATATGAAAAATTTACAGAGAATTTACCGGTTTCAAAGCTAATCTATCTGCACGAGAAGATCCCAAGATTGCAGCATACCTGCAAAGTCACCAGTAAATCAGTAAAAGTAGTTGCCGAAGGTGGAATTTGTTGTAGTTCCACCACAAATCTCGCTCTTGTTGTTCAGAGATGAATTACCATGACTAAAAAATGTCAATTTCCTATTAGTCAACAAGTCTTCCCCGGATAATAATCCTGCTTCTTTATGGGAATACATTTATAGCTATTAAATTCTAAAATACGGACTACATTTATAGCTATCCTTCATCCAACCTAAAGAACTTTCACTAGCTGGCTAATAAACATTAGTTTAACAAGCGACATGATCCATTTTGATCAACTAGTCTAAACATGCTGATTCCAGATATGCGGTGAACACTGCAAATGCAAATATGCCAGCACAGCACCCAATAAAAGCAATGACTACACTAAGGAAAAACATACAGGTAATAAATTACTGCTAGCACAATATTCCCTATTTTATCCAAGGAGATGCTTTCCAACAAATTGATCCCACAAACAGTACAAGAGTCTTGTAATGTAGCACAGTCAGCCCCTCAGACACTCAGTTGCTCATAGTGTAAACTTATATAGAAAGCCAAATGACCAACAGGAACATTCAACGGGAACTTTGGAAAATGCCATATGATCAGAAACAGAAATTCCAATCTAACTCCAAAGCTACAACTCAAGCTAGGATCCAATAGAATGTCAAATTTTTCTCACTTTTAGGTGGCTGGTTACCGATAACCTATGATAACTGCAGCAGGAATCAGCCGTCTACTGCTGTCAGAATGACAAATTTCACTAGCTGCTGCAGGTCGACTGCCAAAGAACTGCAGCCAACAGTTTCCACTCTATCTGCAGTGCATAGTAGCATATTTTAATTGTTGTTCGAGTATATTTTAATTGTTGCTCTTCAGTAATTAATGCTCATCAGCTCCCCAGGTGCTCCTATGAGCGTTCAAAAACTTTTATCTTTGTTGGCACCTACTGATTCTTTCAGGTTCAATTGTCCTTTGGTGCACTACTTTAGCATCTGCTTGATTGTGTCCAAGATGGTGGAGCTTCAATATTCTCATGGATTGAACCTCCACTTAGCAGTATTTTCAGTTTTTTGGTGGCTTGGATGGATTTCGGATGATTTCATGTCATCTCGTTATTAAATGTCCCAGTTTCTTTGTTCTTGGCCAAAAATATCCTGTTGTATCGGCGCACAGCACCTATTTGTTGTTTTGAAAGATACCAGTTGCAATTCATGCAAATGGTAGTGAACTCTCTTTCTATGCTGAAAATTCTATGTTTCTCCTTCAATGACATAATCATCACATTTAAACAACTTAGGAATATTACAAACTGAAGCGCAAGTAATTATAAGCTTCATATTAATTAGCATGCACTGTAAGAACCTGGGCACAATGTAGCTACTTACGCTCCAGATTTTTGCAATAAGTTTAACTTGCATATTTTACATGCACACATACGCACATGCGCACGCGCACACACAGATATATATGTATATATATATATATTTATTTATTTATCTATCTATCTATAAGCATATATATTTGTGTGAGTGTATATATGTATGTATACATATACATGTATATATGTAAATGTGTGTGTATATAGGCTCTTCTGGTAATGACGAATTAAGTAGAAATAAAGCATACGTATCTTGATGAAAAACCCCCAGATCCTGCATATTCCACTTTCACAATCCTAAATATCATTACACCACAAGAATGGATACAAAAACGAGGTTCACTAAACCGTGATATCTGTTTACCAGAAAAATATGTATGTATGCACATACACACATATGTACGTATTACATATTATACAGACATACACATACGCACACATAAGAATCTTATTATGGCTCCATCTATGAATCAATAAGTGGAAAGCTCAAAACCTCTCATATGTTTTCCCTATGTTCTATGTACACACACATATAAATGCTCAATACATATTTTTATTCGTTTATTCAAATTCATTGAGTATTCATTGAGTGTCCACTTTGAAGTTGTCGTACCAAATGCAACCCGAAAAGAGGTGACATTGGACAGTTAATTTATGGCACAACCTCACAGACATACTAAAACAATTGGAATATTTGACAGCATAGCTTCATCCAATTTTCAAGAAGGATTCAACTGCACTAGATGAGGCGGAAGATTGTATATTAATCAATTTGTAGTAACCCATATCCAACCAACACTTACACAAGTATGCTGTCCTCAACTGTTGATGTGATAGGCCCAATAATCTCAACAGTCCCAGAATCACACAATGCCCTGAAAGAAAGGTGTATATATGTTTAAAAAAAATCCAATACAGAAGATAAGATTATGGTCAACAGAAAAGGAAGTATCATTCCCAGGACAGCTGTAAAATTCAGTAACTTCAATCATTAGTCAAGCCACATTGAATGAGGCAATAAATTCTAACCTTTCCCTTAGCTACCATTCCACATCACCAAAAGACCTTACCTTATTCATTTTAAGAGCAGCTTAAGGCCTCAGATTTGCAAACAGGATTACATTAATTTGATGGAGATACCTACTTAAACATGTGTGCAGAACTTTTATAACATAATAACCCTTTCTTTGAGGATGCCCGGGAACAATTGCTAATAAATCAAGGATAAAATTTTGAAACCTCATGGGTAAGGATAAAAGTAATAGAATTAATAGACAAATTCATACTCGTACATGATTGAAGGGAATAGAGATGGTGAGAAAACACATTTAATACCCAAAGAATTCCATAGCCATTCAACTTTAATTTGAAAAAGGGAAATAAAGAAAAGGTGAAAGAGCTATGTAATTATTTGTAGAAGAATAAAAGTAAGTTCCAGTAGGACGTAAGAATATACCAGACGTAGAAGGATTATATACTTCAGATAAAAGAAAACCAGAAAGCAAGGATGTGAATCATGGTCTATGAAAGTGAAAGAGAAGCGCAAATAAACGAAAGAATTTTCAGTTCGATAGTTGGATTACCCAGTTATGTCGGTCCTACCATAGGTAGTTTTCAAACCAACCACACCACAGAGGGAAGAAGGAATACGAACGGAACCTGCAATGCCAAAAACAATAAGTTTCAGGACAAATTCTCAATAACTTCAAGGTAAATCATTCCCAAAGCAACAGAATTGTTAGTTTGTGACCTCCTCCATCTGTTCCCAATGCAGCCAAACAAAATCCAGAAGCAACGATGGCAGCTGGACCAGAAGAAGACCCACCCGTATATCTATTTGGATCATGTGGATTTCTTGTTGTCCTGATATTCATAAGAAGAATTCTTTACCAGTAATCACATAATATATGAGAAAAATGTAATGCTAACTCTTCCTCCGACCACATACTTAGAAAGTATACAAGTTACATTAGCGCTGCAATTCCACGAAAACTTATGGTCAATAAGTAATGGAAGCAAAGAGACAAACAGCTGAGATTGAGAATGGCTGGGAACAGCCATCAGCACACCCTTCATCTAAGTTCTCCTTATTGCCTTTGAGAAGGAGAGGGGTTAAATGCCTAGGGCAATCAAGACAATCTGCTAAAATGATAATGCATGAAAGCCATGCATTGTAGAAATATGAAGGATAATATGTTAAAACGATAATGCATGGAAGACATGCTTTGTACAAAACATGAAGGATTCTATCTCCTTTTTTTTGCACCAGAAAATATGAATTAATTAGGTGGTCATGCTTCAGTTCTTGCCCATTATTCCAACAATAAATAAAGAAAGAACCCCACAATTTTGTTTTATTACGTTGCATGTCATAGACTAAACATCTAAATACTTCAGAAAATGGCAAAAAGGAATCCAAAGACGGTAAGTCTTAAGAATCTTTATGAGCTCAAATATTAATACCACAGAATCTTCATGTTATTTTGAACATGCTAATATAACTCACACGTTTTATAATTTATATGGTAACCCCATTTCTGCTACAGTCGATGGAGCTCTAAAGTCTTACCCGTGATTTGGGTTATTTCCAGTTGTACCTAGGCCAAACTCATGCATATTGGCCTTTCCCACTAAGACCACACCACAGCTACGTAATCTTGACACCGAAACAGCATCCTTTTTCACCTTCCGCACCTCATGATACCATGTCGTGCCCCCTTAAATCATGTACCGCCAGCTTAAGCTTTCAATTTATCAGATACTGGATGTGAGACGGTAATTTAAATACATACCATTAGAGGGATAAGGATAGCAATCGATATCATCCTTTATTGCCATAAAAGTTCCATCCATTATTGAAAGTGGATTTCCTGCACAACCATATCAATACACAAGTTACTCCATAGATACTGCAGTATATTGAAAAAGTAGATTACCAAACTATACTGAGTGCTGTTAAGGCATAAAGTAATTATCACACAACAGATTTAAAAATCAAAAATCATGAGAAATACCTTCCTCAAACCTTTTTGTGGAGGCTGCAGCTTGCTTCCTCACGTCCTCAGGGTCATAAGATAACAACATTGGTGCTCTAGGATTCTTGTTGTTAAACTCTTCCATGGCTTTAATGAAGCGCTCTGCTACCTGGAAGGCAAAACCACTCATTTCTGGTAAAAGTTTAAATACATGGACATAAAAGGTCGCAACTGATACTAACTTACTATGGATGGGGTGGTAAGCTTAGATCTATATGCAAATGCATAATCACGAATCTTCCAGTACCGGAAAGGTGCATCAGAATCAGCATTCCAAGAGAGGGAAGGATCATAATCTGGAAGAGATTTCAGTGCTAATTCAACTCGGTCTGCTGGTTTTCCATCTTCTTCAACAAATACAACTCCTGATTCTTTGTCTGATTGACAAGTCATCCTAGTATATAAGTATGACAAACAAAAATCATAACCCGGGGGGGGGGGGGG